>CM044313.1:103740000-104940000 GCA_024291935.2 Okapia johnstoni
TGAAGAAAACAGGCCAGGGCACTCAGCCAGACTCTGTGTCCACGGCTATTTTTGCTTCTGCAGCTCAGAAGTGACCAGGGAAGCAAAGCCTACACACACACACACACACACACACACACACACAAGCACCAGGGACAGTAAACGATGATTTAAAAAAAATCAATGTTGCTCTTCTTCCTTCCTCTTCCTTTTCCATGTCGTAGGAAGAGTGTCAAACAAAATATTTAAACAGAAACAAACATGCTGAAATAAATCAGCCCATTCATCCTTCAATCCAAGTTCCCAGCCATTTTCTGAGGAGGCCAGTCTCTACCTCCCTGAAGTGAGAGGGGGACCCTTCATCTCACAGTTGGCCTTGACCTAGACCAGTGGTCTGCATCACTATCAATCAAACATTCTTGAATGTGTGTCCTGTGTGTGTCCTTACCTACTTAGAGTTTATAATCCATTGTGTCATCATAAGTCAATATCTCCAGGCAATACATACTTTGATCAAGGTCATTAATTAATGATAGTGGATGTACACCCATTTAAAAAATAGACTTCTTGATACATTCAGATGTTTGGCCAACTTTGCAGCCACACATATGATGATTTATTCCATTCAACAGATATGTATTTTATTATTGTCTATCTTCCCTCAATAAAACTTAAGTTCTATAAGGGAAGGGGACCAGATTTGTTTTGTGAACTGTTCTTAATTAACAGATGTGTAAAGTATAAAATGGTGGGGTGACTTTTCAGTTAGTTGTTTCCGGGAAGGGTTCAGTAAAAAGGTAGTATTTGTTTGGAATCTTGAAGAATGTGGCAGAAAGAACTATGTAGACTGGGGGTGAACAGTGTTTCAGGCAAAGAAAAAACAGCATGTGCACGACATTTCTAAAAGTTTATTTTTAATTGGACGATAATTGCTTTACAATATTGTGTTGGTTTCTGCATACATCAAGATGAATCAGCCATAGGAACACATATGTCCCCTCCCTCTTTAACCTCCTTCCCACCTCCCAATCCACCCAACCCCTTTAAGCTGTCACAGGGCACTGGATTTGAGCTACCAACATCATATAGCAAATTCCCTCCAGGTCTCCATTTTACATATGGAAATGCATATATTTCAGGTCTACTCTCTCAATTCTTACAGAAGAATTTGCTTGACAAAATCTTACTCTAAAAAAAAAAAAAATAGTTCTGCTAATTCTGTGGTTCACTTATGCTTTCATTTCTTTGGGGGAACTATCTAAGAATGGAATGGCTAGGTCTACAAGAGTGCTCAACTCAAGTGATTCCCGAGTGTTTTTGCATTTCTCCTAATGAACAATGATGTTGAGCATCTTTGCTGGTGCTTATTTGCCATCAATAGATCTTCCTTAGAGAAGTATCTAATCAAAGGGATGTGCACATCTTTTCCCACTTTTTGTGAGTTTATATATATGTTTATTGCTGAGGTCTGGATGTTTGTATCTCCCCTAAAAAATCTCATGTGTAGAAATCCAGATGCCAAAGGTGATGGTATTAGTAGGTGGAGATTTTACGTGGTACTTACCGTCTTGAGGGTGGATTCGGTTTTGTTAAAGGTTATGAACATTTTTCTCTCTCTTTTTCTCTAAAAGATTTCATGCTTTTGTGTGTGCATGCTCAGTAGCTAAGTCATGTCCGACTCTGTGACTCCATGGACTTTAGCCTGCTTGGCTCCTCCGTGCATGGGATTTCCCAAGCACAAATACTGGAGTGCATAGACATTTCCTCCTCCAGGGGATCTTCCCAACCCAGGGATCAAACCCGCTTCTCCTGCATCTATCTCCTGAATTGGCAGGGGGATTCTTTACACAGAGCCACGTGGGCAGCCCATGTTTTACATTTTACACTTAAGTCTATGGTGCAAGGTGTACTTTGAATTTCTTTTTGTTTTTTACCATATAAATATCCAATATGCCACCACTACTTTGTAAAAAAGACTATTCTTAATCCATTGAATTGCCTTTGTCACATTTTCCAATCAATTGTATGCATGTTTGTGTGCGTGTGTGTGTGTACTATATATATACATACATATATATATATAGAATCTTAAGCTAAATAAAAGACCAAGTATTAAAAAGAAAAAAAAAAACTAAGATCATGGCATCCGGCCCCATTACTGCATGGCAAATAGAAGGGGAAAATCTGGAAGTAGGGACAGATTTCCTCTTCTTGGGCTCCAAAATCACTACAGACGGTGACAGCAGCCATGAAATCAGAAGACGATTTCTTCTTGGCAGGAAAGCAATGATAAACATAGACAATGTGTTGAAAAGTTGACACAGTACTCTGCCAACAAAAGTCCATTATCAGTTCAGTTCAGTCGCTCAGTTGTGTCCAAGTCTTCGCAACCCCGTGGACTGCAGCACACCAGACTTCCCTGTCCGTCACCAATTCCCAGAGCTTGCTCAAACTCATGTCCATTGAGTCGGTGATGCCATCCAACCATCTTGTCCTCTGTCATCCCCTTCTCCTCCTGCCTTCAATCTTTCCCAGTATCAGGGTCTTTTCCAATGAGTCAGTTCTTTGCATCAGGTGGCCAGAGTTTTGGAGCTTCAGCTTCAGCATCAGTCCTTCCAGTGAATATTCAGGACTGATCTTTAGGATTGACTGGTTGGATCTCCTTGCAGTCCAAGGGACTCTCAAAAGTCTTCTCCAACACCACAGTTCAAAAGCATCAATTCTTTGGCACTCGGATTTCTTTCTAGTCCAACTCTGACATCCAACCATGACTACTGGGGAAACCATAGCTTTGACTAGATGGACCTTTGTTGGCAAAGTAATGTGTGTGCTTTTTAGTGTACTGTCTAGGTTGGTCATAGCTTTTCTTCCAAGGAGCAAGCATCTTTTAAGGTCCATATAGTCAGGGTTATAGTCTTCCCAGTGGTCTGTAAAGAAGGCAGAATGCTAAAGAATTGAACTGTGGTGCTGCAGAAGACTCCTGAGTCTCCTGGACAGCAAGGAGATCAAACAAGTCAATCTTAAGGGAGATCAACCCTGAATATTCACTGGAAGGACTGATGCTGTAGCTGAAGCCCCAGTATTTTGGTCATCTGCTATGAAGAGATGATTCATTGTAAAAGACCCTGATGCTGGGAAAGACCAAGCGCAGACGAAGAATAGGGTGTCAGAGGATGAAATGGCTGGACGACACCACTGATGCAATGACTACGACCTTGGGCAAACTCTGGGAGGTGGTGAGGGACAGAGAGGCCTGGCATGCTGCAGTCCATCGGGTCGGACTGGGTGACTGAATGACAACAATACACACAGACACTCACACATATATCTATGCGGGGTCTATTTCTTCTATTTTATTCCACCTATTTGTCTCTATAATACTACACTCTGTTAGTTTCCATAGCTTTATAAAAACTCATGAGACAATATAGTATTAATTCTCAAGATTTGTTTTTCTCTTCTACTGTTTTCTCTACTTTTAGCCATTTGTATTTCCATAGGAGTTTTTGAATCAATTCATCAATTTCTTCCAAAAAAATGTCAGCTTGGATTATGATTGGGAATTACTTTGGTTCACTTTCAGGCAAATTGACATCTTAACAATATTGAGCTTTCTGACCCCTGTACAGGGTATGGCGCTACGTTTATTTAGTTCTCCTCTAACTTCTCTCAGAAGTATTTTGTTATTTTCAGCGTTCAGGTCTTTCATATCCTTGGACAGATTTATCCATAATTATTTAAATTTGTAGTGCTATTGCCAATGGTACTGTTGCTTTGATTTTAATTTTTAATTATTTGCTGCAAATATGTAAACGCATGGCTGATCTTAGTATATTGATTTATACACTTTAGACTCATTAAACTACTATTGGTTCCAGTAGGAATTTTCTCCCTGCAGATTCATTACAATGGATGCTTTTTTCCCTTGCCTGCTTGTACTAGCTAGAATCTCCAATATAAAGTTAAATAGTGATGAGATACCCTTGTCTTGTCCATGATCTTTGCTGGAAATCATTCAGTCTTTTAAGTATGATGTTAGCTATAGCTTTTCATGGGTGGCTTTTATCAGTTTGAGGAGGTTCGCTTTATTCCTACTGTGTTGGGAGCTTGTATTAGAGGGCTGGATTTTGTTAAATGTTTTCCTGTATCTATTTAGATAATCATATGATTGGATCTTCATTTTAAGTTTGTTAATGCAGTGAATTACATTGATTAATTTTTGAATGCCAAGCCAACTTTGCATTCTTCGTATAAACTTAGCCTAGTCATGATGAATTTTTAATATGTAGTTTGGGTACCATTTGCTAAAATTCTGTTAAGAATTTTGCATCTGTGTCCAGGAGTGATTATTGTTCTGTAGTTTTCTTGTAATGTCTTTGTCTGGTTTTGGTATCAGGGTAATGCTGGCCTCATAAAATGAATTAGAAACTATCCTCTCATTTTCAATTTCCGGAACAGTTTATATAGAATTAGTATTATTTCTTTCTTACATTTTTGGTGGAATTCACCAATAAAACCATTCATTCAGACCTAGAATTTTCTTTGTTGAAAAGTTTACAATAAATAAAAAAATTATAATGGATATATAGAGCTATTCAGACTATGTATTTTTTTCTTTGAGTGAGCTTTGATAGGTTGTGTTTTTCAAGGAATTTGTCTGTTTCACCTGTTTTAAAATGTATTGGCAGAAAGTCTTTCATTGGACTCTTGCGCTATCCTTGTAGCATCCATGGAACCAGTACTGATACCACATCTTTCATTTCTGATATTAGTAAAATGTATCTTCACTTACTCTTTTATCAGTCTGGCTACCAGTTTATCAGTTTTCCTGCTGTTCTCAAAGAACTAGCTATTGATTTGATTTTATGTTTTGTAAGTTTTCTATTTCCTTGATTTTTGTTCTGATCTTTATTATTTCTTTTCTTCTACTTTGAACTTCATTTATTCTTCTTTTCCTAGTTTCTCTAGTCGGAGACTTAAGGCATTTATTTGAGATTTTTCTCCATAATATTAACATATAGAGCTAATAAGCCATCTTCCAAGTACTTCCCTCGCAACATTCCACAAGTTTTACTATATAATGTTTTATTTTAATCTGGTTCAAAGTGTTACACAATTTTTGTTCTGATGTTTTATTTGATGCATTCACTTTCCAAATATCCATAAATCCTCCAGAGATCTGCCTGGTTTTGATTCCTAATTTAATTCACTGTACTCTGAGAATCTATTTTGTAGAAATTTGATCTTTTAAAATTGACTGAAACTTGCTTTATGCTACTGGATATAATCTATATTGTTAAAAATTCTGTGGGTACTTGAAAAGATCATGTATTCTGCTGTTTATTGGATGGATTTTTCTATAAATGTCATTGAGTTCAAGTTGGTTGATAATGTTGTTTAAGTCTTTTATACCTTAACTGATTATCCATCAATTTTATCAATTATTGAGAGAGACAGAGAGAGAGATTGCAATGTTTGAGCATAATACTGGATTTCTCTTTTTCTCCTACTTTTCAGTAAAGTGCTTGCTATTTTCCTGGTTCATTGGCATGCCTGGTAATCCTTCAGATTTCGATTTTGAATTCTACCTTGCTGGTTCCTGGATATTTTTGCATTCCTAAAAGTGTTCTTGAGCTTAGTTCTGAGGCACAGTTAAGCCACCTGCAAAGAGCTTGATCCTTTAGGGTCTTGCTCTGAGGATGTGTCAGGTAGGGCTGGGCCAGTGCTCAGTTCACAGAGGCAAGAGCACAGCGAATGCCCTGCCTAGTGTACTTTCAGTCGCAGGGTTCTCCAGCCTGGCTTGTGGGAACAGGCCCTATCTGGGTACTGGACACTCCTACTGGGGGTTTCTTTCCTCAGACACATAAGTTTGTCCATGCATAGCCCAATATTTCGATCCCTGGGTCAGGAATAACCCCTGGGGAAGAGAATGGTATTTTTGCCTGGGAAATCCCATGGATAGAGGAGCCTGGAGGGCCACCATCCATGGGGTTACAAAAAGTCAGACATGACTGAGCACTAACACTCTCTTTTTTTCTGCAGGTCTCTCTGCACAGCCCTGCCCCCTTCTGTCATGCACCCTGATGACCTTGATCGCCAGGCTTCAGGTTCCGGCTCGTCACTTCAGGCAGTTCGCTCTGCTCCAGGCGTTTCTCCCCCCAGGTAATGAACGGTCGCTCTTATAAGTCTCACTCCACTCCTTTCCTCCCCGCAAGGATCACTGACTTCTAGTGTCTTGAAAATCATCACTTTCCTACATTCTGTCCACTTTTTCATTGTTTCCAGGGAAAGGGTGTATTCGGTCCCTGTGATTGATTCCACGTTGGACGGAAACAGAGGTGAGTATCTGTGTCTTCATGGGGATGTGGATGTAAGTGTCCACAGGTCCACTGGGCCCCCTGTCTGTCCAGTGAGCGCTGCTAGGGGGTTGCTGGACAGTCCTGCCCTTTGGACAAACAGCCCTGAGATACACCTGCTCTCTGTGTGTGTCTATTAGAAGCCAATTTTTTTTTTTTTTTGGCAAAAGTTAGTTAAGAGAAATTAGGCAGAGTATACATGTGGTTTATACCAACATGATTTTTAAGTCTGCTTGTTTGGGCCCATTTAAACTGCAAAGCCTGGCAATAAAGCCAGGGACTGAGTGAGGTGTCTCTGTCCACGTTTCCTCTTTGGAAACCCAGCCGTCAGCAGTGACACACAGACAGGTCTGGGGCTCGATTAGAAGCCTGTTACTGAACATCAGAGGTGGCTACTTCCTTTCTAATTATAATTTAATCCTTAAATTTCCTTTTCATAGCCCAGTGGCTCATCTTGTTCACCCACCCTGGGCCCCACATCTGACTTTGAAAGCATGTCTGTGGATAAACTAGACTGAGGGCTTTTTCACCTATTGGTGCCCTTATTCAGATCTCCTGACTGATACATCCATTGGGAATGAAATAAGGATTCACAGGAACCACGGGCACCCCTTCAATATTCCAGTTGGTATTTTGCCCACATTTACACTCTGAGACGTGGAGAGCTGACGGTTCTGTTTTAAATCTGATTGGGCACAGGGAGGTGGAGGTGGTGTTTGTTTAGCTTCCCCTGGGAGCACTACACAAACACTTCTCCACTTTACTGGGCAGAGAGATGACTTGCCCTGATGCAAAACCTTTTCTTTATTATTCATAATTTTCAAAGATCAAGATGACAGATTCCAGGATTCATTTTCACTCAGGATTCTCCCCTGGACTGAATATAAACTCCCCACAACTACAAAACTAAGATGTTATTTTTTTTTTCTTCATTAATTGGAACTGGACTTTGGATGCAAATATCAGTTGTGTTATATAACCCTTCTTCTACCAAAATTATTTCTCACAACTTGTCAGAAGTAGTCTTGGCTCAGTAATAAGTCCATTGCTTCTGCTAATTTCCTCTTAATAATTTCATGTGAGAACATTAGTAGCAGGAGTGTTCAATTTAATCCTCATCTCCTGGAATTTTTAATGCTTGCGTTCCTGTCCTCGGACCCCATTTTTCACCAAGTAGTAGCTTTATTTGTTGTCATCTTCCGGCCTCAAGTTGGATGGATGAAACCTCTATCATGGAAAATGACCTTCAATAAATATGGTTTCTCATTTCCCATCCTCTAATAGTTTAATAGAAAGTGTCTTCTCTGACGATATTAAATGTGCATAGTTGGACTGAGAGAGCGAAAGTATTTCAGAAGATGGTTGCAGGTTTTAAATATTGAGATATAATTACTGTAAAATAATAAAATACTCAGATTTTTAGTGTCTGGCTTGGTGAATAATAACAATTATACACACCTCTGTCACCATACCCAAAACAAGACATAAAATATTTCAATCCTCCCAGAAAATCCACAGTATTCCTTTTCAGGCAACCCCTCGCCTCATTGTGGCCCCATAACCACAGTGTGTTCCTATCACCATATTTTAGTTTCAACTGTATATGGCCATTGGCATACTGGTGCCATCTTGGGGCCACTTAGTCCCTCCTGTCTTTCCACTGACCCTACCTACACCGTGTAGTAAATCCTTTCTCTGTCATCAAAGGCTATTAATGTTGTTGTTCAGCTGTTAAGTCATGTCCAACCCTTTGTAAACCTATGGACTGCAGCACACCAGACTTCCCTGTCCTTCGCCATCTTCTGGAGCTTGCTCAAACTCATGTTTATTGAGTCGGTGATGCCATCCAGCCATCTCATTCTCTGAGGCCCTCTTCTCCTCCTGCCCTCAATCTTTCCCAGTATCAGGGTCTTTTCCAGTGAGTTGGCTCTCCCCAACTGGTGGCCAAAGTATTGGACTTTCAGCTTCAGCATCAGTCCTTCCAATGAATATTCAGGGTTGATTTCCTTTAGGATTGACTGGTTTGACCTCCTTGCTGTCCAAGGGACTCTCAAGAGTCTTCTCTAGCACCATAATTCAAAAGCATCTCTGTCTTCAAGGGCTTTGTTAATAGATATTGCTTAATGATCCTTAGGTCCAGGTGGTCTCCATGCTCTGTTAGCCCCCAAACAATGATGAAGACTTTCTCTGACGTATGTCTGGCATCCAGGAGACTTGTTACTCATTCATAAATCATGACTTGGGAGTGTACATCCTGTGTCCAAGCACACACCCCCAGACCCTAGATGAACTATAAAGTTGTCCCACTGGTCCCTTGGCAGTGAAGTGCAGCTGCAAATCCTTACCGGTTGTCTACCCAATCCCACACTGTGAGTAAGTTGTTGTTTAGTTGCTAAGTTGCATCCAACTATTTCGCAACCCCATGGACTGCAGCCCACTAGGCTCCTCTGTCCATGGATTTCCCAGACAAGAATACTGGGGATGGGTTGCCATTCCCTTCTGCAGGGGATCTTCCTGAAATGGGGATGTAACCCATGTCTCCTGAATTGGCAGGTGGATTCTTTACCACTGAGCCACCAGGGAAGCCCATGTAAGTTACCTGATAACAAACTGACCCACTATTGCATTTAGCTGCCTGCCTCATTTTTGGTCTCAAGTATCTTCTCAGTTCAGTGCAGCTTTTTGATTCACTCTGGCCTCCAACAAACAGTATTAGCATTTCATGCAAGGAAATCATTCAGTATATACTGTTTTATGAGATTTATCAACGTTGTTGTGTGTTTAAGTAGTTTGTTCTTTTTTATCATTGCATCTCCATTTTATGAGTATAGCACAACTGTTTTCTGTCAATGGACATATGAATTTTTTCAAGTTTTTGGTCGTTATCTACTGTCTTAGACAATCTTTCATTGGCGTTGGTTTTCATTTTCCTCGGGTCGATACATTGGAGTGGAATTACCAGTCCCTTATATTGCTCACGAATCTCCAATTTGGACCACATTTCATGGGTAGCTCATCTCTGCTCCATGCAAGGTCAGCTGGAGCATCTTGAAACCTGGAGTGCCCTGAGTCTGAGTTTATCATGAGGCTCACTGACTTTCTACCTGCTGGTTGATGTTTCAACACCTACATGTAGTCTCTTTTTGAGGGCAGCTGGCTTCTTTGAAGCATGGTAGCTGGTTCCAAGAGGAGGTGTTCCAGGAGGACAAAGCAGAAGGTGTGACATTTTTATTACCTACTCAAAAGTTACAGAATTTGCCTGCAATGCAGGAGACCAGGTTCAATCGCTGGGTTGAGAAGATTCCCTGGAGGAGAGCATGGCAACCCACTCCAGTATCCTTGCCTGGGAAATCCCATGGACAGAGGAGCCTGGTGGGCTACAATCTATAGGGTTGCAGAGTCTGACATAATTGAAGCAACTAAGCATACCCGCATGCAGTAGATAACAGACTATAATACATTTTATGACATTCCACTCAACAGAATGCCGTGGGGCTATTGAAAACAGTATTTTATAAGATTAATCTATGATATGGAGATAGAATCAATAGTCAGCAACATAAGCTGACCAATTCAATATATGTAGTATAATCTCAATTTATTTTCAGATTTAAAAATCTATACAAAGAACATGAGCGTTTAGTACTTGGTAATCAGATTATTATAGTTGTAAAAAAGTGTGCTCTTTGTAACTTGGCCTGAGGTCGAGTTCCACATACTGGCTGTGCAATCATACTTTGTGTGTCAGTTGCTCAGTCGTGTCTGACTCTTTGCGACCCATGGACTGGGGCCCACTAGGATCCTCCTTCCATGGGATTCTCCAGGCAAGAATAGCGGAGTGGGTTGCCATTTTCTCCTCCAGGGGATCTTCCCAACCCAGGGATTGCATTGCAGGCAGAGTCTTAACCATCTGACCCACCAGGGAAGCCATCATATTATGGTTGTGTCAATAATTATTGTTTCTAATCCTCATTTACTTATCTCTATAACATCGCTAATATAATTTTACCTTTTTCATGAGGCTTGGGGAAAAACAAATAAAGTATACAAAGTATTTGGTTCCCAGATTGTAGTGAGTACTTAACCAAATGTCAAATAGTTTAAACTATTATACAAGGCTTTTTTCTGTAATTCACAAATTTCCTAAAACATATGCATCATCTTTACGAGTATTGAAAGCGCTCTGTAGAAAGGATTTCTCTAATGCTAGTTCCTGTACCTTGTGTTTGAGATTCTCTAGCTCTTTGCTTGCAGAGTAAGAGGATCTGAAGCAGGAGCAGAACTCAGACAATTACAGTTGGATGGATCTTAGCTGTGTTTTAACCGATCCTGGATGTACATGTGAGATACTAGGGAACCAGTCACACAGTTAGCCTGTGAGCAGTGGCAGCTTGGGGAGAAGTCAGCGTGTATACACCATCTGTATTCCTTGGGTAACAAGACCCAACAAGCTATTTCTGGAAAGTGAAGACAGCCCAGTCAATGAAACCTCTCAGCGTGAATCTCCTAGGTTGGTGGGGACATTTTTACACGAGCAAGGCATCTCCATGTGCCCTCCAGGTCTAGTGGCCTCTGTATGGATATTCTTATAACCTTGCATGAGTTTTTATCTGACTTTTAAAATTCTTCCTTGTGTAAGGGTACCTATGTCCTCCATATTGTATAAAAAGGACATCGTGTGAACCCTTCCTGTTTATCTTTTAATTAGAGCTAAGAGATCATGAATTTGTGGATCACATTTACTCCTTAACTTCTACAAATACAACTTTTAATGATTATTTTTAAAAATAAAAGTTGCAGACAGAAAAAGCGTCTCCTATTACAGATGTGAAGATACTCTATTTACGTTTCCCCTGGAAATACAATTATAGAGATGGAATTTTAAAAGCAAGAATAAATGAGCAAGGAATATGCACACTGTTTATTGATTATCATTTTTCTACTCAAAAAGCAACTATGACAAAACACAGCATTTAAAACATCTTCCCTGTGCACTCTCAGGCCCCACACGAGTACTGGGGAATGACGCTTAATCCGCTTTTCACCAACAGTCAGAACGTGCTGGAGTCGCTTCTTGTCACCGGAGAATAGCGCAGCATTGCAAGCAGGTTCTTCCTGGTGCACATTTAACTCTATCCTTGCTCCACCATTTTCTTTGATCTTTTTTAATTCACTGAGTTCAAAATGCTGCCCTGAAATAAGGATATTCTATATGGACTTGTGTACACAGCGGGGGAACAAGAGGATGGGATGAATTGAGAGTAGCATTGAAATATGTACATTACCACGTGTGAAATAGACAGCTAGTGGGAAGTTGCTGTATAACACAGGGAGCTCAACCCCGTACTCTGTGACAACCTAGAGGGGTGGGGTAGGGTAGAGGGTGGGAGGGAAGTTCAAGAGGGAGGGGACATATGTATACTTCTGGTTGATTCAGGTTACTGTATGGCAAAAACCAACACAGCATTGTAAAGCAATTATCCTCCAATTAAAAATGCACTTGAAAATAAAAATAAGTGAATAAAATAGGAATAAAAAAGATCAAGATTCTGTACGGACAGCAAAAAACCAAAACCCAAAAACCCAGCTTGTGAGTTTGTTCCTCTGAATTTTAATGGCTACTTGTTATTAAAACTAGTGATTACTAGTACTAGTTATCAAAGCTAGTGATTACTAGTACTAGCTTGAAGACAATTACTCCTTATTGCTATTATCTTGGTTTGTCTTCATTTATTTATTAGCTCTTCTAGAAGTTTTCAAGGAATCAGTTACAATCTAAAAAACTTGTTAAGCTAGCAATTAAACCTTTCTATATAAAATGTACTTATCTTCAGCAAAGTTTCAAAGATTACTTATTTTGATTTGCATCATATTATAAATCTCTTTCCATGGACCAGATTGCGGCTAATATTTCTCAGATATCTGCCTGTTATCTTAGCACATGCTCATCTCTTTGCAACGTCCCTGTGGTGATACTTGTTCTACTTTTTCCATTTGAAGTAAAATATATGAGTGTGGATTTCACTAAATGTGGCTTTCTTCACCCAAAAGTCAAATCCCCTCTAGTTATGCCAACTTTCTAATTTCTTTCTTGTGCCCTCAAAAATGTTTATCATATTTCATACAAAGTTTATAAGTATTATTGGTTGGAGAGTTCATAAAATACAAGAAATTTCTCTGAGAAGGAATTCTAAGAGGGTGTTTAAAGGTGTAGCTTCTTAATATATTTTCTATTATGCAATATTTCCGTGTTTAAAGTGTAGCAATTGTATTGATAGAGGAAATACAGTCAGTTCTCATTGTACTCAGTAGCCCTGTTCTATAAAGTGGCCATAAGTATTGAGCTAGTGAACACTGAGCCTCGCTCCAAGGGGGGATAACAGAGCTAGGTTCCTCTGAGCCTGCTTTTTCATCAATCAGTCAATACATACTTTGTTTGTGTTTCTGTTAAAGATATCTTATTTGATATGTAATGTTGATCCATTAACAGTAAAACACATCACAGCTTTTTTGTGCTTAGGAACACAGAGAGAAGTTCTGCATAATGCCTGAGTGTCATTTTAAACATCTTAAACAGTTAATCACCATGAAAAGCACAAAAAAAGCAGAAACATGACACTAAATGGATCACAGAAAGGAAGCTTGTTGTTGACGAAGAGCTAAAACAAGAAGGTGAATGTTGTCTTGTTCAACCATGAAAGTGATACAAGTATTGATTTGGGGGTTATAAATAAAGTGTGTGTGTGTGCGTGTGGTCTGCCTGCTCAGTCCTGTCTGCCTCTTTCTGACCTCCTGGGCTGTAGCTCATCAGGCTCCTTTGTCCATGAAATTTTCAGGCAGGAATACTGGAGTAGATTGCCATTTCCTTCTCCAGGGGATCTTCTGGGCCCAGGGATGAACCCCGGGTCTCCTGCATCTGCTGCATTGGCAGGCAGATTCTTTACCACTGTGCCACCTGGGAAGCCATAAATAAATTTTAGTGAATTTTTTCCAGTCAATTTTTCTTTCCTGCTTTATATTGTGGAGCTGTTATAGCCATATTCAAATTCACTATTATTTTTTACAATATCTAACTTTTTATGAATACTACCCAGTGAAATTTTTCCAAGAAAGGAAAGAATTTTTTGAGCACTGGGAACTTGCCATACATATAACATGATTTTGTCTCTATAAGTTACATGAGGTTCCCATTTATATCATTATTTCTCATATTCATGTTTTCTGATCTTATTATAAACACTATTTTAAAGTTTTTGTGTGATAATTTATAACTTCTCTCATTTCTAGTTCTGTTTCTATCAATTTTTTTTTCGTGGTAATGTGTAGAACACAGATTTCTACCTCTACTTGTTTAGTAATTTTTGGTTGGATATCAGACATTGTCTACTTCTGATTTTGAGTTGCAAAGGCTTTGTATTGTTTGAAAGCATTTTGGACTTGGGCAGCTACTTACACAACTTGTGTATCAGCTTGGACATTTTTCAGTTTGGTTTTAGGTACTTTTGGGGGCATATGTAGAGTAGCCTTTACTCCAGGGGTATTTTATTTCACTTCTGTTTGGCTGACCTACTTAAAACCCTCATTGATTTTCTGGGATCTCTACCTAATGCCCCATGTATTCAACAAGATACCTCCATATTGGCTGATGGGAGCTGAAATGACTCTCACCTCCATGTGGGGATTTTTCAGCTTACCTGATAGGTGCTCTGAATTTGGTAGCAGTTCTCTTCCCAGACTCATGGAGCTCCATCTCTTGCAATTCACCAGAGACTCAGGGGCACTTTTTCCCGTCACTCTGATACTCTGTCCTGTAAATTCCAGCCACTTCTGCCTCCTTCAGGTACAATCCTTGTCTCTTTAAACTCTGTTTGAGTTTTCCCTCCCTGACTCAAAGTCTAGAAATTACCTAGAGGCAGAAAGCGATGGTAGGGGTCACTTGTTTGCTTCCTTCTGTTACAGATCAGAATTCTGTTCTGCTTGTTGCAATTTTTTAAAGTGATTTCAATATTTTGTCTAGTTCTTACATCTAGTTGTTTATGGCAAGTGGGTACATCGCACACCAGTTATTTTCATGTGCGCATAAACACAATCTCTTTAGTACATTTTTTAAGTCTTATTTCTCATCTTTAGATTTTATTCCACTTAGCACTGGTTTTTATTGCACAGTATAATGTAGTATTTACATTTAAAAATAAATATATATGTGTATACATACAAATATGTATGGTGGTGATGGTTTTGTCATTAAGTCGTGTCCGACTCTTGTGACTCCATGGACTGTAGCCCGCCAGGCTCCTCTGTCCATGGGGTTCTCCAGGCAAGAATACTGGAGTGGGTTGCCATTTTCTTCTCCCGAGTATCTTCCTGACCCAGGGATCGAATTCGGGTCTCCTGCATTGCAGGCAGATTCTTTACTGACTGAGCTATGAGAGAAGCCCTTCAAATATGTATGCATATGTTTATATGTACACAAATATGTGTACATATGTTTATATGTGCACAAATATGTATACATGTTTATATGTGCACAAATATGTATACATATGTTATATGTATACAAATATGTATACATGTGTTTATATATGTTTGCATATGTTCATGTATAGGGCTTCCCATGTGGCACTAGTGGTAAAGAAGCTGCCTGCCAATGCAAGAGACATAAGAGACGCGTTTTTGATCCCTGGGTTGGGAAGATCCTGTGGAGGAGGGCATGGCAACCCACTCCAGTATTCTTGCCTGGAGAATCCCATGGACAGAGGAGCCCGGCGGGCTACAGTCCATAATGTCACGAAGGGTCAGCCATGACTGAAATGACTTAGCACAGATGCACACATGTATATATATACTTATATATATGTAAGTATGTATGAAAAGTCAAAGTGTAGTCGCTCAGTCATGTCCGACTCTGTGTGACCCGATCGGAGGACAATTAGCTTTAGCTTTTCCCATACTCCTTACTAAGCATGCCAGCATTTCTGCAGTGACTTGCGAAACTTCCTTTGTCGTATACCAGTTCTCTGAATCTGTGCATGTGGGGCTGTTTCTGTGTTCACAGCCGTGCTCTGTTCGTGTTTTACTAGCCCAGTGCTGGCATCACACTCTCGGGCCCTTTCATATAATTTATTTATTTATTTTCATTCCTTGTTTCTCATGGTGTTTCACTTTTTATCCCTTGAGTACAACAGACTTTTGTACTGTTTATCCCAAATGACTAGTAAGTATTATATCTTTTCTAAAAAATTAATTAATTTACTTTAATTGAAGGCTAGTTACCTTACAGGCCCTTCTATTTTATAGGACACCCTGGTGTCTGAGTCTCCCTAGCCCTGATGTGTTCTCTCTCTGCATTTACTTAGCTCTTATTTTATGCCTTTCGATAATGCTTCATCTTTTTACCCATAAAGTTATTGCACATCTTCTGTTTGATTTAATCTTCAATAATATATTTGTTGTTTTGTGAATGATCTTTTTGTAATTAGATTTTCCACCTGTTTGTTGATGGTTATTGGAATACAATCCAGTTTCTCCTACATTGATTTTACATCTAGCAACCTTTTGAGTTTTATTATTAATTCCAATAATTTAGCTATAGGTTCTCTAGGGTTTTCTATGCACACAAACATATTGATCATTCTACTGTTAATATTTACTTCTTTATTCCTGCTTAATAGGTCTGTCTTGGACACCCAGAAAAAACTGAGCAGAAGTAGTAAGAGTAGGCATGCTACTCTTGTTCATGACATTAAAGAAAAGTCTTTTGTCATTTCACAATCAAATACTGGATTTATTGTAGTTTTTAGTAAATATCTCATTATAATAAGGGGAGAAGGCAATGACACCCCACTCCAGTACTCTTGCCTGGAAAACCCCATGGACGGAGGAGCCTGGTGGGCTGCAGTCCAGGGGGTCGCTGAGAGTCGGACATGACTGAACAACTTCACTTTCACTTTTCACTTTCATGCATTGGAGAAGGAAATGGCAACCCACTCCAGTGTTCTTGCCTGGAGAATCCCAGGGACGGGGGAGCCTGGTGGGCTGCCGTCTATGGCGTCGCACATTGTCGGACACGACTGAAGCGACTTAGCAGCAGTAGCAGCAGCAGCAGCAGCATTATAATAAGGAACGTTTCTTTCTAGTTTTTAGAAAAGCTTCCTCTTGAATATGTTTGAATTTAGATAATACAATTACTGTGTGTCTTAAACTGATTGTTTTCAGCTTACATTTTGAATCACAACAGTAGTTTTATAATGTTTATTGTTTCTGTGTTCAGGGTATAAAGCCACTGCATTCCTGGTGTATTTTTATTTTAAAAATAATTATAATTAATTATTTATTATTAATTATATTAATAATATAATTAATAATTAATATAATTAATAATATAATATAATATAATAATATAAAATAAAATAAAATAAAATAATTAATAATTATAATTAATTATTTATTATTAATATAATTAATTATTTATAATTAATTATTATTATTAAAATAATAATAATTAGCTGGATTTAGCTTGCTAATGTAGTTAATATTTTTGCTCCTATGGTCAGCAGTGAGATTAGTATATATCATTCCTCTCTTGTAATGTCCTTGTCTCTGCTCTGCAAACTCATGATTAGGTTTGAGACCAACATTTGTATTCCTAGTTCTTGAAACCATTTCTAAAATGGTAGAATTTCTGTTCTCTGAATTCTGGTACAATTTTCCACTAAAACTGTTTGGGCCTGAGGAGCTCCTTGCTCTGTTCTGTTTCCTTCAGTTTTTTAGTAAAATTTTAAATACAAATAGTTGCTAGTTTCTGCACAAGTTGTTCTACTTCCTCTTGAGTCACTTTTAATATAAATATTTCCCCACACAGGACATTGTCTACTTAATTTTTCTCTCAAATTTTTATTCCACACTGCACCTTGTAATTTATCATTTGTGGTACATATACACAATGAAATATTACTCAGCCATTAAAAAGAATACATTCGAACCAGTTGTAATGAGGTGGATGAAACTGGAGCCTATTATACAGAGTGAAGTAAGACAGAAAGAAAAACACCAATACAGTATACTAACGCATATATATAGAATTTAGTAAATCGGTAAAGATAACCCTGTATGCGAGACAGCAAAAGAGACACAGATGTATAGAACAGCATTGTGGAGTCTATGGGAGAGGGCAAGGGTGGGATGATATTGGAGAATGGCATTGAAGCATGTAAATTATCATACGTGAAACAAGTCGCCAATCCAGGTTCGAAGCATGGTACAGGGTGCTCGGGGCTGGTGCACCGGGATGACCCAGAGGGAAGGGATGGGGAGGGAGATGGAGGGGGTTCTGGAAGGGGAACACATGTACAGCCATGGTGGATTCATGTCGATGTATGGCAAAACCAATAGAATATTGTAAAGTTAAAAAATAGATAAATAAACTAATTAAAAAAAATAAAATATTACTTAAAAAAAACCAACACTATGAATCTATGTTTTTTGAAACAATTTGTTTTACCAGTCTCAGTAAAAGTTTTTCTAGGCTAGCAAAATCTTTTTTTAAAAAAGGAATATCTTCTTGAGTTTTTGTCTCCTTTAAAAAAATATTTACCATTTGTTTTGTCGACTTCTGCTTGTATCTTGCAACATTTTTTTCTTAGTTAATGCTTATTCTTTTGTTTTTTTTTCTAACATTTTGAATTAATACTAATACCATTTATGCTCTTTTAATCTTCTTTGCTAATGTTAGTGTAATTCTAAATATTCTCATGGTTCTTTTTATGAGAAATAGAAGTATTATTATCATTCATTTTTATGAATAGTCTAGTTTTTTATTATACTTTCCTCTCTGAATTGTGGGTTGTACAGAAGTTTGTTTTGAAATTTCCTTACATGAATACTTTTTAAAAAAAATTATAATTTGCTTGTACTTTGATCAGATGAAACAGTCTGCAGAATTTATTGTAATTTGTTTTATGGTTTAGATAATATAATCAAGATAAAGGTTTCAATACAAGTCAATGTTTTGGGATGAAAAGTTGTGTGCATAATTTTTAAATCAAGATGCTCTATATCACAGCATTAAGCTATTCTATATCCTATTTCTAGTCCATGTGTTTATGTCTCAGTTACTAAAAGAGATTGTCTTAATAATCTCCCACAGTAGTAATGCACGTTTCATTTTCCACTTGTAATTCTGTCAGTTAATTTCTTTATATGTCCTGTAGCTTTGAGACAGACACATGCATGTTGAATTTTATATGTGCAGTTTTAGAAATTTCCTGGAGAAAGTGACCTGTTATCGTTATGCTGACTTTTTTTCTTTGTTGGTTAAAGTCTGCTTCGTGTTAAATTAACACAGTTTTTCAGTGCTTAATAACTCCCTTGGGCTTCCTCGGTGGCTCAGACTATAAAGAATCTGCCTGCAAGGCAGGAGACTGGGGTTCAGTCCCTGGGCTGGGAAGATCCCCTAGAGGTGGAAATAACAACCCACTCCAGTATTCTTGCCTGGAGAATTCCATGGACAGAGGAGCCTGGAGGACTACAGTCCATGGGGTCACAAAAAAATCGGACATGACTGAATGACTAACACTTTGAATTTCACTTTTCTTTGGTTTGCTTAAACTTGGTTTAATATTTTCTATCCCTGTACTTCCAACTTCTCTGTTTTGCCTGATTCAAATCAGATAAGAATTTGTATAGATATTTCTCCAAATAAAATAAACAAATATTTAATAAGCACATGAAAAAATACTTGAAATCACTAATCATTAGGAAAACGCAAACCCAAACCATGATGACACCTTTAGGATGGCTACTATCTAAGAAACACAAAACAAGTGTTGGTGAGGATGTGGAATAGTAGGCACGCTAGTGCACTGTTGATGGGAATATAAAATGATACAGTGGCTGCAGAAAACAGTATGCTATTTCCTAAAAACATAAGTTAACCAGGCAATCCAGCAGTTCCACTTCTGTTTATGTACCCAAAATAATGAAACTAGGGTCTCAAAGATTTATACTGCTGTTTAGTCATGAAGCCCTGTCTGACTCTTTGCGACCCCATGGACTGCAATCTCCTGCATTGGCAGGTGGGCTTCCCTGGTGACTCAGAAGGCAAAGATTCTGCCCAAATGTGGGAGGCCTGGGTTTGAAGATCCCCTGGAAAAGGGAATGGCTCCCTACTCCAGTATTCTTGCCTGGAGGATTCCATGGACAGAGGAGCCTGGCAGGCTACAGTCCATAGGGTCGCAAAGAATGGACACGACTGAGTGACTAAACTCCTGCATTGGCAGGTGGGTTCTTTACCACTGAGATACCTGGGAACACATGTATTTTATAGCAATACTATTTATAATAGTCAAAACATAAGCAATCCAAGCGGTCATCGATGAATAAATAATAAGCAAAATGTAACATATACAGTTGACCTCTGAGCAAACACAGGTTTGAATTCACTTATATGTGAATTTTTTTTCACCAAATATACATACTACATTACCACACGATCTGCATGTAGTTGGTTGAATTCACAGGCACAGAACCTCAGATACTGAGGGCTGACTGTAAGGTTATACAGAGATTTTCAATCGCATCAGGGTTGGACTCACAGGGGCTGTGGAGGGGAGGAATGGGAAGTTATTGTTTCTTGGGTGTACAGTTTCAGTTTTACAAGATAAAAAGAGTCCTAGAGATGGATGGTGGTGATAGTTGTATATTATGAATGTGTTTAATACCACTGAACTGAACGCTTAAAATACTTAATACAGTAATTTTGCATTTTGTGTATTTTATCACAAAAAATGGGGAAAATGTAATATTTCTCAAATTGATTCAATCACAGAAATCCCTCGGGTCACCAGCTCTGCAAGCAGATCCATAACTACCATGGAAAAGTCTCTCAGGGTTCGGAAGTGGAGTTTGGATGCAGACTCTCCTGATTCTGATAATAACCTCTCCTCAGGGCTCGTAACTCGTGTCTTTAGTTCTTCTAGAGAGTGATGCTGATACATCCCATCCTCTGTGGGATTAGGGAGATTTCCTCCCAGCTCACCCTAGTAAACACAGAGTCATGACTTCTTTTCCAAAGGAAGGAGGGGTCCCTTCTCTTGGCTTAGCTACTTGCCCTTCAGTCCTTTCTGTCTCCCGTGTCTCCTGCATTGGCAGGCAGATTCTTTACCACTGAGCCAGCTGGGAAGCAAGCCCCCCATCATTTCTGTAGTGAAGACAGTGTTCCTTCCCAGAGTCCAGAGAGCTGGTTTGGAGAAGCAAGTCCATCCTCAGGACCTTCATCTCCTCCGTATTCGGAGGGTCCAGAAATAGACATTTGCGCTGTGCTCTTGCATGACTAGGACCTGTCCCCCTGAAGAGCTCATAAGGGCCTAGATAATCTTGCTTTGCCGACCTGGAATGCTGATTCTTTACGTTATGCTAAAGTAAACATCTGAGTACTTGCTTGAGTATAATTGTCTTGGATTTGTAGTAGCCTTTGATTTGCCGTGCAAAGGACATCATCCTGCATTTGGGGCAGATGGACATTCTTGACAAATGAAGCCTGGAAGGCTCCAGGCAGGTCTGTTTGTCATTTCCTCCTCCTCACCTTCCTCCTCTTCACCTGTACACATTGGCGGGGCGGGGGGCGGGGGCGGGAAGCTCTGAGGGAAGTCCCACAGCAAGTGAGGCCGAGCTTCTTCTTCAAGGGACCTGAATATCAGGAAAACTGAGCAGTAACAACCCAAGTGACAGGCAGAATCGGGGAGAAACGCATCAGCTACTCACGTTTCCCCAAGGACAATGCGGAAGGAGGAACAGACAGTATGTGAGTTTCGGAGCGATAGGGATGGAATTTAGAATAATTGTAATGACTCTACAGGGTAGACTTGAACCTTTTGAAGGAATGATTTTTTTTAAAGAAGAGGAGCTAGGTTCAGTGCTGACCCTATTCAGGAATCCCTGAAAAGATGCATATACTCTGCAAATGAGAGAGAGACAACCCCGAGCAGATGATCACACAGCAGCTTTCTATTTCGGAGGGCTTTCCAGGTGGCTCAGTGGTGAAGAACCTGCCTGCAAATGCAGGAGATGTAGGTTTGATCCCTGGGTTGGGAAGATCCCCTGGACTAGGAAATGGCAACCCACTCCAGTATTCTTGTCTACAAAATCCCATGGACAGAGGAGTCTGGTGGGGCTACAGTCCCTGGACTCACAGAATCAGACACGACTGAGCATGCACGCATGCACACACACACACACACACACACACACACACACACACACGGTGTGTTGGAATCAAGTTACTTTAATTACATGTAACAGAAGAGTCTAGCTCGGGTAACCAAGGGTCAGTTAGTAAAATGACTTAGAGCCAAGACTTGGATTTTATTAGATTTTAGAAGCATTACTGAGACATTCTGAAATCCCGTCCAAATAAATCAAGATCAAAATGAGGCCTGTTGAAGATAATTTTTCCTGTCTTCTGCCATGTTGACTGAACTGCACGAATATTAGAAACAGGAAATGTTTCTAAAGCCACTATAGTAGCTGATAGGAGCTGAGAGTTGGGAAGAAAAAACAGCTGACCATAAAAATGGATGCAGATGGAAGATGCTTAAAAATAGGCAGCCAAACAGTCAAATAGAGCCAAGTGCAGTGAGGTAAGGACAGAAAGAGAGCACAAAAAGTTCCAAGGGTTCAGGAAGAAAACAGTGAGTTTCTATGGGGACAACAAAGACTGTAGGTCTCTGGCTCCATGGCTGGAGCCTGTGGGTGGACCCTGTAGCCCTGTCTTCGTTCGCTCATTCACCTTTTATTGAGCTCCAAGCATTGCACTGAGCCCTAAGATACAGATATTTATTACGAAAATCAGCCTATGTCCTGTCAGTGTTCACAGTGCAGAGGGATACCGGACAGGTGAGTGGACAGGTACACCGGATGTCCTCAGGCTCTCAGATGTCTTCAGGGCATACAACACTGAATGCAGGGCCCCAGGGAGCTTTTAGGACCAGTGCCTAACCAGGTCAGGAATAATGGTGGAATTCATGGCTTGTCTGGCTGTTAAGAACAAGTTACACCCCAGGCCTCCCTTCCTTGGAGTGGCTGATCAATGCCTGAGGTTTTTCCTTGCACTTGGGGCTCCAAGGCTGGTACCCAAGAAGGTCACATTTTACCTTATTAATAGTAATGCCCAGGTCAGTACAAATGGTGTGAACTGACATTTTCTTCAGGATGCGTTTTGACAAATGAATGCCATCAGAGAGGATGAGAATGAGGCCATCGGGCACCTAGGGGTGAGCATGGTGTGTTAAGAGAAAGAGTATGAACTCGAACACAGGGCAGCACCAAGCCCTAAAGCTGGGCTTCTGTGACTGCGAGGCTGAGATGCGGGGGGACTGTTGTTTCAGTTAAAAGGTACATACCTGATCTTTAAGGAGTCTTGTGCAAGCACCCGACAAACACAATGTCATGTCAACCCGGGGAATCTGGAAGGACCTGGTCTTCTCATTTCCTTTTGTGCTGAGATTTCTATTCACTAAGTGGACACGCCCAGCTCCACAGGGTCTGTGATCCCTCCCTGGGATCTGAAGGCTGCTCACACACCCTGGAACCGCTACTTCTGCTGGAGTTGTGGCCTCTGCACCAGAATAAAACATGAATGGAAACCTTCCCAGAACTCCAACAAGCTCACCCCACCAGGACACAACAGGGCGTACTGTCTCCTGGGATTTATTAGTGTAGTTTCCCAACTAATACATCTCCTTTCAGAAAACCAGCCCTTCATTACTTTTTTCCTCCTCAACTCATGATGATTTCCTTGAAAAATGGCCCGAATTTCTCTTCTTGTTCTTATGGCTGTGATTCCATTGGGTCTTTCTGATTCAATTCTTTGCCACCTTCGCAAGCATTTAATCAGTGACTGTTGCAGAGATTACATAAAAGGAAGGAGTTGTCGGCTGAAAGGCATATATAGACCAACTTGAAAACCAGTGCAGTAAGGAGTTGGGGCTTCCCTGATGGCTCAGTGGTAAAGAATCTGTCTACAAGGCAGGAGTTGCAAGGAGATGTGGGTTCGATCCCTGGATTGGGAAGAGCCTCTGAAGAAGGTCATGGCAACCCACTTCGGTAGTCTTGCTTGGAGAATTCCATGGACAGAGGAACTTGGCCGGCTACAGTTCATGGGGTTGCAAAGAGTCAGACATGACTGATGTGACAGTAGGCATGCATGCACTTTAAGGAGCTATATGGTAAGATTGAATTTGCACTCATCACTGAAATGGATGTTGCCCATCACGGCTACGCTGGATAAAATAGTCTAGAAGATGCTTGTGGTTGACCTACTTTTAGATCTCTGGAGGCAGAGCTTGGGTCAGGGACTCAAGGAGAAGAGTGTATTTGGAAGGAGCAGCAGTGTGCCAGGGGTTACAGGCAAAACACCCAGACGTCCAGGGCCACAGCTTTCTCTTGGGGGAAGCCACTGTGTCTTTCCACCTCTGAAATTTGGTGAAAATTCATTTAACTTAAAACCAACAAACAGTTCTCCTCTGAAGGCACTCCGTAAATTGCACCCTTAGAATGCATTTCTTCCTGGCACTCTGAGTTTCCTCTCTGGATCTCCTTCTTCATGTCTTCCACACTCTCAGACTGTAGCATTTGTACGCCACTCTTAGAGAATGAAAACATCTTACAAATACATTAAAAAAATACAAGAAAATCACTTCTGTGGCAGAGCGTTACCTCACTTCTCTAGAGACATCTGCAACTCCACAGTGATCCCCTGGCTGTTCCTCGAGCCCTGCACAAGGGTGTTCTTCTAGAAGATCAGTTCCCTCCTACACCTGCTTCCCTACAGGCTCACCAAGATAAAAGTGTGGTGCTTGTAGACTCACAACATCTTTGCTGCTAGCTTGGTATAGAACTCTGCCTCCATCTTTAGACACCCAGCCTATTTTTTATTCCTTTTTTCTATTTTATTTCTTTTTTTATTTTGGCCGCACCATGCAGCATGTGACCAGGGATCAAACTCACACCACCCTGCAGTGGATGCACAGAGTCTTAACCACTGGACCACCAGCGAAGTCCCCACCCATCCTAGGACCTGCTCTGATGAGTGAAAACAGAGCCATAAACAGATATTGACCGTTGGAGCAGACATTGATTTTGCACTGATTAAATGAATCTAAAGTTTGGAAATGGGATGCCAAAGGTTGCCCAGTTTTCCCCAAGCCCATCTTCTTTCCTCCAGGGCACCAATTAGACCATGCCCATCCTCCTTTGCATTTAGGTATGATCAGGTGACAAAGTCATGGCCAACAGAATGCCAGAAACTAATAGATGCCACTTCCAGAGCTGACCCAAAGAATCTCCATCCCTAGATGACAGACTTTATTTTCTTGGGCTCCAAAATCACTGCAGATGGTGACTACAACCATGAAATTAAAAGACACTTGCTTCTTGGAATAAAAGCTATGACCAACCTAGACAGTGTATTAAAATGCAGAGATATCACTTTGTCCACAAATGTCCGTATGGTCCAAGTTATAGTTTTTCTGGTAGTCATGTACGGAGATGAGAGTGGGACTTTAAAGAAGGCTGAACATTGAAGAACTGATGCTTTTGAACTGTGGTTCTGGAGAAGATTCTTGAGAGTCCCTTGGACTGAAAGGAGATCCAACCAGTCCATCCTAAAGGAAATCAACCCTGGATATTCATTGGAGGGATTGATGCTGAAGCTGAAGCTCCAATACTTTGACCACCCGATGTGAAGAGCTGCTGAATCATTGGAAAAGAACCTGATGCCGGGAAAGATTGAAGGCAGGAGGAGAAGGGGACAACAGAGAATGAGATGGTTGGATGGCATCACTGACTCGATGGACATGAGTGTGAGCAAACTCCAGGAGATAGTGGAGGACAGGGAAGCCTGGCATGCTGCAGTTCATGGGGTCACAAAGAATTGGAAATAGCTCCATGACTGAACAACAGATGCCCCAAGGAAGGCAGAGTCTCCAGGTGGAGGAGCAAGGGTACAAGTTCACAGAAACAGCTAGTTGGATTTCACATGAATGAGAGCCAATTTCTCTTGGATTCACACATCAGGATTTGGGAATCATCACAGCCACTGCATGAGTGATGGTCTGCAGGAAAGAGATGGCACTCTTAAAACCCTGAAAAAAGAGAGTTTGATAAGAGGTATTTACAAGGTAAGACAGGGCTAAGGAAAACTGAGGGTCTCAGGGTTGCTTCTTGGGGCTCATAAGCCCTGGAAGCTATCATCTCCCCTTGCTGTGAAGGACAGGGGACAAGACTGTTACTGGAACCTGGAGAGATCCTGGCTGCAAGATGAAGCCTCCAGGAGCAGCAGGAGGTGAGCTGGGGCTAGGAGCCCCTCACCCTCACCCGCACCTATGGATGCCACTGACAGACCCACTTGAAGCTGGGGGACAGGGAACCCTTCTGATACAAGTTGTAGGGCTTAGCCTGGGTGACACAGAGTGGGTTGCAGATGGGGAGAGACAATATTGAAGAAGAAAAAACACATTCTTAGCACAGTTATTTTAAACAAGTCAGAGGAATAGAGGTTTGCCAGGGGGTCATCACAAGCTTGATGTAATCCACAGTCTTGTGTTTCAATCCCTCGTTTCTTCTCTGAAATCATTTCCCAGGTAGAGGCTGTGGTTCGTTTACCACTAAGAGGTCCCAGTTGTTCTGCAAGCCTACGGCAGCTGTTCAGCTCTTTATCTCACTGCTGGTTTCCTTAATGTCAGGAGAGTCTGAAATCGTCAGCAGGTTTTCACTTTTCTTAAATCATTTCTAGCTCTTTCTCTTCAGTCTCATTTCAGTTAAATTCAACCATCATTTATTGTTCTATCCTCTATAGGTACTGGGCCATCCAGTGAGATGGTGAACCGAGACGGCTGACTTTGCCTGTTTATTCCCCAGACACTTAGTGAACATCTGTGCATAGGTGTGAGACAACATAATCAACAGCCTGCCTATGCCAGGCTCTGTGCTAAGCATTGGGCGGGGTACTTGCAATTACAATTCAAATGAAACGTAATCTCTCACCTTCAGGAAGCTGCAGGAGACAGTGCGCATTGAGAGGCTGTCCAGATCTTTAGAGTCACTCGCCCTGGGTTTAAACCTAACCCTTAAACCTAATCATCCTTTAGTGTGTGATAAAAGGGAGTTGCACGCACTCCTAGGAGACTTCCCCAGCGGCTCAGACGGTAAAGCGTCTGCCTACAACGCGGGAGACAATCCCTGGGTCAGGAAGATCTGCTGGAGAAGGAAATGGCAACCCACACAAGTATTCTTGCCTGGAAAATCCCATGGATGGAGGAATCTGGTAGGCTACAGTCCATGGAGTCTTAAAGAGTCAGACATGACTGAGCAACTTCACTTCACTTCACTTCACTACGGTTCTCAGCACTGAAGGAATGAATAGTTGGCAGGATTGAATACCTCAGTCAATGAATTGGTTGTAGAACCAGCTGTGATGAAGGGGGCATACGTCCTCCCATGAGGAGGGCATGGCAACCCACTCCAGTGTTCTTGCCTGGAGAATCCCATGGGGAGCCTGGTGGGCTACAGTCCATGGGGCGGCAGTGTCGGACATGACTGAAGAGATGCAGCATGCAGGTACACATGTCATCTCATAGAGCAGACGCCCACTGCAGGGCAAGTGTTGTCTTCAGCAGCTGGGAGGTAACGGAACTAAAGAAGCAGGTTCAACTTTCAGCCCAAAGGCCAGGAAAGGCACAGGAAGATGGGCTGGGGTTTACCTGGAATTCCAGCAGCCCTGCCAATGGAGCCAGCCTGGGAGAAGGGGGACCCTAATCAAAAATGGACCCCCTAGTATAGAAGGACAGAGCAGGGCTAGAGACTGGAGGAGAACGAGTCGAGACACACTTGGAGGAAGGGGCAGAAGGCACCTGGAGAAGGAAAGGGAGGTCAGGATAGAAATCATCCTGACATCACTGCACACGTGGACCAGTGGTGTGTTACAGAACCACCGACTGAAACCACCCGCCTCGGCCAGGCGCGGCAATAACCACGGGTGTGAGTTGTCTCACAACAGGACATCCTGGTGAGGAATGTGGCGATGCCACTGAAAACTAACTGGGAGAACTCAGGAGGGGCCGGGGGAAGGGAGGAGATAGAATAGGGAAGAAGGACTTCGAACTGGGCCAAATATGAGCCAAGTAAGATGATGAGATGAGACAACCTGGGAACTAGCTCCATCACCGCAGACTCTGAGGTTGCAAGTCACATGGCAGCGCGGTCCTCCCGGGTTCCCTGACACCTCTGCTGTCTACCTGGGCACCTCTTCCTAGAAAAGTCTCTTGCTTTGTCAGCACATGTGTCTCCTCAGACAATTCATTTCCGAGTGTCAGACGAGAGCCCACTCTTAGACCCCGGAAGGGTAACAGTTGTGGCGAGGTGAGCTTGCTTTGAAAATCTTGCTGCTGTTTAGTCGCTGAGTTGTGTCCGACTCTTTTGAGACCCCATGGACTGTAGCCTGCCAGGCTCCTCTGTCCAAGGGATTTTTCAAGCAAAAATCCTGGAGTGGGTTGCCATGCCCTCCTCCAAGGGATCTTCCCAACCCAGGAAACGAACCCTTGGCTCCTGTCACATCTCCTGCATTGCAGGTAGATTCTTTACCACTGAGCCACCAGGGAATCTAGCAACGGAAAATAAAGGGAAATTCTATGAGAGACTTAACCTTCTCATCATTTTGAACTTGGGGACGTTATGCCTGATGGGAAATCCATCTGTTTATCTCCTGCCTGTGCTTCCTTGCATATTAGTTTAGGAGCTAATAATAATTATAATAATAAAAACCAGGAGCGAGAGATTGCCCTTGCTCCTGGCTTTTGCTTTGGCGTGTTTGCCACAGAGATAGGAAAACCACTGGCTGGTTGCCTCTAGCTCTTGCCAAGCACCTGCCGCTGAAGGACTTAGAAGTGCAGTCTTTTCAGACGCTTTTGCCATTTCTTTCCTACAACCTTCAGTCCAGGAACGGGCCTTCTTCCCTGTGAGGAGATGCCACACACGTGCTTCAGAACCTGTCTCCACAGTTGTTAGAAAGCATTTTCCAGCAAAACCAGTCTTTTTTTTTTTTTTTAAAGCAATTACTTTTTCCCTAGAGTCTCTCTGTTATTTGGAAAATATATGTTTGAAATGTGACACTGTTTTCACATCTCTCAGTCAGTTTTCCTGCTGCTTCCTGGGGATCCTAGCAGAGAGCTCACAACAGGTAATTATGTGCTTGCTATGTATGGAGAGGGCAAACATCGAGGGCTCAGACTCGAAGGGTCTGAGTGCCTTTCCTGATGCTTTCTTCTGATTCAGTTCTTCACAGAAGCAGATCCTGGAGGCTCTCCTCCAGACAGACTGCAGCTACAACCTTACTGTTTATTTAGCTCGTCTCCCCACCAATTTATTTTAGCAACTCATCCGTCACCTCTGTGGCACAGCCGCCTCTCCATCTGTTTCGAAGTGCGGCTGGATATGGTGCGAGGCCGGCTGGCAGGAAACACGACGACTTCTCTCATTTGGAGCACTTGCAGTTCTGCAGTCCTGCATGCCCGGTGAGGCTCCCTGGGTCTAAGCTGGAAGCGTTTTGTATGAGAAGGGGCTTGAGAGGGGGAGTTATAGTGAGAACCGTTCACTTTCTCCTGCGAAAGTAGGAAAAGGGAGGGAAGAATGTATATCAGGACAAAGCAGTGGTGATCTCAGAAGCAGGATCTGAAGGAAAGTTTGAGGATGATAAATCAGAATGTGACCTGCGCTGAAAACTAGCAGCAAAGCCCCAAGGAGCTCCTCTGTCCATGGGATTCTCGAGGTGAGAATACTGGAGTGGATTGCCATATCCCCCTCCAGGGGATCTTCCCAACCCAGGGATTGAACCCAGGCTCTCCTGCATTACAGGCAGATTCTTTACTGTCTGAGCCACCAGGGAAGGTAAGGAGCTTAGATGTCAATTTTGATATAAATGTTTAGTGAATAATCTGATTGCATAATGGAGCTCTAACCTTGTTAATAGCACTGTAACAACAGTAAAATCAATAATTAAAAAATAAAATAAAATTGATAATAAAAATCATTATCAGAATATTTAAGATGTTCCGAGACCCAACATAATGTAGCAGGCTTCCCCCCCACCCTGTGTACTTGTCATGTGGTCACCGTAGCATCTCCCAGCATCAGGACCCGCAGGACTACGGCAGGGATTCCGAGCTCCAGGGACACAATGCCACTTGCTAGCTGTGTGATTCAGCCTTGGCTTCCCTGCTGCACAGTGAGGATGAGGGTAGTGTGTGTCTCATAGGTTTGCAAGCTTCTGAGGACCATACGCATCAAGCAGGTAGCCGTGATACCTGCAGGCATCTGACAGGTGGTCTTTATTCTTCCCTCTCTCTTCACTCTACCTCCCAGAGCACCTCCCAGGATCCTGCTCAGACCCGCAGGCTGACTTCCTGCCCTCCCGGCTCTGCCTACCACCTGCCCAAAATGCTGTGCGTGCTGACTGACGTTGACACGGGAGCCACACTCTCTAACTCACCCTGGAGGTTGCCGTCACTTGGACTGGACCAGGCTCCTGGCTGCTGAGATGTTAGAG
This sequence comes from Okapia johnstoni, assembly GCA_024291935.2. Classification (NCBI taxonomy): domain Eukaryota; kingdom Metazoa; phylum Chordata; class Mammalia; order Artiodactyla; family Giraffidae; genus Okapia; species Okapia johnstoni. Next base: position 103,769,932 of record CM044313.1, read on the forward strand.
ATGTTCCCGAGTGGGGGCTGCTTGGAATGCCCTGTGGCCCCATGTCACCTAGGAGACCACTTGGGATTTCACTATGTGTAGATTTCTGGCATAGCTCATTACTGTGAAAGTGACTTTAGGTGCTGAATTAATATAGCACCAATGCTTGGACCACAAGGAGATCAAAGCAGTGAATCCTAAAGGAAATCAACCCTGCTTTTTCATTGGAAGGACTCATGCTGAAGCTGAAGCTCCAATACTTTGGCCACATGATGGGAAGGGCTGACTCACTGGAAAAGACCCTGATGCTGGGAAAGATCAAAGGCAGGGGGAGAAGGGGGCAGCAGAGGATGAGATGGTTGGATGGCCTAACGGACTGGATGGACATGAATTTGGGAGATAGTGAAGGGCAGGGAAGCCTGGTGAGCTGCTGTCCATGGGGTCAAAAAGAGTCAGACATGACTTAGAACTAAGTGAAAACAGCAGTTAATGAATTCCTATACCTGCCATAACAAATGTCCCACATTCTGTGGCTTAAAAGAACAGACATGTGTCATCTCATCTTGCCTTTCTAGAGGTCAGACGTCTGACATGGATCTCACTGGGTCAACATCAAGGTGGTGGCAGCTGCCTGTCTTTCTGGAGTCTCTTAGAGAGAATCCTTTCTCATCTTCTCTGACTTCCAGAGGTCACACACAGCCTTCAGCTTGTGGTTCCTTCCCGTGTCTTCAAAGCCAGAAATGTCACATCTCCCTCTGACTAACCACAGTGGGAAAGCACCTCCATTTTTAAGGACTTGTGCAATTATACTGAGTCCATCTGGAGAATCCAGGCTAATCCCCCAGCTCAAAATCTTAACAACATCTGCTATATTCTCTTTTCCATGTAAAGTCACATATTCCAGATTCTGGCCTACACATCTTCGGGGGCCTTGACTCTGTTTCCACAGGTGTAGGCACTGATATAGGTGTGTGTCAATGCCAAAGAGAACACCTGATTTCCTGGTGGGTGTTTTGGGAAATTGTTGGAGCCACTTGAGTTTCCCAGGATGCCTACCCAGGAGTCAGGACTCCTACCCTTTCCTTTCTAAGTCCCAACTGGGGTCAGAGCACTTCTGACCTGGGTGTCCCCACTAGCCCTTTTGTTGGCGTGACTCCCCGTTCGGAGACTGACTGGTGCATTTCAAAGCATATTCATTTCCATTGAGTCTGTGATGCCATCCCACAATCTCATCCTCTGCCACCCCCTTCTCCTCCTGCCCTCAGTCTTTCCCAGCATCATGGTATTTTCCAATGAGTTAGCTCTTCAAATCAGATGACCAAAGAATTAGAGTTTCAGCTTCAGCATCAGTCCTTCCAATGAATATTCAGGGTTGATTTCCTTTAGGAGTGACTGGTTTGATCTCCTTGTAGTCCAAAGGACTCTAAAGAATCTTCTCCAGCACCACAGTTCAAAGGCATCAATTCTCTGGCTCTCAGCCTTCTTTATGGTCCAACTGTATCCTACTGCCTATCAGAAGAACTTGGATCCAGAGAACAACCAGGGGACAGTTTCTGCTATGAGATCAGATACACATGCTTGTCTTAAAGAACAATTTGAGACCCATGAAGATTTGTGTCAACCTAACACCTGCAGGGTAGTCTGCCTTCAACTGTAGAGGACTCCAAAGATGAGTTTCTCCACATTCTTGCTCCCACTCATCATTTATTTCCATTTCTTTAAAGCATATGGTAGCTCTGTTCTTTAATTGAGTTATTCAGCTGAATGAGAGAAAGAACAGGGCTTAGAGTTGGCACCCTGGGGCTGGAAAGGTAGCAGTGTCACTTCCCAACTGTGTGATTTCAGGTGAACTCTGTGATTTCCCATTAATCACTTGCCAATCTGTAAATATATAATACATATGATAATATTTGCCTTAAAGTGTTTGTATTGAAAATTAATTACTGTGGTATTTGCTAAAACAATGTCTAATTCCACAGTAATTCAGTGTTAGTGATAATCAATATTCTTATTTTACTTTTTCACATGTTTTAAACTTTCATACCCAATCATTCCCCAAATGCAAAAAAAATACCATCTATTTTTATGACTGTAGAATTCTTTGCTAAGAAAAATGTAACCTCACAGAGAGTTTTAGGTGAAGACATACTTTAATTTCTCCCCCGGATTTTGATTAAATGCTAATGGCTGTTGAATCTTCCCCTAAATCCACCTTTATTTTTGTAATATATCTAGAGAGTGGAGAGCTTTTCTCTGTTGATAGCTTTCTCTGTTCATTCTTCACTTTAATAGGCAGAAAAACTTGGCCATTAGAAGAATTTTAACACATAGAGTTTTTTATGTTAAAAATTATTGTAAATGAGATTATGCACCTATGATGGTTAATAGTATGTGTTGAATTGGCTGGGACGGGAGAACCCATATATTTGATCAAATATTATTCTGAGAGTGTCTCAGAGGGTGTTTTTGATGAGAATAACATTGAAATCAGTGAACTTTGAGTAAAGCAAGTTGTGCTCCGTAATGTAGGCGGACCTTGTGCAATCAGCTGACAAGCTGAATAGAACAGAAGACGTTTTCCCTGAGCAGGAGGGATTGCTCCCCAGACGACCTTTGGACTTCCCGTGGCACACTGGCTCTTTCTGGTTCTACAGAAGGAAGACTGCGCTTGGACTTGAATGGGAACTCTGGCTCTCTGGACTCCAGGCTAGAGGCCTTCCAAGAGGAAGTGCAGTACCTCTTTCCCTGGGTCTCCAGCCTGCTGGCTGGACTTGCCAGTCTCCCTAATCCCACGGGCTTCCCGGGTGGCTTAGTTGGTAAAGAATCCACATGCAATGCAGGAGACCCAGGCTTGATTTCTGGGTAGGGAAGATCCCCTGGAGGAGGAAATGACAACCCACACAGTCCATGGGGTAGCAGAGTTGGACGCAATTTGGAAATAAGCCACCCACCACCACGGTAATCCCATGAGCCATCTGCTTGTAATTAATTACTGTATATGCACACATACACACGCACACACACCATAGTTCTGTTTCTCTGGCAAACACTGACTAATACAGCAGCTGAACTCAGGGGAAAGGAAATCATAAAATACTGTTTGTTTGTTTCTTGTCCTTCAGTAGTTTTGAAGCGCTCCTTCTCTGTGTAACTGAAGGACCTTACAAAATGCAGCTACAGGCCCAGTGCAGTCACAACTGCGAAGTGACACAGAGCAGAGCAGGGACATGAGCCCTGGGGCAGGGGCAGGGTACACTATTGACCATGCAGATTTTACAGATCTCGGTGGGATTCTACATGCATTTTCTTAAAAAAAAAAAAATCATGGATTTATAAAAGAAAGTTGGTGTATTTTGACTTCTTAAACATCTTAAGCAATGAGACTTCTGATGCTAAATATTTAAAACAAACAACTATAAGAACAGAAACAAAAACCCACAAACATAGCCTCAGTTTGAATGTTTCAAGAGGCTCCTGGCAGATCAGCTTAAATGTGGACTCTATGTTCAATGACAAAATCCTGATACAGAACTGTACAAATAGAATAGTTCAGGATGGGGGACACATGTACACCCATGGCTGATTGATGTCAGTGCATGGCAAAAACAATAAAAAAAAATAGAATAAGCTAAATAATGTGACGATACATTATGCATTATACTATGCTTTGGCGTAGTCAATAAAGCAGAAATAGATGTTTTTCTGAAACTCTCTTGCTTTTTTGATGATCCAGTGGATGTTGGCAATTTGATCTCTGATTTACTAATGCAAATGTTAGTATTCACTTATATATGTATACACACATATATATATATATATATACACATGCTTATGTATGTGACTTTTACATAGACGTATGATATGTATATGAAACAAATGCTCCAGGTTACTCTCCAGGCAGAAAGTGCCTGATTCAGCATCAAATCTGCAACAGCAGCCCGGTGCTTGCACAGGGAGGTGCTCAGTAACTTTTCACCAAGAGCAGTATCTACGTTTTCCAAGTTTTCTACCATTAAGTGAATTAGAAATATTTAAAATGTATTGTGAGAATACGTTAAAAGATTATACCTGTCCTTCACTAACTCCCTGAATTTGCTCAAACTCATGTCCGTTGAGTTGGTGATGCCATCCAACCATTTCATCCTCTGTGGCCCCCTTCTCCTCCTGCCCTCAATCTTTCCCAGCATCAGGGTCTTTTCCAATGAGTCAGCTCTTTGCCTCAAGTGGCCAAAGTATTGGAGCTTCAGCTTCAGCATGTACACACTGCTATATTTAAAATGGATACCAACAAGGACCTACTGTGTAGCACAAGGAACTCTGCTCAGTGTTATGTGGCAGCCTGGATGGGAGGGGAGTTTGAGGGAGAATGGATGCAGGTACTTGTACTGCTGAGCCCTTTTGCTCTTCATCTGAAAGTATCACGATGTTGTTAATTGCCTATACCTCAATACAAAATAATTAAAAAAAAAAAAAGGTACTAGATTCAATCTGTGGAGTGTCTTTGATCCCAGGTGGTGCTCCTGGCTCTGGCTACACAAACAAGCAGAGAAATATAGCCAGAAATCTCAGAGGGAGGCCCGCACCAGGATGGGAGGCCCCCTCCCCACGAGCTGCCCCTCTGATGGGCAGACGGCCACGCTGCCCCTGGGATTTGAAGCTGGGAAATTGCTGCAGGGCTGGGATAGAGGTGATACTGGACACTAGAGAGTACAGCTTGAGCCTGGCAAACTCTCCTTGACCAGGGCAACCAAACCCCATGTTCACAGGAGACATTTAGAAGGGGTCCCAGGGATTTGGGGGCTGGCAAGGGACAGGAAGGCGTTGGAGTCATTGCCAAGTGCATTTCTTTTCCATTAATGTAAACCGAGGGCCTGCTGCTGTTGGAGACCACCCAGGGAGTCCTGCCAGGGACCCCCAGAGACCCACTGGGGCAGTAGCTGTTTCTAGGCTGGTCCTCGGTGCCCCTTCAGCTGCTGAGTTAAAAAGAATGTGTCGATTTACACACAAAAACTCTTGTAAGATTGTGATTGGGAAAATATTGAATTTAAAGATCAATTGAGGGAAATTGCCATTTTTCTGACGCTGAATTTTTCAATGCATCAATCTGATGTATCTTTTCATTTATTGATATCTATCTAACTAGTTAACTAATATTTTATTTAGGGCTTCCTTTTTATGCTTAGGAGACGATTGTAATCAGTAGCTTTCCCTTCCTGCCATATCCTTTGCAGGTTTTGGTATCAAGTTTAGCCTAGCCTCCTAGATTGACTGAAAATGGCTTCCTCTTCTTTCCTCTGGGAGATTTTGGGCAAACTTGGTGTTTTTACTCTGAATGCTTTTAGAACACACCAGTGAACTCAGTAGGACCTAGAGTTCTTTTAGAGAAGGTTTTAATTACGGATCAAGTGATATAGGAGTATTATTTCTGTTTCTTATTGTGTTAATTTTTGTAAGTTGTGTGCTTTTTAAAAAAATTTATACCAGGATGCTTGAAGATTTGGTGCTTCCCAGGTGGCACTAGTGGTAAAAAACCTGCCTGGTAATGCAGGAGATGCAAGGGACATGGTTTCAATCCCTGGGTCAGGAAGATACCCTGGAGGAGAGCATGGCAACCCTCTCCAGTATTCTTGCCTGGAGAATCCTATGGACAGAGGAGCCTGGTGGGCTGCAGTCTATGGAATCACAAAGAATTGGACATGACTGAGTGACTGAGCAGGGATGCAGAGCTGGGCACGGGTCTTTGAAAACGTTGGTCTGCTTGGCTTTGCCCTCATCCTGACTAGAGATCAGTGGCATCTGCCAAGCACACTCCTTTTGACAAGCTCTCAGCTCTATCTTGGGTTTCTCTAGGCCAGTGGAGCTGCCTGAAGCTGCCTCTCTAGGCCTTGGAGCCTCTCTGCTTCTTCTGCCATTTGGCTTCTTTGTTCCTTGAGCTCAGGATCACTGGTCCCCCTTACTAATTAGCCAATGTCTTGATGCACAACTAGATGTAAAGTGTTGGGGTTCCTCCTGCATTTTCCTTCTTTCTCTGCTCTCATCTGCTAATGTCTTCCAAGTCCAGGAAGCTCTCCAGTGACTCTAAGTTATCCTCAGGTTATTAATGAGAATAAGAAAGAAGCTTCGAATGATTCAGTTTTCTCACCCTGTAAGCAATGTACCATCTGAGCTGTTTACCGTCTTTGGCGTCAGTCTATACTACCATTGTTGTGCCATTTTTCTATTCCCTCAGTAAGAAAAAATAAATATGTTGAAATAAATGCATTGTTTTTCTGCTACTAAGGAATTTAAGGCAAAGTATATTTTTTCAGTTCAGTTCAGTCACTCAGTCGTGTCCGACTCTTTGCGACCCCATGAACTGCAGCACGCCAGGCCTCCCTGTCCATCACCAACTCCCGGGGTCCACCCAAACCCATGTCCATTGAGTCAGTGATGCCATCCAACCATCTCATCCTCTGTCATCCCCTTCTCCTCCCACCTTCAATCTTTCCCAGCATCAGGGTCTTTTCCCATGAGCCAGCTCTTTGCATCAGGTGGCCAAAGTATTGGAGTTTCAGCTTCAGCATCAGTCTTTCCAATGAATATTCAGGACTGATTTCCTTTAGGGTGGACTGGTTGGATCTGCTTGCAGTCCAAGGGACTCTCAAGAGTCTTCTCCAACACCACAGTTCAAAAGCATCAATTCTTTGGCACTCAGCTTTCTTTAAAGTCCAACTCTTACATTCATACATGACCACTGGAAAAACCATAGCCTCGACTAGATGGACCTTTGTTGGCAAAGTAATGTCTTTGCTTTTTAACATGCTGTCTAGGTGGGTCATAACTTTCCTTCTAAGGAGTGAGCGTCTTTTAATTTCATGGCTGCAATCGCCACCTGCAGTGATTTTGGAGCTCAGAAAAATAAAGTCTGACACTGTTTCCACTGTTTCCCCATCTATCTGCCATGAAGTGATGGGACCAGATGCCATGATCTTAGTTTTCTGAATGTTGAGCTTTAAGCCAACTTTTTCACTCTCCTCTTTCACTTTCATCAAGAGGCTCTTTAGTTGTTCTTCACTTTCTGCCATAAGGGTGGTGTCATACGCATATCTGAGTTTATTGATATTTCTTCCAGCAATCTTGATTCCAGCTTGTGCTTCTTCCAGCCCAGCGTTTCTCATGATGTACTCTGCATATAAGTTAAATTAGCAGGGTGACGATATATAGCCTTGACGTACTCCTTTTCCTATTTGGAACCAGTCTGTTGTTCCATGTCCAGTTCTAACTGTTGCTTCCTGATCTGCATACAGATTTATCAAGATGCAGGTCAGGTGGTCTGGTACTCCCATCTCTTTCAGAATTTTCCACAGTTTGTTGTGATCCACACAGTCAAAGGCTTTGGCATAGTCAATAAAGCAGAAATAGATGTTTTTCTGGAACTCTCTTGCTTTTTGATGATCCAGTGGATGTTGGCAATTTGAACTCTGATTCCTCCACCTTTTCTAAAACCAGCTTGAACATCTGGTAGTTCACAGTTCACGTATTGCTGAAGGCTGACTTGGAGAATTTTGAACATTACTTTACTAGCATGTGAGATGAGTGCAATTGTGCGGTAGTTTGAGCATTCTTTGGCATTGCCTTTCTTTAGGATTGGAATGAAAACTGACTTTTTCCAGTCCTGTGGCCACTGCTGAGTTTTCCAAATTTGCTGACATACTGAGTGCAGCACTTTCACAGCATCATCTTTCAGGATTTGAAATAGCTCACCTGGAATTCCATCACCGCCACTAGCTTTGTTCGTAGTGATGCTTCCTAAGGCCCACTGGACTTCACATTCCAGGATGTCTGGCTCTAGGTGAGTGATCACACCATCGTGATTGCCTGGGTCGTGAAGATCTTTTTTGTACAGTTCTTCCATGTATTCTTGCCACCTCTTCTTAATATCTCTGCTTCTGTATATTTTTTATTCATTTCAAATTTATTCATTATTTTTTATTCATTTCAAATATGTGCATTTAGTGTAGTTTGAATAGGTAGAGTCTAGAAAAAAATTGGCGTACAGTTGGGAGGCAAAAGATAAAAGATCATCTTTAAGTAAAGCATCCTGTGGTTTGGAGCCTGGAGTTGGGATTAGGGACAGTCTGTATTCGTTGGGAGTGTTTTTCTTCTCATTTATATCCGGCAGGGTTAATGATCTGAAAAATGTTTCAATAATTATGAGAGCAAGAGAGAAGGAAGCATAACAGATGCAAATTGCCTTGTTCACACAGTACTTCCCAGACTCGCTATTGACAATTATTCACATTTTTATATTTTTGCCTGTTTTTTGTGTTTCAAAATGGCAATTCTTACTTTTCTGGCAAGATGAGTGTTTTGGTTAGTGTAAGTGGTAATGTAGGGCGGGAATAAATAAAAGCTGCCGGCCATGGGCTCTCTGAACTTAGCATATAAAGCAACCGCTTAAAGGTTATATAAAGCCTATAAAGGCAAATTCTTAAGGAATTTCCAACACATATTTGTTGTTTTCATAGAATAAGATGGTGAATCATCAGTGACCCATGGAATGCACTCTTGTTATACTGAGGAGAATTAACAAGAGTTTTTTTAACTCCTGGTCACTCCTACCCATTTCAAGTAGGTCCCCTCTTCACAATTCAAGGTCAATAATGATTTCCATGTCACAGAGCCCACCCATATTATCTGACCCCATAAAGCTGAGCAAGAGGGACCAGTGTCTCCTTCTCAGCCACACACTCCTAATTTGTCTCCGTTCTCAGTGGCAGCATCTTAACCTTCTCTTTTCCTCTCCTGCCAGGCTTCTAAATGCTTCTGGGGTTAGTCCTGAGCTCTTGTCTTTTCTCTTCTTTTTTTCTACAGTTTTTGCCTAAATGACTTAATCCCTTCTGCTGACTTAAAATATCACTTAACTGTCAATCACGCCCATGCTTCTGAGTTTAGTCTTGACCTTGCCTCAACTGCAGACTCATTCATCTGGCTGGAGGTACGATGAGAGCAGTTAGACATGTAATAATCACCTGGTACTTAGAGTTTTTCAGATATGATGTCCCTGAACCACCCGCAGAAGGACCTGGAAGTTGAAGTTGTCTTTTTAGGACTCGCAATGATTTATCCTGATCTTTCGATCTTCCCCTGACCCTAAATACAACTTCAGATGGACAGCTGTGGTGGTGACTTGGTGGTGACTTGTGGTGGTGGCTTGCTGTTCACCAGAATTCACCTCCTTTATTTTTGGCGTATATCAAATCCACAGTGCCTAGCCTCCAGTGTTAGGTGTTAGGTATAGTCCATGAGTGGGCTTTCCAGGTGGCTCAGTGGTAAAGAATCTGCCTGCCAATGCAGGAGAAGGAGGAGATGTGGGCTCAGTCCCTGGGTTGGGAAGATCTCCTGGAGCAGGAAATGGCGGCCCCCTCCACCCACTCCAGTGTTTTTTATTTTATGTTTAGTCGCTTTTATTTTTTTTAATTAGTTTATTTTCCATTTTTCAACTTTACAATGTTGTATTTGTTTTGCCATACGTTGACATGAATCCACCGTGGGTGTGCCTGGAGAATCCTATGGACAGAAGAGCCTGGTGGGCCACTGTTCATGGGGTTGCAAAGAGTTGGACATGACTGAGCAAGTGAGCGTGCACCCACCCATAGCCCAGGACTGGGTTCTCTCCAACAGAACGATAGCCCAGATACTCTTAAACATGGAAGACGTGACAACTGCCTCCTCCATTCAGTAAACAGTTATTGACAATGCAATAAATAATTCTGCTAGTTGTAATTTTTTAATGGAACATTGATAGCTAAAATGAACCAATCTATTTCTTGAAAGCAACTTATTTGCTAGGATGATCAATTTGATGACAAGTTATCCCTGAAGCTACTAAGTAGAATAAAGGATGCATGTAATAAAAATAAGATAGAATATTATGTTAGTGTTTTATTATTGTGTCTGTGGTAATTTTGTAGAGAAAATCATGGTGGTGTGGTCAAAAGAGCAGAAATGAACGTGGTCCCTTCTGACGGTAAGAATCTTGGTTCTGCTACTTTGGGCTCTGTAACCTAGTTAATTACTGATCCCCTCTGAGCTCCCCATCTCTTCACTGCCAATCAGGGTAATAATACCCACCTAGAAGACTTCCTGTGGTATTTTTAAGGGAAACTACTAGTTTCCTCTCGCACATGTTCTGAATGTTCGAACCACCCACTCCAGTACCCCTGGCTATTCAGCTACTCAGAGAAACAATTAGGCTGAAATTTCAAATATTCAATCCTGGATTGGATACTCCTGAGTGTAACTTTTAGCAAATACAGAATTTTCAATATTGTTTCATTCTACAATATAAGAGTTATGCATTAATTTCTTCCCTAGAACAAAATAGCATTATTTGAGAAGGGCTCCTGAAGTTGTCTTCTTTCCTGACACACTCGTTATAATTGAAAGTTGGGTTGTCTTTGTCCAAAATTACACAGACAGGCAAGGCCAAGAGCCCTTGACACACATAAAAATCATTGCACACTCTTGTTTTGTTACATGATTCAAGGGTCTGAAAAACACTGGTGCAACAAATAAGCACCTCAAGCATTAGTGGAGGTTTTAAGCAGCACCCAGGCTGTGGTCACCTATGGTCACTCTATCTCTGGCCAGGAGGTCACAGCCACTTCACTGTGGGGGTGTCAGTGGGCTGTAAGTGGTGAGGGGGCAGCACTATGGTGCTTTGAAAGGATATGAGCTGTCAGTCCCATCACTTCATGGCAAATAGATGGGGAAACAGTGGAGACAGTGGCTGACTATTTTGGGGGGCTCCGAAATCACTGCAGATGGTGACTGCAGCCATGAATTTAAAAGACGCTCACTCCTTGGAAGGAAAGTTATGACCAACCTAGACAGCATGTTAAAAAGCAGAGACTACTTTGCCAACAAAGGTCCTTCTAGTCAAGGCTATGGTTTTTCCAGTAGTCATGTATGAATGTAAGAGTTGGACTATAAAGAAAGCTGAGCGCTGAAGAACTGATGCTTTTGAACTGTGGTGTTGGAGAAGACTCTTGAGAGTCCCTTGGACTGCAAGCAGATCCAACCAGTCCATCCTAAAGGAAATCAGTCCTGAATATTCATTGGAAGGACTGATGCTGAAGCTGAAGCTCCGACACTTTGGCCACCTGATGCAAAGAGCTGACTCATTGGAAAAGACCCTGATGCTGGGAAAGATTGAAGGCAGGAGGAGAAGGGGATGACAGAGGATGAGATGGTTGGATGGCATCACTGACTCAATGGACATGAGTTTGAGTAAGCTCCAGGAGTTGGTGATGGACAGGGAAGCCTGGTGTGCTGCAGTCTGTGGGGCTGCAAAGAGTCAGACACGACTGAGCGACTGAACTGAACTGAACTGTAAGCTCCAGGAGTTGGTGATGGACAGGGAGGCCTGGCGTGCTGCAGTCTGTGGGGCCGCAAAGAGTCGGACACGACTGAGCGACTGAACTGAACTGAACTGAACTGTGTCCCAACAAGGGACACACATGGCAGATATTTGATTTGGCATCAATACCACATCTACTTTCTGCATCTTCCTCATCACCTGGTGATGCACCGAGCTGGCATCAGAGAGCAGCATGTGTGAGTCTGGAGGTCGTGGTCTGTGATGGAGAGCCCCGCTGGGTTCCCTGTGGAGACTCAGGACCGCCTGTTGGTCACAACAAGGGCTCCAAGGTCTGTGACTGCAGCTCTGGAACCCCACACCTGCATGTGCTCCGTATGGGGGCTTATGGTGCTTTGTTCCTCTCTCTTCTCCAGGCGTCTGATGTGTGAAGTGATGAAAACAGTGGAATCATTATGGAGGCTGATTCATGAGCTGACACAGGTGTGCACAAAAAGGACAGCCAGGAGGAAGGGCTCAGTTATGATCAGTGACAGCCAGCATCATGGAGTGCTCCTTCACACAATTCTAGCTGAAACCAGCTCTCCAGTGAACGTGTGGGAGTTTAAGGCACAGACAAGAAGAATTTGCACTGGGAAACAGAAGTGTGTGAGCCTAAGGAAGTAAAAGGAGAGGAGAGGAGATAGAACAAGAAACTTTCAGGGTGAAATGAGGCTTAACAGGGAAGGGACAAGAAGAGACCAGGCATGAGCAGCAGCTGGATGGGGGACATGGTCAGAGGGGCTGGCCTCTGTCTCCAGGGACCCTCATCTCAGCCTCAGAAGTTCTTTGACCTTTGATGAAGCATTCCTCAAACTTTAATACACATGGAAATCACTGGAGCATCTTATGGAAATGCAGACTCCAATTCAGTTAGTCTAGGCTGTGGCCTGAGAGTTTCTGCATCTCTAACAAGCTCCCAGGAGATGCTCCTGGTCTGCACACCTCCCTTGGAGCAGCAAAGATCTGACACTGGTGGTTGCTTTGTGTTCGGCTTTGTTTTACCTTAATAAAGAAGAGTGCACCGATCACTCAAAAAATACATCTTATTTCTTTGTAGGCTGCTAGTCTTTCTCCCCCAGTAGGTAGGATCCCCAGGGGACTGCCCTTACTCCTCCTGGTCTCTGCTCAGGACCTAAAACCATGGAACTCCCCCTTGGGCATGTTGCCCTCTCTGGGGCAGTCAGCTCGGTCTTAAGACACACAGAATATGCTAAACATGCTCTGAAAAACTATTTTAGACTGAGTCATTACCAGGCTTCAGTGGTTAATCACTGAGTCTGAGATTCCTGGTCTCAGGAAATGTAAACTGAATTTTAACATCCCAAGGGCTTCAGAGGAAAGTCAAGCATGTGCAGTGCGCTTTTTAATTCCGTTCCCAAGGTCTCTACATTGTGCACCAGCTCCATGGCCAGGTACTAGTTTCTTGGAAGGAAATAAATTATTTACGTAAAATTCATAAAGGGAAATTTATAGATGGTTTCTCTTGCACTTAAACTTAGCATTTGGAAATTGCATCGGCTTTCTAATTCCGCCTTGAGGTCGATCAATTGCATCCTGGATTAATTTGCTCTCCTATGGGCTGTAGTCTGTTGATTTCAGGGCAAGCTTGCATAGAATTGTCCACTGCCTCTTTCAAGGAGAGAGACCCAGGTTTTAGATGCCTGATACATCCTCACAACAGACGGGAGGCTAGGAATGGACTTGGTGATGAGAATGGGAGTCAACAGGTAATTACTTGTCCCTGGGGTTCTGTGGTCCTGGAGAAGACTCCCCAGAGTCCCTTGGACTGCAAGGAGATCCAACCAGTGCATCCTAAAGGAAATCAGTTCTGAATACTCACTGGAAGGACTGATGCTGAAGCTGAAACTCCAATACTTTGGCCACCTGATGCGAAGAACTGACTCATTGGAATAGACCCTGATGTTGGGAAAGATTGAAGGCAGGAGGAGAAGGGGATGAGAGACGATGAGATAGTTGGATGGCATCACCGACTCGATGGACATGAGTTTGAGCAAGCTCTGGGAGTTGGTGATGGACAGGGAGGCCTGGCGTGCTGCAGTCCATGGGGTCACAAAGAGTCGAACACGACTGAGCGACTGAACTGAACTGGGGCTCTAGAGAAGGACCAAGCTGGATTCTGACAACCATCATCACGAAACCCTCCGGGGGAAGAACAGTGGGTCCAGGACACCTATGTTCCCTCATTTTTTCAGGTATGTAATTAATCAGGTCCTAAGGAAAAGAAAACTGGATCCCACTTATTCTAACTTTGAGTGATTAAAATCTACCCACAGGGGCTCCCCTTAATCATCTCTTTTACACACGATAGTGTATATATGTCAGTGCTACTTTCTAAAAATTCGTCCTACCCTCTCCTTCCCCTGCTGTGTCCACTAGTCCATTCCCATGTCCGCATTTCCATTTCTTCCTTGTGAATAGGTTGATCAGTACTATTTTTCTAGATTCCAGATACACGTGTTAATATATGATATTTCAGACATACTTCACTCTGTATTAAAAAAATCCCCATAAATCCTAATACTACAAACTTGAATTGGATTCCAGTGGTATAAACATGAAGTGCTGTGAGATATATTTTCTGCAACAAGATCTTCTCAAGCATTCTCATTTTATGTTCTCCAGTGGTACGATCACTCACTGTTCCTCCTTTGACTTTTCACATCGGGGTTTTTTACTGGAAATCATGTCCACTTTGTCCTACCTCGAGCAACTGGAGAAATGAAGCACAGGCAGAGACCTGAATAAAAATTAAAATGACAATAAGAACTGAATTCAAGCTGCAAGGTTTTGACCAGGAGTTATGTCATTTTCACTCCCAAGAACCAAAACCCAAACCGTTCCAAGGCTGATGTATAAGGACAGGAGAGGGTAGGTGCGTTAGGGACACGCAGGTAACAGTCGCTCATCCAAAATGCTCTGAACTTGGATGGAGATGAAGTCCTTTCTGGGGCTGCTTCTGTCTCTCTAGTGACCCGTAGGCTTCGCTTCTCATCCACACAGTGCCCTGGGTTCTGTCTACCTAATTCGTTCCTAGGGTCATGGATGGGACCCTGCCTTGTAAGAGAAAGTTAGTTCTGCAGTCGTGTCCGACTCTTTGTGACGCCATGGACTGTAGCCCACCAGGCTCCTCTCTCCATGGAATTCTCCAGGCAAGAATTCTCGAATGGGTTGCCGTTTCTTTCTCTAGGGTATCTCCCCAACCCAGGTATTGAACCTGGGTCTCCTGCACTGCAGACAGATTCTTTACTATCTGAACCCACCAGGAAAGACCCTGTAAGATAAAGAAAGCAAAGGTGAGCTTCTTTTAAATGTTGACTGTGTGATAGAAATGTTGCATCATGAAGAAGAAGCATTTAAAAGAAGCTCACCATATATATGTGTTAGTATACTGTATTGGTGTTTTTCTTTCTGGCTTACTTCACTCTGTATAATAGGCTCCAGTTTCATCCACCTCATTAGAACTGATTCGAATGTATTCTTTTTAATGGCTGAGTAATATTCCAGTCAATCGGTAAAGATAACCCTGTATGCGAGACATCAAAAGAGACAGATAAATAGAACAGTATTATGGACTCTATGGGAGAGGGCGAGGGCAGGAGGATATGGGAGAATGGCATGGAAGCATGTAAATTATCATATGTTAAACGAATCGCCAGTCCAGGTTCGATGCATGATACAGGGTGCTCGGGGCTGGTACACCGGGATGACCCGGAGGGATGGGATGGGGAGGGAGGTGGATGGGGGGTTCTGGAAGGGGAAAACATGTACACCCATGGTGGACTGATGTCAATGTATGGCGAAACAAATACAATATTGTAAAGTTAAAAAAATAGAAAGTAAACATTAAAAAAAATTAAATTAAAAGAAGGAAAAATAAATAAATAGATAAATAAAAGAAGCTCTCCTTTCCGTCATTCCTTCCGGTGTCCACCTGCTCTCCATCACGAGCCTTCTGCCTCCACTCCCACCTCCTCTGTTTAGTTCTCGGTCCACAGCTGGCTTAACTCCATCATGGCTCTGAAATGACTCCCAGTAAAGTCACTGATCCCTGGAGAAGGAAATGGCAACTCACTCCAGTATTCTTGCGGGGAGAATTCCATGGACAGAGGAACCTGGCGGGCTACAGTGCATGGGGTTGCAAAGAGTCAGACCTTACTGAGTGACTAGCAGACAAAGTCACTGATGCTTTGTGGTTGTAAACCCTAAGGGTGACCTTTCAGCCCTTTTCTTGCTCGGTCTTGGGTACAGTTGATGCTGCCCACCACCCCTGCCTGTTGGAGTCTCTGCTCCATTCTCCTCTGAGATACATCATCCTCCACTCGTCTTTGTGTCTACTAATCATTTTATCTCGGTTTCCGTTTGAGCTTCTCTTCTGAGGGTGAAATTAAATGTTCGTATCCTCAAGGTTCTGCCTTCCCTTCTCTGTTTACTCAACATGCTCACCGTGGGTAATTCCACCAGCTACTCAAAGCTCAAATCTAAAACCCACAGACTCAATGTCTGTGTCTGCAGTTGAGACTCCCTTCTGGGTTTCAGATTCCTTTATCCAATTGGTTGATGGTACTGGATCCACTTGGATAAAGCACAGGCATCTGCAACTGGAAATGTCTACTTGTCAACAACTGAGCCAATATTCTTTTTTTTAAAAAAATAGTTAACTATTTGGTACTAATTGCAGCATGCAGGCTTCTCTCCAGTTGTGGCTCTAGAGCCCGCGGGCTCAGTAGTTGCAGTGAGTGGACTCAGTAGTTGTGATACACAGGCTTAGTTGTCCCACTGCATGTGGGATCTGAGTTCCCCGACCAGGGATCGAACCTGTGTCTCCTGCGTTGCAAGGCGGATTCTTAACCACTGGACCACCAGGGAAGTCCCCACAAGCACGTCTCCTTTCTCGTCCTGATTTCTCCACCAACTGTGACTCTCCCTCGGTGAGGGACTCCAGTTAGCTATTGGCAGAGCACCCAGGACTAACCGTTTCACCTTACTCTGTATCCAGACAAGAAAGCCTGCCAGCTGCACCTCTCCTATACTGATTTGCATATTCCCCTCCACACTCCCCAACTCTTCCACGGCTTGGCCTCTGCAGGCGCCTGCTCACCTGGGTTCTCCTGTCACCCAAGACTGTCCCATCCGACTGTCTTCCACACTGAGGTCAGCTACCTGGCAGATGCGACCGGAGTCTGTGCTGGTCACATTCTAAAGTGTGATCTAAAAAAGGCCTTTTGCTCATCAAAAGGAAGATAAAGATCTTTAAACATAGTCAGGGGCTGCATTTCCATCAGCACCCATAAACGACCCTCAATACTCTGCTCACACATACTATTCACCATGTTGCCAAACCCAGTGTTCAGAGTGTTGGTCACTCAGCCATGTCTGACTCTTTGCAACCCCAAGGACTGTAGCCCCCAAGATTCCTCTGTCCATGGGATTTCCCAGGCAAGAATGCTGGAGGGGGTTGCCATTTCCTCCTCCAGGGGATCCTCTTAACCCAGGGATCAAGCACGGGTCTCCCACACTAAAGGCTGATTCTTTACTATCCGAGCCACCAGGGAAGCCCAGCCAAACCCAGGGTCACGCTCAAAGCATTCTACAGCCAGCCACGTAG
The DNA here is from genome assembly GCA_024291935.2 of Okapia johnstoni. Lineage (NCBI taxonomy): Eukaryota > Metazoa > Chordata > Mammalia > Artiodactyla > Giraffidae > Okapia > Okapia johnstoni. The sequence goes on from CM044313.1 coordinate 103,786,938, forward strand.
GGAGACTAACTAGTCAGATAGATGCTTGCCACAGGCTGATGCAAGGTCACAGGGGCACCATCCCATGCCAGAGGTCAACCTTTCAAACTGCATGGTGGGAAGGGCGGTCCTGGGGAGGGTAATGGGGTCATCAAAGGCCCAGATCAAAGGGTATTTACTACCTGTATTTAGATATTTCATTATCTTGGTGTAGCCAGAGTTGTGCATATTAGGTGAGGCTAACCCCACTCAATCACCTTCTCAAGTTGCTCCTTCTACACTCAGATGGCTCTTAGGAATCTTCACATTTCAGCCCAGCTGCTCCATCCCCTCAGTCTCAGATTATATGTCATTTTCTCAGAAAGGTGTCCCACCTTCTCCTGTCACCACCAAATATGTGGTACTGCCATCTTGCCAGTTTCTCAAAGCACTAGCTCTTTCCATTTGTCTTTGTTGTAATTTAATTATCCTTTAAATACAATTTTAATTTTTCTGTCTCCCACTACATGATGATTTTGATTAGAGCAGGGCGTAGGCAGCCATCCATCATGAGATGTACTCCTAATGGGCGAACATAACTTATAAAACAATCAAGCACTAGTCATGTGTCCAGAATAAAAGCATAGCCCTTGAAGAGTCTGAGACACTGGAAACCTTGCAGGCTACATCTTGTTCAGGCCCAGGACAGACTGAATATGTGATCATGAAATAATTCCTCAAAACTTCCACATCTGCAGTAAAAATGCCTCCCTTCTGAGGGGACTCTAGAGGAGAATGGAGACATGTATATGGATGGCTGAGTCACTTAACTCTTCATCTGAGACTATCACAACATTATTTGTTGATCAGCTACACCCCGATGCAAAATAAAAAGTTGAATTTAACAAATGCCTCCCTTTCCTGCCTCACAGGATTGATGGGAATATGAAATGGAATTCAGACTCTAAAAGTGATTTGTAAAATGCAAAGTGAGACCTAATTTTAAGACATCATCATTAAGATATATTAAAGAATGTTGGACTTCTAATAGAAATGTGTTATTGAGAGTTTCATTAACTGTACTTTGAAGGATATGGCTTTTGGATTAACGGAGGCGCGGCTCAAGCAGGAGAAATGTTGGGCCTCTTCCTGATTTCTGGTCACCCTGTTACCCCCTCCCCTCCCTCCTCCTGCTCGTCTCTTTCTTCTCCCTCTTTTCCTTCCTCCCCCTTCTTCTGCTTCTTCTCTCTTCTCCTCTTCCTCCTCTTCTTCTCATCAGGTTCCTTTATGATTTTCACAATAAGCGATCTTGAGATGTCCTCGTTACAGCAGAGCGTGCCCTGGGAATAAAATGCACCCTAGAGGGGCCAGGTTTCACATTTCCCCCAGATTCCACTGACACATATATGTGTATGTTTGCGTCAGCTGTACCTCCAGCCTCCACACTGCACACACCTCTGGACTCTGGAAGGGACGTTGATCTGTACACACTCAGGAGCCACAGCACGTGGTACAAGAACGAAGCCAGGGAAAGAGACTCTGCTGAGCTTCATTGCCTCACCAAGGAGGGTTCTCTGGGTGAACAAAAAGACAGTGTGAGAAGAGGATCCACATGGCTCTTTGCTCCATCAGCCTGGGGATGCTGAATATTCTTGGGAGGCTCTGGTAGATGGGTTGGTGCCCGGAAGATAGTGCAAATAAATTTAAGAGCTAGATTGAATATTCCTGGCTCTCTCTAACTGATAACAGAATCTGTTTTACAGATTCTAATAGTGCATTCCTCAATGGCCCAAGGGGTAAAGAATCCACCTTCATTTCAGGAGAATAGGGTTCCATTGCTGGGTCAGGAAGATTGCCTGGAGGCAGAAACAGCAACTCACTCAAGTATTCTTGCCTGGAAAATCCCATGGACAGAGGAGCCTGGAGGACTACAGTCCATGGGTTGTAATGAGTTGGACCTAACTGAGCGACTGAGCACGTGTGAAGAGAGACAAGTCTGTATACAGGTCACTTCAGTTCAGTTGAGTCACTCAGTCATGTCAGACTCTATGCCATCCATGGACTGCAGCACACTGGGCTTCCCTGGCCATTACAAATTCTGGCAGCTTGCTCAAACTCACGTCCATCAAGTTTGTGATGTCATCCAACCATCTTATCCTCTGTCATCCCCATCTCCTCCTGCTTTCAATCTTTCCCAGCATCAAGGTCTTTTCCAATGAGGCTGTTCTTCCCATCACGTGGCCAAAGTATTGGAGCTTCAGCCTCAGCTTCAGTCTTTCCAATGAATATTCAGGACCAGTCTCCTTTAGGATTGATTGGTTTGCTCTCCTTGCTATCCAAGGGGCTCAAGAGTCTTCTTCAACACCACAATTCAAAGGCATCAAGTCCTTGGTGCTCAACTCTCACATCCATACATGACTACTGGAAAAGACATAGCTTTGATTAGATGGACCTTTGTCAGCAGAGTAATGTCTCTGCTTTTTAATACGCTGTCTTTCTTAGTCATAGCTTTTCCTCCAAGGAGCAATTATTTTTTAATTTCATGGCTGCAGTCACCATCTGCAGTGATTTTGGAGCCAAAGAAGACAAAGTCTGCCACTGTTTTCATTGTTTCCCCATCTATTTGCCATGAAGTGATGGGACCAGAAGCCATGATCTTCATTTTTTGAATATTGAGGCTTAAGCCAAATTTTTCACTCTCTTCTCTCACTTTCATCAAGAGGCTCCTTAGTTCCTCTTCACTTTCTGCCATAAGGGTAGTGTCCTCTGCATATCTGAGGCTATTGGTATTTCTCCCAGCAATCTTGATTCCAGCATTGCTTCATCCAGTCTGGCATTTTGAATGCTGTCCTCTGCATTTAAGTTAAACAAGCAGGGTGACAATATATAGCCTTGACGTACTCCTTTTGCAGTTTGGAATCAGTCCATTGTTCCATGTCTGGTTCTAACAGTTGCTTTTTGACCTGCATATAGATTTCTCAGGAGGCAGGTAAGGTGGTCTGGTATTCCCATCTCTTTCAGAGTTTTCCACAGTTTATTGTGATCCACGTAGTCAGTGGCTTTGGCATAGTCAATAAAGCAGAAATAGATGTTTTTCTGGAACTCTCTTGCTTTTTTGATGATCCAGCAGATGTTGGCAATTTGATCTCTGGTTCCTCTGCCTTTTCTAAATCCAGCTTAAACATCTGGAAGTTCTCAGTTCACATACTGTTGAAGCCTGGCTTGGAAAATTTTGAGCATTACTTTGCTAGCATGTGAGATGAGTGCAATTGTGTGGTAGTTTGAGCATTCTATGGCATTGCCTTTCTTTGGGACTGGAATGAAAACTGACCTTTTCCAGTCCTGTGGCCACTGCTGAGTTTTCCAAATTTGCTGGCATATTGAGTGCAGCACTTTCACAGCATCATCTTTCAGGATTTGAAATAGCTCAGCTGTCATTCCATCACCTCCACTAGCTTTGTTTGTAGTGATGCTGCCTAAGGCCCACTTGACTTTGCATTCCGGGGTGTCCTGCTCTAGGTGAGTGACCACACCATCGTGTTATCTGGGTCATGAAGATCTTGTTTGTATAGTTCTCCTGTGTATTCTTGCATTCTGTATCTTCTGCTTCTGTTAGGTCCATGCCATTTCTGTCATTTTTTGTGCCTGTTTGCTTGAAATGTTCCCTTGGTATTTCTGATTTTCTTGAAGAAATCTCTAGTTTTTCCCATTCTGTTGTTTTCCTCTATTTCTTTGCATTGATCACTGAAGAAGTCTTTCTCATCTCGCCTTGCTATTCCTTGGAACTCTGCATTCAGATGGGTATACCTTTCCTTTTCTCCTTTGCCTTTAGCTTGTCTTCTTTTCTCATTTATTTGTAAGGCCTCCGCAGGCACCATTTTGTTTTTCTGCATTTCTTTTTCTTGAGAATGGTTTTGATCACCACCTCCTATACAATGCTATGAATCTCAATCCATAGTTCTTCAGGCACTCTGTCTATCAGATATAATTCCTTTAATGTGTTTGTCACTTCCACTGTATAATCTTAAGGGATTTTATTTAGGTCATACCTGAGTGGTCTAGAGGTTTTCCCTACTTTCTTCAATTTAAGTCTGAATTTTGCAGTAAGTTCATGATCTGAGCCAGAGCCAGCTCCTGGTCTTGTTTTTGCTGACTGGATAGAGCTTCTCCATCTTCAGCCACAAAGAATGTAATCAATCTAATTTTGGCGTTGACCATCTGGTGGTGTCCATGTCTCTCGTGTTGTTGGAAGAGGGTGCTTGCTATGACCAGTGCATTCAAGTGGCAAACTCTGTTAGCCTTTGCTCTGTTTCATTTTGTATTTCAAGGCCAAACTTGCCTATTTCTCCAGGTATTTCTTGACTTCGTACTTTTGCATTCCAGTCCCCTAAGATGAAAAGGACATCTTTTTTTGGTGTTCATTCTAGAAGGTCTTGTAGGTCTTCACAGAATCGTTCAACTTCAGCTTCTTCAGCATTAGTGGTTGGGGCATATACTTATATTCTGTGTACAGTAAAATATTTCTACCTTCTATTAAAGGAAAAATGACATTTCCTGGCTGGAAGATGGTTGAGGGATGAACCATATGTGTGTCGCGATGCTAATGCTCCATGTCTTTGCTCAGCCTTCTGAAGAGATGCTGAGTGTGGCTGGGAAAGTCCCAGGTGGCCTGAAGCCCACTCTCATTGTGTGCTTGGTGGAGTATCCAGTGTTCATTATCCGACACTGGCCATGAATTTTCTGTTGCTTTATGCATCATATCAGAGACTTTGCTATCTTCCCAGTAGAAGACAGTATTCTATAAAATGCTAATAAAACATAATTCAAAAATGAAATAAAATTAATCCAACAAAACTCACTATTCATTTATTTTTTGGATATTATTTTATTTTCTATTGTGTTATAATTAACACATGAAATTAAAAGTTGCTTGCTCCTTGGAAGAAAAGCTATGACAAACCTAGACAGCATATTAAAAAGCAGAGACATTACTCTGCAGGCAAGTCTGTCTAGTCAAAGCTATGTTTTTTCCAGTAGTCCTGTATGGATGTGATAGTTGGACTATAAAGACAGCTGAGTGCCAAAGAAATAATGCTTTTGAACTGTGGTGTTGGAGAAGACTCTTGAGAGTCCCTTGGACTGCAAGGAGATCCAACCAGTCCATCCTAAAGGAGATCAGTCCTGAATATTCATTGGAAGGACTGATGCTGAGGCTGAAGTTCTAGTATTTTGGCCACCTGATGTGAAGAACTGCCTCCTTGGAAAAGACCTTGATGCTGGGAAAGATTGAGGGCAGGAGGAGAAGGGGACGACAGAGGTTGAGATGGTTGGATGGCATCACCAACTCGATGGACACAAGTTTGAGTAAACCCCGGGAGTTGGTGATGGACAGGGAAGCCTGTCATGCTGCAGTCCTTGGGATCACGAAGAGTCGGACACAACTGAGTGACTGAACTGACTAATTATATTAGTTTTCGGTGTACTACGTGGTGATTTGATCTTTTATGCATTATAAAATGATGATCACAATGCAGGTGAGAAGAAAGCATTTTGGTTTTGGTCTTGTATTTCAATTTTAACTTCAAAGCTAATTCACTTTCATCGTTTTGTTGTTTAGTCACTAAATCACGTCTGATTCCTCAAGACCTCGGCAGACTGCAGCCCACCAGGCTTCTCTGCCAGTGGGAATTTTCCAGGCAAGACTACTGTAGCGGGTTGCTGTTTCCTCCTGCAGGGGATCTTCCTGACTCAAGGTCAAACCTGCAGGCAGATTCTTTACCTCGAGCCACTAGGGAAGCCCTAATTCCCTTTTACTATTTACTTTATCTGTGGGGGGAAATGGCACATCCTATGAAAACATGATATATGAAGACAGTGTGAAAAGAAACTTGTTCTACATAAATATAAGGTGTGTATATACATATATATTTCTTAAGAAGAGAGTTTGTGAACAAGGAAAAGCTTGGTTGGTGAAGTTTTGACCCCCTTTTATTACCTAGGATGGTTACTAAAAGTTTCAGGAATTGAGGAAGATTATTAAGTGGGTATGTTTTCTGTGCTCTGGAGCCTGAACTTGATGTTAACTAGGCATGTGACCTTGGGCAAATGAATGCATTTTAGCAAGATGGGCTCTGTGGCCCTTGTCTCTGACTTAAAACAGAGAGGGAGGCTACCTGGAGCAAGCCTACCCCAGCCTCAGCGTCAGTGTCCTGTTGTTATTCAGTGCCTGAGTCATGTCCGACTCTTTGTGACCCCATGGACTGCAGCACACAGGCTTCCCTGTCCTTCACCATCTCCCAAAGTTTGCTCAAACTCATGTCCATCAAGTGAGTGATGCCATCCAACCATCTCACCCTCTGTCCTCCCCTTCTCCTCCTGCCCTCAGTCTTCCCCAGCATCAGGGTCTTTTCCGGCGAGTCGGCTCTTTGCATCAGATGGCCAAAGTGTTGGAGCTTCAGCTTCAGTATCAGTTCTTCCAATGAATATTCCTTTATTCCAGGGTTGGATTCCCTTAGATTAACTGGTTTGATCTCCTTGCTGTCACTCTCCTGGGGCTCCCCTAACCATTGGCCATAGCTGGGTGGCTTAAAACAACAGGAATGTGTTGTTCCACAGTCCCAGTGGCTACCAACCCACAATCAAGATGTTGGCAGGGCTGTGTTGTCCCTGAAGTCTCCATGGGAGAGTTCTTCCTTTCCTCTCAGCTTCTAGTGTTTGCGGGCTGTCCTGGCCTCCCTTGGCTTGTATACACATCCCTCCTGTCTCTGCCTCCATCATCACTTGTGGGTCCCCTGTGGGTATCTGTGTTTCTGTGAATCCTCTTCAGTTACAAAGACACCAGCCACCGGGTTGGTACCACAAATGCATCTGAACCTGACTCTGTCTACAAAGAACCTATTTCCAAGTAAACTCCCAGCCACAGGTACTAAGGATGAGGACTCAGCATGTCTTTGGGGGACATAATTCAATCCACAGCAGCGTCTCAGCTGTCCCCAACATGAGGGTAAGGAATGAGGGCTTATCCACCTGGGGCTTATCATATCTTACGAGGGCTTATCTTTCTCCCTTCCTTCCTTCTTGGCAAAATGCTTTGGTGTTCTAAGCTGCATTTCATGTTAGGCTTCTACAGGTGACTCTACCCAACCCCATCTGAAGTGCTTGAATAGAGAAATTATTTGCAATTCAGGTTTGGACAAAACCTCCTCTGTAGGAAGCAGGATAAAAAAAAAAATAATTTCCTCTGCCATGTTTCCATGCATTACAATGAAGATGAAAATGTAGTCTATTTCAAATAAAGTCAATCAAACCAAGCCTGATGTAAGCACATCACAAATATTAAACAGTCACCTATTTACACGTTTGACTGCTGTGCTTGTTCAATTTTCTTAAATGATGCTTGCAATGCTCCACTAAGTTAGAAATGGTCCTTTTACTCATAGGAATAGTTAATCATTAAAAAAATATTAAACTTTAGCTCCCAACGTAGAAGTCTATGTGAACAGGAAAAGGCGAAATTTTAATCCACAAAGAATAATAAAGGATAGCATGTCAGCAGTGAGTTAGAAAAAGTCAGAGTCGAGAGCTCTGCTTCGCAGCCTTCACTGAGGTCTAGGCCACCTCACTTTAGTTCAGCTGTAGTGAGTGTTTGCCAGCCGAGTTTCCTCGAAATGTAAAGACTTCAGACCTTTGGCCATTGTCTGCCACCAGGAAGAGCCATAATTAATTAGCAAAAATTGGTGTTTGTGTAGCAGTTTTTCTCCACGGATCTGAAAACAATACGTGTGGCTTCCTGGTTAACCAATAGGAGGCTAGTGGTCTCACTACAGTTGACCTCCGTGGGAGGTAATAACACATGCAGATTACGTTTCCTTTTGTGAATCTACATCTGGTGGAGGTTGCTCTGTAATCCCCCTGGGATGTCCTCGTGACAGATAGCAGGGGCGCCGTGTCTGGACTGGCGAATAGTTTGCCGTTACCTATTTTTCCAAAGCATCCTTGGGATACTGTTTTGACATCATTGCTGAAATTCTAATTCAAACCTCATCTTTTCATTTTGCCTTGGCACATTATGTCAACTGGGACATGCCTCTGGAAAATTAAAGCTCCTTTTCAAGAACAGGGAGAAAAGAAAAACATGAATGGTATGCTTTAATAAATGAAGCAGGTAAGGAGGGTGTCCTCTGACATCCTCCAAGATCGCCGCTAGTGACGGTCCCCGACCCTCCACAGGGACATTGCAGAATTTACACATCTTAAACACCTATGGGCGCAAATGGAAGAGGCAATTTATTCTCTCTTCCCATATCTTCCTAGGCATTAAGAAACCATTTATATGAATTATTATATGAATTATTGTAGCTTATATGAATTATAAGCTACAATATGAATTATTGTATATATATAATATATATATATATATATATATATATATTATTAATTATTAATAATAATATATAATATATATATAATATATATATAATAATATATATAATATATAATAATATATATTATATATTATAATAATAATTATATAATATATATAATATATATATATATAATATATATAATATAATAATATATTATTATTAATATAATATATTATATATTATATATAATATATTATATTATATAATATATATATATATATATATTATATATATATATTATATATATATATATATATATATTATATATATATATTATATATATATATATATAATTATTATATATATATATATATATATATATATAGCAGCTTATATGAATTATTGTAGGAAAAAGCAGTTGCTAAGCATTCAGCTTATGCAGAATCATCTAATATTTTTGTTTGGACCATTTTTGTTTTCTAAAACCATGGAAACAGCTCATGGACCAAACAGTTCTGAAAAATAAACACACTTGTAAGAAAAGGTACATATTAGAGGACATTAATCCATCAGAATTCTGGTATGTTGAGTGAGTCAGAGAAAACGATAATTCATGAGAAAATTTAACTGCTGTGACTTCAAAGAGAGTTTTGCTCTAAAATTTCTTTAGCAGATGTTGACTATTCAGCTAAAGTTAGAATCACACCTTGGGAGTGAGAGAAACAGCACGCCGATGTTTTTTCAGAGGTTGTGAGTGTGTGTTGGTGTGTGGGGCATAGTCCCAGGTTGTCCCAAAGCCCCTCTGTCACGGATCTTGTCCTCAGCCCAGAGCAGTCTCCCAACAACGTTGTTCTCCACTCCACATCCTGTCTGCCTGGGTTACAGCACGGTTTTGATTTAAATCACTTGACACTGTTCTGTGATGGATGGAGCTTCTATTTCCAATATGTCTTTCCTCCCTTAATTTTTGTCTCTTGTTACTGCCATGTTGACTATTGAAATACCATGTGATCTGGTCCACATTCCATTTCTATGCCAAAACAGTAAACAGAATATTCCAAATCTCCCTAATCTGGCATCAGATCAGCACTGCTTCATTCCACACTTGAAATTTTTAATTTTTTTTTTAAGACTCTACATATAAGCAATATCACATGATATTTGTCTTTCTTGGTTTGATTTATTTTCTTATAGTTACCAGAGGGTAAGGCTCCTTTCTCAGCATCAGAGTCTTTTCCAATGAGTGAGCTCTTTGCATCAGGTGGCCAAAGTATTGGAGCTTCAGCTTTAGCATCAGTCCTTCCAATGAAAATTCAGGGGTGATTTCCTTCAGGATTGACTGGTTTGATCTCCTTGCAGTCCAGCGTTTCACTGTCCTGACAGACTTTGGTGACCACCAACGCCACCCTCCCCTCTCCACATCAGCCTGCCTGTCAGAAAATGGGGGGTTAAGGGCCAAGCCGGGAGGCAGAGCCCGCTGACCTGTACCCTCCCTGCGAGGAGCACCTCCCCTCCGGGTGTGTCCTAGAGGGATGTGTGTGTCTAGGAATCAGTGAACTCATCTATCTCCATTGTGTGGAAGCTCCCAATAACACCCGCACCCATCACCAAGCAACCCCTGTTTCAAAAAAGGCACTCAAGTTCGAGGGTCAGGAGAGTGGGGCGGACTACCACCTAGGTGCAACCTTTGACCTCACCTTAGAGGCCTGGGTCCTCTGTGGCCACATGCTGAGAGCACCGACATCCTGGACACAAAGCACCCGCTGTGCATGTGCACAAGTGTGTACAAGTGAGCTGATGGGCCCGGGCGTGCTCGTCCTGGCAGCAGGACGCTTGCTGGGCCAGTCCCTGCCGGGTGGCAGGGCGTGTGGGAATCTCTGCCCCACTCCCCACTCTGAGGTCCACAGCCTTTCTCCTGGGCAGAGTTTCCAGGCTGTGGTGGTGGCCCACTGTGGATGGAGCTCGGGGCCATTTTAAACAACTACATTGCAGAGCAGAGTGGAGCAGAAGCCAGCACAGATAATAAAGGTAGGATGGTTTGAGGAGTCTTCTGTTGGTGGCCCATAAACACAGAGTGTGTGTGTGTGCGCGCGCGTGTGCGCGCCTTTGAGGATGCGCTGGACGAACTGCACCTGGATGGTTCCTGCACCTGAACTCAGGAGACTCCCGGCGATTGAGTGCAGGACTGGTGAGTGGTCTGGAGCAGAGGCTCAGCCTTTATACTATGTCTCCAACTCAAAGGAGCACAACTGTATTCATCTTAACGTTTTAGAAAACAAGATGCGTTTGAAAGCTGATTTGTACGTTCAGCGTAGTTCTTTTCTGTTTAAACTCTGGGAAGCTATTCTCAGGTTGATAAAATGCATCAGAATTATTGCCCTCTGAAAACTCAACAAAATCGCGTGTGTTCTCCCAAGTATTGAGCGTGGAGATAAAATGAATCTGAACGTGACAGAAATCCCACTTATCAAACGGGGAGACGTGCCACCTCGTGCTCTGGGGACATAGGCTGCAGTGACTTCAGAGAAGAAGCAGGCACCATCAATCCCCTCCATCAAGGAAGGACTGATGCAGAGGGTCGGGGTCCGGCAAACCCAGCTCTCTTCCTGCCCCTGTGTCTCAAACACATGACTCAAGTGCAATTCCATTTCAGCATCTTCCTTTTAAATAACGTGAGGACTCACGCAAGGGAGCAGTTCTGGTTGGAAATGCACTTTATTCCCTTTACACTTATGACACAATGGATAACTTGGCATGCAGCAGTTGTTTTCCTAGTTCTGTTCTCGTTTAAGTGATTTCATTAAAATCAGTCCTCAGGGGCTGCTGAATCAAGCTGTAAAATCCTTTCTTCATGTTGCCAAGCTAGCTTTGAAAAATGATAAGCTAATTATCAATGCTAGCAGGGTATGACTTTATCAGTCTCCGAATCCACTCATCAGCATTATTTATTTCATTAGGTAGGGGCTTCCCTGGTGACTCAGATGGTAAGGAATCTGCCTGCAATGCAGGAGACCTGAGTTCGATCCCTGGGTCCGGAAGATCCCCTGGAGAAAGAAATTGCAACCCACTCCGGTTCTTGCCTGGAGAATCCCATGGACAGAGAAGCCTGGTGGGCTACAGTCCATGGGGTCGCAAAGAGTCAGACACGACTGAGTGACTGAACTGGACTGAACACATAATACAAAAGATAAAACATTTTTAACCTTGGAAAGTACAGTGGTACAGTACAACAGCTGGCACTCAGGGGCTGGCATCCATCAACAGGCAAGAAGAGTGACAGACTGGAGGAGGGAGAGGAGGTGGGAGATGGCAGAGCTGAAGCAACGGGAGATGCAGGGCCAGCTGCGGCGTTACTCACCCCTGACGTTGATGGACCATGCATTTGCACCTTTGAACGTTCACAACTTGAAAGCTTGTATCTAGGGGACTTCCTGTACAATTGAACAGAAGAGATCACACTTTACTGTCCAGATCCTCTGGAAAGCAGAGTCCAGATGGATTTGGAGGTCAAAGACTACACAGAGATCGTCCAGGAGGACGAGGGTTGAGAGGGAGCAGGGAGGTGGAAAGCATGCAGATCATGATGAGGTCTGGACCCTGTGAGAGGAGAGGGGTGGAGCCTCAGACAACAGGCATCCTGAGGACCTCCAGCCAGCCTAGCGGGGAGACCTTCAGGACAGACCCTCGTGTGTCCATTGGGGGTGTGGCAGGAATGTCCTATCGCCACTCTCCCTGCTCTGTCCTGAGAGCAGCCTAATGCAGGAGGCTCCGACGTGTCAGATAACTGCCTTTAGAGGCTCCCTCTGAGGGCATCAAGGAGCAATGCCCCTCCTGCCAGAGCTCACAGTTTAGTCCCAGAGACAAAAAGTAAGCACATGAGACAAACACTCTGCCTGTCAGATGACTAGTGCTGCAGAGAAAAGCTACGAGAGAAGGATGAGAAAGGATGAAAAGGAGAGAAGGATGTGTCTCACGGTGGGAAGGTTTACAATTTTTATGCCCTGTGAACTTTGCACTTACTTTGCTATGGAAAACACCTGACATTGGAGCAGGTATCTGAGGAAGAAGAGAGGGAAGGCACTTGGACGTCTGGGGAAAATCCTCTGGGCAAAAGGTATGGCAGGTGCAAAGGCCCAGTGGTGGGGCATTCTCTGGCAGCGGTGGAGCGGTCAGGTGGCCAGTGCAGACAATGAAAGAGGCTGCAGGAGAAGAGAGAAGGGGCTGGAAGCTCTCCACGCTGCTCTGGATGGGGGAGGGGAGGCCTCTGATGCCAAAAGTCCCCTGTCCCCCCACCGCTCTGATGCTGGTGGAGGAGAGACTGCAGCAGAGCACGCGTGAGCTGGGAGACCCACGACCAGCCGGAAGGCCACGTGGGCAGGACCAGGGCGGGATCCCCCAGAGAGGGGGTCCTGGGTACTCCTCAAGGGAGCAGCCAATGAGATCTGTAGTTGTGAGAGAGTAAAAACAGTTAAGACTGACTCCTGGCTGTTGGACTGAGAGTTGTACGGCTTGTCTGTCTCCTTTTAGGAGAGTTTTCCAGTAGTCATGTATGGATGTGAGAGCTGGACTATAAAGAAAGCTGAGCACCGAAGAATTGATGCTTTTGAACTGTGGTGTTGGAGAAGACTCTTGAGCTTCCCTTGGACTGCAAGGATATCCAACCAGTCCATCCTAAAGGAGATCAGACCTGAGTGTTCATAGGAAGGACTGATGCTGAAGGTGAAACTCCAATACTTTGGCCACCTAATGCAAAGAGCTGACTCATTTGAAAAGATCCTGATGGTGGGAAAGATTAAAGGCAGGAGGAGAAGGGGACCACAGAGGATGAGATGGTTGGATGGCATCACCAACTCAATGGACATGAGTTTGGGTAAACTCCGGGAGTTGGTGATGGACAGGGAGGCCTGGCATGCTGCAACTCATGGGGTTGCAAAGAGGCAGACATGACTGATCGACTGAACTGAACAGAGGAGAGTTAAAATTCATGTAACATGAACTTGGTCATGTTTACCTGTACAAACCGGAAGCAGTTAGTGCATCCACATTGCACCACACCACTGATGAGTTCCTCAAATTTTCATACCCCCAAAGGACGCCAGCACCCCCATTAGACAGTCAATGCCCATCCGCTCTCTCCAGCTCCAGCTCCAGTCTACATTCTGTTTCAGTGAATTTAACAGTTTGGGATATTTCATTTAAATAGATTCATGCAATCCGTGACCTTTTGTGTCTGGCTTTCTTCTCTCAGCATGATTTTTTCAAGGTTCATCCGTGTTGTTCCTGAGTAAGTACTTCATTCCTTTTGATGACTGGATACAAAGACATCCAACCAGTCCATCCTAAAGGACATCAACTCTGAATATTTGTTGTAAGGACTGGTGCTGAAGCTGAAGCTCCAATACTTTGGCTACCTGTTGCAAAGAGCCCACTCATTGGAAAAGGCCCTGATGCTGGGAAAGATTGAAGGCCAGAGAAGAAGCGGGTAGCAGGGGATGAGATGATTTGATGGCATCACTGATGCAATGGACCTGAACTTGGGCAAACTCTGGGAGATAGTGAGGCACAGAGGCCTGGCATGCTGTAGTCCATGGGGTCACAGAGTTGGATATGGCTTAACGACTGATCAGCAACGGCAGTTCTACGAATGTACGCACCTTGTTTATCTATTTATCAGCTAAAGGACATTCGGGGTTATTGTGATGAAAGCAGAAATGAACGTATCAGGGCTTTTGAGCTATAAGTGCTCAGGCATCTTCAGCTGCCTGCATGTGCAGGAGACACGCTTTAGGGATTCCAAGTGTGGGTATTAATAACAGGGATTCAAGGGCACATACACAAGTTTGCTCAAATTACTCAATTTGTTTTCTATTTTAGTAAATTTTGTAAAGTGAGACTTTTTCTAAGAGACCTGGTTATTTATACCAGTAACAGCTCTTAGTTAAACCTCTCTTGTGCTTCATTTGTCTTGTCTTGTGTTTAGTCATCATACTTAAAAATAACAGCTCACGTTTCTACCGTCTTTGCTTTCACTTGCGTGCAATCCTGTTTCTGAGCTCAGATAAGCGTGGGGATCCCACCTGCTTCCTTTCACAATCTGGCTCCAAGCACTTTCTGATAAAAGACAGGCCATAGAAAGTGCTGGAATAATGAGGATCCCAAAATAACGTGAGTTTGCCATTTTTCCCTGGAGAATATTTTAAAGTTGCTTTTGTCTAGACTGAATGCATTAAGTTTTTTGTGACATGGTTGAAACTAATTTTTACTTATTGAATTTACTTTGTATACATCTTAATTGTACATGAGATAGACTAGTGTGTTAATTTAGAATGTTAATTTTCCCCACTATTGACCCAGAACAATTTTATTTCAGATCTTCATATTGAAACACTGTTTTCAGCAACAGAAGTAACACGTGCTGTATTGTCAGAGACAGATTTCCAGAACACATTGTATTCAGCTCTGCAGTGGAGGAAGGCCAGGGTGGGAGGAATTGAGAGAGGAGCTTGGAAACATATACATTCCCATATGAAAAACAGAGAGCCAATGGGAATTTGCTGTATGACACGGGGAGCTCAGCCCAGTGCTCTGGGACAGCCTAGAGGGGTGGGGTAAGGTGGGAGACGGGAGGGAGGTTCAACTGATTCATGCTGATGCATGGCAGAAACCAGCACAATGTTGTAAAGCAATTATGGTCAATAAAAAAGTTAAAAATATATTCAGTGATACTTAAATATGTAACACTCAGTGTTGGCATGCCTCGTTTTAGAAATAACATGACTAGCTTCCCTCGAGGGGCGTAGCTTGTCCGGGCTGCAGCTCCAACACCATCGACTTGCTTCCAATCGTGGTCACATTCTCAACCATCCGGTTAGTGTTTCTCTACTTCTTAATCTTCTTTCTGTCAAAACGCTCTGTAGTTTTATCTTCTCGACAGATTTTAAAACCTTTACCTAATGTTCCATGAAAAAATCATACCCCAACCTAAATGTAATTCATCAATTAATGTGCTAAAAACTGACATATCGTAATCAGGTTTCCCATGTTGAAAGTGAGACACTGATCTCTGTATTCGAGGCTTTTATATTTCCCGGTAAACTTCAGTCATTTTTGGTATAAAGGTCATGTGTGTCTTCTTAAATTTGTTTCTAAATATTTTATGGTTTTGTTTCTATAGTAAATAGAAATTCTTTATAAATGATTTATTCCAGGTACTCATGGTATGGAAGAAAATAATTGATTTTAGGTATATTTATTTTATGTCTTGCCAATCCATAAAAATTTTATTAAGTCTAAAGTTTCCTAACAGAAATATTTAAACTGTTTGAGGATGCAATTAACATTTACCACAAAACTTTTTTTTCCCACTTCAATTTTTAACCTTATTTTTGTTTATTGCAACCAAAGGAGTACAAATAAAGCATAAAAATAAACCATAATATACTCCAGGTCATTCAAGTGTCCATGTCGTATCAAGGGATTCAAGGATGTTGCAGGAATCTCACACTGATACTGGAGTTGAGGCTTCACAGGAATCAGAATCAGGTGTGGTAGGGGTAAAATGCTCATCAAATATTTCCTGGTCTGAAACCCCAGAGCCTGTGAAGTTTACCTTACATGGGGAAAAACTTCTTTATAAATGCGATTAAATTGAAGATTTGGGGATGGGGAGATTATCCAGCATTGTCTGAGTGGATGGTAAATGTCATCAGTGGTGCATATAAGAGAGGAAAAGGGAGACGTGACTACAGATGGAAGAGAAGAGGACCACAGGATGGAAGCGGAGGGAAGGGAGCTCAGAAAGAGAAGAAGCTACACTGGTCTTGAACGTGGAGCAGACGTGAAGCAGGGCATGCAAGGAAGGCAGCTCCAGGCTCCAGAAAAGGGAGGAAAATGGATTTTCCCACAGAGCCTCCAGACAACACACTGTCAATTTAAAAAAAACAAGAAGAAGAAAAACAGGAAACAATATACCCATTCTCAAGGAAAATGGAAGCAGCGAGTCCTAGAGCCCTAGAGTGTGCTTCTTTGCAGCATCTTGGTAACAAAAACTGGATCGCAGATGCTGTGGGGAGCTCCTTTCCTGACTACTGCATTCAGTTCAGATGTCTTCTTTCCCAGTTCTTCAGAACTGGAAACATGGTGCGAGAAAGTGAGCACGTGTGAGCCCTCCCAGCCCAGAAGTAACTGGAATAATCTAGCAGCCAACCTGGAGAGAGACCAGTCTCTCTCATCTCAATAAAGAAGGAACCAAGGAGAGGGCCCCGCAACTGTCTCTCTGCTCAGAAACACTGCATTTTACCAGTGGTCCCCAGGAAGAAGGGGCACCAGCCCCAAGACAGCCGGTTCTGACACTTCCAGAGGGATCTTCTTGAGACAGGTGCTTTACCAGAGTGCTGTAGATGGAAAGTTTCCATCTCCTCAAAACTCTTGCTGAATCCTAACTCAATGTGATGGTGTTTGGAGGCAGGGTCTCTGGGAGGTGATTAGGTGGAGAGGATGGAGCCCTTACGATAGGATTAGTGCCCTTATAAAAGACCCAGAGCACTTATTGTTATCGGGTTGTCTGTGAATCAGGAAGTGGGTTCTCACCAGACTTGGAATTTGCCAGTACCAGCCTCCAGAACTGTGAGAAATAAATGTCTCGTTTATAAGCCACTACATGGTTTATGGTGTTTTCATTGCTGTCACGCCGAGACAGACAGAGGCCCTTCTTGAAAAGTCACATCAACCTCTGTGAAGTCCCGCTTCCTTCCTTTTCTTCCCCTTCCAGCCTCTGCCAGATTCAATTCGGTAACATCTTTTGTTTTTTCCTCTTCTATTTCCCCAGACACCAGATTTCCAGAAGCTTCAGACCCTGGAGTAACACTCAGAGCTTCTCTGTCTCACCACTCTCATGAAGAACAATTTTATCTGATGTCAAAAAGGCAGCATGCCTCGGACAAGTCCTTTGCATCCAGCTACTACACGTGGGACTTGCATTGTCCCGTCACATATGTCTTGTCTGGAATGTTCACATATTCAGGCAGGTAAAAAGAAAAGAGTGTGAAATAAGAAAAGGTTGGCATTTTAGCTGTTGTCTTTTCTCTGTGGTGTTTAAATATCCAGGCCACGCTTTTAGAGATGAGAACTACACTGTGACACTATTCTACATAGTTAGGGCTCTAACATTTAATGTTGATACTGTGAAACCCCAATAACCCAAGCTCAAAAGTCGACAAGCTACAAATAAGTTACATATTTTACATTTCCCTCTTTTCAAGAAGCACATTTTTGGAATCATCCAAACGCATCCTAAACTCTTTGCTCTCGGACAGTCAAAAGGTGATGAACCTGATTGATCGCCGGGCTTCCATCGTTTTTGGCTCTGTGCTCTTTTGCTGTCACTTTGGGCATCGCAGTTGAGTCACAGCTGATGACAGACTTGAATGATGATGCACTGATAAGTGTTCTATCATAAATGAGAACAGACAATAAAACATTAGCTCATTCTGCTGCTTAATGCTGCAGGCAACTTTAAGAGCTTGGTTGTTAATAAATCACGGCAAGGGCAGCACTCGGGAGAGCACAGAGGCACAGGGAAAAGGCTATGAGATCCTGGTGAGATTGCTGCTGGACGTAGAGGGTGAGGGGCCCCAACGCTAGGAGAGGGCTGGGGGGGACGAGAGAAGGTGGAAGATGGACCGTGGTCTGGATGAAGTTGCTTCAGGTCAGCATGAGCCGCTCTCCTTCCAGAAAAGCCTAGGTCACATCTCAGGGCTCTCTGTCCGTGGCCAGTTTGCTATCATTGGTGCTCTGGCTACACATGTCCTCTACATCCAGCAAGAAACCCTGGAGGCTCCCGAGTGCCCAGTCTTCATGGCCTTTTCCAGCATAGCTTGAAATCCTTGTGAAAAGGCATACCTATGTTGTTTACACTAAACGTTCTTAATGCCTCTTTGCTGTCTTTTTAAAAATATTATATTTGTTTCTCTGCGTTGGGTCTTAGTTGTGGTACGTGGAATCTACATTGCAGCCCCCAGGCTCTAGGGCATGCAGGGTCAGTATCTGTGGTGACTGGGATCTTTCTGACCAGGGATCAAACCCGGGTCCTCTGCATTGCAAGGCAGATTGTTAGCCACGGGACAGCCAAGGAGGTCCCCTTTTTTGTTTATGCATTCTATCTTTCAAAGTGGTTTATGTGTGTTGCATGTAGGAGATGGGGATACATTTTGGAAGACCCAGGAGCTCAGTGAAATGTTGCATACTTAAGGAATGCTGCTGGGATACAAGCCTTGCATTTAAGAAATGCCCTGTCTGTTGCGACACGGGACTCTGGTGTGGGGTGAACAGGTCTCCAGCATGAAGGTCTGAGCGAAGCGCTGCTGTCTCGTGCCCACACACAAGCCGTTGACTGCCGCATCCTTTAATGGCTCAGCCGCGTATCTGGGCACCTTCGTTAACCTGTCAGCTCACCCATCCGCTCTTAAAGTGATGTATGGGGGAGTTCTCCCGATGCTAAATAAGACCCCTTTTGCCATTATTAATAATATCACAGGGATTCAGAGTGTGAAGCCATTAGAACAGTAATAAAAAGAGAGACTGTCATTATTTCAACCACAGAGCAGAAAACCAGAGGATCTTCCATAATTGTGGGGGTTTGTAGCTGCCAGACTCCAGCTGGGAGGGAAAATGCAGACCAGAGCCATCCCAGCAGGGAAAAGGCAGGACAGCAGAGCCCAAACCCCGGGCCTTTACTCTGTCCTATTTGCCCAGAGAAGCAGGGATAAGTTGATCTTCCTCTCATGGTTCTGCCTTGACCTCTCTCAGCTGTTTGGAGGAGACATTTTTGCTAATATTTAGAGAGATTTCATTCAGATCTCTTGCTTTGGTTACCTTTTGAAGCCTATAGTTTCTTTGTCAAATTTATTTTTAATTGGAGGATAATTGCTTTAGTGTTGTGTTAGCTTCTGCTATACAAAAACATGAATCAACCCTAAGTAAACATATGTCTCCTCCCTCTTGAACCTCCTTCCCATCCCTCCATTCACCCCCTCTAGGTCATCACAGAGCTCCGTGTTGAACTCTCTGCAATACAGTAACTTCACTAGCTTCCTGTTTTACATTCGAAAATGTATGTGTTTCATATCCATCTTTCTATTGCATTGTACATGCTAAGTCACCTTAGTCGTGTCTGACTCTTTGTGATCCCATGGATGCAGGCAAGAATACTGGAGTGGGTTTCCATGCCCTCCTCCAGAGGATCTTCCCGACTCAAGGATCGAACCCATGTCTCTTACGTCTCCTGCATTGGCAGGCGGGTTCTTTACCACTGCACCACCCAGGAAGCCCCTTCAGTTGTATTACTATCCATCAAATCGCCCAGGCTATGACTGTGTCTCTATTCACCACGACAAACTATGGGTCCTTCAAAATATGCCTTCACGGCCACAGTTTTAGTAAGTAACGGCTGTTATCACGCTTGCTCATTAAGGCTCTATCTACCTTTCCATTATCAAAATGCTACTTGATTCAGGAGAACTGTTCTTTCTTCAGCAAATCCATTACTGGCCTTTGGCAGTTTTTTGACTCAAGCATATTGTCTGAAATCAGCTTTGCCCTGCAATATTCATCTAGTATCAGATTTTTTTAAACATTTATTTTTAATTTAAGGATAATTGCTTTACTTACTGTGTTGGCTTCTGCCATACATCAACATGAATCAGCCATAGGTATACCTATGTCCCCTCTCTCTTGAACCTTCCCTCCACCTCCCACCCCTTCCCACCCCTGTAGGTTGTCACAGAGCCCCAGTTTGAGTTCCCTGAGTCATACAACTGATTTCAATTGTATATTTTACGTATGTTAGTGTATATGTCTCCAGGCTACACTCTCCATTTGTTCCCCTTTCTCCTTCCTTCCCTGTGCCCACAAGTCTGTTCTCTATGTCTATGTCTCCATTGCTTCCCTGCAAATAGGCTCATCAGTACCATCTTTCTAGATTCCGTATATATGCATTAATATACAATACTTGTTTTTCTCTTTCTGACTTACTTCACTCTGTAAAATAGGCTCTGGTTTCATCTACCTCATTAGCATTGACTTAAATACATTCATTTTTACGGCTGAGTAATATTCCACTGTGTATATGCATCACAGCTTCTTTACCCATTCCTCTGTCGATGGACATCTAGGTTGCTTCCATGTCCTGGCTATTGTAAATAGTGCTGCAGTGAACATTGGGGTACATGTGTCTTTATCAATTTTAGTTTCCTCAGGATACATGCTTAGTAGTGGGATTTCTGGGTCATATGGTAGTTTCATTCTTACTTTTTAAAGGACTCTCCACACTGTCTTCCATAGGGGCTGTATCAATTTACATTCCCACCAACAGTGAAAGAAGATCCCCTTTTCTCCACATTATTTCCAGCATTTAATGCTTGTGGATTTTTTGATGATGGCCATTCTGTCAGACAATTTTTTAACATCTAAAAGGAATTAACACCAATTCTTCACAGAGTCTTAAAAAAATAGAAGATGGGATAATTCTAACTCATTTTATGAGGCTTATATTACCCTGATACCAAAATCAAGCAAAAACATGAAATAAAACAAACTATAGACCTTTATTTCTTATTAATGGAGATGCAAAAATTGTCAGCAGAACACTGGCAAACCAAATCCAGTAATATACTACATAGATTACACCATGATCAGTAAGATTGAACCTAGGAAACGAGGTTGGTTTAACACCTGAAAATCAATTAATGTTGTCAATCATCCCAATAGATGCAGAAAAATTACAGATAAAAGTCAACAAGTCAGAAGTTTTTCATGGTAAAAAAAAACTCAAAAGACTAAAAATTGAAGGAAACTTTCTCAACTTGGTAAAGGGCATCTATGAAACTCACATATAACATTATGCTTAACAATGAGACACTGAAAGCTTTTCCTCAGAGATCAGAAACAAGACAAGGATATCTGTCCTCATCACTTCTACTCAACATCATAATGGAGGTTCTATCCACCCTGGATAGAAGTATGTCAGAGAATTATTACGTATAATTCATGTTGTTGGAAAAGGAAAAAGTATCTCTATCTGAAGATGTCATAATCTTGTACACATTGAAGGAATCCACCATAAATTATAAGGATAAGGGAGTTTAGGAAGGTTTCAGGAGACAAAATCAGTATACAACGACCAATTTTATGTGTATACATTTACATGAACAAACTGAAAATGAAACTAAGGAAGCAATTCCACTTATACTAGCGGTGGAAAGAATAAAATACTTAGGAAAAATTTACCAAAAGAAGTCCCAAACTTACACTCTGAAAATGGCAATACATTGTTCAAAGGAATTGAAGAAGACCTAACTAAATGGAAAGTTATTCCATGTTCATTGGTCAGAAGACTTAATATTGTTAAGATGGTGATACTTCCTGAGCTGATCCATAGATTCAACACAATTCCTATTACAATCTTAGTGGGATTTTTGAAGAAATTGACAAGCTGATGCTATAATTCATATGGAAATTCAAGGTACCCAGAATATCCAAAACAATCTTAAAAAAAAAATAACCACTTTCCAATTTCAAAACTTACTGCAAAGCTAAAGTAATCAATATAGAACGGTACTGGAGTAATGATAGACCTGTAGATCAATGAAACAGAAACTGTGGTGTTGGAGAAGACTCCTGAGAGTCCCTTGGTCTGAAAGGAGAACAAGCCAGTCAATCCTAGAAGAGATCAGCCCTGAATATTCATTGGAAGGACTGACGCTGAAGATGAAACTCCAATACTATGGCCACCTGATGTGAAGAGCTGACTCATTGGAAGAGACCCTGATTCTGGGAAAGGTTGAAGATGGGAGGAGAAGGGGACGACAGAGGATGAGAATGTTGGATGGCATCACTGACTCGATGAACATGGGTTGGAGCCAGCTCCGGGAGTTGGTGATGGACAGGGAAGCCTGGCGTGCTGCAGTCCATGGGGTCCCAAAAAGTCGGACACGACTGAGTGACTGAACTGACTGTCTGAATTAGAAATAAGAGCCCATAACTAAACCCTAACATTTTTTGTCAATTGACTTTTGAACAAGGATAATAAGAAAGCTCAATGAGGAAAGAATTGTCTCCATCAAATGGCCCTGAGACAATTGGATATTTACATGAAAAAAGAATGAATTTGGATCATTATCTCACAAATATATAAAAGGTAGCTCATAATAAATCGAAGTTCTAATGTAAGAACCAAAGACAAAAGCAACACCAAAAGCAGAAGCAACCAAAAGATATAAATTGGACTCCGTTATAATTTAACACTGTTGTGCTTTGAAAGGTGCCATCAATAAAGTAAAAAACAAAATACCCCGCAAAATGGAAAGAAACATGTTTGCAAATCATATTCTGATAAGGAATTTTTGTATATAATGTATAAAAATATTTGTAAATCAAAAAGAGAAAGAAAGGTAAGCAAGCCAATTAAAAATGGACAAAGTATCCAGATAAAAATTTCTTCAGAGGAGATGTACAAATGACTCATAAGCACATATAAAGATACTCATTATCATTAGCCATCAGAAAGTGTAAATACAAAACACAATGAGATATCACCTCACTTCATATGCAATAGGATAGCTGTAACTGAAAAGGATGGTAAAAATATTCTAAAATCGTGGTGACAGGCACACTATGCTGCATATACACAAAATATTGGACTGTATGCTTTCATGGGTCCATTGTACTATATGAGTTGTATCTCAGTAAAGCACTTATTAGGAAGCAGAGTAATATTGGGGAATTGCACCCACTTTTCATTTCCTTTTACTTTTATCTCCTCTCCATCCTCTGAATTTCTTGCAAATTGTAACCCATTTATTTTAGGACTTAAATGCTATTATTCAACTCTCAGAAATGACTGACTAAACAAAGTTTATGAGGTTATACTTTCCCAGAGCAGTTACATTTTAAGAGCAGGTTTTAAAAGAAATAAAAAAGCTTAACAAACCAGCTTCTGCCATTTAATTGGTGGCAGGTCAGTCACTCACAGAATAATTGTAAAGACACTGGAATGGAAAGGTAGTTTCTCAATGCATGCACTTGATCTGAAAGGTCAGCTCTATTCCAGAACAAAATAAATCCACGTGTGCTTTGCTAGAACCATGAGTCATTTTGAATGGTGCCAACCAAGTCCCAGTGGGTGTTTGGGGACGTTGGCTCATTTCTTTGTCACCTACAGCATCTACCCCTCTAGAACTTGGTTGACTTGTCTCCTGGGAGGACCCTTTGGGTTGTTCTGATCTTTCTTCCCAGTCCCAGTGTTCCAGAAGGGCAAGATCCATGTCTGTGTGTTTGGGATCAGAACAGATCTGGGGCTGAACCCGGAGCTGATCCTAGCACTGGGGAAGGCAATCTTTTCCCTGCAGGCTGCTCTATCTTTGAAAAGACTTAGAACATCCTGAGGTCCTACAAGAACATGAAAAAACACTAAAATTTACGTCTTTGTTGCTTTTTTATCTTTTGAGTACTTAAAAGTTTGAATGGACTTTATTTATGTTTTTAATTAATTAATTAATTTTAATTGGAGGCTAACTACTTTACAATATTGTAGTGGTTTTGCCATACACTGACATGAATCAGCCATGGGTGTATGGACTTTTAAGCCTAGCTCTCTCCTATCATCAGCCTCTATTCACTGCCCTGCCTGCGGGGCTACATCCTGTGTTCTGGGAGAGCTGATGCATTGGAAGGACTGATGTTGAAGCTGAAACTCCAATACTTTGGTCACCTGATGCGAAGAACTGACTCACTTGAAAAGACCCTGATACTGGGAAAGATTGAAGAGGGGAGGAGAAGGGGACGAAAGAGGATGAGATGGTTGGATGGCATCACCGACTCAATGGACATGAGTTTGAGTAAACTCTGGGAGTTGGCGATGGACAGGGAGGCCTGATATGCTGCAGTCCATGGGGTTGCAAGGAGTCAGACATAACTGAGTGACTGAACTGAACTGAACTGATGTCCCCTGGTGGACATCCACCTGCAACTGTCCTGCAGCTTGGAGGAGGCAGTTGTTGTCTCATCCTGCGTGGACATTCCTAGGACCCTGGCTTAGAGTGACTGTGAGCCTATCACTTCATTGAAAATAGATGAGGCAACAATGGAAACAGTGACAGACTTTATTTTCTTGGGCTTCAAAATCGCTGCAGATGGTGATTGCAGCCATAAAATTAAAGGACACTTGCTCCTTGGAAGAAAAGCTATGACCAACCTAGACAGCACATTAAAAAGCAGAGACATTACCTTGCCGACAAAGGTCCATCTAGTCAAGGCTATGGTTTTTTCAGTAGTCATGTATGGATGTAAGAGTTGGACTATAAAGAAACCTGAGCACAGAAGAATTGATGCTTTTGAACTGGGTTGTTGGAGAAGACTCTTGAGAGTCCCTTGGACTGCAAGGAGATCCAACCAGTCCATCCTAAAGGAAATCAGTCCTGAATATTTTTTGGCAGGACTGATACTGAAGCTGAAACTCCAACCCTTTGGCCACCTGATGCGAACAACTGACTCACTGGAAAAGACCCTGATGAGTTTGAGCAAGCTCCAGGAGTTGGTGATGGACAGGGAGGCCTGGCGTGCTATAGTCCTTGAGGTCGCAAGGAGTCGAACACAACTGAGTGACTGAACTGAACTGAGCTGAGCCCAGAGAGCAGAGGAAGGAAATGGTGAGACCTCCTTCCCTTTCTCATTTCCACTCGTAGAGCAAGCGACAGCAACAACAACAACATGCGGCAAAGATCTGAATTCTCTTGATGCCTTACAAATAGCGAAGAAAGAATTTTTTTTAAAGCATCAGAGAGCTGAAGTCCAGCATTTGACTTCTACCTTGGCTTACATAAAGCCTGGTCTGTTCACAAAGAGAAGGTCTGGGACTTTCTGGGACTGTGGGGTGGTGGCCTGTCCCCCATCTCTGGTCAAGCTTGTTCTTCACTGACCATTTTTACTCAATGCAGATTTCTTGGGATATTTCAAAGGGAAAGTCAAATGAAAGAACTGATGACACGAAACTGTTCAGAGGTTTATGGGGGCTTATCATTTAGCGCGTATGCTCAGTCGCTTCAGTCATGTCCAACTCTGTGCAACCCTATGGACTGTATCCCGCTAGGCTCCTCTGTCCATGGGATTCTCCAGGCAAGAATACTGGAGCGGGTTGCCATATCCTTCTCCAGGGGATCTTCCCGACCCAGGGATCGAGCCTGCATTTCTTGTGTCTCCTGCATTGGCTGGAAAGTTCTTCACCACTGTGCCACCTGGGAACCCCCATATCATTTAGAAGCTTTGCCAGATGGTGAATGGTTACCTTGTAACAAATCAAACTTAGAAACACATCCTGGCAACACTGGGAAGAAAGCGGCAACGCTGAGCGCTGAGGCACAACGGTTGTTAAGGAGTCTCATTTTCTGCCTTCGTAGTGATGGAGGGTGTGGCAGAGGAGCCCATTTGCTTGGCAGAACAAGGTTGTATTTTTATATACTGTGTGTAGTGTAGGAATGTGTAAATATAGCTTTATGGAGGAGAGTCTTGTGAGCATGAGGCTTGGTAAAACTGGCACTTTCTCTTCACTTTTCTCGGGAAGAAAATAGACATTTGATACATACTTGTATCTTCTTCAGTCACAGATGCTTGCTGAATTTCAGTCAGCTCTTCACACTATGGCTGCCCCTTAAACACCCCCTGCCTTAGTCTGTTGGGGCTGTTATAACAAAAATATCACAGACGAGGGGGCTTATAAACAATGGAGGTTTATTTCTCCACAGTTCTGGAGACTGGACATTCGAGACAAAGCACGGGCAGATGCTGTGTCTGGTGAGACACCACCCCCTCCCGGCCTGGTTTGTAGGCGGCCATCTTTTCTTGCTGTGTCCTCAAGGGTCTCTCTGGGCCCTTCATAACGGGCACTGACTTAACTCATGGGGGCCCCATCCTCACCATCTCTTCAAGTGCCACAGGTCCCACTTCCTAAAACCATCATTTGGGGCATTAAAGTGAAAGTGAAAGTCTCTCAGTCGTGTCCGACTCTTTGAGACCCCATGGTCTATTCAGTCCATGGAATTCTCTAGGCCAGAATACTGGAGTGGGTAGCCTTTCCCTTCTCCAGGGGATCTTCCCAACCCAGGAATTGAGGCTGGGTCTCCTGTATTGCAGGTGGATTCTTTACCAACTGAGCTATCAGGGAAGCCTTCAACATATGAATGTTGAGGGGACACAGGAATTCAGTCTGTTGTACCCCTTCACCTCTGCTTCCTGTCAGTGGGGGTTCCATTCACCTAAAGAAACAGCCTCAGGCTGATGGTCTTGTGCTGTGTGATCAAGACTCCTGCAGCCAGCCTGGGGAACTTTAAGGAGTAAACGAGAGCTGGAATTAAATTGTAAAGTCCAGTTTATCTCCATCCTCTTCAGCCCCCTCTACAGTTGTATTTCTGAAAGCTCACATAAGATTGCTGCTATTGCCAAATGGAAAATTGGGTTTTCTATAATACTCCTCAGTTTTCACATTGATTTTTTCATCTCTGCTAATACCAGATTAACAAATATCAACAGCATGAATAAAAAATAATAAATATGTGGCGTTCTGTAGAATATTCAAAGGGCTATATGCAGAGTGTTTATCTCACGATAATTTTATCTCATCCCTAAAGGAGAGTATTCCTCATTTTCTTACTAGAACCAGACCCCAGCAGCATCATGATTCCTTGACCAAAGCTACTTTCATGGAAAATACCTTCAGAACAGAACTGGGTCCTGCATTTAGTAAAGCAGAAGGGTAGGTTTTGAGTCAAGTTCAGAGTTCAGTGACCCCAAGCCTGCATCTCAGAGGATGGTCTATATGCTAAGCATTTAAAAATTAGTATTTCCACAACTGGTAGATTTTCATGGGGTAGACACTCATGGTTTCTTTGTCTTCTCTGCATTGAAACAACTTCCTTTCCCTGCAGGCATCTGTCCACCAGGCTTCCACCTCCCACAGCCCATCCCCTGGTTGAAAAGACAAGCACTTGAATCTGCACTTCATAAAACTCTGTAATTATATCAGCCTCATTTTTATATTATTACAATTTCCCACAACAATCCTTCCAATGTGCTTCTTTTTTAAGTAAGTTATTACAAATCTGTCAAAATGTGAATTGAGTTATATCTTGCAACACAGCTGTCATCGCACCTTTAAAAGGTGTTCTCTGCAATTGTTTTTGCCCAGAAAACGCAAGCATAAGAGAAAAGAGTGGAGACTGGATTATGTGATAATGCAGTTACGCTGTTGATGTTCAGACTATGCCTCCAAGCCAGAGACCTTGTGGCCAAACTAGTGCTTGCTGTTGAAACTGCACAGCCTGACACCTGGAGCCCACAGTCTGATGACGCTGTGAAATATCAGTTTTACATCTCGGGAGGCACTGGGGTCAGGGTAGCTGGTGTGATCCAGGACATATGATGGTGTGGGTGGAATCAAATAGAAGGTGGGTCCAGATCTTCTGAGTCCATACGCACACCCCTCACCATTGCCATGGGCTTCCCTGGTAGCTCAGATGGTAAAGAATCTGCCTGCAATGCAGGAGACCTGGGTTTGATCCCTGGGTCGGGAAGATCCCCTGGAGCAGGCCATGGCAACCCACTCCAGTGTTCTTGCCTGGAGAATCTTATGGACAGAGGAGCCTGGTGAAGTATGGTCCATGGGGTTGTAAAGGTCAGACACGATTGAGCGACTAAGCACGCACTCACCATTGCCATGGTGGGAAATGTCAAAGTCTCTTGAAAACTTGTGATGAAATTGAGGCGAAGCCCCCCACTCTGCAAGCCATGCTTATACAGGGTTCCAGGCCCGGTTTTAACATCTCATTCTCCAAAACACACAGACATCCACGGATCAGGACACATGGGCAAAGGACCTATCATGAAACACAGAGAGCAAACAGAACAAGCAAACAAAAAAGAAGGAACTTGGAGGAAATAGACAATATCAAAAAGAGGGGAAAAGTCTTATAATAAAATCCATATGTGCATGCATGTTTAGTAACTCAATTGTGTCCAACTCTTTTGCAGCCCCATGGACTGCAGCCTGCCAGGCTCCTCTGTCCATGGAATTCTCCAGGCAAGAATACTGGAGTGGATAGCCATTTCCTTGGTATCAGTCTATATTTTTTAAAAATATAGTATGTTCTGGCCTTAGAATACCATTTCTCACAGACAAGCCAAGGGTCCCCAGAGAAATAGCAATTTGAGGACTCAGGCATGAAACATGCAATGTAATATTAAATAGTCATGTCACACTAGAGACTGAGGTAGCTGCTGTAGATGAGCAGGACCACATTTAAATAGCTCAGTGGTAAAATTTAACTCAGGGACCCTCACTAGGCCAGATGGGAAAATCTGAGTATCAGTTGAATAATAATTACAATGGATTGAAACACATCCAAAATGCTTTGTGAGCATTTTAAAAGAAAATGCTCGCTAATCGCAGTTGGAGGGTGCTAGGGAACCAACTCATTCTTTTGAACACTGGTAAATACAGGGAGAGTCAAATGTCCATCCTGACTCTACATGTAAGCTGTATTGTTGGTCTTCCAAATAGGAAGAGGGAAAATTGTCTATGTAGAAATACTCCAGCTAATAAATGAAGGCAGAATAATAGAATTAGAACATCACCATTTTGTCAACCCTTATGGCAGAAAGTGAAAAAGAACTAAAGAGCCTCTTGATGAAAGTGAAAGAGGAGAGTGAAAAAGTTGGCTTAAAGCTCAACATTCAGAAAACTAAGATCATGGCATCTGGTCCCATCACTTCATGGCAGATAGATGGGGAAACAGTGGCAAACTTTACTTTTTTGGGCTCCAAAATCACTGCAGATGGTGACTGCAGCCACGAAATTAAAAGACACTTACTCCTTGCCAGGAAAGTTATGATGACCAACCTAGACAGAATATTAAAAAGCAGAGACATTACTTTGCCAACAAAGGTTCGTATAGTCAAGGCTATAGTTTTTCCAGTAGTCATGTATGGATGTGAAAGTTGGACTATAAAGAAAGCTGAGAGCTGAAGAATTGATGCTTTTGAACTGTGGTGTTGGAGAAGACTCTTAAGAGTCCCTTGGACTGCAAGGATATCCAACCAGTCCATCTTAAAGGAAATCAGTCCTTAATGTTCATTGGAAGGACTGATGTTGAAGCTGAAACTCCAATACTTTGGCTACCTGATGGGAAGAACTGACTCATTTGAAAAGACCCTGATCCTGGGAAAGATTGAAGGCAGGAGAAGAGGGGGACAATAGAGGATGAAATGGTTGGATGGCATCACCAACTCAATGGACATGAGTTTGGGTAAACTCCAGGAGTTGGTGATGGACAGGGAGGCCTGGTGTGCTAAAGTCCATGGGGTCACAAGGAGTTGGACACGACTGAGCAATTGAACTAAACTGATTCTGTGAACCCAAGAGATGAAAGGATCAAGTTCACTAATTCAAGCCTGAGACATGGCACAGTAGGTAAAGAATCTATCTGCCAATGCAGGAGATTCTAAAGATATGTGTTTAATCCCTGGGTCAGGAAGATCTCCTGGAGAATGCAATGGCAACCCATTCCAGTATTCTTGCCTGGAAAATCCCATGGACAGAGGAACCTGGCAGGCTACAGTCTATGGGGTCACAAAGAGTCAGACATGACTGGGCAAACACACACACACACACACACACACACACACACAGAGTCACACTCACACAATCCATGCCCACACCCCAAGATGAAAGACAACCAGATAATCTGTATTGAAGACCACAGACATATTTAAATCAATCTTGTGGGGAGAAAAAGCAAACTTGAACTTGATCAAATCTCTATTTATCAGTGGGCAAGAGGGCCCTGCTAAATGACACCACAAGGTTTCAACCAGCAAAATCCAGACTCCGGGAAACTCCACAGCGGAGGTCCCCAGCCTCCAGGATCCCATGTCTAGTGATCTGAGATGGAGCTGATGTGATAATAACAGAAGCAAAGTGCACAACAAATGCAACGTGCTTGCGTCTTTTGGAACCAGCACCCCCTCCCCGTGCGTGGAAAAACTGGCTTTCCTGAAACTGGTTCTTGGTGCCAAAAAGGTTGGGGACCGCTGCTCTATAGGACAAATGTCATTTTCTTTAATAAATTGAGAGGAAACAAACAACCATGAAATGAAGGGAGAATTTACCAATTAAAGAAATCTTGAGAGACGTTTGAAACCCCTCCCTGCTTAGCTGAAGGTCTCAACTTCTCTGACTTCAAGGTGGAAATGGAGGTCTCTGGCAGGACATGTATGATCTCTGCTCTCAAATCCACCAATATCCTGGCTACGGTATCAACTGAGAGCTTGGACTGCAGCCTCAACATGGTCTCAAGTATCTGAGGTTGTCGGCAGACTTCTGGATCCTCGTCACTTCCGTGTCCTCACCTCCTACCTGCCCCCGGGAGCAGGTGTGCAGAGTAACTCCCAGCGACCCGCCTTCGCTTCTCTTCTTCCCCACTCTGCTTTCTCTCTAATATATTTTTTCTCTCTCTCTGCCTCCGTGCCAGCTCTCCTTTCACTCACATATTGCTCTGCTACCATTTTCTAATAATCAGACCTCCAGAAACATGGATTCTGCTTTCATTGTGAACAGACTATCAGATAAGACAGCGTGCCTAGGTCTAGTGATTTGGCAATGACAGGAAATGAAAATGGGGGAATAAAGACTCAGCTGACGTTGGAGTCGGAACATGTGGACTCTCTGTATCTCTCTGTTACACCCATCAACACACATTATCAAAAAAAAAAAAGCAAGCTCCATGCCCGTAAGTGACATGATACTTATCATTCAGTTGTAAACAGACACTATCAAGCCAAGTACCAACAGAGTAACAGCAGCAAAGACCTGAGTATAGGAAAAATATTCTTTAACACACATTTACCTGATTGCTTACCTCCACATAATACAGGAATAAAAAGATTCCATCAAGAATACTAGACCTCCTAGATCCTGGAGTTCAAACCAAAATTGGGTTAATAAAAAGCCCCTTTTGAAAAAGGAAGAAAAAGAAAGCATTTTTGACAAAAGGGACGCTGATTGTGTTTCATTTCGAACACTCAAATATTGCAGGAACAAGGAAATGAGATATTTATAAAACAGAATTCAAATCTCATACTTTTAATATTGCATATATTTAAATTGATTACGGTATTTCTTGGGAAACTTCCTTCTTCAGAATATTTAATCCCATCTAAAGTCAGCGTGGGTGTGAACTCCCAGTGCAATCAGTGAGGGCAGCAGCAGGAGAGGAAATCCACGCCTGTGGTTATATGAGGGGGGATCTCCAAGGGAAGGGTTGAGAGAGCAAATGCTGAGAAGCTGGAGACCAGCAAGACCAGAGAGCTCTCACAACTTCAGAGGAAGGAGAGCCCCTGGAGTCCACAGGGACCCTCATCCCAGAGAAAGGGCCGCTGGGAGGGCCCGCCGTCCTGGCCGACGGGCGGGCAGCGACTGCCCGAGATGCGGAACTGAAACCTGGAGAGGCAAGGGCAGAAACACCCCCTGTCTCTTCCCACCTTTGCTCCGCTTCCTGCTGGCTGAACCCAAGCAGGACCCTAGTCTGAGGCCCAAGTCATGACTGGTGCACAGGCGAGCCACCTGGGACCACAGCCGGGCAGAGATGGGCAGGAAAGCCCCCTTGAGCGTGGACACGGCCGGGCTGGAGAACAGCCAGCACCCAGGGCGGCTCGTCTCTTCCTGAGTGATGTGTCCGTATTTCTTTCTGGACGTAGTTACCGCCAAGCGTCTGGCACCAGGTTGTGGTTTATCTTTCTGACTGTCAGTGTTGCTGTTATTCGAGCTTAATGACTAGCTGGAAAATGCCCAGAGTCGCCTGTGTTTTAGATTCAGTGTCCAAACTTGGCAGTGTTTGGGTTAAATTTTTGGTTGTCGTTTACTATTTCCCCCCCACAGGAAACTAAATCCAGATTACCTTGGTGCAACATAAGCAGGTCTAACATGGCAAAAACGTATCAGTTGTCCTGGTTGATTATCACTGTGATTTTAGATACAACACTCAGGAACTCAGTCCCTTGACCATCAACTACTTCATCTGTCAAGTTTATGTCCATTGCACCCCAACAGAGCGTACATGGGTCACGAAAAAACCCATATTCAAAGAGCTGCAGGTGGTGAGCCAACCAAGGATTCAGAGATAGGGGAATAAGGGGGTCTCTCCTTTCCCCAGGGAGACCTAGATTGTTAAGAGATCTGGGCAGTAGGAAGGTTTATCGTGAGGGTTCAAAGTTAATAAATTCCTTACCTTCCAAAGCAAAACCTACTGTGCTTTATCATAAAAGTAAACAGGGGGCTTCCCTGGTGGCTCAGTGGTAATGAATCTGCTTGCCAAGGTAGGAGACACAGGTTCGATTCCTGATCCGGGAAGATCCCACGTGTCATGGAGCAACTAAGCCCACGCGCCGCAACTACTGAGCCTGTGCTCAAGAGCCCGGGAGCTGCAACCACCGAACTCACAGGCTGCAAGTACTGAAGCCGGTGGGCCCCAGAGCCTGTGCTCCAAAGCAAGAGAAGCCACTGCAATGAGAAGCCGGTGCATCACAGCCACGGACTAGCCCCCACTCACTGCAACTAGAGAAAAGCCCGCACAGCAACGAAGACCTAGTACAGCTAACACTAAATAAATAATTTTTTTTTAACAAGTAAACAGGAAAGAATGACCCTTGAGAAATGTGCATCGGGACTAGGTTCTAATCATAACCTCGGCCCTGCTTCCTGTTTTATAGTTGAAAAGATACTCAGCTTGGCGAAGGAGGTGAACTGATCACAATGCAATGCCTCCTCTCCCTCTCGGTCCTTTGCTGATTAGCCCACGAGCCTGGCTCACCACAACTAGTAACCTCCCTGTTGACACCCTGGCTCGCTCACTATATCCTCTTCAATTATCCCATTGCTCGAGCTGCCTTTTATTGGTTGAGATGAGACTGATGAGGCTTTCAAAATGTGTTTTTTCTTCTGTTTTAAAGAGGATAGGAAGACACTGGAGGGTTTTGAACAACAACAACAAAAAAGCTAGTACAATCTAATATATGGTTTTAACATATCACTCTGGCTACCTCATGATAAATTGCCTAAGATGTTATCAGCGTAAGACAGTGTGTTAATGCAGACATAGGTGCTGGTGGGCTGGCCTTGCTTTGATCCAGGGGAGGTGGCAAGTAATGGTCGTAGTTGGTATATGTCTTCAAGATAGAGGCAGCAAAACCCACTGATGGCTTGAATGTGGGGCTTCTGGAGTCAAAGCTAACCCCCATATAGGTGCTCACTTGGTAAATGAGCGTATCATTGGCTAAAGTGGGAAACAGGGAACACCAGCTGGAAAAATCAGGAGTTAGTTCCCTCCCAGACATTTTAAACGGAATATTTCTCTTAGACATCCAAGTGTGATGTCAAGATGTATGAGTCTGGAGCTCAGGACAGGACACGTGCATCCTAGAGTCTGCATCTATGAAGCAGTTAAGGATCGGGACCAGATGAGGTCACCAGGGAGAAAATGAGGACCTGAGTCTGAGCAAACTCTGGGAGGCGGTGAAGGACAGGGAAGCCTGGCGTGCTGCAGTTGGTGGGGTCACAGAGTTGGACACGGCTTAGCAGCTGAACAACGACAACAGCAAGGGAGAAAATACACAGAAGAGAGTTCTTAAGACAGAGCCCACAGGACCCCAAATTTTAGAAACTGGGAAAAAAGAGAACAAGAGGACAAGATGTTTTCTAGACAGTAAGACAGGAAGGAACCCACGTGAGTTTCATTTTTCTTTTCCTCTAAAAATGGGGTACTGTGTAGAAAAGCAGATGCTGGAAGACACTTGTGACTCATGCAAATTGTATAAAACAAGCCCAAGGGAGCCTCCAGCCAGCTCGTCCTCACTACAGTAGCTCAGCGCTCGTGGGTGTGTGCGTGCAGGCACCGCGTGCACACGTGAACCCGACTTCACAGACGTGAGGCTAAACCTCTCTGTGCACGTTTTTCCACCTCCAGTCATGCAGAAATGAAAACACACGATCCCTGGCAACTTATTCTAAAGATAACCAGGCTGTTTAACTTTCCTGGAAGATCAATTTGACATTTTAATTATGTGTAAAAGTTCAACCAAATATATTACTATCGAATATTTTGACAAGGTCTTTCATCCTATGTTCTCATCGAGATTCCAGGAACCCACTGCTCGACTGTAATTACATAAAATGAGAAAACAAGAAGAGAATGAGTGGGCCATCTACCCGTTGAATAATTGGACATAAGCCTTGGGTTTCTGAGCTCTTGCCTCTTTGGAGAACGTGTTCCTTACCTATGGCTGCATAAGGAATTGCCCGATGCTTAAAACAGCGTTTATCACCCAATGACCCCACAGTGTCTGTGAGCCAAGGGTCCAAATGTGTATCAGTTTGGTGCCTCTGACTCCAGGTCCCTCAAAAGACTGCAGCCGAGGTTCAGCTGGGGGAGGGTCCACTTGCAAACTCTCTCACACGGATGTCAGTGGCCTCAGCCCTGACTGTTGGCCAGAGACACCGATTCCTCATATCTGGACCTCCCTGTAGGGCAGCTCACAGGCTGGGAGCTGGCTTCCCTCCAAGCAAGAGAGAGCCAGTGTCCTGGCAGCCTGATCTCGGAAGTGACACCCCATTGCTTCTGTCTTCTGTATTTGTTAGAAGCCCGCTGTTAAGTCCAGCCCACACTCAGGAGTGGGGACACTACAAAACAAGTACCATGGGTCCCTCAGAGAGGCTGCTGCCAACCCATAGCCCAGGGAGCTGCACTTCTTGACACAGAGCTAGAAGACCATGCGTCTAGGATGCGGATGTTCAGATATTCCGTGACCACCTTTGGGCTCCGGGCTGCTCACGTCTGGCAATGGGCAGACAATGGGGAGTCAGAGGAGCTGTGTTTCCCACTGCCCTGATCCTTCCTCCTTCTCATCTCTGCGCAACGCCTTTCAACCGAGCAGCAGCCGCGTAGCAGGGACGGGAACTTGGCAGTGTAGGTTATCTTAATGAACACTTTAAATGGAGTCTTCACCATCTGTTCTCTCTCCTAATTACAAACCTACACTCATTTGCAGTTGCATCATTAAAAGTGAAATTCTGGCAAAGTGCTCTAAATGCCTGTCGAGCTTGTCCTCTTGGTTCTATACTAATTTTCTCAGCAGTGATATCCTGAAGTCCAAGGCTTCTCATTTGGGAAAAAGACACAGAAAACAATATTTCTGTATATACAGTATTCAGATGTATGGATTCCTGTCTTGATTTTCCTCTCTCTCTCTCTCTCTGAAACTCTCTGATTGCAAACAGGAATTTTCTTTAAGAAGGATTTTACATTTCAAATTCCCCAAATGTCTTTGGTAATTTTAGCTTGCTTTAGGGATAAGGGAAGGATTTAAACAGAAGCCCTTTAAACAGGAATTAAACTCATTTGCACAATTTAGACCTCCAGATTTCTCCTGTGAGTAGATGAAGCATTTTGCAGAGTTTAACTCTGCAAACATTGTTTTCCTTCTTTGCATCCCCCACCCCCAAGGAATTATTCATCAAGATGAACTCTCAGGCAAATCAAGAGATACCAAGAGATATGATATGTAGCTTTTAAAATAATCTGCTCATATTCAAAAGATAGTAGGTGGTTTGCATCTCAAAGGAGGCTAGAATTTAAGAAAGGACGGATGCCAATCATTAAGACCACTGACGTTACTGCGTAAGTAAGCTGGCAGGCATTGCAGACCTTCTGAATATGCATGATCTGCAAAAGAGCAGTCCCCCTCCACACACACACGTACACACACTGAAACACTCTCAGGCAGCCCTCTGCCTTCACTGAATGCAGGGAAGCACAGCTAACACCTGCCCCACCCACTAGGTGCTGGTGATGGGTGTCCTCTGCCAGCTGGCACAGTTTTGCTGAAGAAATGGTGCATGTATCAATTCAGCTCAGTCTCTCAGTCATGTCCGACTCTTTGTAACCCCATGGACTGCAGCACGCCAGGCTTCCCTGTCCATCACCAACTCCCGGAGCTTGCTCAAACTCATGTCCATTGAGTTAGTGATGCCATCCAACCATCTTATCCTCTGTCATCCCCTTCTCCTCCCGCCTTCAATCTTTCCCAGCATCAAGGTCTTTTCCAATGAGTTGGCTCTTCGCACCAGGTGGCCAAAGTATTGGAATTTCAGCTTCAGCATCAGTCCTTCCAAAGAATATTCAGGACTGATCTCCTTTAGGATGGACTGGTTGGATCTCCTTGCAGTCCAAGGGACTCTGAAGAGTCTTCTCCAACACCACAGTTCAAAAGCATCAATTCTTCGGTGCTCAACTTTCTTTATGGTCCAACTCTCACATCCATACATGACTACTGGAAAAACCATGCATATTTAGCTTTGCCTAGAAACCTCAATCACGTGGTCCAACGCCTTCTTTAAAATTAACTTATTTGCTTGTGGCCGCCCTGGGTCTTTGTTGCTGGGCTTGGGTTTTTTTCTAGTTGCAGCGAGCAGGGGCCACTCTTGGCTGCAGTGCACAGGCTTCTCATGCTGGTGGCTTCTCTTGTTGCAGGGCACAGGGCCTAGTATTTGCAGGACGCTGGCTCCAGAGCAGAAGCTCAGCAGCTGTGGCACACGGGCTTAGTTGCCCCACAGCCTGTGGGATCTTCCCAGATGGGGATGGAACTCATGTCCCTTGCACTGGCAGGCAGATTCTTAACCACTGGACCACCAGAGAAGTCCAGGTCCAATGCCTTTTGTCAAGTCAGCAGACGTTTCCAATTGGTAGACAGGTAGGTACATGGACACAGGTCAGCATGTGGTCAGCTGAGTCTGCACTTAAGGCCATCCAGGCTGTTCCTTGGACTCTTCACCTCGGGGACTGTAGATGCCATAAGAGTCCTGGAGCAGTGATTAGTCCTGTGCTACAGAATTGCACCAGACCCCAAAGGGGGGTGACTAGTGACAAAGACTCTTGGGGAGAATGAAGGTGGAGAAAGAAGTCCTGAGATTCCATGCATACCCAAGGCTCTAAGGGTTTCCCTTTTGGCCTGATTTGCCCAAATCTCCCACTTTTAATGATGTCACCCTGTTACAGGAAACCATACTGTCCTAATTTTCTCAGCCCAGGCCCTTTGCCTGCTCCAAAACCCACCTCCTGTCCTGTTGAACTCTGCAAGGAGAAAGAGTCCCACACAATTTCAGCAGCATCTGATTTTGCTAAAGTCTGGCTAGAAAATAGTTCACAAAAACTGCTGGTTAAAGGCTTCTAAATTTCCTGTCATTCTAAGATTCTGGGGTTTTAAAACATGAGTCTTCAAAGGCAGCACATTAGTGACTGCAGGTATAGCCAGAGAATGTTTTACTGGAAGAATCTTCCAGAAAGAGAGTTTGCTGAACAGATGTTAAATAGAGGTGAATTCTTCTTATTCCAAGAAAGCAGAGGAAGGTCGGTGAAAAAGTCTCCCAGAATTTTTACTTGACTTCTCTCCACTCTGGGTGCTGTGAGAGGCTCCCACCCCTGTGGTGCTTGTTTCCTGTGTGGAATCTGGACCTTTATACCTGAAACATTATGAAGATCGTGCTCTATAGCCTAGAACCTGAGGAGAGAAGAGAAATAATAAGGGTGGCAAAAATTCAGGAGGAGAATACACCTGAGCATCGGTTCCAGAATAGGAATTGTCGATGGAAAATAAGCTGAAGGTAGTGGAAGAAATTGCACATGAAAATGTATGGCAACAACCAGCTACATTCTCTTTGGATCAAATATCATTATTGTAATGAGTTTTCTTTTAATTAATTAATTTATTTTAATTGGAGGCTAATTACTTTACAATATTGTGGTGGTTTCTGCCATACTTTGACATGAACCAGCCACGGGTGTACACTGTCCCCCCACCCTGAACCCCCCTTCCACCTCCCTCCCCACCCCATTCCTCTGATATGCAAGATGGCAAAAGAGACACAGATGTAAAGAACAGACTTTTGGATTATGTAATGAGTTTTTTTTAAGCCTATTTTTTTGTTGTTGGAGAGTAATAATCACTCTTAGTTCCCCATCCAGGGATCAAATCTGAGCCCCCTGCATTGGAAGGTGGATTCTTAACCACTGGACCACCAGGGAACCCTCGAGGATGGATCTATGGGGTTTTAACTGTATCACTATCTACCTCTGCATTGATGGTCTAAATAGGTTTCTGGGTAGCCAGGCCGGAGAAGGATCAGTGTGGTGGACACCAACTGTGCTCAGAATTGCCTTTGCTCCCCTGATTCTGGGTCCCAGATCTGAGGGTGGGCCTCCTCGCTCAGGAATTGATGGCCAGGAAGCCCCAAAATTCTTTACGCAGATGCAGCCCTCCAAGCAGCCCTCGGTGTCTCCAGGCATCCGCAACACCCACGAGGTCCAAGTGCTCGTAGCTGCGGGCACCCAAGGAAGAACCGGCCTTTCCCAGCAGCTGGGGTAGTCCCAGTGTCTGCTCTTCCGCAATGATGTGTACCTCCCAGGGCTGTGCCGAGTGCTTTCCTTACACACCCACAAATCGTTGAGCTACTGAGCTTTTCCATTTACCCTCATCTGGGCATACTACCCTCCCCCTCAAACAAGCAAACAAAATTTGAAATAATTACCTCCACAATAATGAGGCTTATAAAACCCATAGTTCTTAGAGAGAGGAGAACATTTTAAGATGCAAGCACAAAAGATCATAGTGAATCATCTAACATTTATATGACAAGTCAACCCTCATTTTCTTTGTTCTGCATGAACTGCCCTCCTCTTTGCAATAAACCATTCACTCAGGAGAAGATAACCATCTGATTTTTATAACGTGTAAGGTCATATAGAACATACTTCCTACAAATGGCTGAAATACGAAAGCTGCAGTAGACTGTAATTTCAGTTCTCCAAGTAGCAAAAATAAATGTAAATATTGAGAAGCTTTAAAATTTGCTCACATAAGCCATAATAACAGATTAAAAAAAAAAATTACATCAGCTCTGCAAGACCAGAAATATAAGACTTGGGGTGTGTTCGGGAGACTGTGGAACCTGTATTCTTTGGTTATAAATTGCAGAGGCATTATTTCCACCTGGGATCATGGGAAGAATGGGGGCAGGTTTGGAGAAACTGAACTGCCAACGGCTGTTCAAACCCAGGATACTTCGTTCCCTTGGTCTCATTTTGTGCCAGGGGAAAGCAGCCTGGGAAGCATTCAGAATGACAAGAAGCTGGTGGAAGAGAGTGGAAGACTATTTAGCAGCCAGTTTGAAATAGCAGGTATCACCAACTTCTGTAAGTCAGGCATGCATGCAGTGAAATAATTCTTTTCTGAACTCTCCTTAGAAGATTTGAAAAGTATTGCTAAAAGCCAGAGGAATTCACAGCAATATGTAAACTGATGTGATTTCAACCACTCTTTTCATAACAGAGAAGAGGACCATTTCAGAAGACCGATGAACGGAGACCACTTATCTGGTGAGAGAAAGTGAAGAGGTTTTGAACCCCTCCAGGGTGCACACTGAAATTTTTAAGTGTTCTTTTTGACGTCAAATATTAAAATAAGAGAGCTTGAGTGAAAGATAATGGGTAACAATAGCATCATGGGGACGTTACTGTCCTGGGAAAAGATCGCACAGGCAAAGGAGAGACGATGAGGAGGCACAACGGCCCACTAAGGCTCTCTCTTCACTTTTCTTACCAAGATTATTGTATAATTGTTTGTGCTGGTCATTCAGTAGTGTCTGACTCTTTGGGATCCGATGGCCTGTCCCTGGAATTCTCCAGGCAAGAATACTGGAGTGGGTTCCCATTCCCTTCTCTAGGGGATCTTCCCCACCCAGGGATCGAACCAGGGTCTCCCGCATTGCAGGCAGATTCTTGACCATCTGAGCCACCAGGAAAGCCTGGTGTAATTAGATCCCCCCTTTACATGCATACGTTCTACATTAGGCTTGACATCTCTCCAGCATCTTACACTTCTTCTGTTTCTTTTATTTTCCCAAATCTCTTGAAAGCCACAACAAAGAGAAACTTTATAAATACTTATTGGCTAAGCAAATGGATGGTCTATGCCGAAAGGTCGATTTTAATTACACATCTTGCAACAGAATTTGCTCGGAACTCTTGTTTTTACTCAGAACTCTTGTTATGATGACATGCAAGAAATCTTTAAATGAAATTAAAAAAAAGGCATTCTTATGGGTAAAGAATGATGCAAAATGTGGAAATACTTCCTAGGAAAAAAAATTTCATATTAACATTAGAAGCAGACTCCATTGAAACCTCTGAAACAAGACGATTGAATAAAGAGATGTTGATACGTACATATGTTCTGTGGTTTCTTTGCTTCTGTGTACTCTTACAGGTTAGTTCAATAACCAGCTTGGATCTTAAACACCTGAGACATTACCTGTGTCTGTAGCATCCTCCTGATAGTTCACACAGGTATTTAACCCTGCTTTTACAGAGTTTGTGTGAAGCTGAATGGAAGAAACTATCTGAGGGTTTAATTAAGAGGAACACATTCTATAATTTAATATGAAGTTCAGAGATATGCTAGTCTTATTTACAATTGTAGGTGTTTTACAGCATTCATTTATGATTAGAGTTTTAGGATGGCTAATTGGGCTTACCCTGCTGTTATTAATAGCTCAGCCAGGACAAAACTCTGGGATGTCCCTGCCAATTGTACACCTGACTAGGAATGAGGTCATTCAGTCTTAGCTTGCTGTCTAGAGATGGTTCCTGGGAGTTGAGTAAAAATTGTTTCTAAACTGTCAGCTTATAGAATCAAACTTTTGCATTTTAATAAATTGATTCAGAGAGATGCCCAGACCTTGTTCTACTGAGGCCCATGTATCACTCCTATGAGCAATTATCCTCACAGAGGGGCAATTTGACAGAATTTAGACTTTGGGATGAGGCCATACGTGTTTGAAAGAGTTCTTGCTGAGCCATCTCACCCCTCTGAGCAGAGCTGGCCACGTCCGGGATGCTCCCGGCAGTTAACAGCCTCTCCGTGTCCTGTGTTCTGTACAATAACGCTGTCCAGAACACTCAAAATACCATCTGGCCATTTCTGTGTCCTTTGTAACACAATGTGCTCTGGGTAGAGGATTGTTCCACATAATAAAAGTAGTTAGAGGTAATTTGGTGGCTTACTTTCTGAAGGATTTTCACAGGCACAGACCCTTTTGAATGATAGACAAAATACCCCAGATTCTGCCAGAGATTCGTGCCAGAGAGTTGTCATCCTTATACATCTCAGAGCATTTGTTCTTGCCAGCAATGAATTAATGAGATGATCCCACTCATAATTGTTGAATTCTATGAAATAAACACAGAAAATACAAGAATGATGAGTGAGGGACTTCATTATAGAAGAAAAGACAATTTCTGTGGTTTCAAAGCAAGACTATCCTAGCAGATGAAACAGAGGAAGAGCTCTGGTTTGTCTAACCTTCATGAACAAGGTGGAGGGTGAAAAGGCCAGCCTTGAACTAGACAAGATTGTCTAATCCATTAGTTGGTACTAATTGTACTTTAGTACCAATCCATCTCCCTGCTGCCCTCCATTGTGAGCTCCACTCAAGTCAAAGCTTTTGCTCTTTTCCTGAGCTTCCTCTGGCCACCTTATGGGGACCATGGTCTTGAGGAACAATTTGAAACCTTCCCTAGGTAGTCCGTGCGGCTTCATGCCATGCAAAGTTTGT
The DNA here is from genome assembly GCA_024291935.2 of Okapia johnstoni. Taxonomy (NCBI): domain Eukaryota; kingdom Metazoa; phylum Chordata; class Mammalia; order Artiodactyla; family Giraffidae; genus Okapia; species Okapia johnstoni. The sequence continues at coordinate 103,829,025 of CM044313.1, forward strand.
TAAAATAGAAAATCTTTCTCTTATCCTGGAAGAGTGATGTTTCAGGAACTTTAACTTCCTCTGGTGAGCATTGCACCACTGAAATAAATATAGGCAAGATGTTCAAGGTAAAAGGCACTCGAGTTCCAGCTGGCTTTTAAGAAGCCCTGTTTGGGAAAGTGCTTTCACTTCTCCTGACTTCTCTGTTCTCAGTCTCATGATCACAGAGGACCTTCTGACTCCATGAACCTGTCATGCTCTCAATGTCAGGAAGTAAAGACATATACTAACAAATATATATGAAATCTAGGAAGATGATACTAATGAAATTATTTGCACAGCAGCTGTGGAGATATAGACACAGAGAACAGACCCATGGACATGGAGAAGGGGGAGGAAGGAGAGTGGGGGGTGTCTAGAGAGAGTAACAGGGAAACTTCCATTACCATATGTAAAATAGATCGCCAATGGGAATTTGCTGTATGACTCAGGGAACTCAAACCTGGGCTCTGCAACCACCTAGAGGGGTGGGATGGGGAAGGTGGTGGGAGGGAGGTTCAAAACGGAGGGGACATTTATATACCTATGGCTGATTCACGTTGATGTTTGGCAGAAACCAAAATAATACTGTAAAGCAATTATTCCTCAATTAAAAAAATTTTTTTAAAGAAAACTTGGCAAACTACTTTTGATTTTATTATGGAGGACATGGATATTTATATTTTCACTGAGTATTCATCTACTTATTATTTTTAGTTGCAACTAGATGGACACTTTGGGGCTTCCCAGGTGGCTCAGTGGTAAAGAACCCACCTGCCAATGCAGGAGACACAGGTTCGATCCTTGGGTTGGGAAGATCTCCTGGAGAAAGAAATGGCAACCCTCTCCAGTATTCTTGCCTGGGAAATCCCACAGACACAGGAGGCTGGCGGGCTACAGTTCATGGAGTTGCAAGTGTCGGACATAACGTAGCGAATAAGCCACTACCACAGAAGGAAACTTGGGTAGGTAGATGGATGCACAGAAAGAAGGACAGATGGATGGATGAACAGAGAGAGAGACAGTTAGACGGACGCTAGGTATCACAGGTAATGCAGACTAGACATAGGCAAAGTTCCTACTTTGAGGATCCCAGAGATCGAACAAGAGGCTATCAGGCTATCGTTCGGCCATTTGGTTGGCAACGTTCGTCAACGTGGAAGCAAGTTTGTGAGTGTCCAGTTCAAGCCATTTGCATGCACTTTGGAAATCCGAGGTGAGGGAGAGAATGTGTGCTTTCATAGGTGAACTTTCCACTGGTATGTTTCTTGGCAGAGCCACTTCTCTGAAAGAAAGAGAAAACTGTTTCCTACATGATTTCAAAGTAAATAAGTTGTTTTTCGAATTTATCAAACTATCCTATTATATATTAATTATTAAAAAATCATAAAAGCTTGAAGAGTCTAAAATGACAATTTGGTTTGTTTACCTGCCTCTAGGCAGAACTTACACAAACCAACAGAGATACGTGGTATCCTGCCAAATGCCTATTTTTTGGTCCAAGCAATTAATTTTTTCCTAATTAATGGTGTTAGCCTAAGACTCATTTCTTATAATTAATGAGGACAGTTGCCAGTGAGGCTGTTCTAGTATCACACTCAGCACATGGAATCCATCAACACAGCTCACCGTCTTATCCTGAGCTGTGCCATCTCCAAGTAACCACTTGCAACATCTCTGAGCCTGGTGAGCATCTGTTACAGTGGGGAAAAAGAAATCATCCTAAATATGCAGAATTCAGCTTCATTGTTGCTGTTAATTGCTATCATTTAGAAAGCCATTCCTGTGCCTATACCATGAATGGTATGTCAGTTATGCTCAAAGAAGCAAAGATAAGGAACTGTATTCTAGCAATTCGATCCATGAGAGGGAGCAAGGTAATGTATAAAAAACAACAGCACCAATCCTTGCTGTGGGACGCCTCCAATGCGTCTTTATGTAACTATGTACATCAATGTTCCAGTCTCTGAAACCAGCCGTTTAGGTATCTTACTTTACTAAGATCTCTTGGTGAACAGTGATACATCGAGATGATATTTAAAACCACGATGTGCTCAATCAGCCCAGCCAAATGCCAGTTACTTAGTTCCCATGTAGATTAGACATGGGTAGGTTTCTGCTATTGGCAAGAGCCATTATCTAAGCTCAGCAGCTCCACACTCCTGAGCATAAGCATCCAGGGCTCTCGCACGCGTGTTGGCAGAGAACACGGACACGGAGCAGCTCTTTTCCAAATGTAAATGCTGCACGGAGCCCTTAGATGCAAGCCTACTTAAGGAAAAGTTTCTACAAGTCTACCCAGAATAGATTAGTGTACCTTAATGTTTCTCCAAAGAAGCTCTTGCTAAGAGAAACTTGAAAGAAACTAATTTAGCTTGAAGACCAAGCAGAAATGTAAAATGTCGGCTTCCTCCCTCCTCTTCTCCTCCTCTTTCATCTCCTTTGCTGTCTCCTTTTCCTTCCTTAAATATACTAAAACAAACCTTTAATGATTATTTCTGGGCAAGATTCAAAATGAAGATTTGGCCAATATGCATCACCAGGAGGTTTTGGTGAAAACACTTTCTCTTAGTTAACAATCCTAACATCCAGGTTCGCTCCAGAAAGCAGACACTGAAATAATAACAACAAGAAAATAAACACATTCCAACGCCCTTGAGGAGGATCAGAGTGGATTTATGTCAGCACTGCTCTACTGAGGGGCTGGTTTATATTCCTGTGATGCACGTCTGCTCTGAAAGGACCGTCATAAGCGTCTCTGCTCCTCTGTTAGCAGCCTGGAGACACTTAAATCTGATGACACAGAACAAATTGTCTCCAAAAGAGGTTCAAATCATATAAATTAACTACGGTGCAGATGGAATACAGAACCTCTGTCTCTGAGAAACCAAGCCAAATGCAACTAGTTTCCATAAAATACGCTGGTATTAACCAGAGAAAGAGAGTGTGATGGAAGAAGGTGCCTCTTTCTCACTGGGTGGGAAGGAAGGTGTTTCAGCATCTTATTGGAAGGGAAGGATGAAGGCTATTTTCCTGCAACAGGGCAAACAAAGAGTCTTCTTGCAAATGGAAGCACTTAGTGGTGTGTTTAAGGCTCCAAGGTGGGTGTATTTTAACTCTGCAGGAAACAGAGAAAACAGAAAGCAGACAGAAAGCAGAGTCATGGAGTCCAGTGCTGAAACGTCAGGCCTCACCAAGAGGGCTCTCAGGGCAAACAAGCAAAGTGACCGTCTCAAGCCCTGGTGCTGACTGCAAATTTCAGCAAAGTCTTCCTGTCCCCTCTCCAAAGTGCGCTCAGATCTGGGATACATTGTTCAGCTCTTCTCTCCACAGCGTCTTGTAGGATGCCAGACACCTGCTGAGATCCTGAAGACTGGCCCTGAATATGTAGACATTTTAATTTTAGACTTTGAATGTTTTAGAGATCTGTAGGTCCCTGATACAGGTATTTTAGACATGTTATCTCATTTTAATCTTGAAAATACAGTATAGTTACTGAGTCCAAGCTCATACTGCTGCACAACAGGCTGATGGATGGAGAGAGGAGGTGTTGGGGCAGAGAACAGTGGCTTTATTCAAAAATCCAGCACACCCAGAAAATGAGGAACCAGGGTCCTAAAGAACATCCTGCCTGACTTCGGATGCTAATTTCTTTTATGTTACAAAGAGGGAGAGGTGAGGAGGTAAAGTGAAAAGGTGACAAGTTACCACACATTTCTTGGAGCTGGATATGTTTATTTCTTTTTTCTGCAGCTGTTTAAGGTGGGCCCAGTCAAGATGTGCCTATGAGCTAAACAAAGCTTAACGCTCAGGTATGGGAAGCAAGATCCCTGGGGATGTTCCATTATATATACTTTAAGTTATAGGCAGCATTCCTTTAGTGACTAACTTGTAGCAAAATCGATAAAATACAAGGGTTAAAGTAGAAGAACCAGATCCAATATGGAGTCAGATTTGTTCTTCCCTATTGGCGTGCCACAGTCCATGGGGTTGCAGAAAGTCAGACATGACTTGGTCACTGAACAGCAAAAACAAATTACAGTATTAATGTCCCTAGATTGTGAAAAAAAAAAAATTTCTTGCCCAAAGATAAGGAAAAGTCCCAGTCCCTAAGGACCCTGGTGTTCCCACTTCACATCCAGACCACGCTGAGTTTGAGGTCAGTCTTTGGAATTTAGTACAGACTTGTCTCCGGGTTTGACAACCAACATTTGGAAGTTCGATCCACGGATTTATCAGAATTTGTATGTAGCAGGGTTGGGTGGCCTGGTTGATCGTACACAGGACTTTATATAGAACAAAATGTACTGGATTGGAAATCAGGAGTTCAGAGTTCTGTTTTTTCTTTCAAACCAACTACCTTTTAAGTCTCCATTTCTTAAAAATTGAATTGAGTATGGTATGTATTCCAGTTACGTCAGTTCAATTCAGTCACTCAATCATGTCTGACTCCTTGCGACCCCATGGACTGAACCAAGACAGGCTTCCCTGTCCATCACCAACTCCCAGAGCTTGCTCAAACTCTTAGCTATGTCAGTAGTGTCAACTAAACAAAATATTCACAGTCTAAAAGTTGAGAACTATGTTTTATTCGGTGGGAAGTTTTAGGACTGAAGCCCAGGAGGCAGCATCTCAAGTAATCCTGAGAGAACTGCTCTGAGGAGGCCTGGTGGGAGCTAGGATACATCGGAATTTTGCAACAAAGGGCATATAGTCTGAGCATCAAAAGATTATTGCTAATTTAAAAAAGCAGATAAGTTAAGGAATTTAGCACTTTTTTATGTACGAGAAGATGCAAGAGTCTGGGCTCATTGTCATTCCTTTGATCTGCACCTCAGCTGCCTGGGGCCAGTATCCTGTGCTTTCTCATCTTAAGTTTCCTCAGGACTCACTGTGGTGAGTAGTTGCAGGCTGGTGGCTGCTAGATGGCAGATATTCTTTCCTTCCTGAGTTCCCGCAGGGCCCACCAACTCATCATAGGCTGACGCTGCAATATTTGTTAATGACTATGACATCCATTGTTTACTGACATGGCAGGAAATATTCCATTTATCACATCCATCCACTAATTTGGAGAAGGAAATGGCAACCTACTCCAGCACTTTTGCCTGGAGACTCCCAAGGACAGAGGAGCCTGGCAGGCTAGAGTCCATGGGGTTGCAAGAATCAGACTCAATTTAGCGACTAAACCACCACCACCATCCACTAATCTATCCATCCACACATCCACCAGTTATTTCATTCAAAAATATGCTCCTATATGGCAGCTGTTTATTAAGCTACTTTTGTCCAAGCACAATGCATTAGGTTTGTGTGCTCACTGAAAAAGCACCCATGATCCCTATAACTTCAAGCAAGGATGGCAGATAATAAACAGGAACATTGAAGATAAATAAGAGATTGAGAATACGGGCAGCATCCACTATGAAAAGTCCTGAGCATCACAGCAGAACAGGGCCTAGAGATGCTCCAGGCTAATGCCCAGACCTCAGGTATACACTGGTTTACAGTAACTTCTAACTACTATCTGTTATCAGCGAACAGAGAGGTCAGTCAGAGTTAGGGAGAAGAATGAACTAATACATTTTAAAAACAATATAAGGTTAATAATTTAAACTAATTTCTAATGATTCTACCACGTAAGGTCTTTAGAAGATAAATAAAGATATTGTCAATTAGCGTAAGATTACTTGCTTATGGTATGCAGTATATCTATTAACCTTGCAATCTTATCTCGGTTACTAAATTTCCAGTACAATAGGGCGAATAAGAGCCATGACCCCTGAAAGATTTCCACACACTCATCCCAGGAACCTATATGAGTATGTTAGGATATGTTGCCAAAAGTAACAAAAGAATCTTTGCAGACAAGATTAAGATTATGGATTTTGAGAGGTAGAGGATTATCCTCGATTAGATGAGTGGATGGGATCCAAGCCCAGCAACCCTCCAAAGCAAGGAAGTCAGGGAGATGCATCATGAGGGGCACTCGACCAGCACTGATGTCTTTGCTATGGAAGAGGTGGAGATAAGCGGAAGGATGAAGACAGCCTCACAGAGCTGAGAATGGTCTCCGCTGATGGCGAGCGGGAAAACAGGACCTCAGTCCGACAATCTCAGGAACTGAATTCTGCAGCCAGTCAGAATAAGCAAGTCGCCAGGTGCTACGAGAGATAGGGAGATGGAGAAAGCAGCCTGTCGGCACCTTGGTTTCAGCCCACGAGACCGTTGTTGGAGTCCTGGCAACAGAAGCACAAGATGATAAATTCATGATGTTTTAAGCTACTGAATCTGCAGTAATTTATTACCGTAGTGATAGAGGTTGAATCATCCTAGAAATGTAACGAGTGATTTTTTTGTGTGATATTTCTTCTCCCACCACTGGTAACCCACTCCACTATTCTTACGTGGAGAATCCCATGGACAGAACAGCCTGGCAGGCTACAGTCCATGGGGTCGCAAAGAGTCAGACACGACTTAGTGACAGAAAAGCAATACCCACAGAACTCTAGGTCCTTAGGTCACACACAGCTGCTTTCTGCCAAGCATTTCCTCCATGACTCAGGAGAAAGAGGCCCCATCACTAGTCACCCCCTGCACATGATTCTGCTAGTTCAAGTGACATCTTAAAAGGAGCCAAAGTCACCACCAATTCTACCACATACATGATTTCTTCTCTGCAGGAAACGACAGAAATTTGCTGAGGGACTCCCATGCAATCCAGAACTTCTTGGCTTTGGAATTTGTCTTTCATTATTAGCTTCCAGACTTCCAGTTTTTCCAAAAGTAAATGTTATAAATGGATAAAAGAAGACAGATTTCAACCGAACCCTCAGAAAGAATCTTAAACTGTGTTTTCAGAAACAGGTAAGCTCAGGACATAGCAGCAGTGATAAAAAGTCCAGTTGCCTGCATTTCAGGGTCACATAGGGCTTCCCAGGTGGCACTAGTGGTAAAGAACCTGCCTGCCAATGCAGGAGATACAAGAGATGTGGGTTCCATCCCTGGGTCACGAAGATCCCCTGGAGGAGGGCATGGCAATCCACTCCAGTATTCTTGCCTGGGAAATCCCATGGACAGAGGAGCCTGGTGGGTTACAGTTCAGGGGGTCGCAAAGAGCTGGACACAACTGAGTGACTTAACAATAGCAACAACTATGTATACATATGTATCTAGATTCTGGAAAGGCTAAGAGAGAGGCTGATTCGGGGAGGAGATGAGGGTTAAGAAGGAAGTAAATGCTCAGCTCACCCGCGTGTCCACACACCTGCTCTGGGCAGCGATGGGCCAGCTCCAAGCCCAGCCTCCAGTCAGAAAGGCTGTGGGCCTGGCCACCTTTCCTTCCCCTGCCTGGCAGGTGAGCTACAACCTTTGGCATCTCTAACCTGCTACCAACATGCTAATGATCTTGAAGCCACACCTGTCTGTTTCTAATTACTCAGCTCCTGCCCTGCCCTCCGCCTGTGTGTTTATAAACCTGCATTTCCTCTAGGGAAGGACAGAGGGCAAACATTTTATTTTTGCAATCCAGATAGTCACTGTTTTCCATAATTGAGTTTATAAAACATCCCTTTTCGCCTCTTCTGAATCTAGGAGAGGATGGATCTAATGTTTATATTTTAGAAGTCACCCTGGCATGAGGCAAAGGGCTGTCACTTCTTAAATTTCATTACACTTGATTATGTAAATCATCTAATCTCATTAGTAAGCTTAATAATTCTTCCTCCTCCCTTCACTGTTCACTCCATAAGGCAAGCAGATCATGTGCTTATAATTTTAATGTAATGTCAGTGATTTCAATTTCAATGAAATTATCATTTCAATTGTATTCTCAGTTAAAACAACTGGGCTCCGTAGCCAGTTCTGTGAAGCATGCAAGGATTTCAAGCTTCAGCATCAACAGTTAGGGATGATGAATAGGTCTCATAAACCCTAAACCTCCGTCTGGTGACCCGAGGTTCTCCTGGGATGTGCTTTCATGGGGAAGGCAGGAAAGGAGATGAAATGGGTGTCAACACCCTTGCATTCTACTAGCTCTGTACCACTCCTTCTCAGGATGTAACCCAGGCAGCAAACTGATGACTTCAGTGATGTTCTCTGGAGCACCTTGCTGCTGTCAAGATGTGTGAGAGCTGAAGGGTTCCCTAAGGAAACGCTGAGATGCAAAACCATAATATTGCTGGCCACTGTGCCAGTCACTCGGGGATATTGGATAAACCACCTCCTACTCAAAAAGAAAAAACAAAAAAAATGCATTCAAGCCTGAATTGAGAAAGCAACCATGGAGACATTCTCTACCCTTTTCAGAGCACACTAATGTATGCCAACAGTCCAGGAATCATAGTTTATCAAAAAGAGCCAGGAATGTATACGGCCAGGCTGCAGACCCCAAACTGCTATGGAAATCTACAGCCATGAAGAACAGAGAGGGATAGATCAAAGTATTCAGGTTTTCCTTTCCATAGCAAAGCCAATAATGTGTGGTTTTACATAAAATGCTCCAAGTTCACCAAGGTCATTAGCACTCATTAATAAATGCCATGGCGTTGAGATGTCTATAACCCATTTTGAATTTCACGTCAGATTTAGGTTCAATAATAATAAATGAACATTTTGACCTCTGCTTTGAAGGTACAGAATGTGATCTAGACCATATGAACATCCATCTCCAAGAATACATTAAAAATTGATTCCCATTTCAAAACATTATTTTCTATAATGGATGTTGTCAGATGTTGGGTTTTTTTTTTTTTTTTTTTTTTTTTGCTGTTAGATTTCACACGTAAATGCCATAAAGTTTCAGAAATTGCTCTTTTGAAAAGTTACTCCTTCCTAGGCAACCAGATACATTTTTTTTTTAAGTTGATTTTTTATTGGAAAAACATTCATATTTTTAAGCTGTTTCAAATCTGTTGGAATTTCTGAATTTTACTTTGTAAACTATGATTGATATTTAGAAATCTTTGCTGGGTTTTCAGGATGCATTTGGCCTTCATCACCTGGCATTCTGCTTCACAATTAGCCTAAGTGAGATGTGAAGCTAATTTGGTGCATCAGCATTCCAGCCTGAAAATGGTTCCTGGACCCCTCCTCTTCCAAGTGTCCATCCTGAAGCCAGAGAAACATGCTGGCCCTATTTGTACAACACTGTTGCTTGTTAAACCAAACTGGAGCCTTAAGGTCTGAGAAGCATAAATGTTCCCATGGCAACTGGGATGGATGGCTTGAGAAAACACAGGACTGATGAGAAAGCCCAGGATAAGGGGCGCTGGAAGAGCATCCACCATCCAACACGACTGGTCTGGGTCCCCAGGTATGTGCACACTTTCCCCTGTTCCTCTTCATTCCCTCTTGCCTTCATCCTTACTCCTGAATTTTTCTTGAGCCTGAATTTATCCAAATCATTCTAACTCACTGCCACTTTACAATCTACCCTGCACCTGGCTTTTTGCCTCACTCATTTTGGTTACAGTATTGCATCTATATCAACACTTCTTGATCTGAGTTGGTTCTACCTAGACCCTCAGGTTTTGCCCTGTCCATACCACTGGTTAGTAAAGCAGCCACCTACCAGTCACCTACTCTTAAATCCTGGGAAGTCCTACGTCTCTTCCCTGATCCTCTTCTGGGCTCCAGAATTAAGGCTGTGACACGCATGACACATTCTGCCTATACACACAGACTACATCAAAAGCATTAGCCTAGTAAGAACGGAAGCAGAGCACTGATTTACTGAAACGTGATCCATTTTCAACAATACAGGAAGGAATATGGGCAGTCCACCCCCACCCCCCGAAGCGGTTCATTTATTCCTTTTTCATTCAGGTGTTCATCCAGTCATGTATTCATTCAACAGTTCATCCAAACACACAACTTACTTATTCACTCCACACGTATTTATTGAGCGTCTACTGTGTGAGTGTGACATTGGTTTAGATGCTGGAGAAACAGCAGCACACAAGGTGGATTCAAATTCCTACTAATGATCAGCTTACGGACTCAGGCGGTAAGAATTACGGAAAATGAAAAAGCAGGAGAGACAGAAATGGCTAGGAAGCGTGTGGATTCAATTTCCAAAGGGGCAGGCTGGGGAAGGCAGTACACGCAGGTGGGGAAACTATATGAGAGGAGGGATGAAATTACCCTAAGGGTTTGGAAGACCGGTGCTTGGTTCTCACACAGAGCTAGGAATGGCACTTATTTCCACCAGCTAGACTCAAGAGCCACATGGTGTTAGTGATAGGACTTTCACAGGACAGAGGAGGGGTGGCCAGAAAGAGTATTTGAAAGAGTAAATGTCCAAAAGTTTTCAAAGTTTCATAAAAACTGTAAATTCACAGATTCAAGAGGTTCGATGAATCTCAGGCACAGAAAACACAAGGCAAGTTATACAAAGTCATGTAACACTCTGCTTGCTCAAAACCAGCAATAAAGGGAACGTTTTAAAAGCAACCAGAGAAGGAATAAGTCAAGATAAATAAACAGCTACGGTTACGAATGTCAGTGGGCTTCTTATCAGAAACAACGTGAGTGAGAAGATAGTGGGACATCTTCAATGTTCTGAGAGGAAACAAAAAGCTGCCCGCTTTTAGAGGGCTGTACCACACAAAACATACTGCATACACAGAGGAGAACTTTCTGTTTTCCATAAAAGCTGAGAGAATTCACGACAAGCAGATACACACTACAAGAAGTGCTCAACAAATGTTTTGGGAAGAACAGAAATAAAGCCAGATGGAAATATGAATGCACAGGAAGGAAAAAAGAAATGATAACTTTCTGTATAAGGGTATAATGTATTTTTCCCTTATTATTTAAGTCTCTATAAAAGATGATTGATTCTTTCAATAAGAGTAGTAGCAATGTAGCGTGGAGTTTGTACCGTGGGAAAGTAAAATGTATGGTAGTCATGGCACCGGTGCTGGAGGGGAGAAATGCCAGCAGGAACGATTGTGAGGTTCTTGCAGGATAGTGGAGCAGTAGAACGCTAGCTGAAGGAAGTTCTATGATGAGTTCAAGTGTAAACTTTGGCACCTGATGCGAAGAGCTGACTCACTGGAAAAGACCCTGATGCTGGGAAAAATTGGGGGCGGGAGGAGAAGGGGACGACAGAGGATGAGATGGCTGGATGGCATCACCGACTCAGTGGACGTGAGTTTGGGTAAACTCTGGGAGTTGGTGATGGACAGGGAGGCCTGGTGTGCTGCGATTCTTGGGGTCGCAAAGAGTCGGACATGACTGAGCAACTGAACTGAACTGAAAAGTGTATACTTAGTAGTATACACTGATTAGTTATAGCTAATAAGGAAATACAGTGCAATCAACAAAAAGTACTCAGGTATTTCAAAAGATGGCAGAAAACAAGAGGAAAGAGAACAAAGAACAGATGGGAGAAATGAAAAGCGAATAGTAAGATAACAGATTTCATCTTAACTGTATCAATGATCTCATCAAATACAAATGGTCTAAACATCTTATTTCAAAGATAGATTGTCAAAGTGAATTTAAAAAGCAAGACTCAACTACATGTTATCTACAAGGAAAAAGCTTTAATAAGACACAAGACGGTAAAAAGTAAAAATATGAAAATATGTGTACTACGCTAACACCAATTTAAAAAAAAAAACTAGGGGTGGCTATGTTGATACCAGAAGAAGTAGATTTTAGAGTAAAGAATGTCAAAATGTGTAAATAAAATCATTTCACAAATATAAAAAGAATCTGTTGAGTAAAATGGCATGTTAATTCTAAATGTTTATGCATCTAATAGCAGGATTTCGAAAGACATGAAATAAAATCTGATAGAATTATAAGAAAAATAGAGAAACACACAACTATATCATAGACTTTAATAGCATTTTCCCAGTCAGTTTATACAATTCATACAAACAATGGGCTTCCCTGATGGCTCAGCTGGTAGAGAATCTGCCTGCAATGTGGGAGACCTGGGTTTGATCCCTGGGTTGGAAAGATACCCTGGAGAAGGGAACGACTACCCAATCCATGACTGTATAGTCCATGAGGTCAGAAAGAGTCGGACACAACTGAGGAACTTTCACTTTCATACAAACAATAGACATAAAATCAGCTATGAGATAGAAGATTTGAACAAAATTATCAACCAATTAACATAATTGACATTTACAGACCATTCTAACCCACAATAGCAGAACGTGTGCTCTTTCCATATGCACATGGGACCTTTACTGAGATAGATCATATTCTGGGCCATAAAACAAGTATCAATCAATTGGAAAAGATCAACCAATTGGAAAAGTCCTACCAAAGTTGTTCTCTGGCCACCGTGGAATTAATTTGGAAGTCCATAATGGAAAGACATAAAGGATGTGAGAACGCCAACTCCTTGGATATTTAGTAGACGAACATGCCAGACTGAAGATGTAGGAACAAAAGCTGCCAACTAGAAGCCTGTCTGCCATGTTCATGCAGGACCAAGAAGGAAAAATGTGGCTAGTACGTGGGGAGAAGAGAAGTAAAAATATTATTTGAGTAGTGAAGTGAAGTTTTCCACGTGGCACCAGTGGTAAAGAATCCACCTGCCAATGTAAGAGACACAGGTTTGATCCCTGGGTCAGGAAGATCCCCTGGAGGAGAACATGGCAACTCACTCCAATATTCTTGCCTGGAAAATCCCATGGACAGAGGAGCCTTGCAGGCTATAGTCCATGGGGTCTCAAAGAGTCAGACACGACTGAGCATGCAGAGTGGAGGTAGATTTGTAAGTCTTTCTGAAACCAGGAAAGTGTGAACTTACTCTGATTGAGATGGAAACTACTAGAAGGTTTTACGTAGAAGAGTTAAATGACCCCTCCAGCTACTACACAGATGATGGAAATAATATAGTATTGAGTGGACAAGAGAACAGACGCAGGGAAAAAAGTTAGGAAGCTCTTACAATAACCCAGATGACAGGAACAAAGACCAAGGTGTCAGTAGGAAAGGGTCATCTTCTAGATATATCGAGGAGATAGAGTTCAAAGCCTTTTCTAGATTAACAGTAAGGAGTGAGAAAAGCCAAAACTGACTTCAATAGGCTTGACCTGAGCAACCTCACAGGCAGAATTTTCCAGTCCGGTCACTATCCAAGGCGGGGAAGATGGTGGTGGGGGTCTGGCGAGGTGGGAGCAAAGAGGTTTGGGAGCTTGATGTTGTCCACATCAAGAGGAGTGGTCAGGTCTACAGTTTTATAGATTTCCTAAAGAAGTGTCAAAAGTGTCTTCAGATTAGAGGTGAAATCTTCAAACTATCTGGTTATAGATAGTTAAGTCCATGAGACTGGATGTGATACATAAGAGTAAAGAAGGGTTCTAAGAGGTGGGGAAATCAAACCTTCTAATTTGAAGGGATAAAGAAAAGCCAGTAAAGTACCCTGGGAAGGAAGGAAGACCAGAGAGTGCAGAGCCCCAGGGGCCCGAGAGAAGGACGTGGAGGGAAGAGAAGAGGGGTGACGACTGTGTCACACACTGCCAGGTCCAGTTGGATGGGTGTCATGTGTGTGGTGTGTAAAGTGTGGAGAGTTAGAGATCTGTTGTAGAATCCTCTTAGTATTACACCTCTCAGTATCTGTGTGCAAAGGGGAAGGGCACTCTCCCCCAGAAAACAGAAATTATCAATATCCCTGGAACACATCACAAGCACATCCAGATACACAGGTACCCAGTTCCCTGTTTCTTCTGCTCTCCTGCAGAGGAAAGCCTGCCCATGTGATTTATTTTGGCCAATGCAATATGACATGGTTTTGGAAGCAACTGAAGGCTATTTTGTGGTTCTCCATGTTCTCTCCCCTGCTACAGTGACTAGGAAAGCAGGTGCACAGATATGAACAGCACAGTAATGGAGTGGGTCTGGACCTTAGTCTGACTCATGGCAGAAGCAGCTTTGACAAGCTGACTGGACCCCTGTGGACTCGCTGGGAGCAAGAAATGACCTGAGGTTTGCTGCTGCTTGTTACCTTAGCAAAACCCCGCCCTTCCCCGAAGGGTGCAAATGCGCACAGGATTAAATACAGAAGGGCTTGGAAAATGCCCAGTGTGGATCCATGGGTGGGAATCTCACCCCCCAGGATATTTTAAAGACCTCATGGTTTTATTTAGTAACTCCCAGGGCCTTTTCCAGGACCTCTGATTCATTGAATCAAAGTGCAGATGTGAGTTGGATGGGTAGTGCTCCAAGAATGGCACTCGTTTTCCCCCAGAAGTCAGCATTGTGCTGGCATGCTCAGGAGCTAAGTCATGCCCTTCTCTGAGCGACTCCACGGACTGCAGCCCGCCAGGCTGCTCTGCCCCTGGGATTTCCCAGGCAAGAAGACTGGAGGGGGTTGCCATTTCCTCCTCCAGGGGATCTTCTTGATCCAGGGATAGAACCCACTTCTCTTGCATCTCCTACGTTGACAGGCAGATTCTTCACCACAGCGCCACCTGGGAAGGCCCTCGGTTGGTGCTAGCAGACACCAAACATGAGACCACTCCATGCCGAGTAGCATGGTGTAACAACGCTGAGTGGCCATTCAGACCTTCCCTACCAATCTCCCGAGGCTCCCCCATCGGGGCAGCTTCTGGGGCAGATGGTGGGTGTTCCTCCCTCATCTTCCCCTCTCGATCTCACCACCCACAACTGAACACTACTGAACACACACACACACACACATACCACATAAACACACCACACACACACACACATACTCTTACACACACACACACACACTCACACACACCCCACATACTCTTACACACACACACACACACACACTCACACTGCTCATAATGCCTTACTGCCATAGCAAGTTCTCAACTCCCCTTGGCTGACTTTGATGTGCCCTTCAGGAAGTGATTTGCCCTTCGGGCAGAAGTGGCTTGGAGGGCTGACAGCTCCACCACCCAGACGCCCTTGCCTGGGAGGCCCTACGACAGAGAGTCAGGTATGACAAGCGTCTGGAACCAAATCTCTGAGCTGTTCAGTCTGATGGCTCATGCTGTTTACTCCCCCCTAGCATGAAACAGAAGCAGTCAAGGACTCCTTAGCCTGATTGTCTTCTTTTTCTTAACTTTCTGTGCAAATATGCATTTCTTTATTGAATCTACATTTAAGTCATAGTTGAGTATATCAGTGAATGAGCTAACGTGGAAAACTAGCAAGATTTTTTTTTAAAGCATAAGGAAAAACTTACATAGCTTTGTGTCATAAGTAAGTGTCCTTCTTATTATGTCCATTTTAATAATGTGTGTTTTTCAATTTTTTTATTTTATGTTGGAATATAGTTGAGTATGGCTTCCCAGGTGGCTCAGTGGTAAAGAATTTGCCTTCAGTGCAGGAGATGCAAGTTCAATCCCTGGGGCAGGAAGATCCCCTGGAGAAGGAAATGGAACCTCACTCCAGTATTCTTGCCTGAGAAATCCCATGGTCAGGAGAACCTGGCAGGCTACAGTCCATTAGGTCGCAAAAGAGTTGGACATGACTTGGAGACTAAACAACAAAAATAGTTGATTAACAATGTCATAAAGCTTCCCAGGTGGCTCAGTGGTAAAGAACCTTCCTGCCAATGCAGGTTTGCTGCTTGTAAGAAAAGCTATGACAAACCTAGACAGTGTATTAAAAAGTAGAGACATCACTTTGACAACAAAGGTCCCTACAGTCAAAGCTATGGTTTTTCCAATAGCCATGTATGGATGTGAGAGTTGAACCATAAAGAAGGCTGAGCACCAAAGAGCTGATGCTTTTGAACTGTGGTGTTGGAGAAGACTCTTGAGAATCCGTGGACTGCAAGGAGATCCAACCAGTCCATCCTAAAGGAAATCAGTCCTGAATATTCATTGGAAGGACTGATGCTGAAGCTGAAACTCCGATACTTTGGCCACCTGATGTGAAGACCTGACTCATTGGAAAGACCCTGATGCTGGGAAAGATTGAGGGCAGGAAGAGAAGGGGACGACAGAGGATGAGATAGTTGAATGGCATCATCGACTCAAGGGACACGAATTTGAGCAAACTCTTGGAGACAGTGAAGGACAGGGAAGCGTGGTGTGCTGAGGTCCATGGGGTTGCAAAGTGTCAGACACAACTGAATGATTGAACAGCAACAGTGTTTGCCAGTTTGGGGTAGCAGGGTAATTCAGTTATATGTGTATGTGTATCTACTCTTTTTCAAATTCCTTTCCCATTTAGGTTATTATACAGTATTGAGCAGAGTTCCCTGTGCTATACAGTAGGTTCTTGTTGGAATCTATTTTAAATATAGCAGTGTGTACACGTCCATCCCAAACTCCCAATTTGTCCTTCCCCACCCTTTACCTCTGGTAACCATACATTCATTCTCTAAGTCTGTGAGCCTGTTTCTGTTTTGTAAAGAAGTTTGGCAGCAACATGGTTGAACCTCGAGATGATCAGACTATGTGAAATAAGTCAGAGAAAGAAAAACGATATTGCTTATGTGTGGAATCTAAAAAAATCATCATTGTCTTCAAACTGTCTTTGTGTATATCTTCCAGTTCACATCCTTTATGTCGAAACAATGGATGGAAGGCACGTCTGCTCCTACCGGGCAAAAGTCCCCTCCAAAGGGAGTGTGTGGGCTTGCAGACACACTATGCTTACATCAGGGTGAATCTACCTTTGGACACATGGGGCCTGACCCTCAGCCAGGAGGACTCATGCAGTCTGGAGAATATCTGAGCTCAATTCCCTTCCCCAGGATGGATTCCCAGGGTGCTACACACTCAGTAAATCACAAGCAGGAAGAAGATAGTGCCGTCTCCACATGTTTATTCGAGGCTGTTCCTGAATAAGCCACGCACCATTGAGCAGAAGCACACGCTCAGTTTTACAACATATACGCAGCACGGGTGAGGGGGTGAGAAGTGGGATGAGAGCGTGAATCGGGTCTGTTGTAAAGGTTCAGCACCCAGAGACCATCTGCTAACATGCAGGACATCGACGCAAGCGCAACTGAGCTGTCTGCGGGCCTCGTTTAGCTCTGCTCTGGTGTGATGGCCTGATGGACGGGACAGGATAACCCAAGGCTCGACTCACCCGGGCCTTCCGGGCTGCTCCAGCCACACTGTGCATTAGAATGCTGCATGCTGATCTCCAGGACAGCTGGCTGGCTGCTCAAATTCCCAGGCAAAATGACTCTCTTGGTCCAGAATGGTTTATTTAGGTTTTGCTTCAAGTTTTGCCCAGGCTGGATATATCTGTATATCTGCAGCCAGGTTTAGAGACCATTAAAAGACATAGCTGTTAGAGTGAGGAATTGGCATGCAAAAGCAAATCACTGGATGCACACACACACACACACACACACACACACAAACACACACAGCACATCTTCTGCATGAAACTACTGGGAAGTTGCAGGGAACATAGACATCGGATTATTTGGGCTTTCCAAACACTCTTCCAACAAATATTTATAAAAGATGCACTCTGTGTCTAACCTACCTAGAGGCACGGGAGAGGCCAGTAAGAGGTGCATGAAGCCATGTTCCAGGGTTGGTTCTTTCTTCGGCCTCCGTCCCAGCCCCGTGAGATGCCGATTCTCTGAGATGACACATGGCCGTTAACCAATGACAAGACAAGGGCACGTGGCCAGGGAAAAGCGCTCTCTCTCTTCGACTGAAAGGAAACAGCTCCAAATGGGGAGATTCACAGGTGTCTACATCCTACTTGTCATCCTTTACATCTTCAAAATGTTTTCTCCAGGTCCTCTTTCCTCTTCAGCCTTTTCTCATTACTGACACGGAATCAGCGAACCCTTTCCAGTTTGAAACAGAAGTTGCAAACAGTGACATGAGTCTTGTTTAGGCTTTAAGGTGATGAAGGGATGAGGTACTCCCAGGTCACCCCACCCAGACATGCCCTGGGGGCTTGTTTCCAACTCTACAGTCTGAAAAGTGGAAAGAAAGATGGCATATTGGATGCCGCGGACTCCAGTCTTGTATACAGTTAATCTGCATGGCAAATCATTGCCTCATCCACTCCCGGTTCCCAGATGCACAAAAGAGTTGTTTGGGCAAGAGATCTTACATCTCTCTGTGGCAACCGACCTAAAGTTACAGCGGATTCTGTTGCACCTGCGTTACAAAAGGAAAGATGCTTTTATTCCGGGGAAATTTAATGGTCCAGCGGACAAAATGAAAAACCATCAGCGGTAGAGAAGTCATTATATCATGTTGCTTTGCTGGTGAAACTGTTATGATCCTTATTGAAACTTAGAAAATATTCTAGATGCGATTGCTTAAAAAAGAAAACAAAACCTTAGAAATAGGGAAAGAACCATAAAAGATGAGCGTGAAACATGAATTGAGCCATGAAGCATGCATAGTTGAGAAGATGGGCATGGGGCGACGAATGGGGAGAGGAGAATTAACCCAAATTACATGGCTACATATTCGTGTGTGGTGAAACCGGCACTTTGATCCTGCCGTTTTGGGATGTGTAGCATCTAAATTTATCAGTTTGGATTCTTCCAAATAACACCGGCCAACATCCTGGCCTCACAAGGGACTTAGGGACCCTTGAGCTAACGTGTCTGAAGAGCTTAATATTCTGGGGATGAAAGGATTCATACGAACACGAGATATTATCAAAGCTAAACACATTTTAAAGCCCCGGGACTCCAATTGAGTTTCCCTTCCTCACAGGCCTGCTGAACAATCTCAGCGGCTCCAACGTGACTTTGAAGTTTTATTAAAGATGGCTGGAAGATCAAAGCAGGAAAACTTAATGCGCAGAGACGTGACTGAAGGCCGGGCTTAGCCAAGCCACACTGACCTCACATTGTTTTATTAGAGATTCTTCCAGAAATTAATTTTATTTTAAAAAAAGGAAATAGAGATAACTACTAAGAGTAGGAAAACTAAATCCATAGTCTTACATTTATAATTAATAGCTAACGGTTGTATATTGTTTGATTACAGTTTGTTTAAAGACATGAACTGTTAAAGCTGTAGCTGCAATCATCTCCCCATGACCCCCGCCAGCAGGAGCCCTCTGTACTCCAACTTCCATGGTACGAATCAAGTATCCGAAGAAAAAAAAGTACAGTATTATTTTTTATACCTACTGCACTTTTGTATTTCTTGTGTGATTTATCGTACCCCTAAAATTACACACTATTTTGAATTTGGCCTGGAGAACTCCAGGGGCTGTATAGTCCGTGGGGCTGCATAGAGTCGGACCTGACTGAGCGACTTTCACTTTCACATTGAATTTGTTAATTTGGGAGATTATAATACTATCCTTACTGGTATCCGTTTTTCTTTTTCATTCTCCATTTTTGTTTTTTGAGGTATGTCTGCTCTTGATGTGGAAACATAAATACTATAGTTGAGCTCCTGCATCACAACTGGTGCCGTGTTATCTATCCCACCTCCAACTGATAGACATTTGGTTTGTCGCCAAACTTTCAGTATTACAGCCATGCAGCAATGAACATTCTTATGCACATCACCTGACTGTGCTGTGTGCTGTGTTTAGTTGCTCAGTCATGTCCAACTCTTTGCAACCCCATGGACTGTAGCCCACCACGCTCCTCTGTCCATGGGGATTCTCCAGGCAAGAATACTGGAGTGGGTTTCCACGTCTTCCTCCAGGGGATCTTCCCAACCCAGGGATCAAACCTAGATCTCCCACATTGCAGGCAGATTCTTATGCATCTGAGCTACCAGGGAAGCCCAAGAATATTGGAGTGGGTAGCCTATTCCTTCTGCAGGGGATCTTCCCTACCCAAGAATCGAACCGGGGTCTCCTGCATTTCAGGTGGATTCTTTACCAGATGAGCGACCTGGGAAGCCATATCACCTGGCGTTCATATTATAAACATTCATCTGGTTTATGTAGTCATGCATCCAGAAGTGGAATTGCTTGCTCGAAGGATATATAAGTTTTTTTTTTTTTTTTTGGTTTTTCAAGATGCTGATGCACTGTCTCCACAGCAGTCAGACTAGTTAGACCTCTACGTACTGAGTAGTAACTGCCATTTCCCACTCTGGCTTTCAGACCAACATATACTCTAGCATATTTTACTCCTTTTGTAAGAGCGGTATTTCCTTGCTGTTTTAATGTGTATTTCTCTGAGCATCTTTTCAAAGCTATGACAGATATTCAGATACTCACATTTCCTCCTTCATTTACTTTTCTTATCAATTTCTAAAAGTCCTTCATTTATTAGGCATATTTATCTCTTGCCTGTTACATACATTGAAATTATCCTTTTTTTCAGGCTGTTACTTGTATTTTAAAAATTTACAGTGTCTTTTGTGATTTTAGGGTTTTATATTCTGAAATAATCTAGTTGGACTATATTTTTAATTGCTTGAGGTTTAAATAACCAGAACAAACTAGAAAAGAACAACTTTATAACATCCAGGACAGAGGAGCACTGTCTTAGAGCTCTTCTTCACTTTTAGTGTCCAAATTCAATGGGAATTATTTTTGTGTACTGCGTAAATTAAGAATCTAATTTCATTTTACTGTATTTTTCCAAATGGATAGTTAACAGTCTTGATTCCACTCATTGAAATGAGCTTTTCTGCAGTGAATGCCCTTACCTGCCCTGTTCTACACGTGCACGGCCCCGTGTAGTATCTCTATTCGTTTCTCCTCCTGCCAGCTTCGCACAGTTTATTACAGTCCTTGGGAAGTCTTCACATCCAGACCAACTGTGGATTGAATTAAAACTTTATTCAAAATCATCCTATCTACTTGCACACTTTTAATCTTCCATATAAATTTATGAATTAATTTGAAAATATCACAAAAATACTACTGTGTGGTGTTTGATTGAAATCGTTTTAAATTTGCAGGAAAATCTGGGGAGAAGCGACATGTTTACCACCCTGCGTCTTCTCACCTGTGAATAGGACAGTCTTCTGCGTTTAGTCGAAAAAGACATGGATGGCTTTTTTCCCCTATAATGAATGGACTGTGCATTTTTTTGGCTGGGTTTATTTTAATCTCAGTGTGCAGTTTGATGGTTGTGTTTTTCCTGTAATGAAATATATATTTTTAATACTGCATTTTAAAATTTTACTTTCAGTGTAAAGTACATGTTAATTGGTATCCACCAATCTTATTAAAATTGCATTGGTTCTAATAGCCTATTCATTGATTTTCATGGTTTCCCTGTGTAAACAATCATATAATCTTCACATAGCGGCAAAACCACCTCCTCCTTTTCCATCTGTTTAAAACTTTTTTCATACTGTTTTCCACTAAAACAGTGAGTGTCATCTTGGATACTGGTGTGAGATTGGCAACCAGGTGCTATTTCTGATTTTTAAATGGAAAATTTCTAACATTCCACCATGATGTATCATATTTATTTAAGGTTTATAGAAGATTCTCTACCAAGTCAAGGAAAAGCCCCCCCATCCTAGTGTGTTAGATATTGTCTGTCTGGTGATGAACGGCTATTGGCTTTTGTGGAATTTTTTCCCTGTGTCTACTGAGGTGAAAGAATCATTTATTTCTCGTTTACTCTGTTAATGTGGCAAGTTACATGGAAATTTATCTTTCTATGTTCATTCAAATCATGTTTTTTGTTTTTAACTCAGTTTTAAAACTGGAAGTTGGATGAGTATTGGCTATTACTATGCAAATTTATACTTTAATTGCATATTATACTCCTACTGGATTGAAGCCAATCTATTTTTAGGGCACTAAGCCACTGGAAATACTATTTTCCAAACACTTTCATCATTTTGGATCAGATTATAATTTATTTTTTATCCTTCTGTTTCTTTTGGAGTTAGGTTTGTATTTTGTTTTAATAATGCTGTGGTTGTTATGCATAAATTGTAAGCGCTCTGAAAATGTAATTTAATTCATCCTCCAGAGAGCTGTGAATGTTGGGAATGTTTTTTTTTTTTATGACTTTATTTTTTTTATTTATTCAAAAGTAGAGTGAATCCATTTTTAATTTTCATTACAAAAGATACAAAAAGATTGCATTTTCCTTTTACCCAAAAATAATAAATTTTAATAATTTGAAATATAACACTACCTTATTTTATAATATATGCCTCCATTTTATAACATTTAGACTATGCTATACTTTGAACACCATTTTGCTTTCTTCACTAATTATTATACAATTAGTATTTGCTATGTCTATGAATATTATTTTTAAATTATAAGTAAGCAGAACATTTCATTCCATGCATGTGCATGCTCAGTCATGTCTGACTCTTTGTGACCCCATGGACTGTAGCCCGCCAGTCTCCTCTGTCCATGGGATCTCCAGGCAAGATAATGGAGTGGGTGTTCCTTCTCCAGGGGATCTTCCCGACCCCGGGATCAAACTGGCATCTCCTGTGTGTCCTGTATGGCAGCTGGATTCTTTATCGCTGAGCTACTGGGGAAGCCCCTTTCATTCTATAGATAGAATCAATTTTATTTTCCATTCTAATCTTGGACATTTGCCTTGTATCCAACTGATCAACATAACAGATAAAAATGTGCATTTTGCATGCTTTTTGCTTGTTTATTAATTATATTTCTAATATTTCTTAGGAAAGAAGTTTTGAGAGGAAACTGTTATGAGATTTTGTGTTGGCACCTGTCTGTTTTGCTTTCCCTGAGACTATTAGGTTTTCTAACACATAGCAAATTCACAAAATCTTTACCTAGTGAGTAAAGACATGAACGGCAGTCAGGCCAAATCTAAGATGCCTCAAAACATCCTTATATATTGCCCAGTTGTTTCCAAGAAAGATGCTTCCAAGAAAGGGAGAATCATATTCTCCCTATGGGTGGCATCCACCAGAACAGGCTACTTTAATAAATGCTGCTGTTTCAGGAACTTACTACTTAAAAAAAGGTTCTTCTTTGCCCATGTCCTGCGTCCACTGCAGGCTGGCATTCCCTCTCCATCATCAGTCTCAAAGACCCAAGATGAGGGAGGCTGCATAGAAAATGTGCTTCTAGACTTTGCTGGGAAGAAGGTATTGCCACATCCTAGGGGGGTCTGGAAGCTCTGGCCACAATGGACACACCCACTTCTGCCTAAGTGCCTCTGTCCCCAGTAAATTACCTGGTCACACCCACCTTCAGGAGCACAAAGAAGTGTCCCAAAGATAAAATCAAGAAAACGTTTGGTAAACAGTGTTAATCAGTACCACACACTGAGCAGCCTTGGCTAGTGTACTTTTTAATAGAATGATACAAATTACATCTGTCAAGAATTTAAAGCTCAGTGGCCACAAATGAGCATGGACATTGTTTTATGCGTTTCATCCTTATTTTTAGTACCTTTGAACCTTGTATTTTAACCCTAATGTTTTAGCAATAGTGACATTAACAATAACGGCAAAAGAGTAATAAGGAATTTATATTATTCAGAGCACTGAAAATGCTGGACTCTGTTCCACAGAGATGTCAGTGAGTCACTGATAGGTGTGTATGAGCTTTACATATTTAAGGCATAAATTCTTCATCAAGCACATTGCAGATGTTTACCCTAGTTTTCTTGATCTTTTCATTTTGCCTATGATGTTGCCAATATGATGAAAAATGGCATCTAATCAAATCAATTAAAGGTCACTCTTGCAATTTCTTCTTCTGCTATTATGCTGACAAATCCTTCCCCATCCTTAATTTAAATGTAAATGTATTTTAAAAATCATTGAAATAGTTTCTCATTTATAAACATATTTATATTTTAATGTCAGAATTTATCTTTTTCATATCTGTGAGATTATATTGAACTGCGATGTGAGGGGACAATCTGTGGAGATTTTCCTAAATAGTTAAAAATATAGACAAATGATACAGTATGTATACAAAAATATATACCAAGTGGGCTTCATTTTTCTCCATGATTTGCAGCGAGTCCTTTCCTACCTACTGAAATCTCCTGCACGCTAGGCTCTCCTAGTGCACTGATCTGATGTCTACGCACTATTATCAGATGGATGTGTGTCACTTCCAGGGGGAGGTTGGAGATACAGGAAAGGACTAGTCCGTGCAAGCCTTTGTCACCCGCATCAAGGTGATTTGTCCTCCTCTCAAGGGCAACAGAACATTCAGTCCAGTTCAGTTCAGTTGCTCAGTCGTGTCTGACTCTTTGCGACCCCATGAATCACAGCACGCCAGGCCTCCCTGTCCATCACCAACTCCTGGAGTTTACCCAAACTCATGTCCATCATGTAAGTAATGCCATCCAGCCATCTCATCCTCTGTCGTCCCCTTCTCCTCCTGCCCCAAATCCTTCTCAGCATCAGGGTCTTTTCCAATGAGTCAACTCTTTGCATGAGGTGGCCAAAGTATTGGAGTTTCAGCTTCAGCATCAGTCCTTCTGATGAACACTCGGGACTGATCTTTAGAATGAACTGGTTGGATCTCCTTGCAGTCCAAGGGACTCTCAAGAATCTTCTCCAACACCACAGTTCAAAAGCATCAATTCTTCAGCGCTCAGCTTTCTTCACCGTCCAACTCTCACATCCATACATGACTACTGGAAAAACCATAGCCTTGACTAGACGGGGCTTTTTATGAGAGCTGGTTGGTGTTGCAGGGGAGAATGACAATAAATAGCTGTGAAAGAGAGAAGTAAATTGCATGAACTAACGAACAAATCAATGATTTTTGCTGCAGACATATGTAGGAATGCTGTGGTAACAGATTGCCTGGCCTTGAAGGATAAGAGAGCATTTCCCAGGCAGTGAAATGCCAGGGAGAGCCTTTTTGAGCCAAGGAAACATCCAGGGTTTCAAGTGAGAGATCTCTCTCTCTCTCTATCTCTCTCACTCTGTGTCTCTCTCATGCACACGTACAAATGCAATATTTACACCAGGATGATTGTTTGATTATTTGATGGTCAAAGCTTTTATGTATGAGACAGAGAAAGAGACAGAGAGATAGAGAGAGAACCAGACAGAGAGACAGTGTGTGTTGAGGGTGAGAGTGGGAGATAGAAATCTCTTCCCTCTCTTCCTCTCTGGCGCTACCCTTCTCCAGGACTCATGCCTGCTTTGTGAGCAGGTTGTCCTCACAATTACAGGTGATTCGATGGATTTCATACTGTCAGGCCTGAACTGATTATGTCACAGGTTGGGTGTTGGCATTAGATTTTGAATGGGAAGCCAGATCAAGTTAACGTTCTAAAAACATCATCTATCCTGTTTGGAGGAAGATACAGTTAAGAAGTTTCGAGGAGAAGGCAAAGCTGAAGAAGAAATTGGTACAAGATTATTTTGTTCATGTCCCGGGGGGTCCCAGGATGGCAACCAGTGGGGTTATAAGATGCAAGACAGGACTGACAAGGGACAGGACTGGACAGGTGAGCAGGTCAGACGGTGAGGGGCACGCTACCCCCGTGGTTAACTGAAGGCTTGCCATTGAAGGGTACTCAGCTGCAGGGGGCTGCGGCCAGGTGTGGGTAGAAAGAACACAGTAACAGCAACGTGGAGAATGACTGTGAAAGCCAAGGTAGGAGCCAAGGAGACCGGGCTGGGAGAAACGCGTTGCGGTATTCCAGGAGAGATGGCAGCTTATTAAAACAGGGCACCGCTGGCGGGGACCAAGAAAAGCGGGTCTGATGGAAGAACATTTTGGAAACAGAACTGCCAAGAGTGAGCTGGTGATCCTTGTGGGTGATGAAACAGAGGTGGGGGGGCATGTGCGTGGGGGTGTGTGTGGGGGTGGGTCTCTGTTCAAGAATGATGCTTGGAGCTGGGGTGGCCGGAGAGTTAGGGGAGACAGGGGGAGGACAGTAACAGAGCTTCCGAGAGAGTGGGATTGCCACGTTCAGGTCTGGCGTTTCCGAGATCGGGGAGCTCGGCAGCTCTAGCGGTCCATGTCCGAGTGTGCGGGCTTGTGTCTCCTCCTCTAGGGCAGCCCGCAGAGGGTCATGTGGGCAGCTCACTGCTCAGACTCCACGAGGCAAGGGGCAAACTACCAGGGACCCTGTCCTTGTCTCTGTTCGGAGAGAAGAGAAAGAAGCAAGAAGAGCTAAGAAACGATTGAAAAGCGTGTTCCACGGGCAGCAGCTCTGAGCGCTGATGCAAAGCCGTGTGTTCGGCGGCGTGTCCAGCACGCTGTTTGTCCAAGAAACTGGACAGTCATGGGCCATGCACCCACGGTCCAGAGAAAACCCAACCACCCATCCACCCCACCTCTGCTGTTATCCAGGAGCAGACTACTCTGAGAGGCTTCTGAAACAGAAGAAGTTGGGAAGCCTATGGCTACTGATGCTGTCAGTTCAAGGAAAGAGACGAGCCTTCTGCTTAAACAGGAGGAACCCAGGAAGGAAACTGAACTCAAGGTCTCTCATCCTTCCTTGGACAGCAAGGAGATAAAAACAGTCAATCCTAAAGGAAATCAACCCTGGATATTCTTTGGAAGAACTGACACTGAAGCTGAAGCTCCAGTACTTTGACTACCTGATGAGAAGAGCCAACATTGGAAAGGACCCTGATGCTGTGAAAGACTGAAGGCAGGAGGAGAAGGGGACAACAGAGGATGAGATGGTTGGATGGTATCACCGAGTCCATGGACATGAGTTTGACCATCTCTGGGAGATGGGGAAGGACAGGAAAGCCTGGTGTGCTGCAGTCCACGGGGTCACAAAGAGCTGGACATGACTTAGTGACTGAGCATCAACAGTCCTTCCTCCATGCCCCTAATAGGATGTTGCATGCACCCACTCTAACACCAAAGGTGCTGACAGTCAGTCTCTGCAAAAGAGTCCAGCTCACAGGCATTGGACCACCAAGTTTAATGATGGGCTGCTGGTGGACCCGGCAGTCAGCTGAGGTAACTAGCGCGCATCCAGGCCCCTTGCACTAGCTGCTGGGAGGCAGGGGAGGGAGGGGCACTGCCTGAGACAGGTGAGAGAGCTGGAGCCAGAAGGGGTTCTAGAGCGGTGGAGCCGGGCCACGACCCCGGGGTCTGCAGCACAGACCTCCCTCTGGCAAGGTCTCCATACGCCCACACACCACACACAGACCCACACACATACACACCACACACAGACCCACACACATACCCACAAACCATACAAAGACCCCCCACACACACACACATGCCCACACACCACACACAGGCCCACACACAGGCCCACAAACCACACACACTCACACACACTTCCACATACACCATGGAAAGTCAGGAAATCCTTCATGTGTTACATCCTCTCAGGGGCCCTACAGCATGTCACCCGCATCGAACCTACAAAACTATGAAAATTCTTTCTCTCCCTCAGGCCATCTTGCCATCCCACCAACAGACCCTTCAGGTAGGAAGCTTATGCTCTTTGTCACGAACAATTTCTGCATCCCTATCAACGGAGCTGATCTTTCTGACAAAGATTTTATCTCAGACTCAGTCTTTGAGTTAGATTTAAGGGCATCGGCATAACTGTACATGTTTAATGGAAATGGTATACAGTACCAAGGACTAAAATGTCACAGACTCAGACACAAACCAAAGCCATTAAGTGAATCTGTGTGGGCGAGGGTGAGTCATGATCCCCAGTGGAAGGCAGAGTGATGAATGCCTGTGTTCCTGTAGTAAACGACTTCATCCTGCAGGAGAGGAGAACCAGCCCCCACAGAAGCTAATGAAGCAGCCTCAGCCCCTCCATAACGAGGACCGCACAGCTAGTCCGGAGATGCTCTGCGATTCCTCTCTGTCTTTCTTATTTTTCTTTTAAGGGAAATCACATTTTTGAGGGGGAGGTGCCGGGTACATAGATTCATGTTAAGTTGTCCTTCCTTCCAAGGAACGGTGCAGACGTTGAATGTGAAATCTTAAGTCCTTTAAGTCAGCATTTAAAAGATATTTATGGGCTTCTCTGATAGCTCAGTTGGTAAAGAATCTCCCTGCAACGCAGGAGAGCCCGGTTCAATTCCTGGGTAGGGAAGATCCCCTGGAGAAAGGATAGGCTACCCACTCCAGTATTCTTGGGCTTCCCTGGGGGCTCAGCTGGTAAAGAATCTGCCTGCAATGTGAGAGACTTGGGTTCGATCCCTAGGTTGGGAAGATCCCCTGGAGAAGGGAAAGGCTACCCAATCCAGTATTCTGGCCTGGAAAATTCCATGGACTGAATAGTCCATGGGGTCACAAAGAGTAGGGCATGACTGAGTGACTTTCACTTTCATAATTTTCCCCTAAATATAAAAGCAAGCATAAGTTTGTTTTAGAGTACTCGAACAACATGCAAAGGCACACACACTCACACACACACACACAGAGTCAGTTCTCCCTTACCCATATCACCCAGTGATGACCCACACCCAATATATTTGTATATTTACTTGTATCCTCTATCTTGATGGCTCAGAGGGTAAAGCCTGCCTGAAATGTAAGGGACCCAGGTTCAATCCCTGGGACAGGAAGATCCCCTGGAGAAGTATTCTTGCCTGGAGAATCCCATGGACAGAGGAGCCTGGTAGGCTACAGTCCATGGAGTCACAAAGAATCAGACACGACTGAGCGATTTCACTCACTCATTTGTATCCTGATGGATGGATAGATAGACAGAAATATAGGTAATAGACCAAATGGACAGATGGCTGATTGATCGATAGGGGACAGACACATAGACAGATGGGAAGATACAAAGGTGGGTTGGAGCTCTTAAACAGAAAAGGATGAAGTTGGACAAGGAAGTGTGATGAGAATGATGGGTGCTTTGGACTTCCCTGGTGGCCCAATGGTTAAGGATCCGGTTCAGCCCCTGGTCTGGGAAGCTTCCACAGGTCGCAGTGCAGCTAAGCCCATGAGCCTCAGCTTCTGAAGCTCGTGTACTCTAGGGCCCAAGCTCCACAGAAGGGAAGCCAGTGCAATGAGAAGCCCTCACACGGCAACAAAGAGTCGCCACCGCTCTCCGCGACTACAGGAAAGCCCGCGTGCCGCAGCAGAGACCCAGCACGCCCTCCCCCCACAGAGACACACGACGTGCTCTTCTCCATTTCATTTAAATACCTGAGTTCTCCTGGAACCAACCTTGAGACCAAGAGTCAGGTGAAATAGTTAAACTGACTCCAGGAAGCACCAGAAAAAGCGAGGAAGGGGGAGTAGGAAGGCAAGAAGGCCAAGGCAGGGTGCCTTCCCAGACGAGTCACAGGTGTGGAAACCTGGGGCTCAGGAGACCGTGTAGACTGCTCTGTGGGAAGGGAAGACATGGACTTAGCATCCTTCCCACCCTCCATCGGCTGGAGGCGCTCCCAGGCACACTGATTTGAGGGCGCTTCCGGGCAGTCTCAGGTGATCACCTGATTGGAGAAACATCTATAGATGGAGCCGCAGGCGCTTCAGGAGGAAGGCAGGGGCCTGAGATGGAGGAGAGGGGTGTCCAGGAGTCTGAGTGCTGTTCTTATTCAGTCACTAAGTCATGCCTGACCTTTGTGACCCTATAGACTGCAGCGTGCCAGCCTCCTCTGCCCTCTACTCTCTCTCAGAGCTTGCTCAAATTCATGCCCGTTGAGTTGGTGATGCCATCTGACCGTCTCATGCTTCCAGCCAGATCCACTGTGTCTAAATTCTCTCCTCCGTCTCATGAGAGGCTCTGTTGTCCTCTTGGCTCCACCCCTGCAGCACCTCCTTCCTGTCTTCTTTCCAACCCTCAGAGCCAGATCAGACCCTTGCAAGGTCTTATTCAGTGTTTCCCAAAGTGCCACCCACACATCGGGAGTTCTACAAGATTCTTTGGGAAAAGAAAGAGGTCTCAGGATCAAATAACTGTTCCAAATTCTGCCTTATGTTTCTCCTCTTTGGAAATTCACAGCGATTGGTTTTTTAAAAAAAATGTTTAACTTTGTTTACCCCCATTATTGTA
Source organism: Okapia johnstoni (assembly GCA_024291935.2). Taxonomy (NCBI): domain Eukaryota; kingdom Metazoa; phylum Chordata; class Mammalia; order Artiodactyla; family Giraffidae; genus Okapia; species Okapia johnstoni. The sequence goes on from CM044313.1 coordinate 103,858,837, forward strand.
ATATCCTTATTATAAATGATGTAACAATATAAAATTAATAACCCTTGGATCTCAGTTGAGGAATAGCTAGATTATTGCAGTAACTTGTGTGTCAGTTTCCATGTCCCCTTCCAAGACATATTACCATATTTTTATGACACATTCAAGTTTCTCCAAACCTGCTTCCCATTTTATAATTCCCTAATCTCCCTTCAATTATAGTGTACTTTAGCTAAATTATGCTCAGTTTAATTTCCCATTTGTTTCCTATGATTTTTCTGCATTCATTCATAATTTATTATTTATTAATCTATGCATTAACAAGTCTTTTCTGACACACAATTATCCCAATGTTTTTAAAAAGTGAAAAACAATGTCTCATCCTTTGCTAACATTTCTTAGTGATCTGGCTAAAAGGACCTGGGTTTTCGGCAGACACTCCTGTGCTTAGTTATCCTGCTCTTACCCATTCACTCAACTGCTATTCAGGTACCAACAGAACCTAAATGAATGACCTGTCATATTTTTATTTGAAAGTCTTGTGTATGTTCATCCTCAGATCAGTCCCCTGGGCGAGTTCTATCTCCTGCCACTTTCAAGGAATGCCACTGCCCAATGTCTATTAACCCAAATAGATCAGGATCCTTAAAGACAGGAGCACTGACCACTTGCCAGCCTGCAGACGTGAGGTCCAGCGTCTCCAGTGGAAGAAAGAGCATATGATTATCACTCGCTGTAGAAGGTGCCTGCCCACACGTGCTGGTGACCTCCTGGTTGGCATTTCATGAAATACACAACTCTTTAAGATGGGGATACAAAAGAAACTTTTAAAGCGCCCATTAGTCTCAGGAGAAGTGGCCAAGATCTGTCATGAGTAGGAATGGTGATGAGAAAAAAAAAAAAAAAAAGCTAGGCAAAGGTCTCATTTCCATATCTTTTACTCAGATGGAAGTGAAAAGTATAAAATGTAATATATCCCACATTTCAAGAAAGAGAAAGGTGCTGACTCTCTGAATCCCTAAAACGGCTTTCTAGCAAACACGTGCCATTTCTGTGTATATGGTAAGAAAGGTGATTAAAAGTTGGGCATTTTCTCCTCCCATAACAAAGCAGTTCTGTTCTATTCACATACATCAGATGTCTATTCACATATGTCAGATGTCATATTCAGCTCCACCTACTCTCTCTGCTCTGCAGGTTGATAACATGAATGTTAGCACAGGTATGCTCAGAAAAGCAGGTGGCTGGGGAAAGAAAAGAAATTCCACAAACACATCATACAGCACTTGCTGGACCAGGCTGAGTGCAGACGTGAGCAGGGTCTCGTCACTTCCCTGTTACGTCATCTCAGGTGGTCACACAACCCTTGTTCAGTGTCCAGAGGGAAATACGTTCCATGTCCAGAGGTTTCCCCAGTAAGGCAGGCATGGCCTAGGAAGGTCTCAGATACATTCAGTTTGGGGGAATTTGCCCATCATGGTTTTTTAGAGATGCTCCAAATGCAATTACCTCAGAGCAAACGCTTTGCTCATAGTTCAGTTGGTAAAGAAACCACCTACAATGCAGGAGACCCTGATTCAATTCCTGCATCGGAAAGATCCCCTGGAGAAGGGATAAGCTATCCACTCCAGTATTCTTGGGCTTCCCTTGTGGCTCAGATGGTAAAGAATCCACCTGCAATGTGGGAGATCTGGGTTGGGAAGATCCCCTGCAGGAGGGAAAGGCTACCCGCTCCGGTATTCTGGCCTGGAGATTCCATGGACTGTATAGTCCATGGGGTTGCAAAGAGTCAGACAGGACTGAGCGACTTCCACTTTTAAATGCTAACTGAAAAATGAGTTGTAGCCAACATCTCGTAAGGAGAATCCATACTGAGCCACAGATGAATTCTGAGACTTCCAGATTTGGGCCAGTCCCCAGGATAATCGAGAAGCCAGACTTACTCATGAGTTACTGACAAATTACCAATCTGGCTGCTCCGCTATTTATATGCCTCTCACATCCCTCTCTTGAGATAGAAGGAATCTGGCTCTTTTTAAGAAATGGATGATTGTTACGGCTCATAATGAGAAAGCTAATAAAGAAAGACTATTTAGCAGGATAAGTGGCTTCTTGAATAAAAGGTCCCTTTATTACTTCATGAATCACAGTTAAAAGCTAATGTCATGGAACTGAAGAATTGTCTGCAGTGGAAAAAAAGAAGAAAATTTTAAAACATGGGGAACTTCTCAAGATATTGGCTGTTGGTGTAGTTTATCAGAACTGAACTGAGAAACTTACTGAGATGGCCACGTTTTCTTAGGGAATGAAAAACCCTAACGTCCCTTATGTGTCACTGACATTGATGCCCAGACAGGTTTCTGATGTCATGTTTGATGTTTGCTGTATGTTGTTATTGTTCAGTCACTAAGTTGTGTCTGACTCTTGGTGACCCCATGGACTACAGCACACCAGGCTTCCCTGTCCTTCACCATCTCCCGAAGTTTGCTCAAACTCATGTCCATGGAGTTGGTGATGCCACCCAACCATCTCATCCTCTGCCGCCCTCTTCTCCTTTTGCCTTCAATCTTTCCCAGCATCAGAGTCTTTTCCAACGAGTTGGCTCTTCACATCAGGTAGCCAAAGTACTATAGCTTCAGCCTCAGCATCAGTCCTTCAGGCAAATAGTCACGGTTGATTTCCTTTGGGGTTGACTGATTTGTTTGTTGTATGTTAGTGTTAGGCACTCAGTCGTGTCCGACTCTTTGCAACCCCAAGGAGTATAGCCCACCAGGCTCCTCTATCCATGGAATTCTCCAGGAAAGAATACCGGAGTGGGTTGCCATTTCCTTCTTATTGCTAAAAATAGAGACAGACAATGCTTGGTTATTTAAGTACAGTTCATGACTGTTTCCCAATTCTTAGGGACGTGAGGGTAGAGGAAAACAAACAAAAGGCCAGCAGTGCTGGGACCAGGTAAGAAGACGCAGACTTACTGCTGAGGCCCCAGGTGGGGGTCATGGCCCAAGGATGCTTCCAGCAGGACCCAGGTTTCTGGAGCCTTCCGCATCCTCCACGAAGTGACCAGCCGTGGACTGCACACTTCTGAGAAGCCGGATGTGCCCAGAGGACCCAGTCTCGCTGGCAGGCGAAGGACTCAGTTGCACCCTCTTGGTTGTTGTTGTTGTTCACTCATTAAGTCCTGTCTGACTCTTTGTGACCCCGTGGACCACCGCGCGCCAGGCTCCTCTGTCCTGCGCTATCTCCCCAGAGTTTGCTCAAATTCGTGCCCGTTGACTTGGTGATGCTATGGGAACTGCTTCAAAATCAGGTATCAGTGGAAGCCTGCTCCCCAGAGGGGCGGTCCACAGGACTTGCTAAGGCCTGCAGACCACCGTGCCCAGGGCACAGCACTGACTGTGGCCATGGGCACACACTTGCAAGCTGTTTTGTGCCTCCTCGGAGAGCGACCTTGGGAAGGGGGCCTCTGCAAACACTGTCGACGTTGACCTGGAAGATGGGTGGAAGGGCCCAGGACACCCGGCCCCTGACATCTGTGCATGGATGAAGAAGTTTTGCCATCTCCAGGGAGGGTGTCAGCAACGGGAAATCCAAGTCCATCAGATGACCTTAAAATCAGACCACCACCCACATAAGCCGAGTCCTTCCGAATAAAGGGTTGCCCTCTGCCTTTGGAACACTGGTCCCCACAAGCAAGCGCCCCCACCCAAGAGGATGACCGAGGGAAGCGTTCCCAAGAGGCATTTTCTCAGGGGAAGCGCCCCAAGCACACTCCAGAGGCGGCCTTGCCGCTCCGCCAGCCGCGTGTCCACTGAAGCGGCTGGCCACGTCCCCACGGCTCCTGCCCTGCCCGACCGTCAGGTCCCAGGCGCTAAACCATGGCTTCCATCCCTGGAGCCCAGGCCCTCCTGGGTGCGTATCCAGTGATGGGGTGGGGTGGGGGGCAAATGAATAAAGGGACAAATGGACGGGGGGACAGGGCAGGAAAAGTGTCCCTCACAGGAGTGCTCTAGAAATTTCTCCCAGGTCCTGAGACGGAGCCCGCATCCTAGGGAGACTGCTTTAGGGCAGGAAGGAGGCAAGGAAGGACGTGAGGGAGGGAGGAGAAGGAGGATGAGGGAGGGGACAGGGAGGAGGGGGAGGGAAGGGAGGAGGAAGCAGGTTCCTTGGCTCAGACAGCAGCCCTCAACTCTAGAATCCTCTCTTGGCTGTCTCCAGCGTTAGTGAGCACAAAGGGAAGCTGAGATCTGTCCATCGTGGAGAGCAGGGGCTCCCGTCTCCTCCGTCTGCAGCCACAGCGTCAGTGATCACTCTGGGGCCCCTGGGTGAGAGGGCGGAGATGGGAGGACACACCGTCCCCCTCCTGGGAGGACTGCTATGTCCCGATTCACCTTTTGGTGAATACCGCGTCTTCCTTAGGAAGCAGCCAAGCTGCTGTGCCATCTGGGCTCGGGTGCAGGAATGCCATCCTGCAATGGCAATGTAAAGCAGGATGCCCACCAGGTACAAGTGGAGGGGACAGGGACACGTGGGGCTGAGGGCTCTGGGGGACTCCCACTGGCTCCCTGGAGATCTCCAGAGGGCCCTGCAGGGCTTCCGACGATGGCAGATCCCCGAGGCTCCGGGCTGTCCTCCTCTGATGCTCTCGTTTCCATGGTGATGGAAGGAAAAGCCCACCCAGAAGCTTGCTCCCTCTCTATCCGGGCCACAGCCTCAGCACCAAGACATCCTTGTCCTAGGGACCCTTCCTGGATGGCCGCACCCCTTCCCTGGCTCTGGAGACACACAGGGTGAGCACCAGTCTTGGGCGCCTGTGCTGTGTGTGTGTGGGGGGGGCAATGCGAGCTCCCCCCTCCTGACACCCCAGCACCACCGTCCTCCCCAGCGCCTCACTCCTCCTCACGTTCCCCATCTTTCTCAGGTGGTAGAAGCCATGAAGACAGGGCCCATCATGACCATTTCTCCCTCCAGTAAACCCTGGTACTTAAAAACAACATAGAATGCAACGATTTTTTTTTTTCAATGAGTAAATAGAAAGGAAGCCAGTTCAGACAACTTTACTGGAGAAACCTGGAATTTGTTTTTCTCCACACAGGGTATTAAAATTAAAACTTATTTGTAGTGCAGGACCTGCACTTGATTGCATGGGGAGGGGGCAAGGTGAAGGGAGAGAACTAGGTAAAGAGTGAGAAATGGGGCAGAGAGAGGCTGACACGGAGACTCAGGAATTGATGCATTTAGGGAAGAGTGACAGTGCTATGTGGGAGAGGGGACAGTGCAGGGGACTCCCCTCTGCATCTAGGAACGGCCTCCCCAGGTCAGAACAAGGAGAGAAATCCCAGCAGACGCTAAACACTCAGCACACTGCCCTTTGTTGTCCCTGCAGAACTTTTAGGCCACGCTTTAACTTGCTGTGGATACAGCAGCGTCCGCTCCCCACCGTTCCTGCTTTGAGGCAAGTGGGTACCAGAGCACTGCCAACCTGGAGGGGCAAGCAGGTGCCAGGCAGCTTGAGAGCCTGGCATCAGGGAAAGCGCCTGGGAAGCTGCCTGGCCGCTGGTCCCCTGCCCACCAGCCCTGGAGCCGGAATCGGCCCTCAAGCCTGGAAGGTCTTCTGTGGGCCAGGCTGCAGATGACGCTCAGAGCCCACCTCCTCCCCCCGCCCGGGGGCCAGCTGGGCCCGTCTGGCCGGGAGCACAGCCTGTTCCTGGTCTTTGAAGCTGTAGGTGGACCAGAAGGCAGCTGCTGCCTGCATCCAGCTTTTGAAAATGATGTCCCTGCAGCTTTCCCTGTGACAGCAAAAGGCAATCAGCCTCTCTGTTGGAGAGACCAAGAACACACGACTTATTCCAGTTAAAACTTGTTATTATAAATCTTCATGTTATTTTATATTTTATATGAAAATATGTCTCACATATTTTATATGAAAAACCATTATATTATCATATATGCAAATGAAAAGAGAACTTGCTGTTGATTCTCTCCAATCTTAACAGAGGCCCTTTTGACCAGCATCATAGAAGCTGGTGGAAAATGCGATACGAGTGTGTGGTCACCATGACCAACTCTCTGCTGGACCTGGGGACTCAGATGAGGGAGTTGCCTTGTCCTTCCTCCACTGCACTGGCTTTGGTTCTTCTCTTGCTCTTCTTGATCAGTCAGGACGATGCTGTGAGCCCCTTCAGAAGATCACGTGCTGGGCCATTTTAAGAGGAATAGTGAATTGGAGAGGATTATAGAGAGAAGGAAGTTGATGTTTCCTAAAACCATGGACAGATTAGGTGTATCTTTTGTGCTACATGGGCTTCCCTGGTGGCTCAGACAGTAAAGAATCTGCCTGCAATGCTGGAGATCTGGGTTTGATCCCTGGGTTGGGAAGATCCCCAGCAGAAGGGAATGGCAACCCACTCCTGTGTTCTTTCCTGGAGAATCCCATGGACAGAGGAACCTGGCAGGCTATGGTTGGTCCATGGGGTTGTAAAAAGTTGGACACGACTGAGCGACTAAGCACACACACATACATCAACATAGTTATTTATCCATTTGGCTTACTGTCCACAAGATGGTCATTCATCCACAAGATGGCCATTCATTTATTTATTCAGTCACTCAGTCAATACATATTAATTAATCAGCAGGTATTTAGTAAGGGCCTGTTAGGGGCAAGGTTCTGAGCTACATATTACAGAGGATGAAATGGTAGGCTTCTTGACCGTGAGGCATGTATTTCCCAGAAGGGGAGACAAGGTATATTAACATCCTCTCCCGCCCCCTGCCAGCCCTCTGATTCTGAAAGCACACAACATTCAGGCAGAATGGACGAGCCAGGCCCCCCACGAAACAAGTGGACGTGGCGATCAGCCTGGCGAGGCTGGCAGCAGCGTGTCACGGGCAAGCCTTGCAGCAGGCTTGGCCAGGTTGCAGTGGGTACTGAGAGCCACTTGGGAGTCTGGACTTGATCCATGGAACCCAACAGGATCCCCACGCTGATTTAAAGGGTCAGGAGGAGAACTGGGGAGCAAGCCTGGATGAGTCTGGCAATTTGGGTTGTATTAAGGCGCAGTCCTCACTTTTACAGTTCCTCCCCAAAATGATGCCAGAAGATTCTGCAAGAGGCTGGCGTTTTGGAGCTATAATTGAATTGGACATACATTTTCAGTATATTTCATTTATAAAGACAGGTAGCTACCTCGGCAGTGGCCGGAAATAGAAAACAATTATTGCAATACACATCCCACTTGGCTGGAGCACATGAATGAGATTATTCAGGGCACCAGGGTTCCCTGGTGGAAAATAATCTTTTCCAGCCGGCGTGTGACACTCGGCTGGCTTGGAGGAGCTCTGGGCAAGCCGTGAAGCCACCTGGGCATGTGAGGAGCTCCAGGACGTCCACACGGGCAGACTCCTAACAAATGCCATGGTGTTGGTGCTGAGCGCTGTTCATAGTTCAAGCAGAAATGTAATGTCTGGCACCTTTCAAGTCCAATTTTTGTTCCTTATTTATGCTCTGCTACATCTCCATCTGCTCTTTGGTGAAGGTCATGAAGGTGGATCTTTCAGCAGCTGAAAGACACAGAGAGACCTGCTGATGGGACCTCTCTTGGTCCCACATCCTTCAAGGGCAAATCTCAGCCCAGAAAATGGGTGGCAGGAAAGGAGCTTCAGCACCTGTCTTTGTCCCCACATAGATGCTAAACAAAGAGGCCAAGATGGGGCAGCAGGAGGTGGTTGGAAAGGGGAGCTCTCCTTGCCTTCATTGTGGGTGAGGATTTGGTCTTCCTCCCCTGCAAGTGGCTCACATACCTTAGTTTGTCCCATGTGCCGAGAGTCTCCAACTAAGCTTGGAGGACAGTCGCCAAGGAGAAAGTGGTGGCCATCTCTCCAGCACGAACGCTAAAGGTCAGAGTCCACCCCACTGCCCACAGTGGAGCCAAGGAGCTTTGCTCACAATAATAAACATTTTAGCTGATACTACCCTTAGTCATATTTGGGGAAAGGTCTTCCCTGGTGGCTCAGATGGTAAAGAATCTGCCTGCAATGCAATGTGGGAGACCTGGGTTCTATCCCTGGGTCGAGAAGATCCCCTGGAGAAGAAGGGCATGGCAACCCACTCCTGTATTCTTGCCTGGAGAATCCCATGCACAGAGGAGCCTGATGAGCTACAGTCCATGGGGTTGCAAAAGAGTTGACCATGACTGAGTGACCAACACTTCATAAAGCTTTATCAGACAATTGTTTATAAGGGAATTTACATGCATGACTTTTAGAGTCATGATTGTTTTCTTCCTAAAAGACAAATCCTGTAAAATTTGGGATATACAGAGATTTCTCCCCTAAAATAAAACTACTGAATGCATTCATTTTGCAAAATAATTTATCTCAGCTTCTTAAAATTAACAGTTACCTTTATGTACAAAATGTGGCTGCTATTCAAGACAATCTGTAGCTTGTCAATCAAGTGGACTCCAATTGTTAAAAATTTTTTCTTTTATCTTCTTGCTGTTTAACATTATCTACACTTTCTAAATGAAATACACACACACACACACACACATTTTGACAAATTCAGCATATTAATCTTGGATAATTTTAATGCTTTTGGTTTTATCATTACTACCTAAGTCTCTTGTGTTTAGATCAAATTTGACTCCTTGTTAGAAAGTTGCCCTGTTGCCTCAATTTGAATACTTAAAATGCTCATAATGGAAGATTTTTCTTGCTTATTCAATCAATAAATACTATCTGCTATGTGCCAGTTTCATTTTTCTAGGCATTGAAAACCTCCTGAAAATTTAACAGACATGGCCTCATGTTGAAGACACAGACAACACATAAAATAAACAAGCAAACTGTACAGTTTACCCGATTGGTATTTTAGAGAAAAATACCTGTGGAGAGAGGAGAGGTATAGCTGGGGAGGGTGGCTGAACATTTAAATCAGTTTGTCATCATAGTGTGTTGTGATCCACACAGTCAAAGGCTTTGGTGTAGTCAGTAAAGCAGAAGTAGATGTTTTTCTGTAACTCTCTTGCTTTTTCAGTGATCCAACGGATGTTGGCAGTTTGGTCTCTGGTTCCTCTGCCTTTTCTAAATCCAGCTTGAACATTTGGAATTTCACGGTTCACATACTGTTGAAGCCTGTCTTGGAGAATTTTGAGCATTACTCTGCTAGTGTGTGAGATGAGTGCAATTGTGCGGTAGTTTGAGCATTCTTTGACATTGCCTTTCTTTGGGATTGGAATGAAAACTGACCCTTTCCAGTCCTGTGGCCACTGCTGAGTTTTCCAAATTTTCTGGCATACTGAGTGCAGCACTTTCACAGCATCAGCTTTTAAGATTTGAAATAGCTTAATTGGAATTTCATCACCTCCACTAGCTTTGTTCATAGTGATGCTTCCTAAGGCCCACTTAACTTCTCATTCCAGGATGTCTGGTTCTAGGTAGGTGATCACACCATTGTGGTTACCTGGTTATTCTTAAAGAGAATTATTCTTAAGTGGTTATTCTTAAACAGATGGGAATACCAGACCACCTTACCTGCCTCTTGAGAAACCTGTATGCAGGTTAAGAAGCAATAGTTATAACTGCACATGGAACAACAGGCTGGTTCCAAATCGGGAAAGTAGTATGTCAAGGCTGTATATTGTCACCCTGCTTATTTAACTTATATGCAGAGTACATTATGCCAGGCTGGATGAAGTACAAGCTGGAATCAAGATTGCCGGGAGAAATATCAATAACCTCAGATATGCAGATGACACCCTCCTGATGGCAGAAAGTGAAGAGGAACTAAAAAGCCTCTTGATGAAAGAGAAAGAGGAGAGTGAAAAAGTTGGCTTAAAACTCAACATTCAGAAAATGAAGACCATGGCCTCTGGTTCCATCACCTCATGGCAAATAGATGGGGAAACAATGGAAACAGTGAGAGACTTTATTTTTGGGGGGCTCCAAAATCACTGCAGATGGTGATTGCAGCCATGAAATTAAAAGACAATTGTTCCTTGGAAGAAAAGCTATGACCAACCTAGACAGCATATTAAAAAGCAGAGATATTACTTTGCCAACAAAGGTCTGTCTAGTCAAAGCTTTGACTTTTCCAGTAGTAATGTATGAGTGTGAGGGTTGGACTATAAAGAAAGCTGAGCATTGAAGAATTGATGCTTTTCAACTGTGTTGTTGGAAAAGACTCTTGAGAGTCCCTTGGACTGCAAGGAGATCAAACCAGTCAATCCTAAAGGAAATCATCCTGAATATTCACTGGAAGTACTGATGCTGAAGCTTTGGCCACCTGATGCAAAGAACTGACTCATTGGAAAAGACCCTGTTTCTGGGAAAGATCGAAGGAGGGAGGAGAAGAGGATGACAGAGGATGAGATGGTTGTTTGGCATCACCAACTCAATGGACATGAGTTTGAGCAGACTCCAGGAGTTGATGAAGGACAGGGAAACCTGGCATGCTGCAGTCCATGGGGTTGCAAAGAGTCGGACACTACTGAGAGACTGAACTGAACTGGTCATCACAGGCATCCTGGGAAGGGGACACTTGGGTAAAGACATGAGGGAGGTGAAGAGAGACATACGGGTACCAGGAATAAGATGCCAGGCCAAGGGAAAGGAAATATATCACATGACCTTCACAGATCAGAATTAGGTGACATCTCATTCCCTTCCCCTACCTGCTCACCACCAATCCCAGCCATCATTCACCTGTGACAAGTTCATGGTCCTGGTATGGCCCTGACCCAGGCTCTCACTGCCAGGAGCCCCAAGATTGGAACCACCCTCAGTGACTTTGCTGGCTCCTTGGATCAGATCTGGGGGCAAGGTTGTGTTTTCCTCTCACACTTGCTACTTTCACTCCAAGGGTCACAGGGGCGGCTCCCCAGGAAGGACACTGAGACACCAGAAGGCCTCATCTGGACGAGGGTTCTTCCCTCTTGTGATGGCTAAACTGTAGACTTTACTTAATCTCCTACACAAGATGGCTTTACTTTCTCTCTATATAATTCCGTGTTTACCTTATTGTAGACACTGAAAGTTATCCAGTTGCTGTCACTCTGAGCTGTGAGTGGGCAGATGGTTCATCACGGCTGTAATCGCCACATTTATGCCTTAAAGATATATTCAAAGTTGATTCTCACTCCACGGAAAGGAAATTGAGCCTATGATTCCATTCTAGTATAATAGCTCAGGTACTCTTAAAAAAATAAAATGAACTAACTGTCATTGACCCTGGCCTCATCCTTTGCGAACTCCTGCATTGTTAGAGGCTTTGTATGAGTATTAAACATTTCTCCCATGATTTAAGAGCACTGTCTTACATTCTTTTCTCAGTGGTGTATCTTCTTTATAAAACAACCTTTCATATGGTCACAACTCCATGTTCTCAGACGCATAAACCACAGCCAGTTTCATGCGAAGCTTTCGATAGCTCTTTCTCCTCTCCTGAGTCCCTTTATCCAGCAGCCAAGGATCGGGCATTTCTGACCTGTCTGGTCTTCAGATACAACTGTCACCACGTAGAGAAGAATGCACAGAATATTTGAACTGAAGGAGGGCTGCCCTTTAGACAGCTAATGCAGCCTGGCTAAGCAAGGCCCTTTGTTCCCCAAAGCATGCAGTTTTCCAGTAAGGACCAGTCTTTACCTCACGCAGTGGCATATGGTGTGGGTATCCCATGAAAGTCACACACATTCACTGCCTCCGAAAAAATGCCGTGTGTTGCCTGACCGATGGCTTTATTTGAGTACAGATAGCAGCTTCCCTTTGGTGGGGTCCAGATAAATGAATCGTGTCATATCCAGGCTCTGTTTCACCCATTCAGTCCACGCATTACTCATGAGGGAAGCACTTTCCAGCCTCAGATGTGAGCACAGTGGGCCATACTTCCCAAGGCTCCCAGCGCCCCTGGTAGAGATGCAAGGGTTGAAATCTAGAAAAGATGGTGGCTGTCATGTTGTCAAATGCACATCGTTTACAGATATGTAAATTGAGCCTTCCAGGAGTGAAGGATCTTGTCCAAAGTGGCAAAGCCAGAATCAAATTCCACGAATGAGCCGTAAGTGTCGTTTTGCGTTTACAACAGAATATATTGACAGTCACGTTGGAAAAAAGAGCAACGTGGTCCTAAACAGAAACACATGTCAAGCAGCAAGAGATGGCAGTGGGTGAAGAGGAGGCAAGGAAGAGGCGGGAACCCAGAGTCATGGGTTTTGGGCTGCGCAGGGCGTGGCTGTTTCAAACCCACATGGGAGAACGACGTTGGTGTTCTCTCCTTATTCCATGGAGGGAACTTAGCCTCCAGCAACTGCAGATCATCCCACTCAGCCAGCGAGTTATTGATTTATCTGTTCAAACTGTATTGAGTGCCTGTATTGTGGCAGGAACTGAGATGACTGCTGGGAACTGAATACATAATATGTACCCTGGCTGCCTTCCAGAAGCTTCCAAAATAGCTAAAAATTTCCAAAGACAAACAGGCACATAGCCAGGAGTGGCAAACATAGGAAAGAGAGTTCACAGGAACTTTGCTTCTTAGGGTTGAACGAACAGTGTGTCCTCGCGACCCTAGGAAAGAATAGGACCCACAGAGGGCTGGCGTGAAGATGGAGCCAAGCATCAGAGAAAAGCACGGGTTGAGGGTGGGTAAAGAAAGAGAGAGAACGCTATGGCCATGTGTGTGCCCAGGCTCCGGATTCTGGTGACTTATTAATGTTCCCCCACGTGGTAAAAAAGGGAGAGGCCCCGAAACCAGCCCACTCACTCTGGGGTGGGTGCTCTGACCACTCCAGGGGATTCACAGCTAAAGGCACTGCATCCACGTCAGTCTGAAAATTTAGCAGCCACCTGCCTACAGTAACGTGCTGCCTTCAACCTCCCATGCTGTTGTGACAGATGATTAGCGAGGAAGTGCTTGGGGGATTGTCCCCTCTACTCATTATGAATTCATGCAAAGGCATATTGAATTACACATCTGTCAGCGACTAAGTTAGTGCCACTGGAATCCAGCCTCCTATGTCATCATATGTTCGCCTCTGAGATAGAACGGAAATTCGGTTGTAAGATAAATAGGATGATGGTGCCTTATGCAGAGTTGCATAACTAATTTAGGATTACAGTTTTCAAAACCCATGTAATATGAACAGTGGTGAGTACAAAGCATTACAGCTTTGTAATGCTCCTTTCCTTAGTGCATACACCCACATTGGAGCTTACTGATCACTGAAGCCAGAGTAAGAACAGAGGCTGGCATGTAAGCAAGACAACCACACTAGAAGCCAGAGCTGTAAACCCAACAAAATAAACCCCACGTTTAGATGTCAACGTTGAGTTACAAAATGGAAAGAGAAGAGGAGATTTGGAAAGGAAAAGATGACAATGATAATGATCTTCCCTCTAAGAAAGCAAAATCTTAACCTGAGCGTTTCCAATTACATCTCTTAAGAAGCAAATCTCTGACATCCGCTATTGGTTAAATAGACAATTGCAATAAAATCACCTTTTAAAGAAGAGACTAGATGTGCTCATTGAGAGCAACTTGGAAAGCTGGGAAATACATTTTGCTTGAAGACATTGGTGCTCTGAAATGGTGGTGAGGACCAGGCCTTATGAAAGTGTTGGTGGGAGGAGACAGGAGAGATGACGAGAACCAGACAGGCAAGCCTAGCTTTGCAGGTTGCTTGCCTCCGGGAACACCTGCTGATTAGCAGGACTGAGAGATGGCAGGCTACACAGAGCTTCTGATCACTCTTGTGAGTCTAAGAGAACAACAACAACAACGAAAATGGAATCTAGTTTCCACCCTCTATTTAGTTGCATCAAACAGCTTCCACCAGCCTCCTCCTTCCATGGAATTCTCCAGGCAGGAATACAGAAGCGGGTTGCCATTCCCTTCTCCAGGGGATCTTCCTAACCAAGGGATGGAAACCGAGTGTCCTGCATTGGTAGGCAGATTCTTTCTCACTGAGCCACCAGGGAAGCCCCATGCATGCAACAAATTCTGACAAATTCTCTTTTTATTTTTATTCTACTACAACTATTTTCTGATTTTTCTTGTTATGGCTTCTTGTTAATAGATACACCCGTGTTTCAAAAGTGAATATTTAATTTAGAAATACAGGGGTTTTCTAAGTATGCTTGATATTAATTTCTCATTTTGATATTAATTCCTCTTTTAAATACTTTTTTCTCTGCAATCACCTTCTGTATGTTTTCAGTCTTTTAATATCATTTAGCCTTTCAACGGCTTCGTCAAAGATCTCTCTTGGCAAATGTCACACTGGACTTGAAAATATGTGGGTTAATTTCAAATATCTTTTGATACTGATTTCTATCATAATATCACAGTGATAACAGACTCTGTATGATTTCAACAACTTTAGACCATGTACAGCAGGGAGATCCAACCAGTCCATCCTAAAGGAAATCAACCCTGAATATTCATTGCAAGGACTGATGCTGAAGCTGAAGCTCCAAAACTTTGGCCACCTGATGCAAACAGCCAACTTATTAGAAAAGACCCTGATGCTGGGAAAGATTGAAGGCAGGAGGAGAAGGGGATGACAGAGGATGAGATGGTTGGATAGCATCACTGATTCAATGGATGTGAGTTTGAGGAAACTTGGGGAGATAGTGAAGGACATGGAAGCCTGACATGCTGCAGTCCATGGAGTCACAAAGAGTCGGACACAAATTAGTGACTGAACTGAATTGAGACCATGAAATTTTTGCACCTTGTTTTGTGTCCCTGGATATGTTCCAGTGTCTTTTGGTTTATGGGAACTTTATGGGAACTTTTTTTCAAGTTTATGGGAACTTGAATAGAATTTGTATCTTGCTATTGTGTGAAAAGACCCTGATGCTGGGAAAGATTGAAGGCAGGAGGAGAAGGCGATGATAGAGGATGAGATGGTTGGATGGCATCACCGACTCAATGGACATGAGTTTGAGTAAACTCCGAGAGTTGTTGATGGACAGGGAGTCCTGCCGTTCTGCGGTTCATGGAGTCACAAAGAGTTGGACATGACTGAGTGACTGAACTGAACTGATTGCGTGAAAATTGTAAGTCTTATTTATGTTGAATTGTCTACAAAGGAAAATTGGAATTCCAGGCCTGCTGTAGAAGTGGAGGGTGGGAAAGCCCTGTGTAAGGTGGGTGTGCTGCTTCCCTCCTCCAGACCTCACGGACCCTCTCACCCTTTGCTGCAGCAGAGCCGCGTTACTAGGCTTGCTCTCTGCTCTCGTCCCATCACCAGTCAGCATCAGGATAAAAACAACCTCTGTCTGCTCACCTGGTCTGGTGTCATGTTTTTCCTTGAACGGCAAGAATAAATATTAAATTTTAATATCCCCCCAAAAAATCAAAGAAATTGAAAAGTCTTATCTGAATGCTATGGTCTCTAATATTTAACCTGTGATGCCAGGAAACATTTAATGAAGACTGAGGAAGTCACAGGCTTCACAGGTGGCATTAGCGGTAAAAACAACCCACCTGCCAAAGCAGGAGACTCAAGAGACGTGGATTCAGTCCTTGAGTCAGGAAGATCCTCTGGAGTAGGGAATAGCAACCTGCTTCAATATTTCTGCCTGGGAAATCCCATGGACAAAGGAGCTTGGTGTGCTACAGTCCATGGGCCACAGTCGGATATGGCTGAGCACACGTGCACAAGGAAGTCACAACATTCTTTTTTTAATTTATTTTAATTGGAGGCTAATTTCTTTCTAATATTGTAGTGGTTTTTGCCATACATTGACATGAATCAGCCATGGGTGTACATGTGTCCCCCGTCCCGAACACCCTCCCATCTCCCTCCCTATCCCATCCCTCTGGGTCATCCCAGGGCACCGGCCCTGAGCACCCTGTCTCAAGCATCGGACCTGGACTGGTGATCTGTGTCACATATGATAATATACATGTTTCATTGCTATTCTCTCATTTTATAGTATCTAAATACTTCCAAATCTGTTTCTAGAGATACAGAGTTCCCCTGAGCTGTTAAAGTTGATAAAATTTATTCCAACTTCTCTCCTTGGCACAAAGGATATTTTAACGGTGGAGGTTTAATAGAAGTGAGTGCATGCGTGTGTTGTCACTTCAGTTGCGTCCAATCTGTGCGGCCCTATGAACTGTAGATCGCCAGGTTCCTCTGTTCATGGGATTCTCCAGGCAAGAGTATTCCTCCTCCAAGGGAGCTTCCCAACCCAGGGATAAAACCCAAGTCTCTCATGTCTCCTGCATTGGCAGGTGGGTTCTTTACCACTAGTATCACCTGGGAAGCCCCAGTAGAGGTGACTATAGAGGTTGATCTTCATGAGGTTTCTCAATGTGTTTTAAAGCTATGTGAGTCCTATTTGCTTGTCTTTGGAGTTGACTTCAACCTCTGAGGAAGTTAAGTCCACATCAGATCCAAGTAAGGAACCTACTTCAAGAAAAGAATTTCAGTGGCCACAGAATTTGGTTTGTTCAAGATGGCTGTGGTGCTGACCCACAGGTGTGCTTGAAGACTGTAATCACATGAATGGACTATCTCTCCTCAATATTTGTGGACTGCCACTAAGCCACTTGAGTCAATAAACAGTTGACATATATCTGAATCATTTTTTATTGGTCAAGTTCAACGTTAAAATAGCGAATACTGGTGCTTGAGTTCTGCTTTGTGTAACAGGCGCCCAGTTATGCATGGACACCTGGGATTGTCCACATTCAGTCCTTGAAAGATGGAAGGTCCAAGCCTTTGATAATTGGGTAAAATATAGTTTAATGTATTGATTTATCTAAAGAAGTAGATATTGATCAGAGGATTTCAGAAGTTCCAGAAGAACAACTAATAAGCTACAGTAATAATGTTGGTTCAAAATGTTGCAAAGCTACAGATCAGGTGAACAATGGTGGAGAAGGGGAAGATATGGCAAGTCTTTCAAAACAGGATTGACCCTAATATGAGTGAGCCAAAAATGAATGAATAAGGGAAACAAGCCTTCTGCCCAGAGGGTAGACAGCGGTGACTCACGGGGTGGACAGTTTTTAAGGGCACCAGCATAGCCCAGTGAAACTCCAGTGAAAGGGGTCCACACTGGTGTGCCCACCCCCTCTGTCCAGGGAGAGGGGGCCTCTGGCAGGGAACTTACAACCTCAAGTCCCCATAAGTAGGACCAGCCCCTTTCACAGCGATGGCAGCTCCGAGCTCTGTTGGCCTCTTGTCCAAATTTCAGGCTCAGTAAGCTCGCTCACTAATGAACCCCCTGATTTGCTTTCCTATGTGGGTCTAGCTTGCAGTGAGAAAATTGCTGGAACTGCCAACGGAAATATTTCTTTCTGAATAACAATTAGATTGTTCACATTGTAGAAGTAGCCATCTGGTCCTCTGGTTTTATGTCGGTCTCATGAGCTTGCTTCTATTTATTTATTTATTTAATAAATTTATTTATTGTAGTTGGGGGCTAATTACTTTACAATATTGTAGTGGTTTTTGCCATACATTGACATGAATCAGCCGTGGGTTTACATGTGCTCCCCATCCTGAACCCCCCTCCCACCTCCCTCCCCATCCCATCCCTCTGGGTCATCCCATTACCCCAGCCCTGAGCATTTGTCTCATGCATCGAACCTGGAATGGTGTTCTGTTTCACATATGACAATATACATGTTTCAATGCTATTGTCCCAGAATGTCCCACCCTCACCTTCTCCCTCTGAGTCCATAAGACTGTTCTATGCATCTGTGTCTCTTATTCTGTCTCGCATATAGGGTTATCGTTACCATCTTTCAAATTCCATATATATGCATTAGTATACTGTGTTGGTGTTTTTCTTCCTGGCTTACTTCACTCTGTATAATGGGCTCCAGTTTCATCCATCTCAATAGAACCAATTCAAATGTATTCTTTTCAATGGCTGAGTAATATTCCATTGTGTATATGTACTACAGCTTCCTTATCCATTCGTCTGCCGATGGACATCTAGGTTGCTTCCATGTGCTGGCTATTGTAAACAGTGCTGCGATGAACATTGCGGTACACGCGTCTCTTTCAGTTCTGGTTTCCTCGACGTGTATGCCCAGCAGTGGGATTGCTGGGTCATATGACAGTTCTATTCCCAGTTTTTTAAGGAATCTCCACACTGTTCTCCATAGTGGCTGTACTAGTTTGCATTCCCACCAGCAGTGTAAGAGGATTCCCTTTTCTCCACACCCTCTCCAACATTTATTGCTTGTAGACTTTTGGATAGCAGCCATTCTGACTGGTGTGAAATGGTACCTCATTGTGGTTTTGATTTGCATTTCTCTAATAATGAGCTTGCTTTTAAAACACATGCCCTCTCCCCAAATGGACCTTCTCAGTGTGACCACTAATTTGTATTTCTGAGCTTATAATGCCAAGGTCAGACCCTAGCCTGAAGAACCATCCATAGTGGAATTTGAGACACACTTTGCATCAGTTTTCTGCCTTTGACCATGTTCTAACTTGCCCAGTTTGAAACTTCAGCAATCGTACCTGCAGGGAAAAGTGAGTCATCAACCCTGGAAGATGAATTCTGAGAGGCACTAAACTCCAGGATGAAGCAATGGAACAGAAATGATGTCTGGTGCTGGATGTATTCTTGATAAACATCCAATCCGTAAATATCTCTTTACATCATTATAAAAAAGATTTTTCAAATTTTTCTATAAAGCAATTGATAATATAAACAGTGTAACCATTATTACTAATTAGACTACATACAATGTCATTAGGAATGCCTTTATTTCATACCTGTCTTGTGTTTCTTTATTTCAGTGAAAAGAAATATATTTAAAAGTCTTATGAAAGGTTGTCTAAGTAGACTCCAGGCCTCCCTCCTGATGCTTCCTGCAAGGTCATGAGCAACTGTGAATTCTCTTCCTGTGGGACACTCAGTCTCGTGGGTGGAAAGGTGCATTGGAGACCACTGGGTCCTGACCAAATATGATTGCTTTTTTGCCCAAATGGGAGGGCTCCCTCCAAGATAATGAACTCTGTACATTTTATAAAAGGCACTCAAAAGCCTAGGCAATAAACAAGGTTAAATTATAACGTGAAATATCTGGGAAAACTTGACCTTTCTTTCATCTCAACTAAATACTGGTCTCTCTGATTTTATTAACTCATTGCTAATAGCTTGATATTCTTGTCTCTGGAGAGGGGAAAGACACACACACACACACACAAACTCAACTGCACTGACTGTTCGAGGAAAGGGCAGGATGCTACGATGAGTAGGTGTTTAGTTCTCATCTTTTCTAGAGTGGCAACAAATAAACCCTCATAAAACATCCCTGTGTGATGAACTGTCCTGGGAAACATTTTAGCCTCTGCACCATGAGCTTTACAATGCGCTTACCCTCACAGGTGGCCCACCCATCTCAAGATTTATCCCAAACAATTACCAAGGAATAATTATTGATTTAGTGGCCTGTGTCAATTCCATGTTTGATACTGGCTTTCCAAACACAGACAGCATTTGTTTCCTGCCTTCACACTTATGAAAAGCTCACACTTATTAAGAGACAAAGATCTCTTAATAGATAATGATGCTCAAATATGGTTCTCACTGTGACAACTTTGATGGTGAAAAGTCAGAGGAAATAGCGTCTATAGCATAGCAACAGAAGTTGCTATGTAAATTATGGGAGACAGTGTATTAGTGAGTTTTCTAGAGAAATAGAACCAATAAGATGATAGATAGACAGACAGATGGATAGGGATTTGTTTCAAGGAATTGGCTCAGGTGATTGTTGGGGTTGGCAACTCCAAAATCTTCAGGACAGCCAGCAGGCTCAAGACACAGGAAGAGTTGATAGTTGATGTGTCAGTTGCTCAGTCGTGTCTGACTCTTTGAGACACCATGGACTGTAGCCCGCCAGGCTCTGTCCATGGAATTCTTCAGGCAAGAATTAGCCATTCTCTTCTCCAGGGGCTCTTCCTGACCCAGGAATCAAACCCAGATCTCTTGCACTGCAGGCAGATTCCTTACCGTCTGAGCCGCCATGGAAGCCCTGATAGTTGATGTCGCAGTTCAAATACGAAGGAAGAAATCCTCTTTCCTTGCTTGATGGAACCTCAATCGTTTTCTCCAAAGTTTTTTTAACTGACTGGATGAGTCCCACCCACATTTGTGGATGGCAATCTGTTTTCCTCAGTGTTTACTGATTTAAACATTAATTTCATTTAAAAAAATTACCTTCATGGAAATATCTAGAATCAGTATTTGGCCAAATATCTGGGTATCGTGGCCTAGCCTGACTGACACACAAACTTAACGATCGCAACCATACGCCTTTACAAAATCAGAAAAAAATGTTGAATCAGGTCTGGGGCCACTTTAGGGCTTGGGGCAAGGACTATGGATTCTGTCCAGGTGATAAGAGGGTAACTGACTGAAGCTATGGAGAAAGAGTCCCTTTTCCTATTTAGAAAAGTCAAGTCACTCCCACCCCCAAGCAAGGGTTGAGGATTTCAATTAGGAAAAAAGAAAACAAAAACTGATTCGGAGAAAGCTTAGAAGTAGGGATTCCAGGCACAGAAGAGATCAAATGCGTAGCTGATGCTGGGGAACTTAGTGAAATCAGATGTATTGAAGGCCAATATTCATTTTACATCCTGCTTTTATAAAAAGCATACATAGTAAAGCTTAAAGAACCAAGTAGCAGATAGGAATGTTTGTCCCTGAAACTCAAAGAACAAGGAGGAAAAGGTGTTGATGTTGTCTGGTCCCCGTAAGAAATCCTGCTTCCTCCATGATCATGGAAGACAGAGGTCACGGGTTTACCAGCTGCCCCTCTCCCATCCTGTACACACGCTGGCAGGGAGCTTCAGCAGCGTTTCTCTTTTTTTTCTGCCTCATTTTAAAATAAAACAGGTGACCAAAGCAGACACTGAGGAGAGCTCTCACCTGATAGAGAAACTAAAACAAAAAAAAAAATAGACCCCAGCATAAGCAGCGTAAGTGCAGGAGAGCAGAAATACACAGAGAGAGGGGCAGCCGGAAATCTGCGTCTATATAAATAAACTGAAGGAGAAGCGACCACCCACTCCAGAGTTCGTGCCTGGAGAATCCCATGGACAGGGGAACCTGGCGGGCTACAGTCCTAGGGTCACAGAGAGTCAGACACGACTGAGTGACTGAGCACAAATAAACTGGAATACTATGAAAAAGGAACATCAGAGGGAAAAGGACGTGCTCCAGAAGTTAAACGGGATAACAAAACGTTAAGATGAAGCAATAGAAAATTATGAGACAGAAAAAATTTGAGAAAAAAAATCCCAGAAGATAACAAAAGATAAAGAATTGAAGGAGGATGGATAAAGACAAGAAAAATAAGAGTCAGGCTATTGACTCAACATTAACTGTTGAAAGCAAGTTCAGAACAAGAAGCTGATAACAGCTCCCAAAGATAAATCCAGGTCCTAATTCCTAGACTCCATGAATGGTATCTTATTTGGAAAAGGGGCCTTTGCAAAAGTGATTAAGTGTCTTGAAGCAAAGAGATTATCCTGGAATACCTGGTTGGGCCCTGACTGCCATCACAATTGGCCGTACAAGGGAGAGGCAGGGAGAGATGTGAAACACGCGGAAGAGGAGCACGTGAAGATGCAGACAGAGATTGGAGCCATTCACAGAGGCAGAGACTCGGGCTCAGAGAGCTGCAGCTGGATGCTTGATGGCAACTGGCTCCCATGCGCCTGGCATGCAGTGAAAGATTCAGACAGGCTGAGGCATCTGCCTGGCAAATAGACCGGCTCGTGGGAAGATCTGAACCTCCTCCTGGGAATGGGATACACAGAACTAAATAAGTATTTCATAGGAGCTGCTCTTAAAAATAATGCTTTGATTATACAGAAGGAATTACTTTGTTTTTATTTGTTTGCATGCTTTGCTTGTCTTTTAAATTTATTACTCACTGGAAATGACCCTGATGCTGGCAAAGGTTGAAGGCAAAAGGAGAAGGCGGTGACAGAAGATGAGATGGTCAGATAGCCTCAGTGACTCAAAGGAGATAAACTTGAGCAAACTCTGGGAGATAGTGAAGGACAGGGAAGCCTGGTGTGCTGCAGTCCATGGGGTCGCAAAGAGTTGGACTTGACTTAGCGGCTGAACAACAGCAGCAACATTTATTTATTTATGGCTGTGGCATGTGGGATCAAACCCGCACTCCTTGCGCTGGAAGGGAAAGTCTTAACTCCTGGACAACCAGGGAAGTTCCAGAAGGAATTATTTTGGACCGATAGTTTCTGCTTGCATGGTGAAAATACTTCCTAGGACAGCTGATAATTCCTAGAATGAATGGGATTACGCATCTTCGGTCATCAGTATCCAGCTGAGGATGAGAAGAGAAGGATGCGGTAGCACTGAGGAGGTCAGGGCTCGATGCTCATGCCAGGGAAGGCAGAGGACAGAAGGCTCTGGACCTCTGCTCAAGGAGACAGGCTCAGAGGCAAACTCTACCTCTTTCCAGTTCTTCCCAGAAAAAATCAAACCAAAACAAAACCACCCAAAGGCAGTGAAAGGAACGAGCAGAGCCCTCTGTGGCCTGGGGGGGTGGGGGTGGGGGTCACCTGTCGTTCAGTGGCTCCGTCATGTCTGACTCTTTGCGACCGCAGGCGCTGCAGCGCGCCAGGCTCCCCTGTCCTTCGCTGTCTCCCGGAGCCTGCTCAGACTCGTGTCCGTTCAGCCCGTGACGCCATCCAGCTATCCCTATCCTCTGCCGTCCGCTTCTCCTTTTGCCTTCAAAAGACAAAGGGCATGGCCAGAGCTGTCTGTGGCTGAGGGCCCAGGGCCCAGGGCGGTGTCTGCATTTCTAGCTCTCACCCCTCCAGACACACAGTAAGACGGCACGTTTCTGCTCCGGCGAACACGGTCAGCCCCACGCTTTGGCAGTGGAAATGCGAGCTCTGACCCGGACACTTGCGGACAGAGGCGCCGTGTAGCCAGCCCTGCCCTCTTCTCCCTGCTGCGGGAGGTGGAGGCTGCCCACGGACCCAAGGGAACATGTGAACAGAGCCCTGTGGACATGAGGTCTGAGCAAAATATCCACCTTTGCACTGATTAAGACCCTGTGGCTTGGGGTTCCTTATAGGACAGTAACTTTCCTGACTGGCATCATTGCTAGTTTGTTTCAGTTCCTTTTAGATGGATCCACTTCTATGTGAATCTTTCATAAAAGTCTATTTTTCTACAAGGGAAGGGTGAGGAAAAGCAATTTTTCCAGTAAAATCATTTACAGATTATTCATTTACTGAATCAATGGACTATTGATGCTCCGGGCTTTAATTGCATACTTTGCATAGAACTGGGATCTTATAAAACCTGAACCATTAAAGTTCACTTAACATAGGCGCTATGAGGGTATATCATGCATGGAAGATGAGAAGTATGATTGCTGTCTTTTTTGTAGAATGTGCACTGAATACCTTAGGACTCAATGTTCTGCCCATGAGAGCAGGACCGCATCAGCTAGTATCAGTCAACAGTCAGTCACTGCACGTCCCAGCTGCTCTGTGATACTTTGAGAAGCAATACTGGGAAGCTGGCTGTCCTGTTTACATGCTGATCTACCCAGGCAGAGTGTGTCTTCCTGAGAGCATGTTCTGTTTACACCCTGCAGGCTCAAGGTGTAGCACAGTGAATAGCAAATATCAGGCAAAAAATTAGTATCTTGCAAATAATCAATGGGTCTGAGGCTTCCAGGTGACTCACTGGTAAAGAATCCACCTACCAGTGCAATAGGCTCAAGAGATGTGGGTTCGATCCCTGGGACAGAAAGATCCCCTGGTGAAGGGAACGGCAACCCACCCCAGTAATTCTTCTCTGGGAAATCCCATGGACAGAGGAACCTGGTGGGCTACAGTTCATGGCATCTCAAAGAGTCGGACACGACTGAGCACACACACCTCCCACAATGTTTCCAATTTTGTATTATTCCCCTACCCATTTTAAAATATGTCATAGCATGCACTAAACATTGAAACAGATTTTTTTAAAAGTCTTTTACATGGGCAGGCAGACATAAAGAAAGCTAGATGCATGTGTGTGTGCAAAGTCACTTCGGTCGTGTCCGACTCTTTGCAACCCCATGGACTGTAGGCTGACAGGTTCCTGCATCCACGGGATTCTCCAGACTAGAATAGTGGAGTGAGTTGCCATGCCCCTTTTCAGAAAGAAAGATAGATTTTCCAGTCTAAAAGTACCTCACCCCAAAGAAATGGTGGAAAGCTTTCCTGGATTTCACGGTTTGCCCAATGGCCATCATGACAGCTGGTAATGCAGATGTCTTAAATAGGACCAATCTCTCTGCTAGGAAATTTGGCATGCAAATTGTATGAACATATGGCATAAATTTTCTTAAATCAGGAAGAGTAATATAAACTACCTGACACTAAATGTTTGAAATAGAACAGAACTCTTTCCGTATGCTTATATTAGTTTCAGAAGAATGGGTCTGAGATTAGAGATTCCCAGCTATTTTAAAATTGTAAAGTCAAAAGTAGAAATGTCAGGAAAGTGGACAACCTGCTGGCTATTCATGAGGAATTTCTCGTGTATTTTGAATGCCTGGATTACATAGAATTATTTCTGGAAAAAGACTTCAACCATTTTTTGTGACATCAGCTTCAGTTTTATAATTTGTTATTACCTGTTCATTACAAGTTCCATGGTGGTGTTTCCACAAGCTGTTGCTGTGAAATACATACCTCACGTGAGGAAGTCTTTTTTTTTTTTTTTGCTGCATGTTAAGAATATTCACCCAGTGATGAGGGGGATTTAGTGTCTCATTCACCTGAAAATTTAGAGAGGTAAGTTTTTTCTAGGTTGGTCAGATCACTGACTCATTTGGTCATTCAAGAACCTGGTAATTTCCTTTGTGCTACTATCCCCAGTTTATTGACTTTTGTCCTGAATATTGACCTTCTAGGATTTCAAGAAGAAATCATAGTTCCAGACAGCGCATGTGGGTGCTAAGTCCCTTCAGTCGTGTCCGACTCTTTGAGACCCTGTGGACTGCAGCCCACCAGGCTCCTCTGGCCATGGGACTCTCCAGGCAAGAATACTGGAGTGGGCTGCCATTCTCTTCTGCAGGGGATCTTCCCGACCAGGGATCGAACCTGGGTCTCCTGCATTGCAGGCAGATTCTTTACAGTCTGAGCCACCAGGGAAGCCCGTTGCTGACTGATACTCTTTTTGAAATATCCCATGTGGATTTTGTTTCCTACCTTGAGCCCTGACTGGTACACACAGCGAATGGTACTATCAGAGCCTGGACAATAGACCTAACGTCCATGAGGGTGTTGCTACCCAACACCTGGAAATAAAAAGCTGACTTTTTGGCAAAAGGAAAAGTTGGAAGGAGGATGGTTGCTGGGTGAGCTGCCAACTGTGACTGCCTCAGATCCTAGGTCCCTGATACATTTGTCTTAACTAACGGTGGTTCCACCCTGCGTGGTTATCTGTCCAAGGTGTCCGCGGTAACAGCTAATCCCTTTTTAAGAGGGAGATGCTCGTTTTCATGTTTCCCGGCATGTTTGCTGCCATACTGTTTTTCTATGGAGGCGAAACAGATCGTCTCTGCCTTGAGCTCACTGTGCCACTAACTCTGCAGTGATTCAACCAAAGGCCATGACACTTAAATTCATCTCACCCATCTATCTTGTCTTGCAACTGTTCTAATGTTCTATACATATTTGTATACATTTTTTTCCAAACCTAAGCCATACTTCTGTCAATTTAATTTGACGTTCCCTCTTAAAAATATACTCTGAGAATTTTTCATGTTATAAAATTTAACTTCACTTGACAATCAGTCCTCTCCTCACATAAAATGTATTTCTGTAGGTTTTAAGAACAAAAAGATATTCTTAAAGAAACATCTTAAATATCTTAAAGATATTATTAAACAAGAAGAAACCAAAAGATATTCAAGTATCTTTCATATCATGGTATATTTTACTGGGAAAAGTATAAATTCTGACTTGTTACACTGATATATTTGCCAAGACGGTGGGGCCAAACGTCTCGGAGAAGTGTATTAACATGTCTCAGTCCCCTTTCTCTGGGTATGAAGGTGGTGCCAGGGCACCCAGGGCTGGTCTTTGACCTGTTTGGCTGCAGAGCTAACCCTCCAACCTTCCCTTTGCTAATCTGTAGCTCAGAATAGTAGCTCAATGGGCAGCAAGTCCCAGGCTCCTGGTCAGCTGATTCCTGCTGGTTTGGACAGTGGGTTTGGAGGCAAGGTAGGAGGAAGGGAGAGAGCAAGTTCTTCCCCCACTCTACCTTGGGTGCCATCGGCCTTCACCATCTAGCCTGGGTGCCATCTCTGTAATCTCACATTTCTCTCTCAGGCTCAGGCTCTTGTTGGAAAATTCCACCCTCAGGTTCTTTTCTGCACCATGACCTCAGCCCCTGCCCTGGTGGCACTCCTCACCCCCAGCCTTGAGAAACTGTGTATCGGTCACCTCTGTTACATCACTGCCCCGTTTAGCTTCTCAGCGCTGGCTTTGCTGTGTAAACGATGCCCTCCATTAAGTCCCCTGTATTTTGAGCTGTGGAGTGTTTTCTTTTTATATGGTCAAGCCCGGATTGATGCTTGCGTCTTATCCTCAGACACGGACAGATGAAATTGAAGGTGCAGTTGATGGTTCCTCTGGAACGGCTGAAGTTGATAAAATACAGTTGCCTCAAACAGATTTCAGGTTTCCCTGCGGACTCAGATGGTAAGGAATCTGCCTGCAGTGCAGGAGACCCGGGTTTGATCCCTGGGTTGGGAAGATCCCCTGGAGAAGGAAATGGCAACCCACTCCAGTATTCCTGCCTGGGGAATCCCATGGACAGAGGAGCCTGGATGCAGTCCATGGAGTCGCAAAGAGTCGGACACGACTGAGGTACTGACACTTTCAGACAGATTTCATAAGCCAGGAAGACTCGTAATTGTAATTGCATGACCTGAAGCTGGGAACCAGAGATTTTTCACACAGCCAGGGAAGACAAGAGCAAGAGACATCTGTCAAAATAGGCAAACAAGAAAGTGTTTGTTTGTACACTGGGGCGGGGGTGCTTGCCAGCTACTAGGACCTTGAGACTCCAACCAGACACATTACAACGAGGCATCCACTTCCAGTGCATCGTGAGCAAAATCACCAAGTATCTTCGGAATAAGAGACAAGGACATGGGCTCAGGTAGGATTAGGTGACGGTCCTGAGAAAGCGGTTTCGCCTGTTGCCTTGTCCTTGTGTTTGAAAAGTCACCCCTTTGGAATCACAAGACTACTGAGTATATCCCCAGAAATGTGGATACCATGACATCTTTTCTGTTATTTCCCTGACAAGAGTTAGAAAGCCATTTTATAAAAGAAACAAAAAAGCTAAAAGTGAGATTTTCTTATAGAGGAGCCAGGAATGATATGGAAAGATTATGGAGCTAATGGGGCATAGTCCTGAGGAGAGAATTAGGGGGATCTGTATGTAAAATTAGAAAAATAAATACAAAATATGCCTTTTCCGTGATGTTGCTTGTGACTGATGACCCATGCAGGGGATTAATACGTGAACCCCTAGGCTGAATTGCCAGGCGAAAGGAGACATGTAGTGAAAAGTTACATTCAGTCTTCTATTTTTTTGTATAAATCTTCTAAAACTGTCAGATTTGACATTTCTTTTCTGAAATTAAAGGATTATTTTGGGGACTTCTCTGGCGGCCCAGGGGTTAAGACTGCCTTCCAATGGTCAAGGAGCTAAGGTCACACGTGACTCAAGGCCAAAAACTATAACATAAAACAGAGCAACATCTTAAAAAATTCAATAAAGATTTTAAATAAAATGATCCACATCAAAGAAATCTTAAAAAAAAATTATTTCGATGTTAAACTGCCGATAACCAGCATTCAGTTCTCTGAAAAAAGTGTGGTTAGAAATGAACATTTTGGGGTGACCAATTTGACAGTGAAGATGGCTACCACATAAAACCTTATGCTAGCTTCTCATTGTTTTTTTTTTTTAATCAATTTTCTCTTTTGAAAACACTATCATAATAATTAAACCGATAGCAGTTGCAAATGCACACACATACATACATATAACCACACACATGCACACTTGTGTTTCAAACTACTCCTAAATAACTTCAGTAGGATGAAGAGGCAGGGTGGCGTTTAACCAGAATCCCGAGTCCCCTTCCTTCAACTAAAACTGCAGCCAAAAAAATCCATTTTCTCCAGCGGCTGTGAGCGTTGTGGCTCCCCAGTTCTTAACAGATAACATCTGGCACATACAATTGTTTTCCTGCCTTATTTGCTTAAAGTCCTTATTTTCAACCTTTCTAAAACAGAAGGAAAGCTTGATTTTACTGCAAATTTTCCTATGGAAGCACTGGGGAAAGTTCGATTGGCACACTTCATCATTATGCAGAGCAGTTGCAAATCTTAAATGAACATGTCAATTATTCATGACTCTAAGGTCCTGAATGCCAACAATACATTATTAATCAGCAGATGTAAATATTTTAAAACCCTGGTGAGAAACACATTCTGTGAAAGCACTTCTGCAGCAGAGTGGATAAACAGCAATTTTTGTAGCAAAAGGTGGTGGCCACACAACAACAGTTATGCAAAACTCCACACAATAGGGTTAAGAACATGGTTCAGAAGCTTTTTTTCATTCTGCCCTTTTCATAAGGTGACTGTTTTCCATGCCACAGCCATTAATTCCATGTGCTTAACCTTTGCAATAACCAAATCTATATTTGGTTCTTTCTAACCCTCTCTGCAATCTCTCTTAATTTTTAATCTCGAGTTAAAATATTTGTATTTTACTTGACTTAAAGAGGGGTTCCATTTTTAGTCGACATTTCGTTATTGAAGCAAAATTGTTTTTCCCCCCTATTTCTGTACCTTTAATTTTCCTTTCCTCTTGTCAGTGGCCAAAATCTTGGCCTTCTCTGCCTACTGAAGCTGAATTAAAAAGTACAGAAACAGAGTTTGGAGGAAACAGAAAGGTGGCCTTAATTCTCAGCTGGCAGAAAGGAGAACAGAGTAGGTGTATGCTTCAAGAACCGTGCTGCTCTGTATGAGTCTAGGGTCTTATATAAGGCAAGGGCTCAATGTATGGTGAAAACCACTACAATATTGTAAAGTAATTAGCTTCCAATTAAAATAAATAAATTAAATAAATTAAATTAAAAAAAAATAATAAGGCAAGCGCTCGCAGTCAGGAGTTGCTGGTGAGAGGCAAACTGACAGGATCTTGATTTCTTCCTCTTGCGTTGTTTCAAAGACGGTCATACACGGGCATCAGTAGCCCAGCCGTTGAGTCTGGCAGTTCAGTGGTTCTTTGGCCTTCTTTCTGATATATAACTACGAGGGGAAGGGTGTTGCAAGGGTAAGCACCAGACAGGGAATGTATTTAGAGTCAGAGGGAAAAACTATGAATTGAAGCTCCTGCAGAGTTAGGGGGCAGAGAAGCAAGCTTAATCACAGACATGCGGAGTTAGGAGAAGTTAAAGTAAAAAAGCGAGGGATGTTCAAGCCTGCTGACTGTTCTCGTCATCTTCTTTGTTCTCAGAAAAGGGAAAGAGAACTCAACCCTCTTTTTCTTTTTCACGGCAACACACTTGAAGGTGTCGTCGGTGAATCTGAGGTCCTTTCTTCATCGTTCAAGAATTTGGAGGCGAAGCCGAGAGGTTAAGAAAGTGCAGTGAGAATTTATTTAAGCACGGATACTCACTTAGATGGAGAGTGGGCAGGGGGGTGAGGAGCCACCGGTCCACCCTGGGTTTCTTTGACAAGCCTGCTGCAAGGCGCATGCCAATGAAGGGGTGGGATATTCGCTGGGAAAGGAGGAGTTTGGGGGTCCTCTTCCCTGATTTTCATCCCAGCTCCGTCTTCCCAAGGGCAGGGGGGATTTTTGCTCTTCTTTAGCTTAGATCGGAAGTGTCATTGGCATCAGTGCAGGATGAATACTTTTTCTCTTATCTTAATGACAGCTCAAGGAGCAAAAGGTCACATTTCCTAGCAACAGAGTCCCCCCTTTCCCCACCTTTCTTTGTCTGCTACTCAGATCCTACTCAGGGTGGTTTCCTGTCAGTCTGGAGGCTCCAGCTTTCCTTTGTCTACCCTTGGACCCCACTGTTTACAATATGTGTGACTTCCTGCCACCTGGCCCCTGCCCCCATCTCTCTGCTTTTACCTAGCTACTGGTTTTTCTGTAGTCATGTATGGATGTGAGAGTTGGACCTTAGAAAAAGTTGAGCACTGAAGAATTGATGCTTTTGAACGGTGGTGTTGGAGAAGACTCTGGAGAATCCCTTGGACTGCAAGGAGATCCAACCAGTCTATCCTAAAGGAAATCAGTCCTGAATATTCATTGGAAGGACTGATGATGAAGCTCCAATACTTCGGCCACCTGATGCGAAGAGCGGACTCATTGGAAAAGACCCTGATGCTGGGAAAGATTGAAGGCAGGAGGGGAAGGGGACGACAGAGGGTGAGATGGTTGGATGGCATCACCGACTCAATGGACATGGGTTTGAGCAAGCTCCGGGAGATGGTGAAGGACAGAGAAGCCTGGCGTGCTGCAGTCCGTGGGGTCGCAAAGAGTCAAACACGACTGAGCGACTGAACCACAACAACCTGCTGGGAGAAAGATGCTGCCCTTCTCCTCCCGTTCAGTCCTCCTCTCTTTAATTCCAACCTCTTGGCTTTGCCTTCTGTGGATATTTCCCTGTACCTCTCAGTGGGGATTAACCACTCTCCCCAGTGATTTTATTTCAGCTTCCCCAGGCGCAGTGTGAACTTTGTGAGCCCAGCGTCTTCTTTACCTCCCTACAGCTACAGTTCATAGCGCACACTGCACACAGAATCACCTTGGTCAATATCACCTGAAGCCTGCTGAATGAAAGCACACATTGCACCCACCCTCAACTAGCAGGTACCCACACTCAATCCAAGAAGAGCTTCTCTTCCTGCTTTTTCTAGGAAGCAGCATAACCGGACGATTAGGAGCGTTGGCACTGAAGCTGGTATACATGCAGGTAGCGTTTGGCTCTCCTTAATGGGTTGCATGAGGTTTAAATGAAATGATCTAGAGAAACACTGGGTCCGTAGCAGGTGCTGCTAAAGTTGCAGTGAGTGTTGGTCATGCCCTGCTGTTATCATCATCGTTGTGAAAGCACGTTCAAAGCCACAACCATAAAAATAGACATCTGCTGAGTCACTTGGATCCTGGATATCTGGAGACCTCAATTCTGCTAAATTTCTCACCTACCTTACCCTCCATCCAGCAGCAGCAGAGGCCCTGAGTGAAACCTTTGTTAGGGAAACAAACAAAAGCCCAGCTGGACTCCTTGAAATAGAGGCTAAACATTCTAGCTGGGAACCTCTGGAATTTCCATGATGATTTTCTCATTGTTTCTCATTGTTAAAAGATGCACTATCTTACAGGAAAGAGTAAAAACACGCTGGACTTAATGGTATTTATCATTATTTTGTCAAAAATAAAAAGGTTAAGTACAAATTAAATTTTACAAATTCTGTGCTATGGTGGAGAGTGCTCAGTCACTTCAGTCGTGTCCCACTCTTGCCACCCTACAGACTGTAGCCCACCAGGCTCCTCTGTCCATGGGATTCTCCAGGCAAGAATACTGGAGTGGGTTGCTATGCCCTCCTCCAGGGTATCTTCCCGACCCAGGGATGGAACCTACATTTCCTGCGTCTCCTTCATTGCAGATGAGTTCTTTCCTGCTGGGCCCCTGGATGCCCCAAGGCGGAGAGAGGCATTTGTGATCACAATTGTGATCTCAGACCGTGGGCTACAATCCAACCCTGTCACTCACCAGTGGGGTGACCCTAAGACATTCTGGAACTTTTTCATGCCTCTGCTTCCTCATTGTTACAAATGGAAGCCAATCTGTGTCTCTAGCTTATGAGAACTCTCAAGAGGAGGAGTTGAGTACTGTGACTAGGACAGGTCCTGGTGTGTGGCATGTTCTACACCCACATTAGCTCTGTGATTTTTAATAACTCAGATCACACGGAACTGTGTACTTGTGGGCCATGTACAATACAGATCCAAGGCTCTTAAATTCCCTTTGAATCTTAATCAAAATACCATGGAGCTATTTTAAAAAGTAGGAAGACCCTTCTGATGAGTCACATTCCCAGTTTGAAAGGGTAAGAGTGGGTTTGGTAAAGCTCCCTCTTTACAGCCTCTAGGAAGTGCTCTGACACTGCCTTCCACAGGTCCTTTGTCACCAAAATGATGCAAATCTTGCACTCTGTCTCATAATACAGCTGGTCTAATTTAGTATAAAATAATGCTTTCTGACATTTTATTTAGAACTTAAAATTGCCCAAGAAATTTTCAGCAAAGTTGAAGCTCTACAAAGCTACAGAACAAGCCAACCATCTGTCTCCCAGTAATACCGACTCGATCGAAGCCCCTTCAGACTGAACTTGACTTTCACCAAAAGGCCGTGCAAAAGCAACCTCTAACAGCACCCTCTGAATTTCACACGAAACTGGTAGATATGAGAACCACTATAATTCTCAGCAATCCACTGAGTGCCCCCTAACCCCCTCAGAGTCAGTTCCTAGGCAGGTTGATAAGAAGTCAGGGAGGAGAGATGGGTCTGGGGTTCTTAAGGAGGAGGAAAGGACAAACATTTATTTCTTTTTTCTCTACATTCCTTAGTCTTAATCACATAAAATGTGGGGGTTTTTTTTCCTTTAAACCGGGAACTGATGTTTACACAACAAACAAATCAGTTTAAACTCTGTACCAGGGATTATATAACAACAACGTATCCTGCCTGAGGACAGTTTCTCCTTCCTGAAAACCTTCTGACTAATGCTGGTATTTTAGAACGCATATTGAGGGAGTGGGTCTGATAAGATCTTTACAACCTTGAGACATTCTTTTGATTTATTGTAATAACTGATTTAAAAAGCATTTAACTCCCTTGCTAAGACTAGCAAGGGGGGCATTCTCCGCCCCCCTTCTGATGTCTTTATCAGAAGCTTTCTCTGTGCCTTTTTCACTTTAATAAAACTGCTACAGAAAAGCTCTTAAGTGATCAAGCCTGGTCCCTGGTTCCGAAGCTAAATCTTCTTCTTCGGAGATTGCAAATCTGACATCATTCACCGTAAGCTATCAAAACTTTAAAAAAATTTTTTTTTAGGTAAACCGGTTTCTTCCTGAAATATATAGTGCTGATCCTGCCCCACTATCTTCAATATGCGTCGAATGTCCCCTGGGCCTGCTGATTTCCTGGTGTTGGTACTATCTCCATCTCTGTTGGGCTTCTCTGGTGGCTCAGATGGCAAAGAACCCACCGGCCAGGACATGTGTATTCCGATGGCTGATACATGTTGATGTTTGACAGAAAACAACAAAATTCTGTAAAACAGTAATCCTTCAATTAAAAAAGTAAAATAGATTTTAAAAATATCAATTGGAAATATATACACAATCTAACAATTTGAGAATAATTTTAAAGAAGGTAGGTTCAAACACATTTTGCATGATGTTACTATTTTGTGTCTGTATTATGTACCATATATTATCTTGTTTTGTGTGTGATTTTAAAAATTAGCTGTATTTTTAGTAAACAGTAACTTTTATTGGTAGGTTTTCCAGGTGGCTTAGTGAATAAAGAATCTGCCTGCAATGCAGGAGACACAAGAGATGCAGGTTCGATCCCTGGGTTGGGAAAATCCCCCGAAGAAGGACGTGGCAACCTGCTCCAGTACTCTTGCCTGGAGAATCCCATGGACACAGGAGCCTGTCAGGCTACAGTCCATAGGGTCGCAAAGAGTCGGACATGACTGAAGTGACTGAGCACACTTTTTTTTAACTTTATTAAAATACTGAGTTTATTTCCCATGTATATTTTGACTCCCCACTGTTTCCATCTGTCTGGTCACCACTACTACTATTCCTATCATAATTTTCCATACATACTTAAAATCAAGCAAAGTGTGGAGTTCCATCTTTAAAAACTAAACAGGCATTTTGGACAACATGTTTGTGGCAATGGAACGTGGACAACATTTATCAGACACAATAGGGAAAGTTCTCACTCTGTATTATGAAAAGGACAGCCAGATATCAACTGTTACAGAAATGAAATAAGACGGAAAATTTTTTTATTGTTAAAGAGAAAAAAAAAGAATCCACCTGCCAATTCAGGAGACCTGGGCTCGATACAGAAGAAAGAAATGGCAACCCTCTCCAGTATTCTTGCCTGGAAAATTCCATGAACAGAGGAGCCTGTTGGACTACAGTCCATGGGGTCACAAGGAATTGGACATGACTGAAGCTGCTAACGCTCACTTTTCCATTGCTGTTGTATTTGCACTACCTTCATTTTGTAGTGATTAACTTTTATCTAATTCTCAATGCAAGTGCCATTAGGTCACTTTTTAATATTTAATCTTTTCAAATAGTCAAAGTGCTTTGGAAAATACGCCTTAATATAAGCCAGTTCCAGACTCTGTATAGTTCAGAGAGAATATAATTAAGGAGGATAACACGAGGAAATATTTAGGGCCACATGATAGGGAGAGCTGGAGCAGTGCTGGACCTGCTTCCGGATGCTGATGACAAGAAAGGACCAGAATTATAATAAATGTCCCTGCTCTGACTTAATATAGAGATTCTGGATTTAAGGATATCGATCCTGGACTATCACCTGAGACTCAGCGGAAGATAACATCTGATATATTAAGCTTCTGTCTCTCTACGTGGCTAAGTAGCAGGTGGCAGCTTTGGATCAATACTCCGTGCTCCCACTGGAAACTTAGAACAGACTTGACTGGAGGTCTTACGTGAGAAGCAATAACATTTTGTAATCCTATTCCTTGTCTTCACCTGTGCTGCCACTGATGACCTTGATCCAGAATGATGCCGTGATTCACAGTCTGGTTAATACAGATTTAAAGAAAAAAATCAATAGAGCACACCGTCATGGTTCTCTTGGGGTTGGAGGGGTTGGGAGGGATTTAATGTTAAGAATGTTTTTTGGTGGGGGCAAGAAAAATCACAAAATATTTGCAAAGGATTTAGCTGGAAATGCAGATAGTAGAAACATGTTTTTCTTAAGTGTGATATGAATCTGGAAAATTACCAACGTTGTAGATAATGGACTTCCCAGGTGGTGCAGCAGTCGTAAAGGATCCACCTGCTGATAGAGGAGAAGCAGGGGACTTGGGTTCACTTCCTGGGTCAGGAAGATACCCTGGAGTAGAAAATGGCAACCTGCTCCAGTATTCCTGCCTGGAAATTTTCATGGACAGAGGAGGCTGGTAGGCTACAGTCCATGTGGTCGCAAAGAGTCAGACACGACTGAGTGACTGAGCAGGCACGCACACAGATAGTAGAAATATATTTTTCCTAAGTGTGATATTAATCTGGAGAATTATCAAGGTTACAGAGAACAGGAGAGCTCAACCCACCTGCTCCCTCCAGGTCAGGCTGGGGGAACAGTGAATAAGGCATCCATGTACTGACAAATCCTGGCATCCACAGGGCTTCCAAAAAAAAAAAGTGAAAGAGTGTTTACCTCCACTGCCTTGGGCTTAGATGGCTCACTCCTGGCCATTTGCAAGACTGGAGAAATCAAAAAGCATATTAATGTTTATAAAGAGACTTTTTTTAGTCAAAAGTCAAGAAAGTAGACTGTGAGGAGGGTCTAGGGCATGAATATTTTCAAAACACATGAAGGGGACCACTGTGAGTATAAACTTTATTCCCTCCACCAAACAAAACATGATGTGTTCAGGACACCACCCTCAAACCTGGAGCATGAAAGTGTTAGTAGCTCAGTCGTGTCCCACTCTTTACGACCCCACAAACTGTAACCCTCCAGCGTCTCTGTCCATGGGATTCTCCAGGTAAGAATACTGAAAGGGGTGGCCATTTCCTTCTTCACGGGACCTTCATGACCCAGGGATCAAACCAGGGTCTCCTGCATTACAGGTGGATTCTTTACCACCTGAACCACCAGGAAAGATCTCCTTGGAGCACGTTGACTCATAATTGCAATATGACACAGCGAGAATTTCCAACTGCTGGAATGGCACTAAGGCTGCGGAAGAGACCTAAGAACAATATCCAAGGTGCTCTTCTCATAACTGCTCTATGTGTAAAAGTACAAAGTGGGGCTGGGGGATTACAGAAAGAACAAGATGCCTCTGTTTTTCACATGAAGTGAGAGCCACTCTCGTATCTGACTCAGGTATGGATATGAACCTGTTAGAGAGCAACTGACCTCTTTTTACTGTCTGTTTCCTGTCTTCTCTCAACACCTGACACAACAGCTGGGTGTCATTTGTTGTTGTTGAGTGATAGAGACCCAGTGCAGGAGTACCTGGCACATAGTAGGTAGCTGGGAAATATGGGTGCTGGGAATAAACAGAATTACAAATAGAATAGACATTTCCTTAACAGCCTGTAGGGCATTTAGAAAAGTGAGCATTCTGTAAAGAACTCTGCAATGTGACAATATTGTGTGGTTATTGCGTGTATGTGTGTGTGTGTGTGTGTGTATATGTATACACATATATATGTATACTCATGTAAGGGCTCCCCATGTGGCGCTAGTGGTAACAACATGCTTGCCAGCGCAGGAGACGTAAGAGACTCGGTTTCCACTCCTAAGTAGCAAAGATCCCCTGGAGGAGGGCATGGCAACCCACTCCAATGTTCTTGCCTGGAGAATCCCATGGACAGAGGAGCCTGGTGAGGTACAGTCTATGGGGTCACAAAGAGTCAGACACGAGTGAAACAACCTAGCATGCATTCTCATGAAAGTTTTTATATACGCATGTATGCATAATTTTGTGATGATAACTACCTGAAAGAATTATCACTTAATACTTTTCCTGTTTCACATATATGTTTGAATCTTTTGATGGCCACACTTGATTACACACGAGGGACAGAGAACACCGCAGATCTCTGGACTCGTCCACTCACCTTTGGCTGAATGCTATGCTCCGCTTTCTGGATGTCTTGCTGTAAATTCAGGTACAATGACAGCAATCCTTCTCCTTCTCTGATGGTTTATCCTATCATCATCGTTCAGTCGCTCAGTCCTGTCTGACTCCTTGCGATCCCACCAACTAGAGCCTGCCAGGCTCCTCTGTCCATGGGATTCTCCAGGTAAGAATACTGGAGTGGACTGCCATTCCCTTCTCCAGAGGATCTTCCTGATCCAGGGATCGAACTTGGGTCTCCTGCGTTGCAGGAAGATTCTTTACCATTTGAGCTTCAGGAAAGACATTCCCAATTTGGAACCACTCCATTGTTCCAACAAGCCCCTTATTCTCTTGGATTGCGTTTGTCCTACAAGATTGGTGAGCCCAAGGGAGAACATAACAGCTGAGATCCCCCTCATGAACTAGAGGAAGAGGCAGGCTTAGAACTAATTGTGCTAAGTGTGAGAAGGACATGAGAATTCAAATCAAATAGGGGTATTCTCTAGAGGGAAAGGGGCTGGGAAGACTTCTTTGAGGAAATTACTTTTAAGTGGGGACTTGAGGAATAGTAAGGAAATAGCAATTCAAAAGATAAGGTAGGGGTGTGTGGAGTTGTTCCTGGAGACACAACAGTAGGCTGCGGGTCAAGAAGGAACACAAGAAGAACTGGGGCCTGAGAAAAGATGAACAGGATGTGAGACAATGAGGGAGGAGAAGCAAAGATGAAATAGAAAAGGCAATGGCAGTGAAAGTCGCTCACTCGTGTCTGACTCTTTGCAACCCCATGAACTGTATAGTCCACAGAATTCTCCAGGACAGAATACTGGAGTGGGTAGCCTTTCCCTTCTCCAGGGGATCTTCCCAACCCAGACATCAAACCCAGGTCTCCTGCATTGCAGGAGGATTCTTCACCAGCTGAACCACAAGGGAAGCCCAAGAATGCTGGAGTGGGTAGCCTATGCCTTCTCCAGTGGATCTTCCTGACCCAGGAATCGAACCAGGATCCCCTGCATTGCGGGTGGATTCTTTACCAACTGAGCCACAAGGGGAAGTCCATAGGAAAGAGAGGTAGGGATCAATTCACCCAAATTCCTTCAGGGAGGTTATTTTATTCTAAGACACACTATGAAGTCTTTGAAAAGCCTTAAGCAGGAGAGTGAAATGATCTGATTTATATTTCAGAAAGATTGCCTGGTATGTGAAAAATGAACTGAAGGGAGCAAAAAGAAAAACAGTCACAGAAGATGCAGCAGATTTTGTCAATAGCCAAGTCTGAAAGCAGAAGATTCAGAGAAGTGGGAAGATTTGAGACGCAATATGAGAGGAGACTGATGGCATCTGGTGACCACTGTAGATGGAAACCTGAGAGGGAAAGGGAGTCAGAAATAAGCGATGGTTTGTGGTCGCGCGATCTCCAGAAACGTGCAAATTTGGAGAGAAAACATGGGGGGAAGGAGACACCTGGGAGAAATTCACAAGGAGGTGTCAAAAACCCGAGAGGAAAGGGCTAGAATGCAGAGTTAAAAATTGAAAGCATCCACCTACAAATAATATTTAAATCCATGGGAATAAACAATACAATGCAAAGCAAGTACCTGGCAGGGCGAAGGCTAGAAAATACAAAAAAAGCAAAGTAGAAGATGAGTATGAGGCAAGGAGACCAGGATGGGGTGGCTCTGAAGCAGAAGGGGCCCCAGGGAGTGCCCTTACTGCGGTCAAGAGAGCACCAAATCAGTGACCGGTCTTCAGCTATCTCCAACAATGCTGAGAGGTCCCATAAGTTGAGGATAAGGCCATCTGTGGGTCTAACAGAGAACTTGCAAATGACCTTGAAAACTGCAGTTTGCGTGTAGTGGGACAAGCAGAAGCTCCTTTGGATGTAGAATAGTGGTCTTATTGAGGTTGGGAGCAGATGCCTCTTTAAAAAGTTTAGGCATTTTGACACATACACACTATGGATATGCTTAGTCGCTCAGTCATGTCTTACTCTTTGCGACCCCATGAACTGTAGCCCACCAGGCTCCTCTGTCCATGGGGATTCCCCAGGTAAGAATACTGGAGTGCGTTGCCAAGCCCTCCTCCAGGGGGTCTTCCCAACCCAGGGATCGAACCCAGGTCTCCTGCATTGCGGGCGGATTCTTTACCGTCTGAGCCATCAGGGAATATGGATACTATGTATGACGTAGATAACTATTGAGAATATACTGTATGGCAAAGGGAACTCCACTTAATGCACTGTGGTATTATTCTAAGTGGGAGGGAAATCCAAAACGGAAGCAATCTATGTATACCTGTGGCTGATTCATGTTGTCGTACAGCAGAAACTAACACATTGCAAAGCAACTCTACTCCAGCAAAATTGATTTAAGAAAATGTTTGGGTGTAAAGGGAAGCTGAAATATGGGACAACAGTTGAAAACAGGCATAAGATCAAGGGGGAAGATAGAAGAGAGAAAATAATACAGTGCGACAGGAATGATTAGGGGAGAACCAATGACATGGAAAGAGTGGGGTTCATTGGAGAAGCAATGGCTTTGAGAATTCAAGGTGAAGTGGGCAAGTGAAGAGAGCTGCCTTTAAAAAGAGAGTTGACAAAATGGACCAAATGCAGGTAGAGCAGTATGGCAGGGAAATCAGAAAAGTGTGAATGTAAAGCTATCAATTTTCAGTGAAGCAAGCTCTAAGAAACCCACAGGCTCGTGCCCATCTCAGAGTCTGCTTCCTGGGGGACCAAACTGGCAAAAGCCAACTCGAAGCTCCAGTCAACACATCAAGGACTCCAATATATGCCTCCACATCCCTCTTAAGTTCCAGGCTCTCCACCTCTCCTCTCAGCACCCTTTCTAGAATGTGATTACGTCTCAAATATAAAAATAAATGTGATACTTTCCCTGTGGAACTCTGGATTTCCTCATCCCTATGACTCAGTCCTTGCCAAACTGCTTCATCTCAGTGAACAGAATCACCATGTACCCAGACACTGAAGCCAAAAGTCTAGAGCTAACCTGCTCCTCTCTCCCAGAGGCCCCCTCTGATCCCCTTTCAGTCCTGTTGGCCCCACCTTTCAAACAGACCTCAGGTGAGTTCACTCTGACCTCTGCTGTGCTCTGTGCTTGGTCACTCAGTTGTGTCCGACTCTGCGACCCCATGGACTGCAGCCCACCAGGCTCCTCCATCCATGGGATTCTCCGGGCAAGAATACTGGAGTGGGCTGCCATGTCCTCCTCCAGGGGATCTTCCCCACTCAGGGATCGAACCTGGGTCTCCCGCATTGCAGGTAGATTCTTTACCATCTGAAGCCACCAGGGAAGCCCGCCGAGTTCCAGCTGCCTTGGATTCCTGCCTAGACTCCACAGCCCTGTAACTCCTCCCTTCTGTTTGTGCTCCTCCACCCTGTTCTCCACGCAGCGACTCCAGCTGTAAAATAAGGTTAGCCAAGAATCAGGACGTACAGTTCCTCTGCTCCAGACAACTCAGTAGCCTCTTGCTTACCCCACCAGGTCTGAAGGTCTAAGAGAACTGGCTGCCCCTGACCCCCGGCATCTCTCCCCATCCCCGCTTCCCTCAGCTCCAGCCACACTGGCTTGTAACTGCGCTTGAACACACTCTCCGTGCTTCTCACAGCCTCGGGGACACTGAAGGTGCTGTTTCCTTTTCTGAGATGCTTTCTATCAGGTCTCTGCATGACCCTCTAGTCTTCTCGATCTTCGCCCCCCAGTCATTCTGCACAGAAGCTGCCCAAGAACATCCGCGTAAAACAGCCTCCGTGATCTGCCACTCGCTTCCTTGCTTCCTTCTTCATTATAGTCACATGGTGACCAGCGCAATTTTTTTAATCGCTTCTTTAAAAAAATTGCATTATTTATTTATTTTTGGCCTCAAGGCATGTCAAATGTTAGTTTCCTGGCCTAGGATCAAACCCACACCCTCTGCATTGGGAACAGAGTCCTCACCACTGGACTGCCATGGGAGGCTCAGTCACTACTTCAAATTGTGCTGTTTCCTTCTTACCTGTCTTTTCCACCAGACCCTGAGCACCATAAGGATAGATGGGACAGATGTCTTGTCTCTGGTGTTTATTGCTGTGTCTTCTACATCTAGAATAATTCCTAGTACTACTTTGTCCGACACTTTGAAACCCACAGACTGTAGCCTCCCAAACTCCTCTGTGCATAGAATTCTCCAGGCAAGAATGCTGGGTAGCCTTTCCCTTCTCCAGGGGATCTTCCCAACCCAGGGATTGGACCCAGCATTGCAGACAGATTCTTTACCAGCTGAGCTGCCAGGGAAACCCCCTAGCACTAAAGAGATGTTAATTAATATTTACCAAACAAATGCATGAATAAACAACAGAATAGTTTCTGTATTAAAATTCTTCTAGAGTAGAGGTAAGAATTTGTGAAACCCAACCTTGAAATTATCCCAGGCCATGTTGTAGAACTTGAAGCAATGAATCTGTTCCACATTTAAATGTTTGAACAGATTTGAAGCTCCCTTTTGAAAAAAAAAAAACTTACAAATGGTGACCTTGTAAACTGATGGCAGCGGTAAAGCGTGGTGTTGCCAGATTAAAAAACAATGTCCAGTTAAATTTGAATTTCAGATAAACAGAGTTTTTTAATATAAGTATGTACCACGTGATATTTGGGACATACTTATACTTTAAAATCCATTGTTTATTTGACTTTAACTGAGGATCCTTTATTTTTATTTGCTAAATATAGACACCTAGTGAAATAGCTTCCCATCAAATAAACCATCATCTGCAACCCTGACATTCGTTGTTGTGGAGTGTGTGTGTGTGTGCGCTCAGTCAGTAAGTCATGTCTGACTCTCTACGACCCCATAGACTGTAGCCCATCACACTCCTGTCCATGGGATTTCCCAGCAAGAATGCTGCAGTGGGTTGCCATTTCCTTCCCCAGGGGATCTTTCCAACCCAGGGATCAACCCCGAGTCTCCTGAATTGGCAGGTGGATTCTTTACCACTGAGCCACCTGGGAAGCCCCTTTGATGTGGAAGACCTGTTATTTAATTTCTTGCTCTAAACTTCAGTTGTGAAGTGTCAGGGGGGGAAATGCTATCAAAACCACACCCAGACAGCTAGTGTCATGAAGAATGATTTAGAGGAAACGTTAACGATTTATTTTCCCAGGACGCTTTTAGCTTTCTCTCTCTATGAAGTGCATCACTAGAACATGTTACACACGGGAATTCCTTTCACTTCAGATCCCGGCAGAATCACCCTCAAAGGATGAATCCACGTCACGTGACACTGGGCTTCCTCCTCACCCCCTCCAGTCTGCTCTTTCTGCTCCACCGGGTTCCTGGTCCAGGAGGTGGGCCTTGCCGAGGGTGCCCTGTTCTCAGACGTCCTGTTGGGCCGCCAGGGAGGAGTCCGGGTGGCAGGTCTGTGGGTGGAGGAGAGTGAAGGCATTGCTCCCCTTGGCATTCCTCCCGCGAGGAGCCTTGTACCGGCTGCATGTCCTCACTGAGGGACACAGCACCCTCAAGGCGACCCTTCTGTAGGACCCTCTGCTCTGGCTTCTGTAAGCCTGGTCTCCCGGTGCCCCTTCTTGCCTGCAGGGGTAACAGGCAGCCCAGCGATCCTAGCAGCCCTGAATCTCTGCATCCCGGGGCTTCGACCTGTCCACATCCCTTGTAAGGGATGCGAGGCAGGCAGGAGAGGTAGTCACCGTGAATGGGCCGTCTGTGTCCTGCTGGCTTCCTGACCCGCACACTCTCCAAGGACCAGACAGACGAGGACACCTTTTCATTATCTCTGTGTCTATTTACTGAGGACATCGTCACCTTCTCCCTCAGAGTGGACTAGAGAAATACCATCGTTCTGTGTGCTTCCTGTCCCTCCTCAGTCAGCCCTGCAAAGGAACTACATCTGTTGGTCCGTCTGTGTAATGGAGGAGGACAGAGGAGCAGAAACAAATGACAGCAT
The DNA here is from genome assembly GCA_024291935.2 of Okapia johnstoni. Classification (NCBI taxonomy): domain Eukaryota; kingdom Metazoa; phylum Chordata; class Mammalia; order Artiodactyla; family Giraffidae; genus Okapia; species Okapia johnstoni. Next base: position 103,901,746 of record CM044313.1, read on the forward strand.
ATTACTCCTGCGACATTTTCGAAGAGCAAAAGAGTGAAATGGTTCAAAATAGCTTTGAAAGGGAAAGTGAAAGCCGCTCAGTTGTATCTGAATCTTTGCGATCCCATGCACTGCAGCTGCCAGGCTCCTCTGTCCATGGGATTCTCCAGGCCAGAACACTGGAGTGGGTAGGCATTCCCTTCTCCGGGGGATCTTCCCAACCCAAGGACTGAACCCAGGCCTCCTGCATTGCAGGCGGATTCTTTACCATCTGAGCCACCAGGGAAGCCCTAAGATAGCTTGGTATGTGTTAGTCGCTCAGTCATGTCTTTCCCTTTGAAACCCATAGACTGTAGCCCAAGGGGCATGGAATTTTCCAGGCAAGAATACTGGAATGGAGTGCCATTTCCTCCTCCAGGAAAATAGCTTTAAAACGTGTTAAATAGTTAAATACTTAACACTTACTTTTATGGTTTACCTGCTTTAAACGTTTGGAATTACAGGTGACTGTACATTGTGCATCGTCTGGAGTTGTATAGAACAACCTGAATCGATTCATCAGACCTCCTTTAACCGTGTTTGTTTTTACCAAAGTAGGAGAACTAAACTGGCTGACTTCCAGAGGTGCGCCTGGGCGTTGGCTTTATTCTGTATCTTCAGGCACTACAGTTCTACTGAGAGCTGCTGCCTCTGCAAACGATTGCTTGTTAATATCTGGTCAGTAGCACATTCACAGACTAAGATACTTCCAGCAAATTAAAGAAAAAGATTCCACTGTAGGCTTCTTTACCTCTGAACACCAGGTCTTGCTGAACCAAAATTCTAAGGAAGTTTAAACTTCAGATCTTAAAAAGTTACAAGGTTTTTACATAAATATCAGATATTTTGCACATATTTCCTAAATGTTATCTTATCTTGCCCCTTGTACATAAAATTTATTTATGTGTACATTTAAATACCTTCTCTTATAAAGCATCATTTGTTTAATTAAAAAGTAACTACAGAGAGGTAAAATGGCTTCGTTTAAAATTAAATTCTGGCTTTCACATAGGGTTACTAAAAGGTTATTAAGGTCTTAACGAGTGTATTTTTGGTCTACAATTTGCTACTATTTTATAATTCATGAATTGTAGTCAAACATAACAGATATGATTTCCTTTTTTTAATGTTGATTTTCTTTGAGTATATGAAAGGAATAAGTCTATACTTCATCTGTTAATTTCTGGAAAATATGATTTAAAGAAACTCCTATGATGATTATGGATTTGTTAGTTTCTCTTTTATTTTTTCCCATCAGATTGTGCCTTACGCACATGAAAGATAAATTCGTTAGCTGCTAAAGCGCAGAGGTTTGTCATTCACTTGGGATAATTGACAAGGATGCAATCAAAACACAGGCATGGTCCCTTGTTCTGTGGAAACACCATTCTAAGGGGTTGCCTGTATGAGCTGTTTAATCTTTATGCAGCATCATATGGAACGTGGTTTTATCATCTCCACTTTTCACCTGAGGAAATTAAGGTAGCAAAGCTTAACTGGCTTATTCTTGATGTCACAGACAGTGAGGACCCTGAACTATCTCTTGCTGCTAACATTTAATCATTAATAACTGTCCTTAATAGCTACATCCATATAATTTTTATGTAAAATATCATACCTGGCCATACATTTCTCTGATGCTACAGCCAGTTCAAGTGAGAAACACTCACTGATGTAAATGAATTCTGATACTGTCCAATACACACACACACACGATTTGACCACAGTATCATTTTATATATATTTTGATATGTGTATCATAGCACATGTATGCATAAATATGTGTGTATGCCAGTGTAGGAGATGCAAGAGACGTGAGTTCATTCCCCAGGTTGAGAAGATCCCCTGGAGAAGGAAATGGCAACCCACTCCAGTATTCTTGAGTGAGAAATCCCATGGACAGAGGAGCCTGGCGGGCTATAGTCCAGGCGGTCACAAAGAGTCAGACACGACTGAACAACTGAACACACATATATCAATATAAAGACACTGGGCAGGGAGCCAATGGACATTTATGTGACTCTCTGCCAGGACCATTATTTATCCTAGAGGAAGGTCTGTACCCCCAAAAGGGAGAGCAAATGTGACAATGTAGGGCAGTCACAAAACATAAAAAAAATACCTCCTCGACCACATCAGATCTTAACGTGTCATGTAATTAAGGAATATTTGCACCTTCGTTCACTTATTCTCTTTCACACATTTGATCTGCAGGTTGTCTGCCAAGCCTTGGAAGTGGGTATGCAGAGGTGGGTGTGCCAGACACAACTGCCCGGGGGCATGGAGCCTCACGCAGCAGGTGCCATCAAACACGAGCTGTGCAGAAGCAGAAGAGGGGGTATCTAACTTAGGGAAGGGAAGGATTTCTGAGTGGCATCCTGAAGCGTGGAGGGCAGTTCATGGGGGCACACACAGGGGAAGGAGAGCCTTCCAAAACCACACACCAGGACCTGGGCCGCTGAAACCTACCTCCTCTTGTATTAAACGTCTTCTAGCCCTTCTTCCGGCTGTGTTTTCCTCCAAGGAATGAATTCTGTAAACCAATTGCAACGCCCGTTAGAAGATGGCAAGAGTCTGGAGCGGAGCTGCAGGCAGTGCAATACGCTGTCTGTGCCGTAGGTTCCTGGGTTCTGAGGGTGAGCTGCGGGCAGTGCAATACGCTGTCTGTGCCATAGGTTCCTGGGTTCTGATACAAAAACTGGAAACTGCACCACATGAAAGTCTGTTGTGAGCAGCGGATCTTTTAACATCTGGATAAGTGCTATAAAAGGGAGGCTTTCCAGCAAGTTTTCAGAAATTTTTAATTGCATTTTTTGAAAATAATCACTTTGGGTTCTAGGCACTATAAAATCAAGTATCACCGAAATAATTTTGATGCTCTGACATATTTATTGACCAAAAGGAGGTCAACCAGGTCAAGTTCTGTTTGCTCTTGCCAGAAATATGTGCTATTAATACAGTCACGTGTTTGTGTCTCTATGGCTCACAGATGAAAAGCATATTTTGAAAGTGAATTTTACTAAAACATAGGGCTGTTGGCTCTGAATTCCATTTTCATCACTGAAATGTTTATTTGCTGTGAGCACAGCTGTAACATGGTCCAAAGCCTCTTCTCCCCCGTGGAGAGCACCAGTTAATATATCACCACTAATAGCTTGAAGATACCAGCAGAATGACATCTGTTTTCAGGCTTATATATATTTAACAAAGAGAAGACAAAACATAATTTTCTTCTTCTTTGCAAAAGGAACTATAAAGGCAGGGCAGTGCCTTTAAAATTGATCTATTTCTTGATTATTTAACCAGCATCATATCTATCCTTGCCCGATCTTCCCAAACATCAAAGACAAGTAAATATGATGTAAAGCTGAGTGTGAATTAACTATTCAATAAACCTTCACTTGTTTATCATACTAATTAAGTACTCACTGCAATTTGACCAGAGCTGAGCTAAAACCTGCTTTCTGCTATATATGGTTCCAAGAATTAGAGCAGGTTGAAACGGAACAACAAGGATAAGATTTCTTGGGTTAAGCATCTCCTCTACTGAGCAAAAGCAACTGGTTTTCAATTTACAACCATTGCATCTATTCATTTATGAGTAGGCAGCCAAATCTATAGCTGAAAATTTTCTGTCAATTCTCAATCAACTTATTCGGTACATTTAAAAGAAACAAAGCTCTGTTTCCTTAAGCAGATTTCTGAGGGAAAATACACACACGGTAAATGTCATCATTGTCAGTGGTGCAGTCCGCGGCCTGGATCCAGTTCATTCATCAGGCCGTGCAGCCAGCACCCCTACTTCTTTGTGTGTGTGTCTCGATGTTTGTTTATTCATTTTGGGCTGTGCCGAGTCTTCCTTGCTGTGCAGGCTCTTCTCTCGTTGCAGAGTGTGAGCGTCTCACTGTGGCATGTGACCCGTTGCAGAGCGCAGGCTCCAGGTGCTCGCCTTCAGTGGTCGCGGCACTCAGGCTTTGTTGCCCTGCAGCCTGTGAGATCTTCTCAGATCTGGGATAGAACCTGCGTGTCCAGCGCTGGCAGGCAGATTCTTCACCACTGAGCCACCAGGGAAGCCCCACCCCTGTATCTCAGAGTGGAATCACTATGCTAAGTGAGAGAGGCCAGACACAAAACCCCACATATTGTATGATTCCACTTACACGAAGCAACCAGATTAGGCAAATCTACAGATAGAGAAGGCAGAGCTGCTTGGGGCCTGTGGGTAGAGGACATGGCAGTGACTGATTGATGGGGATGGGGATTCTCTTTGCGGTATTAACATTTTTCTGAAACGAGGCTTCCCTCATGGTCCACTCAGGGTCACTCTCACAGCTGTCACCGAGAAAAGTGCCTTGTGGTCTTGGAGACCCTGTGACTAAGTCTGGGCATGGCATTTTCTTTCCCCAGCCCATCCAAGACCTCCCAGGCACATTGATGAGACCTGTTACACCTCTGGAAGACACAGCACCTGTGGGCAGGAGTTCACAGACAGGAGGACAAACGAAGTCACCATCCTCTGTCTGACCTGGGACTTAGGGCGAACACTAGAAGGTATCTCCTTCATCTACAAGATGAGGGAATTAGACTAGGTGACTGCAAATTCCTCACAGCATTGAAATTCTCAGACAATAAAAAAAGTTACCAGCTCAGATTTCTATGAAGATCTCTTGAGTAAATGTAAGTTAGAAATTTCTAAGTGAGAGACAGAGCTCCTTCAGAAACCTCTTGCTGGATTGAAATCAAATTTGTTTTAACACCAAGTGGGCATCTTGCAAGAGAGGAGGATCTTGAGGGCATGAGCGTGGCCCCTCGGCAGCTTGCGTGGATGGAGCATGAGGAGCACGGACCACGTTGTAGGGTGGACCTGGAAAGGGCTTGGCCAATGGACTGGGAAGGCATCCTTCGTCTTGCAGAAGCGCTGGTGCTGATTGAGGGACAAGAAGGTGGTGGGCAAAAGGGGGCATTCTCAGGACTTCACAGATGATTTACTTTGCCTGAGGATGTGTTGGGGACCACTGAGGTTGGGAGCAAGGCAAAGGTAGAGATGGTGTGTCTCCTCTAAGGAGCTCTGGTCTTATCAGTGAGACTGACAGAATGTACAGTGACTGTCACCGATGGCTATGAACTTTGTGCTCCACAGCACCACACTCAGATGCGTGCACACACACACACCTTCCAGCCAACATTAGCACCCTCCACCGACACTCATCACAAATCTGAAGCCGTGGTTACCTGCTGACTGCTTACAACTGCACAAAATAACCCTGATGTAAATATCAGAATCCAACAAAAGTCCATAGTAAAGGATTAAGTACAAACCTGTATTATCTAAGAAATAGGAAAATGAGGAAACTCTCAGATAACTTACGACATTCTAAAGCAGGCCGAGATAATAAAGGTATCTTGATTCGGGAAAAGGAGAAAAGAGAATTCATGTCTGTTTCGCAGTCTCACGATCCTCACAGCGACCCAGGAAGGGGTGCTGACCACAGAGCTCTCAGGGCCTGGCCAGGTCCACGTGGGTGGGAGTCCAGGCTCCACTCTGCCCTGCAGCTCAGGGGGTCCATGGACAGACGTCACGGGAGAGAGCACAACTCTCCTGGGCTGAGTTCTCTGCGGGATTGGCAGGGCAGAGACAGAAAGTGCATTTGACCACATTGGCTGAGCCCACGACGCCTGTGCTGGGTGAAGTCGAAACTAGAAACCTGCAGGTGGCCCCGCAGAGGGGCTGCCACCCGACCCACCCCCAAGCCCACCCTTCCCAGAAGACTCAAGGGTGTCCTTACACCCCTGCCAGGACACGTGGCACCCCGAGGGGGTCTGGCACCCCGAGGGGGTCTGAACACCTACCCCCTGCAAGAGTGAGGTCTGCAACTCAACGGGCAGCTGGGGAGATGCGCATCTAGGGACATGCACACTCGGGGCAAAACAAAACAGGACTCAAAGGTGTGCGGCTCAGAGGCCCCTGTCCGTGACAGTGACCACAGGGCTCTAGAGCCCACCCTGGGAGAGCGGACCAGTCCTCCTGGCTGGCTTCTAAGCCACTGCACACCAGAGTGCCGTTCAGAAGCCTGGTCTACACCTGGGTGATGCCCTGCAGGCCCCCTGCCCAGATCTCAGCTGTGGCCTCCAGCCCAGCAGAGGAATCCCGTGGCTTCCCAGGTTGCTAAACAGACTGCCTCCCCACTGCTCTCCTGGCGTTGTGGGTCTCCAACTTCCGCTCTGTCCTCAGAGGAGCTCAGGGGTGCACTCCACCGAGGAAGGTCACCTGCCTGTAAAAGAGAGGGGACAGATCCCAGGGGTGCAGCCTGAACCCACATCGTGTTCCACTGACAAAGACGGCCTGTAAGATCAAACAGAAGATCACAGTTCCCTGTCTTAGTTCCTCTTTGTGTCACAGGGAGTTGTATACACCCCCTTTCTCTCTCTCTCACACACACACACACACACACACCCCTTCTCTCTCTCACACACACACACCCCTACACATAAGGCAGCTCTCATCAGGAAGGCTGAGCAGCAGATAAAGGTCAAGTTTATTACAGCTGAGACAGAAAGAGACACATTCCTCCTGCTACACTGTTCCATCTTCTCACTGGCATGCAAGCACCGTTTAAACAGGCCCTGGTCCTGCCACCCTCTCTTCCTGCGGGAGACCCCACGGATTTAACAGAGCAGAGGAGGAGTGGGGTGGGGAGGAAGAGAGACTCCAGGTTCAAGAAAGCGCTTCTTCTATCCTCAAGAGCAAACCTCTCCGGAGGCAGGCAGGTGGCTTCTCCCAGCTGGGACTGCTCATGAGAACCGAGAGCCAAGATGGACATAGTTTATCATTAAAAGTTTGTGTTGATTAATTCTGTTATTGTTTCTCCTAATTATAGGATAAATATGTCTATTTTTAAAGATCTTGCAAAGCTCAGAAACATTATAAGAATGCAAAAAGCACCCTACTCTCACATGATAAATTCTTTTAAGGAATCACAGGGCTCCCTTCAAATCCAAGTTCACAGAAATATCTTATGTAAGGTTTAGGAAAAGCTGTATCAAATGCCTAAACTCAAGGATTTGCAGGGCAGCCCTTGCCCGTTAGGTAGACTCTTTCCATGAACACACAGACCCTCATTTACTAAACAGTCTTGCTGCGGTGCCTTTCTGAATGCGTATTTCAGAAAGAAATACCCTTTCAGTGAGATATCCTTCCACGGCTTTCTGAAAGGATATTTACTCAGGAAGCACCATGCGCCTGGGTGTTCTGCTAGGTCAGCAGTGAGCATTTGCATATTTGCCAATAAATCTGGTAGCTTCCAGTTCAACGCTGCGCTCCATAATTACTGGCTCCCCCATGATTTATCAGCACCCAGTTGGCCATATCTGTTTGCATGAGGTCTGCATCCCAGAAAGCCCATGTGGGCCGGGGGATGAAAAAAGGGATTGGAGAGAAATCAGATCTGAATGAAAGAGGCCGGTGAAGAGAACATTCCAAATGTTTCTCAATATTAAAAAATACGCTGAGGGCTTGAAATCACGCATTAAAAGGTGGATAAAGAGGCAAATGTGTATCAATCCTTATTTAGGGAACAGAACCAAGGGGAGGGTGTGTCTGGGAGAGCAGATGTGGAGGAGAGATGGGTGATGACTTCAGATTCTGGCGCAGATGAAGGAGATGTGAGCACAGGGGTGAGTCTGTGAAGCGGGCCAGAGAGGGAGTGCATGGATGGGGGGCAGGTGTGCGGCAGAGTCACTGTGGGCTGTAACCGGGGTGTAGGTGGGACTTCAGACGACTCTCCCAGAACAGCCGGGAGTCGAGGCTGGAGTTCATGGCACAGATGGGGACCACAAAGACAGGTGTGGGAGTCGTAGTGGTTCCGTTCTCAGCAGGGGGTGAGACCAGCCCTGCGGCAGGGTCTGTGGGGCCTGGGAAACCTCAGCTTGCAGAGTTAGGCAGGGAGATGGTGCATCCCGGGGAGGGACATTCCAGAACACAGAGAGGACGGTGCCCGCCACTAGGGTTACTCACCCCTGATGAGAAGAGACAGAAACCGCCCCCCCGGTTTCCACCAGATGTTTCCATCATGATAGGAAGTCCTCCCAAGAGTACCTTCAGGGGTGTGATGGGACCTGTAGTCAGAAGCCAGACTGCAATTTGTCGAAAAAGGGACAAAGAAACTCTATTCTCAGTAATTCCTCCAGGTGGTTTAGCCCAGACAGGAAGGTATGGAAAAGCCCAAAAGGCAGAGAAAAAGCCAGGATCCAGGGGAGACGTTTTTTCATGGAAGGACGAACGCATCTTCTAAGCTGAGAGGGAAGTGGCGACATGACCCAATATTATCCTTACAAAATTTTAAAAAGGCATTTTAAATACTATGCTCTGAACTTTTTAAATAACAGATGTGGTACACTTAAATGTCTCCACGGAGCATCTTGTGCTGTTTTCTCTGTAAAAATATACATTTAACCAGGTCTGTTAATTTGTTGTTGTTTAGTTGCTGAGTCATGTCTGACTCTTTTGCTACCCCATGGACCATAGCCCACCAAGCACCTCTGTCCATGGGATTCTCCATGACCACTGGAAAAACTGTAGCTTTGACTAAATGGACTTTTGTTGGCAAAGTAATGTCTCTGCTTTTTAACGTGCTGTCTAGGTTTACTATAGCTTTTTTGTTTTTTTTTTCAAGGAGCAAGTGTCTTCTAATTTCATGACTGCAGCCATCATCTTCAGTGATTTTGAAGCCCCCAAAAATAGACTGTCACTGTTACCATTGTTTCCCCTTCTGTTTGCCATGAAGTGATGGGACCGGATGCCATGATCTTAGTTTTCTGAATGTTGAGATTTAAGCCACCTTTTTCACTCTCCTCTTTCACCTTCATCAAGAGGCTCTTTAGTTCCTCTTTGCTTTCTGCCATTAGGGTGGTGTCACCTGCATAGCTAAGGTTATTGATATTTCTCCCTGCAGTGTTGATTCCAGCTTGTACTTCATCCAGTCCGGGATTTGGCATGATATAATCTGCAAAGAAGTGAAATAAGATGACAGTATACAGCCTCGACGTACTCCTTTCCCAATTTGGAATCAGTCCGTTGTTCCGTGTCCAGCTCTAACTATTGCTTGTTGACCTGCATACAGATTTCTCAGGAGCCAGGTAAGGTGGTCTGGTATGCCCATCTTTTGAAGAATTTTCCACAGTTTGTTGTGATCCAAAGACTTTAGCATAGTCAATGAAGCAGAAGTAGATTTTTTTTTATATTTATTTTTGGAATTCTCTTGCTTTTTCTATGATCCTGCATTGGTAGGTGGCTTCTTTACCACTGAACCAACAGGGAAGCCCTGGCATATTAACAGTGGTACCTAAAAGACAAAAAATGTTGGTGTCTTCATGAAACACATTGAGATATATTTAATTTCATCTGATTGTTATAAGGCCGTGTTCAGGTTTTAATTGAAAGATGATCTTCCTAATAAAACATTTTTTTCTACTTCAGAATGATTAACACTTAAATTAAGCTAACACAAGTGATACTGTGGGATGCTGATGTGGGAGACTTGGTGATAAAGATGCAATTAGTCGGGGTCTCTGTGTGCAGGAGGCAGAAACCAAGACTAGGGAGGAAGTGTCGCTCCTCTGCTCATGGGCTTCACGTCTCAAAGGCTGAGCCCATGGCTGCTGCTCTGGAGCTGATGCACCAGATGTCTGTCCGAACACGAGACCCCAAATGAGCTCATGCGAGTTTGGGAGAAGAAAAACTTGCAGTGATTTTTTGGGCTCCAAAATCCCTGAAGATGGTGACTGCAGCCATGAAATTAAAAGACACTTGCTACTTGGAAGAAAAGCTATGACCAACCTAGACAGCATATTAAAAAACAGAGACATTACTTTGCCAACAAAAGTCCATTTAGTCAAAGCTACGGTTTTTCCAGTGGTCATGTATGGATGTGCGAGTTGGACCATAAAGAAAGCTGAGCACCGAAGAACTGATGCTTTTGAACTGTGGTGTTGGAAAGACTCTTGAGGGTCCCTTGAACTGCAAGGAGATCCAACCAGTCAATCCTAAAGGAAATCAGTCCTGAATATTCACTGGAAGGACTGAAGCTGAAACTCCAATACTTGGCCACCTGATGCAAAGAACTGACTCATTTAAAAAGATCCTGATGCTGGGAAAGATTGAAGGCAGAAGGAGAAGGAGATGACAGAGGATGAGATGGTTGGATGACATCACCGACTCAATGGACATGAGTCTGAGTAAACTCCAGAGTTGGTGATGGACAGGAAGGCCTGGCATGCTGCAGTCCATGAGGTCACAAAGAGTTGGACATGACTGAGCGACTGAACTGAACTGAAACTCGTAGGGGAAGGACCATCAAGGACATGTTCCAGATGAAGTCAGTCCTACAGAGTCAGTCCTACAGAGGCTGTAGGAGGGGCCTGTCTGTACCTTTCTGTGACCTCCCAGCCAGGTTCTGGTCCAAACAAGCTGTGATGCACTGAGAAAAAGCTATCCCTTCAACTCCCATGTCCTGAGGGATTCAGTCTAGCTGTCTGCAATCTGCCCATCATCATGGGAATCGTGAGCCCTAGAGAGGTGGTCTCTGTTCTTCAGCAGATTATAGGTGATGACTCAGCAGTTTTCTCAGGTCCTCCTGGGAGATGCTCTGTGCATATCCTGCTGCACCTGTGGTTCCTTTCGGGGTTTCTGTAGGATGGACCACGTGACAGAGCCACAGAGACATGTGGCCCAGGGGAGTTAGGATAAATTCTGAGGGAGGCCTTTGTTCTTTCTTCCATCCCATGGTCAAGCTTTAAACCCTCAGAAGAGAAACGTGATCTAACGCATTTGCAGGAAACTTAGAAGCCTTGTGGGCTTCCCAGGTGATGCCAGTGGTAAAGAACCAGCCTGCCAATGCAGGAGACTTAAGAGATGTGAGTTCGATCCCTGAGTCAGGAAGATCCCCCGGAGGAGGGCATGGCAACCCACTCCAATATTCTTGCCAAGAGAGTCCCGTAGACAGAGGAACCTAGCGGGCTACCATCCACGGGGTCGCAAAGAGTCAGACACGACTGAAGCAACTTAGCACGCAGGCACAAGAAGACTTGTAACAGCACACTGGCAGTGGAGGGCTTGATGTCTACTAGGCATCAGCGCTCAGCTGTTTCCCATCGCTGACAAATATAGATTCCAGCAAATCTCATTTTACTGTGTTAGCTGACAGTCCAAATCACACAATTTGGCAATCTGTGAAGGCTTCTCAAGCCATCAGTTTGAATTAGCCAAGCTCTTCATAAGTTTTATGCTAATTTAAGATTTGGGGAAGATGAAAAAGAGCCTAAGTTTGTTGACAAGTGTGAGAGGAAAAATTATTCTGGCACGTGTTAAAAATGGCTAGGAAGACTTAATTTAAGGCTATTGCAAAGGGGGATACCAACTGAAAATTGTTGTTCACCGTCTGGTTCTATAAGAATGAAGTCACTGGTCACTGCAGGCCCTGATCATTAACACACCACGAAAGGACTTCAGAGTGGACACCAGGAACGAGGCCCTCTGTGCTCTGGGAAACTGGAAGAACAGGCCTTCGGATAGCTAGATACTTTCAGGAGACTTTATGAGCCCAAATTCTTGCATCTTCTCATACTGAAAAAAAACACCAACATCACTAAAGGAGACATCTGTTTCTGGTGACTATCTGCAGTTCAGTTCAGTTGCTCAGTCATGTCCAACTCTTTACGACCCCATGGACTGCAGCATGCCAGGCTTCCCTGTCCATCGCCAACTCCCAGAGTTTGCTCAAACTCACATCCATTGAGTTGGTGATGCCATCCAAGCATCTCATCCTCTGTCGTCCCCTGCTCCCCCTGCCTTCAGTCTCTCCCAGCATCAGGGTCTTTTCCAATGAGTCATTTCTTCTTATCAGGTGGCCAAAGTATTGGCGTTTCAGCTTCGGCATCAGTCCTCCTCATGGACATTCAGGACTGATCTCCTTTAGGATGGACTGGTTGCAACCTTCTGCCAAAACATGTGCTTCACTCTTCGTACAGCCTTCACTAAAACCACGTGTACACGGAGGTCCCAAGGAAGAGTGTGCCAGGGTTTGGTTCTGCTTATGGTCCCTCTAAGTCTGTTGCCAGAGATTTTGAAACTATGGGGCTTTAATGTTTTACAATTTTTGTGGCGTATGAACTTCTGCCTCATTGTAGTTGTGTCTGTCTGGAGGTATGTACGCTGTCACTGCAGACCTGCCTCAGTTGTCACCTCCTTCGGTCTTGTTGGTGACCTGCTCACAGTCCTGCAGCTGATAGTCACTCTGAGACCAATGCTCCAAACACTCCATCCACTGCTATACATCATTCTGGCCAGTTTTTGTTTATAACTGTCCTGGACTGTAGTAGAAGCTGTATCAGAAACTGTGAAGATGGTGTTTTGGCTTTTGCTTCCTCTGACAATTTCATGACAGCATTAAGATTTTTGTTCATTTTGGTAGTGAATCTCACTGACAATAACATTACCTAGAAATCATTTGGTTGATATTAATGTACCTGTGCATGCATGCTCAGTTGTATCAGACTACTTTGCCAGCCCCATGGACTATAGCCTGCCAAGCTCCTCTGTCCATGTGATTTCCCAGGCAAGAATACTAAAGTGGGTTGCCGTTGATTCCTCCAGGGCACCCTCTGGACCCAGGGATCGAACCCAATTCAAGGTTTTTAAAATCGTTTTTAGAAAGATGAATTGCAGGATCCCTTAGTTGGGGTGATGTAATGGTCTCCTAAATATTGCTGAGGAAGAGCATGAAGGCGCTGGGTAAAAATGACTAATATTTGATGCAAGATCCTTGGCCAGAGAGAACCACACTTATTCAAATATCAAGTATCTATACAGCCCAGTGTTAGCAAGCTTTGAGGAAATCACCTAGTGTGTACCGGGCCCTTTACACACTGATTCCACTTAACCATTGTAATAGATGCATAAGATCATGATTAGTAATCATTTTTCACCTAAGAAGAAAACATGTCTTAAGGAAGTTCATTTGCCCACTGATCTCTTAGGAGGGACATTGTCCTGATTAGACTTAGCCCTGGATGATCTGAGATGGTCAGAGTCTGATCTTCTGCCCAAACATTTCATTGTCTCACCTCTGCACGTAAGACAAACATCTTCTTAAGGGATTGTTCTGCCAACAATCTTGTTAGAGGACCCAAGAGAAGGTGTGCCTCAGGTTTGGTCATGCAAGCAATTCAACACTGCTGAGCACCTGTTGTGAGCTGGGGACATTTTCACACCAGCATTAAAGTCCAGGTTTCAAAATGCAGATGGATACAGGACAATAATGATTCAGCTATATAAGAGAGGTGTGAAGCCCAATGGGAATTCACAGAAGTGAGATTAGGGTCTAAAAGGAAAAGGGGGTTGATGGAGGCTGTAGGAGACCCTCTTCATGAAGGGACAATCAGAGGCAAAGTGTACTCTTTAAAAGTCCTCTTGTTTAAAAAGAGATACAAGACAGTCCAGTCTTCAGACGGACCTCTCATTAAAAATTTCAACATATAAAGAAATCAAAACTATAGACTATCAATTCATAATCTGATCGTAGTGAATAAATGGCAATATTCTCCTGTGATTTCCACATTCTCATAGTTACAATATATCTTCAGACGTTGGTGTTACAATATTCAGTGACAAAATCATTTACCCTAAGGAAACAGTGACTCACAGGAAAGCTTCAAGGTATCATTTATTAGCTCTCCTTGCGTTATACAGGGTGCACCTGCTATTTTTCTGTTATCTCAGGTACAAGATGTTATTGTCTTCAAATGTGAGGTGTGTTCTGAGAGCTTGTAGATAATAGGGAAAGACAAGGAGCCACTCAGGCACCACAGCCCCACCCTGTGGTCAGTTACCCACCCCTGTATCAGTTACTCATCACTGCATAACAACCACTACCCAAACCAAGGCTTTAGAACAAGGTATGTATCTTTGCTCCCATGTCTGTGGGTCTTCAAGTGTTCTGTGGCTCTCCATTGGGCTGGGTGGGGATGGCACTGCTTCCCACATCAGACCTGTGGTCCAGGTCCACCCACACACCATACTCTGGAGTCAAGGCTGAAAGCCTGGAAGTCACCATGGGAACATGTTCTCATGGCAACAGCAGAGACCTGAGATGCTGAGTGGACACGTGTGAGACCTCCTGTGATAAGAAATGGAACACCGTCACTTCTGCAGATATACCGTCAGGTGAAGCAAGTCCGGTGGCCAAGTCCAAAGCGAAGGGGCAGGGACACGCACACTGTCTGTGAAGAGGGCACAGAGCATGTGGATGTACAGAAGGCTGAGGAGCTGGGCGCACACTACAGTCTACTGGAGCCTTTACGACATAGCTCTGACCTCACTGTTCTGTGATTTTCTGATTGTGCTTGGTAAGCTTTATGGTTTGCTTTATTTACCACACTTGTTACAAAGGATGTCTCTTAGTATATAAACACAGCCTTACTATATGGTTTAAAATGCTAAAGTTATATGCCATTAAGACTAAGAATTAACCTCTTTGATGAGGCTTTGTAAATCCAAGAACTGTAGTTATTGTTCAGATTTATTTTATTGAACTTATCAGTACGTCTCTCAGGTGAGACATGAAGAGGCATCTAATCCACCACTACTATGCTTTTTCTTTAATACTTTCAATAATAAGGGTACCTTCTTTCTCCAAGATTACGAAATGTGTCAATCTTCCCACCTTGCCAGGAAGTGATACTATCATAGGGCCAGGATTCCATGGGCCATAGAGCAGGTACCAGCCAGCATTCCTGGGAAGTCTTCCCTGGCATCCTTTCACACCTGAGGAGGAGTCCCAGCTCTGTCTTTGTAGGCTTCCTGTAACTAATGAGATAGAGTTTCTGGCATGTCCATAGTTAAAATCACGTTCCATTGGAAAGGATAAAGAACTCTTATTTACCATATGTAAATAATTACATGATCAGGAAAAGTAAACATGATTTGTGAAAGTCACTCAGTCGTGTCCCACTCTTTGAGACCCCATGGACTATACAGTCCGTGGAATTCTCCAGGCCAGAATACTGGAGTGGGTAGCTTTCCCTTCTCCAGCAGATCTTCCCAACCCAGGGATGGAACCCAGGTCACCCAAATTGCAGGTGGATTCTTTACCAGCAGAACCACAAGAGAAGCCCAAGAATAATGGAGTAGGTAGTCTATCCCTTCTTCAATGGATCTTCCCTACCCAGGAATTGAACTGGGGTCTCCTGCATTGCAGGTGGATTCTTTACCAACTGAGCTATCAGGGAAGCCTAAACACGATTTGGTAAAATTGATTACTTTATAGTTAACCATTGGCATCATTTTTTGAAAAGGTTTGTAGACACAGACAATTAACATATATAAATATTTTCTATTAGAATTGCTATACTTAAGTGTGATAACCATTTATTAGCCTATATCTGATATATAGGAACTTTCATAAGATTTTTTTCTTTTTTCTCAAGTCTGAGGGATTAGTTGAAACACGATGTGTTTTAAAGAATGTGTCATTTCACCCTGTATAACTATTGGCTGTTAAACTGCATGTTACACATAAATGAAGAAGGGACAAGATAGCTTTTCATATGCTCATTAAAAACATTTAATCATGATGAAATCCATTCTTTGAGTCCGCTGCATCCTCTGTAAATTCTTTTTGATGACTTAATGTTGAGCAGATGACTTTCACAAAGTCATCTGTTTGGGGAATGAGACCTGGGAGCTGTCGCTCAGTCCCAGGATGGGACACATGTCCCAGTGTTCCTTGGGACACTGTCAGCTTTCACGGAGATTTCCTTGAGCAGAGTCCTTGAACAGAGTTGCTGTAGTGGGAATGGCCAGCGGCACCTCGGAGTTTAGTCATTTATTGCAGCTTTTTCGACATTTCCCAGAAGATCCAAGGGCTACTTGTCACATACAGCCAGGCCTTGAGGCAAGTGTAAGGGAGACGAGAAAACACTAGTCAACAAGGCTCAGGGAGGAGAAAAGCTCCGGTAAACTGACCACAGCAGCCGTATCAAAGTGGGGGTGAGCAGGGCCTCCTTAGAAGGATGTGCGTAATCAAGTGGTAAGGTTAAATCCAAAGCTAGTCTCAGCAGGTGGACCTATGGAGGCCGTGAGGACGCTGACACGGCCCCAGAATATTTTCATTTATCCCGTCAGGCCAGCAGGCTGATCGCTCACAAGAGACAAGTGTATGTGAGCATCCAGACTCACGTGGGTGACATTTCATTTCTTCTGAATAACCCAGAGAGCAGGTTTCCCTTTGTATTGTCCCTGCTGTCTTAGGGCTGGTTCAGTAAACGGTGGAGCTCCAACAATCAGTGGAGCTAATTAAAACCCAAGCATGGCATGCTGCGTGCATGCTCAGTCGCTCAGTAGCGTCCAATTCTGAGACCCCATGCACTGTAGCCTGCCAGGCTCCTCTGTCCATGCGATTCTCAGGCAAGAATCCTGGAGTGGGTTACCATTTCCTTCTCCAAGGGTTCTTCCTGTCCAGGGATAGAACTGGGGGTGCCAAAAAATACCACTGAGGCGATTTCCCTTAGGTTGCCACCTTGCTGGCTGGGAAGGGAAGTGCTGTTTATCTCACATGGTACAGCATCAAAGGTCCTGGGCAGGTAAAGCTGGAGACCCAGACCTCATTAACTCAGTCAGTTCAGTCGCTCAGTCGTGTCCAACTCTTTGCGACCCCGTGGATGGCAGCACGCCAGGCCTCCCTGTCCATCACCAACTCCTGGAGTTTACTCAAACTCATATCCATTGAGTCAGTGATGCCATCCAACCATCTCATCCTCTGCCGTCCCCTTCTCCTCCTGCCCTCAATCTTTGCCAGCATCAGTGTCTTTTCAAATGAGTCAACTCTTAGCATGAGGTGGCCAAAGGATTGGAGTTTCAGCTTCAACATCAGTCCTTCCAATGAATACCCAGGACTGATTTCCTTTAGGATGGACTGGTTGGATTTCCTTGCAGTGCAAGGGACTCTCAAGAGTCTTCTCCAACACCACAGTTAAAAAGCATCAATTCTTCATGCTCAGCTTTCTTTATAGTCCAACTCTGACATCCATACATGACTACTGGACCATAGCTTTGACTAGACGGACCTTTGTTGGCAAAGAAATGTCTCTGCCTTTTAATAAGGTGTCTAGGTTGGTCATAACTTTTCTTCCAAGGACCTCACTAAGAGGGGCCCCTGTTTCAGTTACTTAGCATACTGAACAGACCCTATTGTCTTCCCAAATCTATAATGGTTTAAATCAACCAGGCTACTAATCAGAATCTTGTCTTATTTTTGCAAACAAATTAGATGATGATGAGATTCTTATGCTCAGTCTTGTCTGACTCTTTGCGAGCCCATGGACTGCAGCCCACCAGGCTCCTCTGTCCATGCAGTTTCCCAAGCAAGAACCCTGGAGTGGGTTGCCATTTCCTTCTCCAGGGGAGCTCCCCAACCCAGGGATCAAACCCAGGTCTGCTGCATCTCCAGCATTGGCAGGTGGATTCTTTACCACTAGCACCACCTGGGAAGCCCAAACAAATTAGGCATACTACTAAATCTAACCCCTCTCCTACCACCAAAATGAACTTCTTTATGTAGGTATTCCACCTATCTCCATAGTTCAAAGTAGAGATGAGAACAAGTGATTTTGTAACCCATATAATAAAGCAGATTATTTGGGCCCCAGTACATTTCTGTCTTGATGTTTGAGATGTCAGGATATTTTCTATGAAGTCAATCTAATAATTTGAAATCCCTGTGCATTCTTGTGCTGTTCAGATATCTAATTCCGAAGACTCAATTTATTTGGAAAATGTCATGTAGTTGGAGCAAAGAGGAGTGATGATAGCTTTGAGCAAATTCAGTTTAATTCAATCAATATCCTCCTCAATTGAAAAGGAAAGATTCAGTGTTTAAGTTAACTTCCATAGTCTTGATGTGTGATGCTCCTGAGCCCTAAAGAGGAGGAATCCATGCCATTTATAAATGGTAGTCTCCACAACATAAACAATTGCTGTTTACACTCTGGAGTATCCAGGGATATCTGAAGACTGCTTTGCCATGTTATTTTACACAGGCTAATATGGCAGCAATATTAACTATAAACATACTGTAAATCTACTAACTCATGGATACCTTTTACTCCCAGATCTGCACTCTATCTTCCTGGATCCCAGGAGATGCTGTCCTATTCCTTTCACTCCAAAATAATATTGTCACTTACATCTTAGAAGCAAAATAGTACCAGAAAAGAAGTTTCTCTGCATCAAGTCAGTCAGTGCATGAATACAGTAACACCTCCAAGAACCACAAAGCCCACTGGGATAGTCAATGACATTTTATTTATAAGCCTGTCACTTTCCATATCAAAAAAGCCTGATGGAATGGACCACTTAGAAGTCCACGGTATTTGAGGGGCTACGGAGGCCTGGGCACTCATGCGTGCAGCTCTCCATGTTAATATTAATGAATTCTGTTGAGTTTGTGTTTGCCATTGGGTTTGGGTCTACGTCTACATACACATGAAGAAGTTTTCCTGTTTTCTACGTGGGATTGTTGCCACTACTGGACTTCTGTGTAGGTTATTCCTCCCGCAAACATCGAGCTTGTCTGGTTGTACATCTGGAGAATATAAAATAGGGTATCCTATTCACTCTTCCATCGCACTTTTATGTGGTTAAAAGTTCCACTTAGAACATTAAATCACAAAACTTTAAATGCACGTTCCTCTTCGTGATTTCAAGTCCTTCAGGTTCATGTTAATCCTGGCATTAACTTGTGAAAGAGACCACGGAAGGGAACACCTGTGACCGTGTCTCCATCGCATTGGTAACTAGCGTGTTGCAAAGAGGCTGAAATATGTGAAAGGGTCACTGCCTGAGCTCAGCAAGGTGCCTGGAGAGAACAGAGTGATCTAACTCCACCCAGGCGGAAGCTGGGAGGGGAAGGCTGCCCCAGGAGACGAATGCTACCCCAACGCAGCCTGGTAGCCCCCGTGAAGTCCAGCGCACAAGCTCATCACCCCTGGCACCCCTGAGGGTCTGGATGTAAAACAGCCTCCCACTCAAAGCTCTGACTGTTGCCCACTTCGAGTAGTTTATGATGGAGGGTGTCTCCCTGGGTTCAAGGCCTTCCTCCACTGACCTGCTTGTGGCCTCCAGCAAGTACTTGCCCTGACCCTTCTGCTGTGTGTCAAGTGACTAAGTAGGGGGCTTTGTTCTGGAGTCTGTATGAGGATCCAATGAGATGATAGAAGCCAAGCGTTTGAGGCAGACCTGGACACACACAAGCATCCAGAATGTTGTCTGTTCTCCTCCTCCTTGTTGAATTGCTCCTGGAGCCTTTGGAGGGTCTGCATCAGAAGCAGCTTCACCAACCCCATTATCAGGGTCCTAGAGACCCTGGGTTTGCCCCAGGCAGAGGCCGCACACAAGCTGTGGTCCTGTTCACTGCCCTCCTGTGTCTCAGCTCCACATAAATGTGAACTATTTCATGTAAAATCACTGAAACTGGATAAGTGACAACAAAGATGGGATTAAAGCTTCCTTTCAACTACTGACCTCCCTTGTGGGTCTCCCTGAGGACACTTTGCAAACTGATGAAGACGCCTCACTGTCTTTGGTACAATGTTGACAAGTAACAAGAATCTCATCAGACATCAACTTATCATCTGTCAATATTTCACACTGGAGACTAACGTCTCAGGTGTTGTTATTTTGCTGTTCAGTCACTGAGTTAAGTCTGACTCTTTGCGACCCCAGGAACCACAGCACGCCAGGCCTCCCTGTCCGTCACCAACTCCTGGATCTTACTCAAACTCATGTCCATTGCATTGGTGATGTTATCCAACCATCTCATCCTCTGTCACCCCCTTCTCCTCTGGCCTTCAATCTTTCCCAGCATCAGGGTCTTTTCCAATGAGTTAGTTCTTGGCATCAGGTGGCCAGAGTATTGGAGTTTCAGCTTTAGCATCCATCCTTCCAATGAATATTCAGGACTGATCTCCTTTAGGATGGACTGTTTGGATCTCCTTGCAGTCCAAGAGACTCTAAAGAGTCTTCTCCAACACCACAGTTCAAAAGCAGCAATTCTTTGGTGCTCAGCTTTCCTTATAGTCCAACTCTTACATCCATATACAACCACTGGAAAAACCATAGCCGTGACTAGAGGGACCTGAGTGTTAGGACATGGAAAAGAGACTCGGCCACCATGCCAGGGGTTGCGCTGAGAGGACACACACATCAAGGACAGGGGCTGCGTGGCCACTCACCCGGATTCCTCTGGTCTCGGGGACATTGCCCAGGGAGAGCTACATGCTGCCAGCTGAGAGCAGGGGACACCCCTGTGACACCCGAGACCCTCTGACTCTCTTCCCCACCATCTGGGTGACTGGAAGGCCCAAGGACCTTGTCAGTGTTTTCAAGAAACCTACAACTGGACCACACCCCACACATCACACCCTGACGGCCTGGGAAGCCTGTGACCTTTCACCGTGGGCAAGACCCGGCGCCTCCCCCCCCCCCGCACCCCCTGCCAAGCCCAGAACTCACTCCTGTCTTTTTTAATTAATCTTTTAATTCATTTTATGTTCGTTTTCCTTTTATGTTCCTTTGTATCCCTATCTATTGATGGGGGTAGATTTATTACATATTTTCAGGTTATTTGATTTATTTGTATATTTTCAGGGTTTTTTTCCACTATAGGTTATGACAAGATAATGAATACAATTCCCTGTGTGTTAGTTGCTCAGTCGTGTCTGACTCTTCGCAACCCCGTGGACTGTAGCCCTCCAGGCTCCGTCCTTAGGATTTCCCAGGCAAAAACACTGGGGTGAGTTGTCATTCCCGTGGTTCCTTGTGCTACACAGTAAATCCCAGTTGCTGAGCTTTTTGACCCATAATAGTTTATATTCTTAATGCCTGTGAATACACTGGCCGCGTATTTGATAAGGCTCTGCTCCCAGCCTTCTGGGGTGTAGATGTCAAAATAAAACCCACGGAAGGTGGTCCGAAGAACGGGAACTTTTGAGGAAAGGGCTCAGTGCCCCACTTGGAGCAGGTGTGGTGGATTTCAGGGGCATGATTTTCTGGTTCCAGAAATAACCTCCAGATAATACCTCCCAGAGGGAAATAGAAAATAGTCTATGGGATATTTTATTTGGTTACATTGACTGTGTTGACTTCAAATTTACATAATAATTAGGGGGCATTTAAAACCCATTCACAGTCAACAAACTTTGAAATAACACTTCAGTCTTAGCAAAGTGCTTAAAGAAAACAGCACACAGATCGAAATGTATTTGCAGAGCCTAAATCTTAAGGCAATTTATCTGGTTACTACCTGGAAGGGATGTGGGTTTTCCATTTTATTCCATCTGGAAGAAATCTAAAGCGTTTCCTTTTCCATCCCCATGTCAATGAAAAGACCCTGATGCTGGGAAAGATTGAAGGCGGGAGGAGAAGGGGACGACAGAGGATGAGATGGTTGGATGGTATCACCGACTCAATGGACATGGGTTTGGGTGGACTCCGGGAGTTGGTGATGGACAGGGAGGCCTGGCGTGCTGCAGTCCATGGGATCACAGAGTCAGACACAACCGAGTGACTGAACTGAACTGAACGGAGGTCCCAAACCTCTACGCTGACATCCTCTTTTGTCTTTGGATGAAGATGGTATTTAAAGTGGAGGCTTGGGCATATTGGTGAGTTACCCAGTTCCCCTGGATCTCTCCCGTCTATCTGTGTAATTAAACTTGTGTTTGTCTTTCTCCTGTTAACCTATCTCATGTCAATTTCATTCTTAGATGAGCCAGTTAACCCAAGAAGGTCAGAGGAAACTGTCTTCCTCTTCAACAAAAGGAATGAGTCCGTGAGATGACAGGGTTACCTTTCAAACAGGCTTAAACTAAAGCTTCTTTTTCTTATTAATTTAGATAATTGTGAAAGATTTTTAGAACATCTGCTATTGAGCAGATACACTTCCAAATTTGAAAGTGGCTGGCCAAAAAAAAGGGGATATGTGAGAAATATGCAGCAACTATGCAACCCAAACGCCACCTCACCTAACCTCGCCCCACAGTCTGGGCACCACCGACCTGAAGCCCCTCTCTGACACCTGACTGGCCTCAGAAAGCTTCCAGTACAGCAGCCTCCCTGGGAGCTTCGGGAGACTCAGTCCTGGGACATCTTCTATCCAAGAGGTAATTCAGGACGATTGCTGCTGGATTTCTTCCAGAAATGATGCTTCCGGAGAGCTTGGTAAACCTGTTCACTGGTCCAGGAGCAGACAGGGAGACGCCATGGGCCCTGACCCCTAGGTGCTGCAGTTTCCCCACCACCTGCTTAGTCCCTCAGCCGTGTCAGGCTCTGTACGACCCCATGGACTACAGCCCACCAGCCTCCTCCATCCACGGGATTCTCCAGGGAAGAACACCGGAGTGGGTTGCCATGTCCTCCTCCAGGGCATCTTCCTGACCCAGAGATCCAGCTCTTGTCTCCTGTACTGGCAGGTGGGTTCTTTACCACTAACATCACCCGGGAACCTTCCTTCCACCACTCGTACCCATACTCTTTGCCGACATCTCTGGGGATGACTCTATTTCAGAAACAGGCCCTTTGTTAGATTCTTTAGGTAGTGAGGGAAAAGTAACAGGAGAGACTTCCTGAATCTTCCATTTCTTAAAAATAACCAGTCTGAAATAAGCCTCATGCCAAAGAGACACATCTGTGGGGCAATGGAAGGGGCAGACTTTGCTTCCCTGCAGTTGTCAGCCTGCTCACGAACTAGAGGCTCCGATTACAGGAAATGTATTTGTTTAGACATCATCAGCGACACTTATTATTAGTCTCTAAACTCTAATTTTATTTTAAACGTGTAGACAAACAATCTGAAGAGGAAAAAACATGCTGGCTTTGGTTTTGAAAAACAATGTACAGTCAGCCACCATCTGGGCTACTCAACAGTGAATAACTGAAAGGCAAAGAGAAAACCTTCTAAAACAGCCGTCTTCCGCGCTGGAAGACACTGGTGAACAAGGCAAACTAAGCTTCACCCTCATTCTCAGGTTGGATACTCCCTAAAAGAAACCCCACCTGGTCTTCTCAATGTTCATTGACCTCTGATGGCTCAGCTCCCTTGCTCACACTGTTCTGGCTGTTTGGAGCCTCATTTTCCCTCTTGCTTAAGCCACACACATTATTCAAGAACCAGTTCAGTTGTCTTCTTGGGCAGACTGTCCCTCTTCCCTGCCCCCTCCCCATAGACCTCTGGTTGGCTCATCACTGAACTCCTGGCTGCCTGGCATCTGATTTCATGATTGGAAAACATCTTGCAGACTCTAACAAATGGGCCATGTGAAATTTCAGGAGGTCTCACGTGCTCTTTATTTTTGCAGTTAAATAGTAGATGCCTTTGCTGCTGGGGTAAGGCGCATTTATACTGTTTACTCTGCTAGAATATGATTTCTCAAAGGAAGACTTGCCTTATTCATCTTTCCTTTTCCTCCTCCTTCTACCCAGTGCTTTTCCTTGAATGTAACGAGTGTTCAGTAGCTGTTGACTTTTTTTTTTAAGGCTTTAAGTTACATTGCTCACAGTTTTCTTTTTAATTTAAGGTATTCTTTTCTGTCAGGTGGTTCAGTGGTAAAGAATCTGCCTGCCAAGCAGGAGACTCAGATTCGATCCCGGGGTCAGGAAGATCCCCTGGAGAAGGAAATGGTTACCCACTCCGGTATCCTTGCCTAGAGAATTCCGTGGACAGAGGAGCCTGATGGGCTATAGTCCACTGGGTAGCAAAGAGTCAGACACGACTGAGTGACTAAACAACACCAGCAACATTCTTTTCTGCCGGCCCATCTTCTGCAGGTAGAATAGTGCTCCAACCCCCTGCAAAGATGCCCAGGACCAACCTCTGTGATCTGTGAGCCTGTCACCTACATGGCAAGAGGGACTTTGTTGTTGTCACCAGGGTCACCGACCTTGAAATGTGGTGATTATCCTGGGTTATCCCAGAGAGTTCCATTGACTCTTGAGTTCTTAAAATCAGAGAACACTTTCTGGCTCTGGTTGGACATGGATATGGTGACAGAAGAAGGTTGGAGAGACGCAACATGAGGATTCACCCCATCACTGCTGATTCTGAAGATGGAGAAGGGGACCAGGAAGGAAGGGATGCCGGCAGCCTCTAGAAGCTGGAAAAGACAAGGATGGATTCTCCTGTGTTAGTCTCCCAAGGCCATCATAACAAATAACCACAAACACAGGTAGCTTAAAACCATAATAAATTTCTGCCTCCCAGTTCTGGAGTCTGGGAGCCCGCATGCAAGGTGTCGCAGGGCCATGCTCTCCCCATGCTCTAAGGAAGGGCCCTTCCTTGCCTTCTCCAGCTTCTGGTGGTTGCCCACAACCCCTGACATCCCTCAGCATCCAGATGTATCCCTCCGGCCTCTTTTCCTCCTTCCTCACACGGTGCTCTCCTGTGTCTTTGTTAGTCTAATTCTCATGTGAGGTCATCAAACATTGCATTATGGCCCACCCTAATCCAGTGGGGGGCTTCCCCGGGGGCTCAGGGGTTAAGAATCTACCTGCAATGCAAGAAACAATGCAAGAGATGTGGGATTCAGTCTCTGGGTTGGGAAGATCCCCTGGAGAAGGGCATGGTGACCCACTCCAGTATTCTTGCCTGGAGAATCCCATGGACAGAGGAGCCTGGTGGGCTACAGTCCTAGGGTCACAAAGAGTCAGACATGGCTGAAGCAACAGCATGAGATACAGTGTGACCTCATCTTCCTTTTTATCTTATTGGAATATAGTTGAGAGCTGGACCATAAAACGCCAAAGAATTGATGTCTTCAAACTGTGGTGCTGGAGAAGACTCCTGAAACCCCCTTGGACAGCAAGGGATCAGACCAGCCAATCAACCCTGAATATTCACAGGAAGGACTGATGCTGAAGCTGAAGCTCCAGTATTTTGGTCATCTGATCTGAACAGACAACTCATTGGAAAAGTCCCTGATGCTGGGAAAGATCGAGGGCAAGAGGAGAAGAAGGCATCAGAGGGTGAGATGGCTGGATGGCATCACCAGTGCAATGAACATGAACTTGGGCAAACTCCAGGAGATGGTGGGAGACCGGGAGGCCTGGTGTGCTGCAGTCCATGGAGTTGGAAAGAGTTGGGCACGACTGGACGACTGAGCAATAGCAACATAGTTGATTTGCAATGTTGTGTTAGTTTCAGGTGTGCAGCACAGTGATTCAGTTATGCATGCCTTCAGTTGCCTTTGCTCAGCCCTGTCTAACTCTTCGCAACCGCGTGGACTATAGCCGACCAGGTTCCTCTGTCCATGGGACTTTCCAGGGGATCTTCTCAACCCAGGGATCAAACCCGTGTCTCTTATGTCTCCTGCATTGGTAGGCAGATTATTTACCACTGAGCCACCTGGGAAGCCCCAATTCAGTTATACATGTATAAATTCATTCTTTTTTATTTATTTTTATTTTTTTAATATAAATTTATTTATTTTAGTTGGGGGCTAATTACTTTACACTATTGTAGTGGTTTTTGCCATACATTGACATGAATCAGCCATGGGTTTACATGTGTTCCCCATCCTGAACCCTCCTCCCCCCTCCCTCCCCATCCCATCCCTCTGGGTCATCCCAGTGCCCCAGCCCTGAGCATCTGTCTCATGCATTTCGCGTGTCATCCTTGCACGGGGGCCATGCTAATCTTCTCTGTATCGTTCCAGTTGTGGTATATGTGCTGCCGAAGCGAGCACTCATTCCTTTTTAGATGTTTTTCTCATATACGGAGAAGGAAACGGCACCCCACTCCAGGACTCTTGCCTGGAAAATCCCATGGATGAAGGAGCCTGGTGGGCTACAGTCCACGGGGTCACAAAAAGTCAGACACGACTGAGAGACCTCACTTTCACTTTTTCACTTTCTCATATAGGTCATCACAGAATACTGAGTAGAGGTTCCTGTGTTATACAGGAGATCTTTGTTGCTTATCTGTCTTGTGTATAGTCATGTGTATATGTTCATCTCCGGCTTCTGATTTATTCCGCCCTCCCACTTCCCCCTCTGGTAACCACAAGTTGGCTTTCAGTATCTGCAGGTCTGTTTCTATTTCGCAAATAAGTTCATTTGTTTCTTTTCTTTTTTTGAAAAATATTAGACTCCACATATAAGTGATATCATATTACGGTTGTCTCTCTCTGTCTGACTTACTTCACTGAGTATGATAATCTCCAGGACCACTTGTGAAAGTTGCTCAGTCGTGTCTGACTCATTGCGACCCCATGGACCATACAGTCTGTGGGATTCTCTAGGCCAGAATACTGGAGTAGGTAGCCTTTCCCTTCTCCAGGGGGTCTTCCCAACCCAGGGATCGAACCCAGGTCCCTCGCATTGCAGGCAGATTCTTTACAAGCTGAGCCACAAGGGAAGCTCCTAGGACCACTTATGTGGCTGCAGATGGCATTATTTCATTCTTTTTTATGGCTAAGTAACATTCCATTGTATGTATGGACCACGTCTTCTCTATCCATTCTTCTGTTGACATTTAGGTTGCTTCCACGCCCTGACTGTTTTGAACAGTGCTGCAATGAACACTGGTTTGCATGTATCCTTTCGGATCATGCTTTTCTCTGGATATATGTCCAGAAAGTGGGATTGCAGGGTCATATGGGGGCTCTATTTTTGTTTTTTTAAGGAACCTCCATACTGTCTTCCATATTTGCTGTAACAATTTACATTCCCACCGTTAGTGTAAGAGGGTTCCCTTCTCACCACACTGTTTCCAGCATTTACTGTTTGTAGAATTTTTTGATGATGGTCATTCAACAGGTATAGTACAACCTCATCTTAATTTCACTGATGGCATCTGTAAAGACTTTCTTTCCAAAAAAGGTCACCCTCTGAGACTCCAGATAGACACCCATTTGGGGGTACACCACTCCAGCCAGTTCACCCCGTTAGAACCTCCAAAGGGAGCACAGCCCCTTGATTTTTGTCCAGTGAAGACCATCTTGCACTTCAACTTCCAGAGCTGTACAATCCTACATCTGCATTGTCTGAGTCACTCCATCCGGGTAATTTGTTCTAGCAGCCGCAGGAAGCTGTGGATGGTCCAGGCTGGAGTCGCTGATTTTGTCTTCTTGTCAAACGCACAGGTTCCCTCTGTTGTGTGCTCTCTCCATTCACGAAGACAACATATTCTGAAATATGACAGAATAACATAATTCACTGCCGACGATCCATAATAAATTCCAGTAAGGGGCACAATGAAATTTTTTCAAGTCCCTTGTGCTTCTTGTTGTCGGGAAAGTACAAATGGCTGTGTTATCATATACGATGTTTTGCTTGAGACCATAAAACTGGCTCTAAACCTTTAGCATCCTCAGAGGACCTTGGACTTGATATACCGAGCCTGACTCCGACGGCCCCACTCTCTCACTCTCCCTCATTAGAACCTGTCCAATCACAGCAAACAGAGGCAGCAAACCCGGAGATATTTCTTTGTTCACAGTAAATCTGAGAAATTGAGATGATACACACAGACACCTTTACGCTTTCGCATGCACGACTATGTGACTAGTGGAGTAGCGTAGCAGAGGCTGAGCTATTAGCTGCCAGGAATAGACACGCATTACACACTCCTTGAAAAGGAACATTCATGAACTTACAAACACTGCTTTGAAGATACTATTTAATCCCGCCCATTCTTCTTCCATCCAGGCTGTTCCTTCATCTTAGTTCAACAAAGGACATTTAAAAAAAATTTTTTTTTATTTTGTTCTGGGGTATACCAATTAACAAAAATGTTGTGATAGTTTCAGGTGAACAGCAAAGGGACTCAATCATACTTATACATGTATCCATTCTTCCCAAAGCTCCCCTCCCATCCAGGCTGCCACATAACATTGAGCAGAGGCGTGTAGTTCCTTGATGCTTATCCATTTTAAATACAGCAGTGTGCACATGTCTGTCCCAAACTCCCTAATTGTCCCTACCCCGATCCTTCTCCTGGCAACCATGTTTGTTCTCTTAAGTCCGGGAGTCTCTTTCTGGTTTGTAAGTAAGCTCATTTGTATAATTTATTTTTAGATCAAGGGAATTTTTTTTTAACAAAATAAAGCAGGCAGCAGCAGGAAGGGAAGGTGGCCACCAGCAAGGCAGGTGAGGAGCAGGGGATGGGAGGTGGGGGGTGGGACTCTGAGGTTGACAGAAATGATCACACTGTCAGGAGTCCTGTTCTGATGGCTGCACCCCCAAAACTGCCTGGGAACATATGGGGCTGGGGTCCTTAGGAGACAGTCAAGTCCCATAAATTAGTGTGTTAGTCGCTCAGTCATGTCTGACTCTTTGGGACCCCATGGCCTGTAACCCACCAGGCTCCTCTATCCATGGAATTCTTCAGGCAAGAATACTGGAGTGGGTTGCCATTTCCTTCTCTAAGAATTGTTCAAAGGCTTAAATTAGTCTAAATGTTCGTCTAATAGCATGTCACAAGGATGATGCTGGGTCCTTAATTTTTATCTCTCAATTTAGAATTTTCATCTCATGTTATTTGATTGAAATTTGAAGATTATGATATAGAATTATAACATGTTCTTTCAATACAAAATGTTTATACTTTTAAACACAACACCTTTCAAAAATCAGAGGAAATAAATTAGGAGGAATTTGGAAGGCATTATGCTGTTTTGGGGCTTCCCTTGTGGCTCAGACAGTTAAGAATCTGCCTGCAATGCAGGAGATCTGGTTCGATCCCTGGGTTGGGAAGATCCCCCAGAGCAGGAAAGAGCTACCCACTCCAGTATTCTTGCCTGGAGAATTCTATGGACAGAGGAGGCTGTCGGGCTACAGTTCATGGGGTCACAAAGAGTCAGACATGCCTTAGTGACTCACACAGACACACACATGCTGTTTGGAAGGTATGATTCTGTTAGCAGCTATGTGCATTTTTGCCTCAATTTTTGACATTATATATATGACATATGCATGATCATATATGTGTCTGTGTGTGTTTGTGTTTCTGTAAAGAGATGGCAGCATACTGTGTGTATTTTCTGACACGCATCACAGAAAATGGCGTTGGATAAATTCCCCATTGCTGTGTGTCTGTTCAGGTTCAATGGATTTCTATATTAAGCCCCACAAATGAGATCAGAGCTCTTACCAAATTAGCAAATGCAGAGCAGTGGATAAATTTCATCTTTGACATGGTCTCTTGGGAGACTTCTAGGCATTTTTATATGAAATGAGGAGAGAGATAATCTCCAGAGTGAACCCAATTTGCCTTTGTGTCCCCACGAAAGCATACAATAATATTCATTCATGGTAGATTAACGGTCCAGTGGGTTTTATTGTACAGAAAGAAATGAGACAAATCGTGGGCAGTATCTCAGGGCTCTGGGTGAGCTCAGTCGGGGTCCCCACAGCCATCTGCAGCTATTTCACGTGTCCTCAGGGTGCCCAACATGCTGAGAGAAGGAGACAGTCCTGGTGTTCACTGCCAAATCCCGCACGCCCCTGCCCTGGAAGGCTTACTGGGCAAGATGGTTATAAAACTAAAGTCTAGTGCCAACTGCGTGTTCCTATCAATGCCTTGAGGCTGTGAGTTCAGACGCGGGTGACAAACAAACACGAATGTCCTCCCCCTTGCCTGTCCCAAAGCAGGTGGGTACCCTGAAAGACTGTCCCATTTCCTGCGGGCTAA
The DNA here is from genome assembly GCA_024291935.2 of Okapia johnstoni. Taxonomy (NCBI): domain Eukaryota; kingdom Metazoa; phylum Chordata; class Mammalia; order Artiodactyla; family Giraffidae; genus Okapia; species Okapia johnstoni. Next base: position 103,931,499 of record CM044313.1, read on the forward strand.
GACTCACAGGTTGCCTGTGGCTTCTCAGGCTACCGTCTCCTACTGTCCAGAGTGACAGGGTTATCAGCGGTGCCACTGTCGTTTTTTTAATGTATTCTTTGTTGGAGTATAGTCAACTTACAATGCTGTGTTGGTTCCAGGTGTACAACAAAGTGGTTCAGTTATACATAGAGTTTTTTACATATATATATATATATTTTTTTTTTTCTTTTCTTTTTTGGTTGTTTTCCATTATAGGTTATTGCAGAGTATTGAGTCGAGTTCCCTGTGCTATACAGTGGTCTTTGTTGGTTATCTATTTTATATATGTGCCATGTGCTCAGTTGTGTCCAAATCTTTGGGACCCCGTGGACTGCAGACCTCAGGCTCCTCTGTCCATGGGATTCTCCAGGCAAGAATACTGGAGTGGATTGTCATGCCCTCCTCCAGGGGATCTTCCCCACCCAGGGATTAAAACCAGGTTGCCGGCATTACAGGCTGATTCTTTACCATTTGAGCCACCAAGGAAGCCCAAGAATACTGGAGTGAGTAGCCTATCCCTTCTCCAGGGGATCTTTCCAACCCCAGAAAGGAACTGAGGGTCTCCTGCATTCCAGGCAGATTCTTAACCAGCTGAGCTACCAGGGAAGCCCTATTACTTTAAAGCGTATGCTAAATTACCAGGTATATTTTAAACCAAATTGGATTTTCATTTGCTTTTAGAAGAAGCTGTCTGATCAGGGTGAAGATGGATCCATTGGCCTGGCTGGCGGCTGTGGAAAGTGGCTGGGAGACCTCTTTAAAATGATGATGGCTGATACGAATCTCAGGCCTTGTCTCACAGCACAATCCAGGTATCTTATCAATGTTCATAAAAACCCTGGGGAAGGAGGAGGAAAACAAACTAGCCTTTCTTTTCTGATTAAGACACAAGACAATTAAAGCTGGGGCTTAATGGGGTGCGGCTCCCCCCACCCCCACCCAGGCTTTCTCCAGTTGGGAGGGTTGAGGTTCATCCTCTGGGCTGAGGGCAGCACAGCTCATGCTAAGTCCTGGTGGGTCATGAATATTCATGAGATCCAGACCCTCACCCATCAGCAGAGCTCAGCCCTTTTGTGCCTCTGCAGCTTCCAGGCTTTATATTCAACTTTGACATTATTCAGTCCTCTGAGTTTTTTTTTTTTTTTTTTTAAGGTAACAATGTTTATAGAAGAACCCCAGCTCTTAAATAATTTGTGGATGGCAATGTGAAATTAAAAGGCTCTGAATTTATGCTCACAGAGTGGAAGGCATCTGCTCCCTGGGAAACAAAGGGCTATAAATATCAATATTAGACAAGAATTCCAGTCTCTCCTCCCCCACGCGGGCATTTCAGACTCGGAGATTTAATGATCAGCAAGTCCAATTAGTCCTCTACCCGCGGAATATGGCGGCTTGATTATTTCCAAGCCTTTAATGTCTAATTATTTACAGAACATTTAGCCGAGGGCAGAGAGACCATGAAAGAAGCTCCTGACCTTCAGGCTCGTTGTGAAGTACACTTCCTGGCGGGGGAGCCTGAACAGGCCTGCTCCCAGGAAATCGCGGTTGTTTTCCTTTCAAATCACCGCCCAGCGTCAAACTTAATTATCTCCCAGCCTGGTACAGGGGAGATGCTGAGATGGAGTCCCATGCATTGTTAGCCTGCTACTCCGATTTTTCATAATGACCGTTTCTCAGCCTTTACTTACGTTGTTGCCGACAAGTAGCGATTAAAGGACACAAAGAAAGCGTCTATTTTAAGTTTGGGAGCTGATGTTTGCAGACCCGACTATTTTCAGCTAAGTAGATGTGGCTCTCTGTGTGTGGGAGGGAATGGTGCCGCGAACAGACAGATACATAGTTTCTCTACATTCTCCAAGTTACTTCCAAACTGAAACCTGAAAGTGTGAGCAGGGAAGCTGGAGAGAGAGGCACAGCTATGATCATGGATATTTTTAACAGCTTTATTGAGTTATCATCTGTATACCACACAGGTTCCCTCATGTCAAGTGTGGGATTCAATGGTTTTCAGTATATCCACAGACATGTGCAACCATTATCACAGCCAGTTTTAAAACATTTCCATCATCTCTTGCAGAAAATCCACGTGTGTGTGTGTGTGTATGTGTGTGTACGTACGTAATGTGTGTTAGTCACTCAGTCGTGTCCGACTTTTTGTGACCCCTGAACTGGGCAGCAAGGAGATCCAACCAGTCCATCCTAAAGGAAATCAGTCCTGAATATTCATTGGAAGGACTGAGGCTGAAGCTGAAACTCCAATACTTTGGCCACCTAATGTGAAGAGCTGACTCATTGGAAAAGACCCTGATGCTGGGAAAGACTGAAAATGGGAAGAGAAGGGGATGACAGAGGATGAGATGGTTGGATGGCATCACCGACTTGATGGACATGAGTTTGAGTAAAATCTGGGAATTAGTGATGGACAGGGAGGCCTGGCGTGCTGCAGTCCATGGGGTCGCAAAGAGTCAGACACGACTGAGCGACTGAACTGAACTGTAGTCTGCTAGTCTCCTCTGTCCATGGGATTCTCCAGGCAAGAATACTGGAGTGGGTAGCCATTCGCTTCTCCAAAGGATCTTCCCAATCCAGGGATCAAACCTGGGTGGTCTCCTACATTGCAGGCAGATTCTTCCCTGTCTGAGCCGCCAGGGCTTCCCTGAAGAAGCCATACCCTGTAGTTATCACCCAACCCCCTTCCCTCCCTCCCCATCCTTTTTCAGTCTACTTTCTGTATGTATTGATTTGCCTATTTTGGACCTTTCACATAAAATGAATCATATGGTATGCATTCTTCTGTGACTGGCCTCTTGCACCTAGCATACTGTTTTGAAGGTTCACCCTCGTTGTATTACATTCAGAGCTTCATTCATTTTTAATAGCTGAATAATATTGCATTGTTTGGATAGACCACATTTTGTCTATTCGTCTGTCCACTGATGAACACTTGGGTTGTTTCCACCTTTTGGGTGTTACGAATAATGCTGCTGTAAATATTAGTGCACAAGTGTCTGTGGGCTATGTTTTTCCATTTCTCTTGGGTATAGGAACAGGATTTCTGGGTCACATATGTTGAGTTGCTTGAGGAACTGCCAGACCGTTTTCCAGAGAGGCTCACATTCTACATTCCTACCAAGGGGGTAGGGGAGCTCCGAGGCTTCACTCGGATCCTTATGTCCTTTCACACTCACACGCTGCACTCCCATCCCCAGCAAGCCCATTCTCTCTGAGCGGGAGTAGGGCCACCAGGCACCAGCTCTCTCTTCCCCTCATCAGACCTCCTGCTACAGACCTGCAGAAGCACTTGGTAAGTCAGCCCCATCGCTGGCCGGCAGGGGTGCTCCCATTGGTCATGGGACAGGGTGGACCAGGTGATTTCTCCATTCTAGGTAAAGGGCTCCTCCTGGTCCCGTGTGCATCACCTGGACTTGCCGGGGCTACCTCATTTCATTCCTCTGAGCTGCAGTGGACACCGGTGAGCAGAACTTCCTCCTCATCTCTGTAGAGCCACTTCTGTCTGCGTTTAACAGGAGCTGTGGATTCCTCTCCCTCAGCCTTACTGACCTCATTTACAACTGTGCTGGAAAAAAATGTCACGGTGTGCCCCAGTGATGACACAAGGGGACCGTCCACCCCTGGGAGCTCCCTCCTTCCTTCTCTCCCTCCTTCCTTCCTGCAGGATGACTGTGAGGTCACGGAACCCAGGCAACTTATTCAGCGCTTTCAATGAAAACAAAAAGGCCAGGACTCGCCCTCTGATGTTTTAATTAAACTTCCAATGATCATTTAAAAAATGTATTTTGCATTGGAGTATAGTTGATTAACAATGTAGTGTTAGTTGCATGTGGACAGCAAGGTGATTCAGTTATGCATATGTATATATATATTCTTTTTCAACTTCTTTTCTCGCTAACTTATTACAGAAAATGTATTGAGCAGAGTTCCCCGTGCTATACAGTAGGTCCTTGTTGGTGATCTGTATCAAATATTGCAGTGTGCACATGTCCATCCCTGTCTTTTTGGCTGCATCAGAGTTGGGCTTGGATGGTGTTTTTATTGGTTCCTGCTTAATCACTTGGTGGTTTCTGACTCTTTGCGACCCCCATGGACTTCAGCTCACCAGACTCTTCTGTTGATGGGATTTCCCAGGCAAGAATGCCGGAGTGGGTTGCCATTTCCTTCTCCAGAGGATCTTCCTGACCCAGGGATGGAACCCACATCGCCTGTGTTGCAGGTGGATTCTTTCCTGTCTGAGTCACCAGGGAAAGCCCTGGTTTTGTTTTTTGTTGTTGTTGTTGGAAACACTAAATAAGAGAAAATCCCAGGATGGCTAATTAAATTTATTCATTAAGTTCTCTTCCTAAATACTGACTTTCTTTCCTTGTAGTGTTAAAATGCTAGAGTGTTAGTTGTTTTTATGATAATTATAGTCACATTTACAAACCTCTGTCACCCACTAAACAGCAGGGGTCAGGAAATATTTCCCCTAAAGGGCCAGATAGGTAAATAGTTTCATTTTGGCGGGCCCTACAGGCTGTGTTGCACTGACTTCTTTCTGCTGTCATAGGTGACGGTAGACATGGACGGTGGTTAAGCAACAGATATGGTCACATTGTGCCCACCCCGGCCCATGGGGACATCACAGGGAGTAGTCAGCCAGAGTAGAGATACTTCTCTGTCTGCAGAAGATGCAGGCAGGACAGCAGGGCTGGGCTGAGGTCTCCATGTTCCCTTCTGCCTTAAGAGTCAGTGCTGATAATTTTCTCGAAGCCCAGGTCAGAAGCTGAATGTCAAAGGTGATGGGTGGTGTCACACAGTGAGGATGGTGGTCAATCAGTGAATTGCTAGAATTAACCCCAAAGAGGGGCACAGGTGGCCAGTGTACTTTAGGCGGAGCTGTAGTCCTGCCGGGATGAGCCGCAGCAGGGGACTCGTGTGCAAGAGGCTCCCAAGCAAGCAAGGAAGCCAGCCATCCCAGGTGCATTCTGGGAGGCGGGAGAAACAGGAGAGGAAGAGGCCCAGGTAAGGATGCGAGCGGCGCTTTTCCATGGAAGGCCAGGCTGGAGGACGGACTGGAGCCCGGGGAGAAAGCCTTCAGGGGCGTCCCCACCACCTGGAGTGGAACCAGCTTGCCGGGAAGGACTAAGTCACAAGGACAGTGGGACCCGGGGTGGATGCAGGCAGTCTTGGGAAGCTGAGTGGAATTACGTGATCCTTATTGGGCCACATTTAACTTAGGACACATTCTTTTTGTTTGCACTCATATGAACTACTTTATTGGTTTTTTTAAAAGCTAAGTAATTTTTAACATTTCCATACAATCAAAAGGACATATATGCACTACGGTGTATAAACTAGATAACAGGTAAGAGCCCATTGCGTAGCACAGGGAAATCTAGTTAGTGCTCTGTAGTGACCTGAGGGGAAGGAAACCCAAAAGAGAAGGAATGCGTGTGTACGTGTGGCTGATTCACTCTGCTGTACAGCAGAAATTAACACAGCACGGTAAAGCAACTATATCCCTATAAAAATAACTTGAAAAAAGAAAAATTGATAAATACTTTATTCTAAAGGAAGTCTGTTGCTTAAAGATAAATGTACCCTAGATTACAAAAACCTGAACACACTGGGAACCTAGAAAATTAAATATTCAACTTAGCAATTAATGTTTGGCCGCATTCAAGATGCGTAAGGATGACGTAAGGTCTTTGTCTATCATTCGTGCCTCATCGATGTGCCTCATGTGATGTGATATTTCCATCCTTCACCTGGGCCCCAAGCATATGCTTCCTTTACCGTGATTCCGCACTATGTTAGTGACGCCCTTGAATATGGAATCGTTCCACAAGCTCGTAGGAAGTTAGGGTGATGGCAGTCTTGTGCCATATTCTTTCAGATTGAGTGATTTTCTAGGGATCTGATTAGAGTTTGGTCTTGTGATTCTTTGTATTATTAACATAGCAAATATTTCCTGGGTACTTCCTGTTGCCAGACACAGTTCTGTGTATTGGATCTCCTGGCAGAAGAACTGCATACATGGCAAGACTCAGTGATAAATAGGAGTTATGGCAACAGCATCCTTTCAGCTTGGTCAGTCTGGGGATTGCATCTTGAAGGAAAAGTGTCTCAACACACTGAGACCTAAGGACACAAGGTTGAGCCTTGGTGTATTAGTCAGCCAAGGTGTGTAACATATCACCCCCAAACTTAGAGTCTTCAACAGGTCCTCCCTCAGATTCTGCGCATCAGGAATCCAGGACTGGCTTAGCTCTGGGTGGTCCTGGGCTGAGGGTCTTTTCTGTGACTTGCTTATGTTCTATGGGCTGGGGCTGTAGTCATCCCAGGATTCAGCCAGGATTCAGCTTCTCATTTTTGACAAACCTCGGTCCCCTGCTGGCTGTGGGTCAGACACTTGAGCTCCTAACCACGTGGCCTCTCCCTGGGGCTGCTCACAGTGTGGCGGCTGGCTTTCCCCAGAGCAAGCAACCTAAAGGAGAAGGAAAGAGCCAGGATGCCAGTCCGCGTCATTTTATTACCTGACCGGGGAGTGACATCACCACTTCTGCCATCTGCTGCTGCTCACACGGACTGAGCCTTGTTCCAAGTGGGAGAGGACTCAGAGAGTGTGAAAGCAAACAGACAGGGCTCATCTTGGGCCATCCTTGAGGCTGGTGGCCACCCCTGGGATAACATCCGAGTTAACCCACCTCCAGGAGTTTCCAGGGCCAGCTGCAGGAACGGGTCTTGATGCTTAAGGACAGGAGGAGGAAGGGTCCCTGTCTCTGGGAGCAGGGCGACCTCCCTGCTTTGGGCCATCCCTAAGGCTGAGCTGAAGGGCAGCGTGTCATCCTCTGCTCCCTGGAGCTGGCAGAGCTAACACACACACATACACACACCCCAGCATCAATGTACAGTGAAGGCAATCATTCTCTGCAGTTAGAAAATACGCATAGGTGTGTGGACTGTGTGAGATGAGGGAGGGAAAGAACCTGTTAGGAAAACTCTAAGGTGTTGGTTGGGGTTCTCCAGTGGCTCAGCAATAAAGAATCTGCCGGCAATCCAGGAGACGCAAGAGATGTGGGTTCCATTCCTGGGTTGGGGAGATCCCCTGAAGGAGGTCACAGTAACCCACTCCAGTATTCTTGCCCAGAGAATCCCATGAACAGAGGAGCCTGGAAGGCTACAGTCCACAGAGCTTCAAAAACTGAGACACAGCTGAAGCGATTGAGCATGCACACAAAGACTAGAAAGACTAATGATAACTGTCAGTACAGACAAGGTGACATAATAGATACTAGAGAAAAAAAAAATGCTACTTTCAAAAGTTCGCGGGTGTTTCTCTGCACCGGACAAATTCCCTGGCTTTTTGATAGTGCAAGTCTGAGCAATAGCAGCCCTTAAACCCACAGATGGTTTCTGAGGAACAGATCAGAGTTTCTTACAATAGGTGTGAGCTTCTCATAGCAGCCGTTTGTGAATTATCTCCCACTAAATACAGCAGCCACTTCCCTCAGCCTGATGCCTCATCCCCCTCTGAACTTGCTGTAGGGGGACAAAATGGAGAGATACAGTCTCTGTCCAGGGAGACATTGGGGTGAGCTTCTTCGGAAGGCCACACCACTGAGTCTCTGCTCCCAGAGCAGCCACACACATCAGCTGTCATTTTCACTAGCGTGTCCCTACAGATGATGCCCAGTAGGAGAGGTCAGCGTGACAGCAGGCGTGGGTACCAGGAGAAGATCACAGGATCATGCAGGGAGGTCTAAGAAGATCTCAGCAAATGTCACAGCCACTGTTAACAGATCTTTCTCTATGAAGGAGTCACTTAAGAGTGAGACTCGGGGAGAGTATGAAGTGTTGTAAAGATCAAAGTTGATGTCATGTCATCTCTAGGCAAATTACTTATTCACCAGCACATGCAATTCAAAGTTCTGAAACTCTCCCCATGTTAGAAATCTGCTCAATGTAACGTAATATCTGGACTTCCCCAGTGGCTCAGCGGTGAAGAACCCACTTGCCAAAACAGGAGACTCAGTTTTGATCCCTGGGTTGGAAATATCCCCGGAGGGGGAAATGGCAACCCACTCCAGTATTTTTGCCTGGAGAATCCCATGGACAGACGAGCCTCATGGGCTACAGTCCATAGCATCACAAAGAGTCAGACATGACTGAAGCAACTAAGTATGCATGCACTCAGTTCAGTCACTCAGTCGTGTCTGACTCTTTGCGACCCCATGGACTGCAGCACACCAGGCCTCCCTGTCCATCACCAACTCCCAGAGCTTACTCAAACTCACGTCCATTGAGTCGGTGATGCCCTCCAATCATCTCATCCTCAGTTGTCCCCTTCTCCTTCTGCCTTCAATTTTGCCCAGCATCAGGGTCTTTTCAAATGAGTCAGTTCTTAGCATCAGGTGGCCAAAGTATTGGAGTTTAAGCTTCAGCATCAGTCCTTCCAATGAATATTCAGGACTGATTTCCTTTAGGATGGACTGGTTGGATCTCCTTGCAGTCCAAGGGACTCTCAAGAGTCTTCTCCAACACCGCAGTTCAAAAGCATCAATTCTTTGGTGCTCAGCTTTCTTTATAGTCCAACTCTCACATCCATACATGACTACTGGAAAAGCCATAGCTTTCAAACCATAACTAGTCAAACCACAGCTTTGACTAGACAGACCTTTGTTGGCAAAGCAATGTCTCTGCCTTTTAATATGCTGTCTAGGTTGGTCATAGCTTTTCTTCCAGGGTACAAGCGTCTTTTAATCTCATGACTGAAGTCACCATCTGCAGTGATTTTGGAGCCCCAAAATAAAGTCTCTTACTGTTTCCATTGTTTCCCCATCTATTTACCATGAAGTAATGGAACTGGATGCCATAATCTTAGTTTTCTGAATGTTGAGTTTTAAGCCAACTTTTTCATTCTCCTCTTTCGCTTTCATCAAGAGGCTCTTTCGTTCCTCTTCACTTTCTACCATAAAGGTGGTGTTATCTGCATATCTGAGTTTATTGTTATTTCTCCCGGCAATCTTAATGCACTCAATCTGGCATCTGTTTCCTTGTCTGATTTCATCAAAAGTAGCCATTCTCAGTTGAAGCAGTAACCACATTCAACTATCAATCATCAAATCTGCCATCAGTTCCTCTAAGTGAGCACATAAAACAATGATGACCACTAGTGGATGGAAATCTTTGGGTGGGGTTTGGGAGAAAGCAGTGTCGGTGGGAAATGAAGTAGCTCTAGAGATCTGCGACAAGATGGGGACCCAACAACAAGTAGAAGAAGCCCTTCATAAAAAAGAACAAATTTCAAATGCAGTCTGGGTGTTTCTTTGTCTAAAATCATGAGGCACTCCATTAACATCGGATTGTATAAAGTCAAAGATCCCAAATTTGGGTGCATCTTCTAATAACCTGGAAGGACCTTTAAGAATTGCGGTAATCTACCCCTGGAGATTATCACATAGTAGGTTTTGGGATAGTATGTACATTGTTAACAGATACTGTGGGTGTTTGAAGCATGGAGTGCAAAGATCCCACTTAGGGCAATATAATTTATAAAGAAAAATATGTGAATGAGTTTGATGGGACATTGTGGTCAAAGATTCTAGACAACAAAAGGTGAAGAAAAAGCACTGTGATGATGTAGTGAATTATTGAATTTGAGAAGTCTCTAATAGTTATCATACTTTGGATCAAATCCAGAGCAAGTTGTTGAAAAATTCAGGAACATTTCTGCATAATTCACCAAGGCGCCCCGAGCCATCCCCCATGTCTTGTGCATCACTTTAGCTGTGGGAACTTGGTCTCCGTGCACACATGCAATGAATAAAATGCTCGCCTACACAAGTGAGCAATTCCAATTTCTTTGGAATTAGAAGCATACTTAATGCTTAACATTCTACAAAAGTCTCAGTGTGCAGTTGTGAAATCCTGTTGACGTTAGTTCTGGATGCACTCGTGCTCTTTACCAGTGATAATTGTTAATTGTCCAAGAGAGGAAAGTCCCAAAGACTATTTCAGGAAGAATCCTGTTGGAATGAGTGACTTCAGTAATCAGCTTCCCTCTGTTATCAGTAAAATAAAGAATAGTGCAGATCTCAAGAAAGTGAAAAACAGCCTCGCTGGCAGCTGAACCATGATGTTCCCAAGTGAACATAAACCATGTTCCAAGAATATAGTGCCTGGATAAGGCCATTCCAAGGCCATGTGGGAAACAAGACAGAGACAGATGGCACTCCAATGCCACCAAACCAAGGCACATCACCTCTTCCAGCCCGAGTGAGGTTTACCAGTGAAAACTTCAGCCTCTTTCCTCCTGGAAGAACTTACGACACCCAATCGCCAAATTATCCCCACTTTTTGGCAACACCCCACCCAGAACTCGGCCCCTTTCACAAACTTCCTGAGGATCATCCATCCTGAGTCCAATCCTACAAGAGCCCTGCCAGCTCCCTCTTCCTGGGATGTTCAGATATCACAAACCAAACTTTCCACTGCAGGTGTATATACATTTGCCCTGAAGACTTCAGCAAGGGGAGATCTCACTGAGGTTTGACCATGATCATGGTTGCCACAGCAGAACCCTCTGCTTGGTAACCTAGCACATGTGAGACCTTTTGAGTTTCCAAGGAGTCAAGGCTGCCTTGCTTCCAGTGATAAGTGTCAAACTAATGAGTGCCACTGCTTCACTGAGTCCTTCAGTTTGGGGTTTATTTTGGTTCCTAGGACCTTTGAATCAGAATCAGATTGTGTCATTGTTGTTGTTCAGTTGCTCAGTCATGTCTGACTCTTTGCAGCCCGATGGACTGCAGCATGCCAGGCTTCCCTGCCCCTCACCATCTCCTGGAACTTGTTCAAACTCATGTCCATCGAGTCGGTGATGCCATCCAGCCATCTCATCCTCTGTCATCCCCTTTCCTCCCACCTTCAATCTTTCCCAGCATCAGTCTTTTCCAAAGAGTCAGTTCTTCACATCAAGTGGCCAAAGTATTGGAGCTTCAGCCTCAGCCTCAGCATCAGTCCTTCCAGTGAATATTCAGGGTTGATTTCCTTTACAACTGACTGGTTGGATTTCCTTGCAGTCCAAGGGTCTCTCATGAGTCTTTTCGAGCACCACAGTTCAAAAGCATCAGTCCTTCAGCACTCAGCCTTCTTTATGGTCCAAATCTCAGATTGTGTTATGCTTTGGAAAAATGTGGCTTCTAACACAGAGCTCTCTGGCGCCCTGTCCCTGATGTGCTGTTTGTCTGTAAGAGGAAACCTGTAGGGCAGGGGTTGGCCTGGACCCAGAGTTCCAATCTCTTAAGCCAGTCCCAGGTAGAGCGGTCCAGTGGTCTCCTCAGACCAGTATCTTGTGAAAGTATACCAGTGTGGTTTGCCTTTTTGAAACTCTGTGAGCGCCTTCCTCTGTCTTTTCTCCTTGTACTAAGAATGGATTCGTTTAATTCTGTGTGCCTGAAGTTGGAGTTGTAGAGCCTCAGTTTGGACACATTTAGAGTCATGTGACTGTAAATGCATCATTTGTACTGAAAGGTATCACATGGGACCCTTTCAGTGAGTCTACATCCATTCAGGCCAGATAACTGATTTCTTTCAAGAGCTTATACTTCTTGAAAACTTAATTAATTGATACATCTCTCTAAATGGCCTCTTTCATGAAACCCAAGCTGTAATGACCAAGTGGCCATCTTGGGGAATATCAACAAACAAGATTCAGAGAAAACTATAACAGAACTTAGAAACAAAGTCTCAAGTATCCTATGGACTAAATTCTTTAATCATGTAAGGACCCCTCCAGATGCAAATTGAACTCTAGAATTGCCCAAAAAGAGATTAAGGGAAGGTGAATCAAATGCCCAAAACTTACCTATGCCCCACCTTCCTATTTATATACCTAACTTCCCTCCCCATCTCTTCCTTCTCCTGAGCCATGTGTAGGATCCTAAAATCGAAACCACCATGTGAACTAGATTCCAAACACTTCTTGGTTCGTGAACTGTGTACCATGTCCGTTTCCAATCATGGTCTGTTGCTGTGCCCAGTTGCTTCAGTCATGTCCGAATCTTGGTGACCCCATGGACTGTAGCCCACCAGGGTCTCTGTCCATGGGATTCTCCAGGCAAGAAGGAAGTGCCACCTGGGTGCATTGCTAAAGACTTCCCAAATCCAAGGATCCTATGGAGAAAGAGAGTCTCCAAGAATTCAAACTTGTCTTGGATGCCTAGTCTTTCCTGACCTCTGTCAATGAGACCACTTTTTGCTGGGGCCAGAAAATGCAAGCCCTTGCCTTTAAGTGGCTAACAAGCTTGACCCTGAAAGGAGTTTTAAAATTAATGAACCAGAAAAGTTTAAAAAAAAACAAAACATGTTGACAAAAGCAAGTGACCCTGATGTTTTGGATGAGTTAGAGTCCCTGAGAAGAGTGTTTCAGGTAGGAGAATATTCGAGGTCAGGGAGTTGCCAAGATGCCTCCGGGTGCCTCTGTGTCCATGGCAACAGTGGATAGGAAAGTTGCAGCAACCACAGCCAGGAAGAGAAATGTATTCAAGGATCAGATCTCTCAAGAAAGAAGGTGTGAATACAACTGTGAGTGCATCCAGAATGGTTGGGGGAGCCAGGAGTTGACATATTTCAGTCATGCCTTGAGACGACCCATAGCTTGGCAGCAGAGATTGTAATGTGTCCCATAACCCCCCTCTTTTATATATTATTATCTTTTAAGTCTGTGAACATATGCATGCCTACCTGCATGCTTGATTGTGTCCAGCTCTTTGTGACCCCATGGACTATAGCCCACCAGACCTCTCTGTCCATGAAATTTTCCAGGCAAAAATACTGGAGTGGGTTGCCATTTCCTTCTCCAGAGGATCTGCCTGACACAGGTGTCAAACCCATGTCTCCTGCATCTCCTGCATTGGCAGGCAGGCTCTTTACCACTAGTGCCACCTGAGAAGCCCCTGGTAACATATACTTAGCATAAAACTTACCATCTCGGCCATTCTGAGTGTCTAGCTCAGATGTGTGGAGCACATTCACGTTGCCCTGCAGCCATCACCACCATCCCTCTCCAGAAGTCTTTTCATATTTCCAACTGAAATGTCATTTAAACAACAAGTCCCCAACCCCCCTCCCCAGTCCCTGAGGATCACCATCCTAGTTTCTGTCTCTGTGCATTCTGACTATCCTAAGGACTTCATGTGAGTGGATCATACAGTATTTGTCTTTTGTGAGTAGTTTATTTCATTTGCTATGATGTCCCCAAGGTTCACCCAGGTTGTAGCCTGTGTTGCATTTCCCTCGTTTCTAAGACTGAGTAATAGCCATTGTACAGGGGAACTGCATTTTGTTTACGTATCCGTCCACCTATGGATACTTGGGTTGCTTTCCCTTTTAGCTATTGTGAATAAGGCATCCATGAACATGGGATATCTCTTTGAGATCCTACCTTTAATTATTTGGGGTATTTACCCAGAAGTAGAATACCTGGATCCTTTTATGTATTTCAATGTCATTAGCCAGACATCACCTGAAGAGAAAGACAGAGCGGGTTTAGTGTGATCACAGTTAGATCCAGGTGGTGCTGGGGACAGTGTGGCTCTGGGTACTCATGTCATCCTATGCCCCACACAGACTTGTTCCTGAACAAATAAACCACCTGTGCTCAAGCCCTAATCTCAGGTTCTGCTTTAGGATAACCCCCAAGGAAGAAGACAGTCAAAATCTCCACCTGTTCATATGAGTTGGTAAGAATTGCCAAAATTGTCTCTATATCAAGAGCAAAAAAAACACCTTTGATTTCAGTTTGTGGATTTACTAATCTTTCAGAATTTAGAGCTTCTGAGGTTTTTTCAATAGAGCTCTGAGAGATTATTACACAGGAGACATTGTGCTTTCATTACCATTGTGTTGATAAGGAAAGGTAACAGAAAATTGCAAAGAAATCTAACAAATGAAAGACATTCGTGTATACTTATTACCAACCAAAGAAAAGTAGATAGCACAATATTTAATGTTCATGATGACCAGGTTTTACAGCTGTTTCTGAATTCACGATGCAGATGTAACCTTGAGATTTGCCTAAATCATAAATTTATAAAATGTACAGAGTAATTAGGGTATTTTTTGGTAGGTTGTAAATGCTCACCAGTTGATATTTCACACCTAATTAGCTTGGTTTTTTCAGAGTTTGTAGAAACCTCCAAGCAGTCACACATGCTAGAAAACTTTTTATTATTGCATTTACATTTTGAAATGAAAAGGTAATAAAGAATCCACTTATTCTGTGGTGGGATTTCTCCTCAGCGTTCAAGTTTTGAAGTAATACTGATTGTGTCCCTGTTGCCATCAGTGGAGCTCCTGTGACAGTCAGGCTGCCCGCCGACCCCGGGGAGCTGTGAGAGGCGCTCCTCTGGCGGCACGGTCCCTCCATCGCATCAGTCCCTGGTTCTCCTCACTTCTCGGACAGCCCCTGGTGTGTGCGCTCAAACCCCAGACAGGGTTCTGCGCGTGAACTGTGGTGTATTCTCTCTCTGCCCCGCGCTTCCTCTGACCTCCTCTTTCGCACTTCTTACCGCACCGCCCAGGCTTCCCCTCCCAGAGGAGCAGGGAGGACCCAGGAAGGATCCGCAACACGGAAGGAGCAGCCCTCATGAGCCCAAAGAGTGGAAAGACAGCCCAGCACGTGGCCCCGTGGGTGGCCTCCGTCCCTGAGACAGAAAGGAAGCCCCATTGTGCACATCCTCTGAGACCACTCCTGCCTTCACCCGTCTGTCCCAGGACCCTTCTGAAGGTCATCTCTTCACACTCTGGGACATGGAGGGAGCTGAGTTCTCCTGCTGACTGCTGTGTCTTCATGACACCCTTCGCTGTTTTTGCTGAGTTGCTAAGCCCGGTCCGACGCTATGGACTGCAACCCGCCTGCAACCTAGCCCTGCAATCCTGTGGACTTCAGCCCGCCAGGCTCCACTGTCCATGAGATTTTCCAGGCAAGAATACTGGAGTGGGTTGCCAGGGGAACTTCCTGATTCAGGAAGCAAACCCATGTCTCCTGTATTGTCAGGCGGGTTCTTTACTGGCTGAACCACCGTGAAAGCCCTCATGACAACCTACAAGATGGGTTTCCCAGCTGTCAGAAGCTGGGTTAAACATCAAGACTCATATCTTAAAGAAGTAATCAGGGCAAAACCGAATATGTGACCCTCTGGCCACCTTAAACGGAGAGACGTCTAGAAGTGAATTTACTGACCCTTTCAGGAGGTTAAAGCAGAGGAAGATGGGTGTATACACAGACCACAGCAGCAGAATCATTCCCCTGTCTCTTCCCCCAGAATAACTGACAGTTTCCTCAGGACCAGTGAAGTCAAGAAGGAAACAAAGCCAAAGAAGTTAAGATGGGGAAGAGGGAGGAGAGTCATTCTATAGCAGAAATGATGAAAAATCTACATAAAAAATCTACATAAAACAAAAATTAACTGCAGCTGCTTTCCCCTGGCATAATTCTCCTTCATGTGGAATAAAGCATACTAAATGATCTCTTTGGCTGCCCATGCCAAAACTTAAAGAGTGTGATCTGGAAGGCGGAATTAAAGGTCAGACTGTAGAGGTTCCACCAGCAGCAGGGGATCAGTGAGGGGGGGAGTGTGAGAACAAAGAGGGAAGGATTCCTAGGGGCTGCTGAGAGGGTGGGGTCCGAAGCCATTCAAGGGACGCTGGCAGGGAAAGGAATTGTTCCTGCCTGGGGAGCCAATGCTTTTTCAAGGATGCGTTAGCCGAAACCATTTCCATCCCAGCTCACAAATAAAATTGTTTTCTTCCCAGAATCTTCCTCGACCAGCCACACATTGTCTGAAAGACTTTGCACACATATTTATGGGCACGATGCCTCAGGGCAGTGACAGAAGAGGGCGCTTGTCCAGTGCAGCAGGGCACTTGGTGCCGAGAGAAAGCAGAAGCGTCAAGAACATGAAGACCGGGGAGAACGGTTACAAGCACAGCTGGCGGACTCGCTCAGCGAGAGACGGAGACAAGGCGGCGAGGATTCCCAGGGGGACTGTGCTCCTCGCCATGGCTGCTGCGGCAGCTCACCACGAATCTAAATGCACCTCTGCTACCTTAGGGCTTCCCCTGTAGCTCAGTTGGTAAAGAATCTGCCTGCAGTGCAGGAGACCTGGGTTCGATCCATAGGGGAAGATCCCCTGGAGAAGGAAATGGCTACCCACTCCAGTATTCTTGCCTGGAAAATCCCCGTGGACAGAGGAGCCTGGCGGGCTACAGTCCATGGGGCTGCAAGAGTCGGACACGACTTAAGCGACTAAACCACAACCGCTGTTACCTTAGGACTCTGGAGGTCAGGAGTCTCACTGGCCTAAAACCCAGCTATCAGCAGAGCTTGTGCCTTCCGGAGGCACAGGCAAAGGAATACATTCCTTGCCATTTCCGGCTTCTCAGAGACGCCCATGTTTGCTGGCTTTGTGCCCCTTCGATCTGACTCCTGCTTTCATCTTCACGTCCCCTTCTCTCTCTCTGACCACCTTGCTTCCCACTGTCACTGCACGGATCCACTTCCATACTGCAGAATCCTGTCCCCATCTCAAGAGCTTCAACACAATCACGTTGGCAAAGTCCCCTTCTGTGCTTGTAAATTAACCTGTTCCTAGGTTCTGTGGGTTAGAAAATGGGCATCTTTGGGGACCACTGTTCTGCCAACCACAAGGACCTTCTGAAGTCCTGGAGATGGGAGATTTGAATAAAGACTGATTTAACTTATCTGAGCCACAAGATGTGCGGCATTAAACTGGTGTTGTTGGCATTTGGGGTGGGGGGGTGGTCTAAAGAGCATCTGATGTGAATGGGGCACTATTTCAGGCTCTGTGTGCCATCCCAGAGTTTCTGGAGCCTGCCCACACCTCAGAGCGTATCGTCATCTTCAAATAATGCTTTGAGGCAGGCATGCAAAGATGAGAAGCACCATCACTCCTGTTATAAACAAGCCCATGGGTAATACATTTTAAAAATACTTTGGTGAAAATGCTCTATAAAATTAAAAGGAATTTAAGCAGGGCAAATCCACTCTTTCATTTGTCTGTATCACTTATTCTTCGTCGATGTGCATATTCTATCTCTATATGTTCACAGTATCTTGTTTTGCTTGTGGTTTAGTCACTAATTCATGCCCGACTCTTTTCAAGCCCATGGACTGTAGCCTGCCAGACTCCTCTGTCCATGGGATTTCCCAAGGAAGAACATTGGAGTGGGTTGCTATGCCCTCCTCCAGGGGATCTTCCCAAGCCAGGGATCGAACCCAAGCCTCCTGCATTGGCAGGCTTGTTCTTTGCCACTGAGCCACCAGGGAAGCCTTTATACATTCCATTAAAATCTTGTCCTATACAGTTTTCTGCAGGATTTCCTATTAATGTTGGTAGTATGCAAGTGTCCTTCTGAAACTCCTCATTCACGTTCTGAACTCCTCATTCACGTCTTTATTTGCAAACTTATACACAGTATTCTCTGCTCCTCTCCTTTCTCATGTAATAGTGTTTTGGAAATTGGAGAAGACTCTTGAGAGTCCTTTGGACTGCAAGGAGAGCCAACCAGTCCATCCTAAAGGAAATCAGTCCTCTATATTCATTGGAAGGACTGATGTTGAAGCTGAAACTCCAATACTTTGGCCACCTGATGTGAAGAGCTGACTCATTTGAAACGATCCCAATGATGGGAAATATTGAAGGTAGGAGGAGAAGGGGATGACAGAGGATGAGATGGCTGGGTGGCATCACCAACTCAATGGACATGAGTTTGGGTAAACTCCAGGAGTTGGTGATGGACAGGGAGGCCTGGCGTGCTGCAGTCCATGGGGCCGCAAAGAGTCAGACATGACTGAGAGACTGAGCTGAACTGACAGCATGTACTGTGTTTCTAGACAAGTGGAACATTTACATGAACACAAAACTTACCTACATTTCTGTTCTCCTGATGTGGCACCAAGGCAGGAGTGGCTTCATCTGGGGCTTAGAAACTTATTTCAGTACTGTTTTAGTAGGTGATGGCTGAGTCTAGGCTGTGAGTCACACCCAGTCTTCTGTAGGCTGTGGTTTGAACATCCATTCCACTTTCAAATCCTGGGCACCACTGGAATGATCTGAGCCATGTTTGTGATGCTGAGCCTAGAACCGAGGCAGAGGTCTGCCCCTCAGTCTAGTTTTAAATTCTTCTGTATGCTGCTCTAGGTAAGATCTGTGCTGGGGCACTGTGGGGCCGAGCCCCAGAATTGCTTAGCAATGTATGGGGAGCTTTTCCAGGCTCTTTTCTCTCCACACAGTTTTCAGTAGTCTTGTTCCCTAAGGTTCCCCTTTTTGATCCCTGAAAACTTAGGGTTTATTTATCCTTCTCTGCTGTGCATTTCTCCAAACTGGGCCCACAATTAAGGCCAGGTGATGGGAAGACATAAACACATAAAAAAAGATACCCCATTTTCTTAAGGCCAGAGCTCCTCTGATGAAAGAGGAAATTCTCTCCTTTCCAGGTTAGGCTACTTTAACCCGCTGCTGTCGCTCAGGAGCACCTTTGCTGCCCCTCCAGCCTGAGCTAGGGAGTTTCTTCTGGAGTTTCTTGGCCCATCCCAGTGTCCACGTCTAAGTTTCAGACTGTGAGAAATGGTACACTGCATCAGTTAATGGAAGTCTGAATTCTGGTCTTCTTCCCCAATCCACCCAGTACTATGAATTTGCCAGAATTCCCAAATAGCTGAGGCCAGCATTCCATCCGGGTCTCAGAGCTGAATTCAGCGTGGGATGGGGGTGCCGGGCAAAGTGTGCTTACCCCATCCTACCTGGAACTCATCCCTGACTCATGGGCTCAGCATCCCTACTTCACACCTTGTGATTCAAGCCATCTCCATCCTATACGTGGAAATGAGCTTGACAAGGTTTCTCATATGATGCTCAGCTCATATTATTCCACAACTTTCACAAAGATGGGAATTCAGACAAAGAGCCTAGAGCCACACAGCTGACATGCCTCAGAAGAGACTCAAATGTGCTCCTTCAAATTCCAGGTCTAGCTATTTCAGTCCCACTCCTTGAATTCTTTATAGGCAACATAGTCCTCTGGGACACATCTTCTTATGGGACCGTGACTTTTCTCTTGGGCCAAAAAATCACAAGTTCCACCTAACCGAGAATTTTCTTTCACAAGACTTTAATGATAATGATGATGATGATTTAAGAGTTTGAACTAGGTAAAGTCCAAAAAATAATTATTTGTGGAAATTATGTGTATCTACCCTCCTATAAAAATCCTTTATCAATATATCCATCAGGACAAAAGCATAACCACTCTCATACCTACTTCCCAGATCTTGATATTCATGTATTTATACTTCATATAGCCAGCATAGCTTACCCTTGGCAAACTTTATAATGAAGACTATCAAGATCTCAGATTGGGTTTATCAAACTGTATTTCTCTAGTAGAAAATACTATTTCATTTCCTTGGAGTCTGATGAATAAGTAAAAACAGATCTTTTTCTTTTATAGAAAAAAATATTACTGAGAATGGAAGGCTAATAGTAATTTTTAAACTTCTAAAACAGAATACAGAAATTAATGAATACATATTTTCCAATTTTCATAAATATATCAACCTTCCTAAATATCTTTCAAATTGAGAAGTAGATATTATATATATATATACATATATATATATATATATATATATATATTTTTTTTTTTACTGAAATTGAAAATGGAAATTTCAGTTGCTTAAAACTCTGAAAATGAAAACTCACTCACCAGAATTCCCCTGATGAAACTCGCTGGAGGCATTTGCTGTCTCTGAATTTTAATAACCCTCTTTTTAAAAAAGCTTTCTTTTCTATCACCCACATTTAATGTGAGCATTTGTTTTGCCTCCACGTAATAAGAATAATAAATATGGCATCTCTGTCTTGCAGCCAGAGGCTTAGAGAAATATGCCCCAGAAAGCCTTCCACATCCTTTGATAAACACTCCCAGAAGGCTTCCTGCATGCCTTGGAAGCTGCCACGGGTAGTCTTTGCATTTTTCCTTTCTAAAAGGATGAAACTGAGAAATGTATTGGAGAAGGAAAAGAAGCAGATTTGGCATGCGATTCCTTAATGGAATATCAGGTTTGGCACCGGAGGGAAGAAAGCTATAAAAGGGATTCAGGAGAATCTTTGTTTTAAATAAAGATGTGTGTTTTCAAAAAGTAAGGAAGGAGAAATGATCCAACCCTTTTGCCTCTGCTTCAAGAAAAGAGGAATGTGTCACTGCCATGTCAGGGATGCACAGATGGTCTCTTGGGAGGGTGGAGGGCAGTGACCTGCCTTCCTTCCCCTCTCTGCCTCCTCATCTTCTGGGTAAATCTTCACTCCCATCCCTTCCAAAGAAGCTCTTGGCAAGAGTAAGTCAGAGGAATTATGGAGCAGGGCTACTCATGTAACTAGATTTCTCGATGGTTATGTTCTCCATTGTAAGGTCCTCGTCTGCTTACCAGAGAACACGGTTGTCATGACAAAATAAAATACACATGACAGCGACGTGGCTTGGCTGACATCCCGCAGATGCTCACGGTTCCTATTACATTTGTACCTTAATTCAAGAAAATCCAAACAAGAAAAAAATGTCCCTGTGTGCCAAAACACACCGTCTCCAAAGTCCCTTCTGATTTTTAACATTTTATGAACTAAGAAGACTATTAAGAGTGACATTTAATGCAAATTATTAATTATAATATGTATGTTGAGTTAGTTGCTCAGTCGTGTAAGACTCTTTCAGACCCTATGGACCCATCGGAGCCCTCCAGGCTCCTCTGTCCATGGACTCCTCCAAGCAAGAAGACTGGAGGGGGTTTCCATTCCCTTCTCCAGGGGATCTTCCTGACCCAGGGATTGAAGTCTTGTCTTTTATGTCTACTGCACTGGCAAGTGAATTCTCTACCACAGGCACCACCTGCGAAGCCCCAATATATATTATATATAATATATATTAGTGATATTGAATTTACCAGATTCCTCTAGCATGTTTCATATATAATATATGCCACATTAATCCATATATAAGGGAAGCCCTGGTGGCTCAGATGGTAAAGAATCCACTTGCAATGCAGGAGACCCAGGTTTGATCCTGGGTCAGGAAGATCCCCTGGAGAAGGGAATGGCAACCCACTCCAGTATTCTTGCCTCGAGAAGCCCACGGACAGAGAAACCTGGCAAGCTACAGTTTTGGGGGGTTGCAAAGAGTCAGACATGACTGAGAGACTAACACTTTCACTTTCATTGCATATATAATTATTTTATATATACATATCTCCAAACATTTATGTGTTACAAAATTATGTGTACATATAATGCATGTGTGCATGTGTGCAATGTATATGTGTGTATATATACATATACACACATGAGTATTTTTATAGTGTTTGACTACTTTGCAAAATTGTTTTGAATGGTTTATTCTAAGTATTTAAAACATTTACTCTTTGAATTTCTTTGAAGCTGAACTACTGCATTGAGTCCACAGTTTCATTAAATAAAGATTCTATTTAGCAAAGAAAAGCTTTAGGCTGGTCAAATTAAAACTTCTGAATCAACTGGCACTTAAATGCTGAAATCTAACGCAATTGCTAATCAAATTTCATTTTAAACCAAGGAGGAATGGGGGAAAACACTCAGACTTCTGCTTAAAAACTGAAAGTATTACTTTGTACTGAACCATTGTTATGATAATCTAACCATCACTTAGAATTGATGAAGAAAGTGAATTAAGGTTGGCACCATGACATTCGTGTTGGATGTTATTACACTAGCATCTGGAGAGACAAATGCATCCATTCACTGATCACGTTGATTGCTGGGACAGCAAGTCCTGGAAAGACCGCAAAACTAAGGAAACTGGGTCTGGGAACCTCTTCTGTTCGGCATGCGTCAGCCCATGCAGAGAGTCACTTACCATTGTTTTGCTTCTGAACATTACAGGGAAAACTCATTTTTGTCTTGATTGTTATAGAATTATAGGTTCATTATAGAAAATTCGGAAGTAAAAAGAAAAACAATTAACTCACCCCTATCTCATTACCTTGATATAACCAGTGGTAATGATTTGATAATTTGGTGCATTTCTTACAAGTGTCTTTCTATGAAAAAAAAACGTATATACACTTGTATGTAGAGATGGACAAACAGATTCATGTTCTGAAAGCGAAGCTCGCCTAGGTTGGTGCTTGGCTTGTTTGTGCGTTCGTCGGTTCGCACATCTGTAACATGGGGGCTTTGTGTGTATGCAGTACTTAGATGTCCATCCCTGGAATTGAGGAGCACAGCCTGGACGGGAAGTCGTGAGCCCTTGGAGCCATGGGTGTGGGGTCAGCAGCTCAGGAGGAGGAAGCCTGTGCCTCTGTGTGCTGAGCACCTGCTGCTTGCCCACCAGGAGTCTTCTAGGTCTCTGCCCCCTCCCCCCATTTACATCACCATGTGGCTCCTGGTTTAAAGGCAAGGAGATGAGTGGGAGGTAAGCCCATTGCATAGTTCTGCAGACCTGCAATGTACACGCCTGAATGTTTAAGTTAGCTCCTCTTAGAAAGTACAGTCTTTATCAAGATTGAGCCCAAAGCACGTTTTCATCATACAGCCGCGTTCTTCCACGTTCAGCGGGTAGCCACTGGCAGGTCTTAGAGTCATCAAGCTGAGCTGGAGGGGCCATGCAGAGCTCCTGTGAAATGAAACTGACAGTGTTAGTCGCTCAGTCATGTCCGACTATTTGTGATCCCATGGACTGTAGCCCACCAGGCTCCTCTATCCATGGCATTCTCCAGGCAAGAATATTGGAGTGGGCTGTCCTTCCCTTCTCTGGGGGATCTTCCAGACCCAGGGATCAAACCCAGGCGTCACAGGCAGATTCTTTACCACTGAGTCACCAGGCCTGCTAGATACACAAAAAAGCTGATCCTCTGCCATCATCCAACACAACTTCCGGAGCAGGAGGCTGGAAGTAATAAAAAGCAAGTAAGAACAAGGGCAATGGACTAATAATTTTTTATTGATAATGGGGGGGGATTTCCTGAGGGGATCCAAGATCATATAGAAGAGATGGGAAAAACACTCCTATAAATGACACAGCAACAGTGTTTTACTTTCAAAAACAAAACACAAAACAGGACTCAAAAGGAAAAGCTGAGGCTAAAACCTCTTTCTTATTTATCCCTCCCAGCCCATCAGGGTTGATTAATGTGCCCCTGAGGGCAAGGCATACGATGGGGTCTCCTCCATGGAAAGAGATACAGTAAATACGCAGCACCCTGAATAGCACTTGCCACAGGGACCCCCCGAATATAAATGCATGGCCATCTCGCAGCTGAGCGCTGTGTGGTCCACAGAGCTTGCCTGCCTGCCCTCCCACCAACATCCAAGGGATCCCCAAATCCCCACACTCAAGATGGATTCAGTAGGATCAGTCTTTTTAAACTACTGTCAAGCTGATGATAGAAAAATATGTCATTGTTGCTTTCGTCCCATTTCTTTTGTTATCAGTGAGCAAAGCCTGTCTGGATCTCTGCTGCTACTGCCGTCTAATGCTTTGTTCTTTTACCTGTGAGGTTGTCTTTACACATAGTTTTTAGTCAAAATGATAGTAATAATACCTATCTTCTGGACACTTACTAGGACCCAGGCTTAGTGCTAAGGACCTCATACACATTACTTGGTGGTGGTGTTGTAGTCGCTCAGCCACATCTGACTCTTGCGACCCCATGGACTGTAGCCTGCCAGACTCCTCTGTCCATGGAATTCTCCAGGCAAGAACACTGGAGTGGGTTGCCATTTCTTTCTCCAGGGGATCTTCCCAACTCAGGAATCGAACCCAAGTCTCCTGCATCGCAGGCAGATTCTTTACTGACTGAGCTACGAGGGAAGCTGCATTACTTAATTGGATGCAAAGAACTGACTCATTGGAAAAGATCCTGATGTTGGGAAAGAATGAAGGCAAGGAAAAAAAGAAGGTGACAGAGGATGAGATGGTTAGATGGTATCACCGACTCAACAGACATGGATTTGAGGAAACTCTGGGATATAGTGAAAGACAGGGGAGTCTGGCATGCTGCAGTCCATAGGGTCGCAAAAGGTCGGACATGACTTAGCAACTGAACAACAGTGACTTCAATGGATCTTCAAAATAATTCAATGAAGTAGAATGATAGTTATTGCCCCATTTTACAGGTGGACAGACTAAGGCTCAGGAAGGTTAAACTACTTGATCAAGATCACACGGTTAGGGATTGTGCATGCCTGGCAGGTAGTAGGTCCTTGTTAAGTCGTAGCTAATACTATGGCTGTATCGTTGGATTATTGTTTTCTCTCTCATTTTTTAGCAGATCACTTTTTAGAGCAGTTTAGGCTCACAGTGAAATTAAGGGAAAGGCACAGAAGTTTCCAATAGACCCTCTTCCCCCACACAGGCATTCCCTGCCTGTGTTCCCTGGTAGCTTCCCTGGTGGCTCAGTCGGTAAAGAATCTGCCTGCAGTGCAGGAGACCCACGTTCAATCCCTGGGTAGGGAAGATCTCCTGGAGAAGGAAATGGCAACCTACTCCGGTATTCTTGCCTGGAAAATTCTTGTCTGGAAAACAGAGGAGCCTGGCAGGCTACAGTCCATGGAGTCTCAAGAGTTGGACACGACTTAGGGACTAAACCACCACCACCCCCATTTTCAACATCCCACACCAGATGGTACATCTGTTACAACTGATGAACCTACACTGACCATAAGTATCATGTAGAGTCCATCGTTTGCACTAGGGTTCACTCTCAGTGCTGTACATTCTACGGATTTAGACAAGTATTCAATGATATGCATCCACAGTCACAGTATTGTGCAGAATAGTTTCACTGCCCTACAGACCCTCTGTGATAGCTTTTATCCCTCCCTCCTCCCAAACCTTGGCAACCACCGATCTTTTCACTGTTTCCATAGTTTGTAATTGCCAGAATGTCACAGAGTTGGAAGCATACAGTATGTGGCCTTTCAGATGGAGTCTTTTCACTTAACCATATGCATTTAAGTTTCCTCCGTGTCTTTTTGTGTCTTGAGAGCTTATTTCTTCTAGTACGGAGTGAAGTTTTATTATCTGGATGCAGTACAGTTTATTTATCCATTCACTAAAAGACATCTTGCTGGCTTCTAAGTTTTGGCAATTATGAATAAAGCTGCTATAAGCATGGGTATGCAGGGTTTTTGTGGACATAAGTTTTCAATTCATTTGTGTAAATACCAAGCATCATGACTGCTGGATCATATGGTAAGAGTTTGTTTCATTTTCCAAGAAATGACCAAACGGTCTTCCAAAGTAGCCGTACCATTTTGCTTTCCCACCAGCGATGAATAAGAATTCCCATTGCTCCATCCATATGCTCCCCAGCCTCTGGTGGCATCAGTGTTTTGGATTTTGGCCATTCTAATAGGTGTCTAGTGGTATCTCATGTTATTTTAAATTGCAGTTTGCTAACGAGATCAGATCATGAGCTTCTTGGCGTACGATTAGCATCCTCTGTGTATCTTGTTTGGTGAGGTATCTGTTCAGGACTTTTGCCCATTTTTTAACCAAAATTTGTTTTCTTTCTGTTGTATTTTGTGTTCTTCGTGTATCTGCGATCAAAGTCTTTATCAGACAGGTCTTATGCAAGTATTTTCTCCCTCTTTGTAGCTTGTTTTTCATCCTTTGACAGTATCTTTCTCAGACCAGACATTTATTTGCTTGTTTGGCTTTCTTTAATTTTTAAAGTAATTAAATTGGAGGGTAATTGCTTTACAATGTCGTACTGGTTTCTGCCATATGACAATGTGAATCAGCCATAATTATATGTATATTCCCTGCCTCCGGAGCCTCCCTTCCCCCTCCCATTCCACCCCTCTAGGTTGTCACAGAGCTTCAGACTGGGCTCCCTGTGTTACAATAGCAGCTTGTTATTTTGAATTTTAAATGAAACTTGGATTATCAAGTATTTCTTCCAAGGATCATGTCATTGGTGCTGTATGTAAAAAGTCGTCTCCGTACCCAAGGTCACCGAGATTTTCCCTGTTATTTTCTTGCAGTGTTATAGTTTTGTGTCTTACACTTTGGTCTACTGTAATTTTTGATTGAAATTTTGGTAAAGAGTCTGTGCCCTAATTCGTTTTGTTTCTTGTTAATATCCTGACCATTTGTAATTTTCTCCATTGTATTACCTTTGTTCCTTTGTTAAAGATACAGTGCGTATATTTACTTGGGTCTCTGAGTTACTTTATAAAAGAGACTTTAGGAATAAACAGTAACTTCTTGTCAATTGTAGGTGTTGCAACACAATTGTGTTGCAAATTTCTCTAGGTGGTTGCTTGTTTTGTTTATGGGAAATTTTAGACCAAAGATTTTTAACTTCTAAGAGGATGATCCATTAATCATTTAAGTCTATATTATAAAATATCATTCTGTGTTTTCTTTGGACCATTTCATCTTCTTTTTATATTATGCTGATCTACATGATAGCCATTTTATACAATGCAAAGCAGGAAGATATCAGACTTAAATTTCCCATATCGAGAGTCAGTTTTTCTAAACAGACAAAACAAGGTCCGTATTCTCCTAGCTTCGTTACAATGAAATCTGTATCAAACATTTACCATAAGAAGGAGGAGTTTTCCACAGATGTTTCTCATAGGTTTTACAATGTCTGTACCTTCTACATAAATGCTGTAATTAGCTTGTCCAGTTCCTTAAAAAGTCTGTTGCTACGTTGGTACGTATTCCTTTAATCTATAGATGGATGTGAGAGACGCTGACGTGTTCACGGGCTGACTGCCCCCACTCAGAAATCCAGTATGACTGTCCTGTAACTCATTTTCCTTTGCTGTTTTCCAAAAATGTTTGTGGATTTCAGGTGTATTTCACATACACCTGAGGGATTCTTTTCTTTGCTTTTATTTTGATGGAATTGGGAATTTTTGTTCTAAAATGTTCTAATTGCTGATTTCTGCACAGAGACAAGTTGCTGTTTATAGTCTTTGTAACTGGCTGCTTTACTCGGTTGGCAAAGAGCTTCCGTGCCTCCTCCCAGCTTTCCTGGATGGCTAATTACACGGTTGGTATATGTCACTTTCCTCTGAGGTATTTACTTATTCATTTTATTGTCGTCACTGTGGTTAGAACATGGTCAGCGGGGACCACGATCATGAAAAGCTGAACTCCTTGGCAGACACGTGGCTCTAACAGACACGTGGCTCTAACGTCTCTTTTTAGGAACATGGGACATTTAGGGCAGGAGTCTAGCAGGCAGCCTGCGTCAATTTAAAGAACTCTCCTTCTATTCCTCCTTTGCCAAGTCTTTTTGAAGACACGTGGTGGATTTTACCCCACGCAATTTCGGCATCCGAGATAATCATATGCACATAAATTTCCTATTTGAAATGCTAATGTCATTAATTCCATTAATAGATCGCCCAACCTTTTTATAACCTTGAAGGTAAGTATTGTTACATCTCCTCTGCCTGATCACCACACTGATGCTCAGAGGAGGTAATTAACTCGCCCGTAGTACAGCTACAGAGTGATGGAGTCGAGATGAAAGCAGGCTTATGCTCCGAAGCTTCCGGATTTATCCTGCCTGGCTGCAATCTCAGGGCTACAGTATTTGTTTAAACAACTCTTCAGACTGTGGACACACCTGTGCTTTCTGAGAGGAAAGAACGGCAAGGGGATATATGTGTGGGAAGTGTCCCTGGAGGGAACCTGTGGGCTGCCTGTGTAGATACAGACCCACCTGGGGCTCTGGGACAGCTGTAGTCTGGGTCAGTGGGGTGGGGGGAGCCTCCTATAGGGATTCCTCAGCCCCCGCTGCCTAAAATGCCTTCAGGGCCCCCTGCCCCTCCCTGAGAACCCCTCCCGGGAGCATCTCCCAGCCCAGCACCATGGCCTCACCAGGGGCAGGGGCAGAGGGGGACGAGAGGCGAGATGGGTCCCCACTTGGGCCAAGGCTGGCTGATCTCTCTCACTCCTCCCACTTAGCGTGAGCCAGCATCTCTGCTAAGCTGTGGGCCTGATGCTCGCTGACACTGGCCCCCAGGTTCTGTTGGGTGGGATGTAGGCAATTCCGTGAGTGGAAGCCCAACCCTGGACCCGGATCCTCTTTCTCCCTAGCAGTTTCTGTCACTCATCACAACAGGGGCCTGGGCCCCTCTGGTTAGCACACTGACCTCCCCATGGTCCATCCCAAGGGGAAGTTTCCATCGTCCACTCATTCACCTCCTACCTCCCCCAGCCCGCTGGCTGCTGAGCAGACAGGTTAAGGAGAACCCACATCTTACCCAGGATGGGGACAGGTCTCAGATTCCTACAAGCTTGGAGCAGTCAGCACAAAGCTGGGAGCTTCCATTTGCTGCCTCTGTGTCCTTCCACACACATGTCCCTGGCCTCCACGGGCTTCTGTCCTCAGAGTTAGTGTGACATGAGAGTGCTTCCTCTTCAAGAGTTTAAAATTCAGGCTTGTCGTTATTCAATCACTCGGTTGTGTCCAATTCTTTGCAACCACATGGACTGCAGCACACCAGGCTTCCCTGTCCTTCACTATCTCCTGGTGTTTGCTCAAACTCATGTCCATTGAGTCAGTGATGCCATCCAACCATCTCATCCTCTGTCATCCCCTTCTCCTCCTGTCCTCAATCTTTCCCAGCATCAGGGTGTTTTCCAATGAGTCGGCTCTTCGTATCAGGTGACCAAAGTACTGGAGTTTCAGCTTCAGCATCAGTCCTTCCAATGAGTATTCAGGACTGATTTCCTTTAGGATGGACTGGTTTGATCTCCTTGCAGTCCAAGGGACTCTCCAACACCACAGTTCAAAAGCATCAATTCTTCAGCGCTCAGCCTTTATTGTCCAGTTCTCACATCCATACATGACTACTGCTATGCAAAATGTATTTCAACTTGTCTTCAATGTGGGCACACCTAAAGCAGCATTTTATGTCCCTCTAGTGACCGTGGCATGGGTACATGCTTGTTAAGTCGCTTCAGTTGTGCCCGACTCTTTGCTTCCTCATGGACTATGGCCCTCCAGGATCCTCTGTCCGTGGGATTCTCCAGGCAAGAACACTAGAGTGGATTGCAGGCCCTCCTGCAGGGGATCTTCCCCACCCAGGGATCAAACCCTGGTCTCTTGCATCTCCTGCATTGGCAGGTGGGTTCTTTACCACTAGCACCACCTGGGAAGCCCAGAGGCCATGGCAAGTAAATATAAAGCTTGATGGCTGCAGGGATGAATGGGGATAGGAGAAACTACCTGTGGAAACATGCTTGCTCACACGTGCACACAGACACACAGACACACAGGTACTGTGCAGTGAAACACCAGCTCACTCCGAGCTCAGGCACACCGGCGACACTCAGGCCCCATTCACCTCTCATTTTAATTTCCTCGCCGCCGAGAAGCTGGTGGGTGGCTCTCGCCTCTCCCTGATCTTTATTTACTGCCTTTCTCTTGGTTGCTTTTTCCCAGCGCGGGTGCGCCTGGGTCGAGCTCTGCAATCACATCCATTACAGCCCGGTGACAGCAGTGCACGCCGTGTGCACCCCCACAACCACCCTGTGCTGCTGGATGTCGGGGAGATGGAGCAGAGATTTATTGAAACGGTGTGATTTCATTATCTCAATGGCCTTTTGCGAAATGAGGAAGGAAGGTTTCCAGGCGACGTTTCATCGTTACCGTGTGTCTCATTCTCACCTTCGTCTTTCTGATGTCTGCTCTCCTGGGTCTCCCCAGGAAAACGCAATTCCTCCTGATGGCAAGCTTTGGGTAGGACCTGTCGCCTCCTAGACGGCGGGCGATGCCCGCCCCAGATTCCAGGCTTGCCTCTGAAAGATCTCAACCACAACAATAATAATAGAGATAACTTCCAGTCCAGGCTGAATCCCAGATATGAGGATTCCTCTTTGACCAAGGCCAGCTTTTCCAGCAATGCCATGTGCTTGTCTTTGCCCAGGCTTCTTTTCTCCACATTCCACGTCTACATGGTCAACATTCTCTAAAGCACCGATCCTGGTGTAGAGCCAGACACCCAGATGCAGCCCAGCTGCTCTTGGTGTCAGGGGGCCAGCGTCACTCCTGGACCCTGTGCTCAGCCCTGTGGTCACCAGAGTTCACATCCTCCCACCGCTGAGCACAAGCTGTGTCTGCCAGGCCGAACCCAGCCCTGCACCCCCCTGGCCATTCCCCGCCTTTTGTGAGGCTGCTGGACACTCCTGGAGGTGCCTGGAATCTCCCACCAGCTGAGTAAGGGTGCAGAGCCCCTTATCTTGTCTGGCCGTGGCTAGGTAAGGAGCAGACGGCAGGAGGCAGGAGCGGAGAACCTGGGACCAGCTCCCTGGGGTACAGATCAGGGAAGCCTCAAATTGGGGGTTGGTGCACAGCTCAGCATTTCTCAGTTAACCTCCATCCCCACGTGCGGTCCTGCCACTCCCGCCCCCGCGTGGGCCGCAGTGGGAGGCTGACCAAGCGTTCTGCAGAGGGCTTGCATGTTCCTCTGAAATGCCATCCCCCCATGCTCCCTCTTGCATCCTCAGCATCCGAATCAGAAGCTGCCAGCTACAATAAAGCCAGCATGCAGCGAGGGATTCTCTTGAATCATGCCTGCCAGGAGAGAAGTGATCCACGTCCAGCCCTGAGACCCTGGCAGAGCCGCCAGGTCTATGACGCTCTGACACGTGCAATGCCGCACCCCCATGGAAGGAAACATCCCTTCAGAATTTTAGCACCTTAGCGAGGAGAAGCATTGATGTCATTGAGAAGGTGCGGGTTTTGGGGGGCGCCCGCCTGCATCTCCATCTTGGTTCGTCTGTGCCACAGCTCCCCACTCAGTGAGGGACCACCACCCCCATCATCTCAAGGAGGCAGCGTTTCTGGATGTGGCAGGAGACCCAGGCCCAGAGGAATGACCCCCTTCCCCTTCCAGGGGGCCACCCCATCGCCTGCTTGGGAAGCCTGGCCCCTGCAAGCCCAGCCTGGCTCTCAAAGCTGTGTTCTTGGAGGATTTATGACAGGACCCTGCATGGTCTAACCTCTCTGGTCCACGTCAATTTCCATAGATATCTTCAGTAGTTTTACTTTTCCTTCTTACACCCTCCAAGTGTTCTTTAGACAATGGCAATCTCAAATATGAAACAAGTGGATTTGTCTGCAAAACAGAGACAAGTTCACAGACATTGAGAACAGACATGTGGTTGTCAGGGCGGCTGGAGGAGGGGAGGGAAGGACTGGGAGTCTGAGATAGGCAGGTGCAGACTGTTGTATACAGGACTGACAAACAGCTGGGTCCTCCGGGACAGTGAAGGAGTCTTTGGGCCTCGAAAAGAAAAGGATGGTCTCAAAGGCCCTCGATGAATCATCTAACTTTGGGGAAAACAAAACCGATTTAGGTCCCGTCCTGATGCTCCAGGCTGGTTGCATCTACCTGGGACTTATCACCCTCTGCCCAGACACCTCCCACCCCCTACATCTGCCTGGGACTTATCACCCCCTGCCCAGGGGACTTTTCACCCCTTGCCCAAAACCTCCCACCCCCTGTTCAACTACAAATGCAATCTCAACTAAAGATTACCCAGAACATCCCGCCTGACTAATGTTTCCCTTATCACTTCCACAAGCCTCCTTTTTTTTAAAATTAATTTATTTATTTTAGTTGGGGGTTAATTACTTTACAATATCGTAGTGGTTTTTGCCATACGTTGACATGAATTAGCCATGGGTTTACACAAGCCTCCTTTTAAATATGAAGCCTCCCTGATCCCTCTGGCGCTCAGCCTGGTCGTTAGGCCCACTGCCGCCCCTCCTTGCCTGATTAAAGGTCACTTACTTCCGTAGAGGTCGTCTCTCCTTTTCTGCCTCGGCCCGAACTATACCTTGCAGACAGCACAGGGAACTCGATTCAGTATCCTATGACAAACCAGAGTGGAAAGGGAAAAAAACAATCCCTGGGATTAAAAAAACAGACAGGCCACAAGAATGGATCAGGCTCACCCATCTCTATTTTTAGCTCCCGAGGCCCTCCTCTCCCTTTCCCCTTCGTGTGTCCCCCACCTCCTGTGTGCGGAGGACAGGCCAGCGTTCTGCCCTCTCGTCTCAGCTGGGGGGAGCAGGAAGCCATTCCTCAAGGAGAGAGTCCTGCTCCCGGCGGGGGACCCCTCTTTGGGCCGCGGACAATGATGGACGCGCCAAACCCAGGACCTAATTTGGGGAAAAGCCATCTCCGTGTTCTCGTTTCTTTCTGGATGTTTGCCCATTGATAAAAACGCTGGCTAAGCAAGGAGCTCGGGGCGAAATAGAAGTCAGAACTCAGGCACTGGCGGAGCAACCAACCCAGCAGCTTGGTGGCTTCCTCTGGTTTTTGCTTAAAAAAAAGGACTGATGTCACCTTGACCTGTTTTCCTCACTATTGATTTATAGAGGAGCCACGGAAGAGAGAATTCATGAAGACAAGGACTGTCAGGGCTGGAAAAGACCTAAAAGGCTTGTATTTCCGTTTCCATTCCCTCGTGGAGGTGGGGGAGAAGTCAGAAGTTGAGGACAGGCAGCAACGTGAGGAGCAGGGGTCGCCCCGGGACCGGGTCCCTGGTCCCAGCCTGGAGTCTCTCTCTAGACACAGCGACCGTTGGCCACTGACTTTGGTTTCATGCCACCCCTCTTGGGTGCTGGCTTGTAATAGATTTCATCATTTTAAAATAAACCTTGAGAGGGAGGCTTACAGATAACCTTTGGATTTTCTTTTCTGCTCAGTGTGATTCTAGGATCATCAAATTTTCAAAACACAAAGCCTGGAATTTTAAGGGAAAATGGTAAAATTTTACAACAATTTTGAAAGATAGCACAGTTGATTAAAATCACCCCTGTGTCCCTTCTTATCTGAATGAGGGGAACTTTGAAGAACATCCTCGATAGACAGTGACGTCTTTTGTCTCCCTTCAAGGCCATCACTACAACACGTGGGGTGGACCTTTCTGCCTGCCCCTCAGGGATCTGGAAAGTCTAAGAGCTGAGGAAGACCATTGTATTAGGTGTGGAATAGAGACTGAGTAATAATATTTGGAGAAGTGAAATAAACCCTCGTCTTTTGGTGTTTATTGCTTTCTGAAGAAAATCTTTATTCCTCCAATCCGCATGACTCCATTAATAAAGTCCAGCTATTAAAAAGAATTTCTTTTGGTAGAAAAACATTATTCTTTATGTGAATCAATTATTTTCTCTGCTCAAGTCACCTTGGGCCAGAACGTAATGAATATTTGTGAGATGGGAAGGTCAGACATGCTGGGAAGGAAATTCCTTTCGGGGCTGAGAATGAACACTGCCCAAGACTAGGAATCCTGAGATGTGTGGTACCATCGAGCGTCATGGAAATGCTGGCACAATGATGCCACGTCCACCGCCCCCTCTTACCGAGAGATCAGAGTCTCTGGATGAATGAAGGGTCCCTGCTCGTTAAAGGTTAACTGGGGCTCCCTCGATCAGGTACCCCTGCTTTAATGTCCCCCTGTTTCTGTGCCTCTTTCCCCCAAACTGATGGAGGGATGAAAGGGGCGCCTAGTAGGTCTTCAGTCTTTGTTAGGACCGGACTTGTGCCTAAGAGCCCCGAGTCACTCTAGACATGGCCCAGGAAAGTAAAGCCCCAGCACAACATGCTGGGAAATCACCCACCTCTGTCCATTCCTTTCGTGTAAAAAGAATGACTGATGACGGTTCAAGAAATAAAAGACAGTCCCTATTAAAAAAAGGTCATTAAACGCAACAACCACAGTGAACAAAGTGCTGCGATTATAAACTAATGGTGAAGGCGCCCCCTTTCCTTCTGGGAGGGACCATTCCTAGAACAGCAGGGCTGGCAAGGCATCTGCAGAGACGACCCTGAACACAGCTGCCCCCTCAGGGGTGCTCACGTGACCTCCTCCCCGCTCACCTGTATTGAAGCAGCCCTTCCCCACCCCGGCACCATCACAGAGGCCTGAGTGCTGAGTCCAACCTGTGATCTCCCTGACCTGGTGCACACTAGGGACACTGCCTCACTCAAGGTCCAAACTAGGACCTATGATCTCCCTGACCTGGTACAAACTAGGAACACTGCCTCACTCAAGGTCCAAGCTAGGAAATGTATTACTCTCAAAACAGCACAACTGATGAGCATGCAAGGAAGGAACTGTGTGAGGTTTATGCATAGGGTCCAGGTTCCTGGGCACTGGCATCACCAGGGAGCAAGACCACCACTGGCCACCCAGTCTTGGCACCTCCCGTCCCCTGCCCCCACCACCCGTTGGCCGGACTCCACCTAGACCTAAAGGCACAGAAGCCTGTGATTGCTGTCTTGTCCAGGTCAGCCTCCAGCTCAGAGCTGGAGGCAGAAGTTGGGGAATGGGGTTTCAGGACACACCAGTCACTGTGCCCTACTCTCTCTTGGTCTCCCCAACCTTCAGGCTGCCCTTGACCAGTCCCCTTCTTCAACCTTGGCTCCTGTAACCAAGCAGGACCCTATGGGGTCTACCTAGATAGACCCCACCCATGTCCTCTGCCTGACTTTTGTCTGTAGAAAAAAACTTTAGTCCAAATAAATGTAATCAGAGAAGTGAGAGAATGCAGAAAGGCAAACAGTTGAGCAAGACAAGATAATAATCCTTTAGCCATTAAACCAAGTCAAGGATTTTTAGTTCTTCCTCAAGGACTAGAGATAATGTTCTGAGCTATGTCCTTGGGGCTATGGGGGGACCCTGAAACCCCACCAGGTGGGAGCAGTTAACAGCGTGCGGCTCAGAAGCACGTAGAGCCCAGATGGGTTGGAACCAGGAGGCTGACAATGCTGACTCCGGGTTGCTTCATCACCAACCGAGCAGAAGGACTAAGCAGATCGCGCCCTGCTCCTTGAGGACTCCTCACTACCCTCTCTAGGTCGGGACACGTAGTTTTGAGGGGATTAGCCTGCTGTGACTTCCTTTGCATGCCAAAGCAGTAAAGCCAATTTTTTTCTTCTTCTTCACCCAAACCTCTGTCTCTGTGTTTCTCTTTGGCTCCTGTGAACAGAGGCCAAATTTCAGCAGCGCTCACCCCCAGGTGGAGCCTTTCCCCAGGGTTCTGCCCTCATCCCTTTTCTCCGGTGCCCCTCCCTCAGGGGCATGTCCGTGCTGGGAGATGAACAGTAGTGGACTGACCCCTCCCCAGCCACTCCCAGGGCAGCTCTGCTCCTGGAAGCCCTCATCTGACAGCTCCATCTCCAGGGTGTGCTCACACACCGCAGCTAAACCAACCTCCCTGATGGTGTCTGCTGCACCTCCCACCTTTAATACCCCTGCCCCGCCACCCTGCTCTCTGCCCAGGGGTGATCCTGACCTCTGCCTTCTCCCCATCCCTACTTCCAGTGAGCTGCCCAGTCCAATGAAGGATCCTGCCCGAGATCCCACCCGTCTACTCCCAGCTGCCACACTTCTCCCTGAATTCCTGCCCTGCCTGCCAGCTGCTCCTGTGGATACCAGGCTTCTCCTGGAAGCACAGCCTGTCTCTGTGCACACTCACGTTCTCTTTTTCTCTAAAGCACATCTAAACAGCTCATGACTTACAGCGTAACATACACGGAGAGATCGGTAATCGAGAAGAGTTAAAATGTCACACAAAATGTGGCTGCTCTTTGCAACAGCATTACAAAACAGGCATTAGACTAAAATAAAAGTGTGGGTCCTCAACACTTCAAAGATTCTATGAGATGGAAGATAAAAACTTGAGTATCAATGAGCTGCATATTCAGCTTTGGGAGCCTGGCTAAAACCTGGATGGGGCCACCATTCGCGAGCTCCTCCTAAAGAAAGAACTTAGCACTCCTGCTTGCTTAGTGCTAAACTTGGAAATCAACTCTGAATATTCATTGGAAGGACTGATGCTGAAGCTCCAATACTTCGGCCACCTGAGGCAAAGAGCTGACTCACTGGAAAAAACCTTGATACTGGGAAAGATTGAGGGCAGGAAGAGAAGGGGACAACAGAGGATGAGGTGGTTGGATGGCATCACCAACACAGTGGACATGAGTTTGAACAAATTCTGGGAGACGGTGAAGGACAGGGAAGCCTGGCATGCTGCAGTCCACGGGGTCGCAAAGAGTCAGACGTGACTGAGCGACTGAACAACAACAGAAAACTTGCAGGAGGAAGAAACCAGATGTTCAAAGACAGATATCGAGTGTGATAACACACGTACTCGGAGGCCATAAGGGGCAGAGAGAAAACGTGAAATCGGGCTTTCCAATGGGCTTTAGTTTAACAAGCTTTTACACGTCTGCCCTGAGTGTCAGGAGGAAGGGGTGCGAATTAATTGCATTGTTCCTCATTTTAACCACTTGGGACCCAGCCCAGGGTCCTTCCTCAGGCATTTATTGCTGATCTGGAAGGGAAAGGCCAGAGTGTTGCCATGGAAACCATTATGGGAGGAACAGACAACACTTCTGTCTGAACCAGAGAAAATGCATCCAGGCACGAACACTGGTCGGAATTGGAAGTTCCAGTCATGCCCACCTTTTGCCTTCCCACCTCCTGCACCATCTCAGCTTCAGCCTTGATGTCCTCTTGCGCTGCACCCTATCTAACGAGTTATCTGGTCTCCCAGCAGCCACTCTTGGCATCCTCTCCCATTCCTGATCTTCAGTGAGCTGCACACGTGTCCAGTCATTCCAGCCCTGCCCTGGCCTGAAGACCACACCATGCGGACATCTCTGTTTCCATCCTCTCAGCTGCTCCGTGTCCCTCGGGGTGCAGGTCTCCTTGGCAGCTCAGTCCAATTCTTCCTGCCTCAGGGCATTGCACCTAGCACCCCTCAGCCTGGAACGTCCCTGGTGGTGAACCAGGAGTTTCTATTTTGTTCATTCTGATAGTCTTGATCCCCAACAGAATTTCTGGCAACGTGGTGTTGGAAGCATGAAGACACTAAGAATGCATCAAGCTGGGGGAAGCTGGCAATGATCAGGCGGAAACAGACAGTTGGGAGCATTTGGCTCAATCAAAGGGAAGTGTCTCAAACCCCAGGAGTCCAAGACAAGGTCAGAGAAGGTGAAAGTTTCTAACCTTGTCAGTGCTGAGTGACTGTGCTTAGTCGGTCAGTCATGTCTGACTCTGTGACCCCATGGACTACAGCCTGCCAGGCTCCTCTGTCCATGGGAATTCTCCCAGCAAGAATATGGAGTAGGTTGCCATGCACTCCTTCAGGGGATCTTCCTGACACAGGGATTAAACCCAGCTCTCCCACATTGCAGGCAGATTCTTTACCATCTGAACCACCAGGGAAGCCCAAGAATACTGGAGTGGGTCATCTGTAACACTCATCAATTGGTTTAGTAAAACAGGCCCATCTGTAGAGAGGGGCTTGCTAGTTTTACAGCTGATGATAACAATGACCATCCAACACATGTCTCTGGATGCTTGTCCCCCTGTCTAGACTCAACTTGATAGGTTGTTGTTTTACAGTGGCTAAGTCATGTCTGACTCTTCGTGACCCCATGGGCTGCAGCACACAAGGCTTCCCTGTCCTTCTGTATCTCCCAGAGCTTACTCAAATTCACGTCCATTGAGTTGGTGATGATATCCAATCATCTCATCCTTTGTCATCCCCTTCTCCTCCTGCCCTCAATCTTTCCCAGCATCAGGGTCTTTTCCAATGAGTTGGCTCTTAGCATTACATGCCCAAAGTATTGGAGCTTCAGCTTCAGCATCAGTCCTTCCAATGAATATTCAGGGCTGATTTCCTTTAGGATTGACTAGTTTGATCTCCTTGCTGTCCAAGGGACTCGCAAGAGTCTTCTCCAACACCACAGTTCAAAAGCATCAATTCTTCAGTGCTCAGCCTTCTTCATGGTCCAACTCCCGCATCTTTACGTGACTACTGGAAAAATCATAGCTTTGACTATATGGACCTTTGTCGGCAAAGTGATGTCTCTGCTTTTGAATATGCTGTCTAGGCTGATCATAGCTCTTCTTCCAAGGAGCAAGTGTCTTTTAATTTCATGGCTGCACTCACTGTTCGCAGTGATTTTGGAGTCCGAGAAAATAGAAGCTGCCACTGCTTCTACTTTTTCCCCATCTATTTGCCATGAAGTGATGGGATCAGATGCCATAATCTTACTTTTTTTAATGTTGAGTTTTAAGTCAGCTTCTTCACTCTCTTCTTTCACCCTCATCCAGAGGCTCTTTCATTCCTCTTCACTTTCTACCATTAGCATGATATCACCTGCATATCTGAGGTTATCGATATCTCTCCAGGCCATCTTAATTCTGGCTTGTGAAACTGATGGGACAAAGGTCTTATTCCTCAGTACTTCCACAGACAGAGGCTGGAGCACAGGAGAAAGTTAACAATTGTTTAGTTGATCCCTTTGCTATGTTGTACCATTATGACCTCATATAGTAAATTCAGCCAGTCTCTATAGTTTGTGCTAGTAATCTAATTCAGTGTCTCCTGGTAAAAGCTTACCTTAAATGTGGGGATATACATCACTTCCATTTCTCAGAGCAGCTCAGGTATGATAAGAGCCGCACAGAGGCACCTGGACACAGGTGTTCCAGCCATCACCTGGCCCAGGTGCTGAACCTGCAGATTCAGCCTCCACAGTGCCGTCCTGGAATCCCCAAACCTCTGAAGGGTGAACTGTGATAAACTGGCCTGCCTGGAGTCTTCTGGGAGGTGCACTGTTAGTGGCGCACAGCTACTGGTAATGGGGCTGCAGTGTCCCAACAGCATACACTTTTATTCCAGTCATGACTAGAGCAATTAATCACACAGGCTATAACCCAGACTTCCAATTCCCATGGTGCTGTCTATTAATTTTAAATTAATGCTGTGCCCTTTGTCAATGAGCTGGAGGTGCTTTATAATAAGAGAATAAACATAAGTACATAATGTAAGAACACTCTTGGCATCCACTATTCTCTCTCTTTTTTTTTTTTACAATTGAGAGATGAAGCCAGCTTCCAGTTCTGATTTAAATGTGAAGTCAGAGCTATGGCTTCTTCTCTTCACTGAGAACAAAGAGCCCTGAGGAGGGAAGGGATTCCACCCCCCACCCGCAGCCAGCCTCCCCCAGGAACCAGCCCTGTGATCTTGGAGGGCTGGCCCCACCCTCCACGCCCCAGCTTCATTCTGCTGAGCAAAGCATGAGTGGCAAGGCTTTGTCCTCTCATGGTTTTTTTGCAAGTATCTAGTGAGATTGTTGTTGCTGTCCAGTGGCTAAGTTGTTTCTGTCTCTCTGCGACCCCCTGGACTGCAGCATGCCAGGCCTCCCTGTCCATCACCAACTCCCGGAGTTAATCAAACCCATGTCCATTGAGTCAGTGATGCCATCCAACCATCTCACCCTCTGTCATCCCCTTCTCCTGCCTTCAATCTTCCCCAACATCAGGATCTTTTCCAATGAGTCGGCTCTTCTCATCAGGTGGGCAGAGTATTGGAGCTTCAACTTCAACATCAGTCCTTCCAATGAACACCCAGGACTGATCTCCTTTAGGATGGACTGGTAGGATCTCCTTTCAGTCCAAGGGACTCCCAAGAGTCTTCGCCAACACCACAGTTCAAAAGCATCAATTCTTCAGCACTCAGCTTTCTTTATAGTCCAACTCTCACATCAGTACATGATCACTGGAAAAACCGTAGCTTTGACTGTATTTTCAGGCTTTATTATCATAGAGCCTATTTTTCTCAAACTATACTATAAAACTATAAAGACTATAAATTATATGAATTACAACTTTATACAGAAAAATCCACATAGGAAAAAAAGTGCCTTGAGATTCTTCAGTCTCTGTGTTTAGAATCTCAGCTAGATCCAAGGTAACTGCCCCCAAATGACTTGCCTGAAGCCCCTGACTCCAGCCCCTCTGATCACAGCCCTGTTTTCCTTTCCTTGTTCCGTGTAAAGAACAAGAAAGCTGGTTGCAGGCATGATGGCGAAATGACTGGGTCCCATGAGTCATTTTCAAAAGGATTTGTTCATTTCAGCACATTTGAATAGGGCCCAACTCTTATTTTATATGAATCTCTACCGAAGCATAACAGATATGCCTGAGTAACAACTGAGACTTCATCTGTGTGTGCATATCAGTTATCTGTTTCTGTGTAAAAAATTTCTGCAACCACAACAGCTTAGGACCACTATACATATATTTTAGTTTTTTTAGATTGAGCTTTAACTGATATACAAAAACATACAGATTTAATATACACATCTTCATGAGTTTGGAGATATGCATGCACCCATGATTGCTGCTCAGGAGAAGGGGGTGACAGAAGATGAGATGGTTGGATGGCATGAGTTTGAGGAAGCTCTAGAAGAAAGTGAAGGACAGAGAAGCCTGGTGTGCTGCAGTCCAGGGGGTCACAAAGACTCAGACATGACCTAGCGATTGAACAACAACAGTGATGCTGGCACAATACCCATGGTACCCCCAACTTCCAAAGCATGTTCTTGTGTCTTTTTTGTGTGTGGTTTCTTTCTTTTTTTGGTAAAAGCATTTAATATAAGATTTATCTTCTTTATCTGTTTTTAAGAGCACAATATTGTATTAATGCAACCACACTGTACTATCCCACAGTGTCTGTGGGTCAGGAATGAGGAGGGCACAGCTGATTGACTGGGTCCTCTGATTATAGTCACAAGCCTGCGAAGTGTTGGGCAGAAGTAAGTTCTCACTTGGAGGCAGTGGGAAGGACCCACTTCCAAGCACCCTCAAGGTGTGGGCAGAAAGCACTCCCTGTAGCTCTCAGCTGGGGCTGCCCTCAGCTCTTTGGCCAGTTACTTCCTCAACCAGCAAAGGCTTCTCTAGAGCCAGTCTGCTTAGACCGCTTCAGATAATACAGTATAATCCCGGAGATGACTTTTGCATATCTTGCTGTTAAAAAGCAAGTCATATGTCTCACCTGTACTCAAAGGTGTATCTACCTTTCTGTGGGGGACGAGGAGACTCCTTAGAGATGCAGCCTCCTTAAAAGGGCGTATATACCCCACCATGTGTAAAGCAGATGGCTAGTGGGAAGCTGCTGTGGAGCAGAGGGAGCTCAGCTCAGTGCTCTGTGATGACCTAGAGGGCTGGGACGGGGGGGGGGGGGCGGAGAGAGAGCCTCTAGAGGGAGGGGATATACATCTATATGTAGTTGATTCATGCTGTTATACAGCAGAAACAAATACTGCATTGTAAAGCAATTACACTCCAAAGGGGACTTTTAGAAGCACCACAGTAAAGCCCCACCCTCACATAAATAATCACCTGCTTCGAATGGTTTATTTCTACACAGTTTTCTGAAAGTAAGGCTTACCTGTACGAGAAGACTCTTAGGTGGGAGCGTTTCGCAAAAATGAACCCTGTGAGAGGCCAACATCACACGCACACACCACACACACACCCGATTCAGCACATTGTGACAAGGTGCTGCCAACGTGATATGCAGGTGTGATGGTGGAGGAGCCCCACATGGACAGGAGTGGCCCTTTCGTGCCCTCTGCCATGCTCAGTCACCAGCTGGGAGCAGCCGGGGGTGAATCCAGGGGGTCCTCCTCCTCCGCCCCCACCCCTGCTGGGGCCCCCCCTTGTGTCAGAACTCAAAGCCCACTTCCCTGATCTCACACGAAACGCACTGTGTGCTTTTCAGATATTATTCTTGTGCTTTAGGCATTCCGCTAGAATGTTTAAAATACACTCTGATTTTCAAGGCTTCAACTAGGCAGTGCTTTTTGAAAGCTTTGATTTATAAAATTGGGAGTTGGTTTACAGTTGATTTCAGAACTTTCCATAATGGAGTCATGGGTAGGGAGAGGGTGTTATTTAGTGTTCAAGACTACAAGATCATTTCACTGGGAAGTTAGTCGAGACCTCCACTGGGAAATAACAGCTGGGGAATTTTGCTTTCTTGGTGTTTTATTAGGTTTTGTTTTATTATTTTGGTCTTGGGATTATTGAACACATAACCCACAGGATTTTCTTATATATACAGTCTGAGTGTGTACATATGCAGAGAGAGTGAGATGAGGAAGGCATATACACATACATATGGTGTATGGTCTATATTCAGCTTATTTGTGCATCTATACATATGTATATATGTGTGTGCATATTTTTTTGAATTTTTAAGATTTTAAGTTGGAAGCAAGTGAAATGGAAATAGACAAGACTCCTGATGCCTCAAAATCCTACTTCTAAGGATAAGCGTTGCATAGATATAACAGACTGTAATGGGTTGTTTTGTAACCTAAATGAATGAGATAAAAATTATTCACAAAAGAACAACACCGAAGGCAAGCCTTAGACATTTACAACTAAAAATGTTCAGTAAAAAAAAAATTTATCATCTGAATGTACATTTTCTTTAAAGAAATTGGGTGTTTTTCTTAAACCAGCCAGTGGGCAGTGGTTCGCTGACCCTCACAGCAGCTGTAGGAAGCAGGAACTCTTTCTGCATCATTTTAGAAGTCAGGGATTCAAGGCTTAAAGAGAAGATGGGACTTGCCCTGAATTACATGGTCTGAATGTGAGCGTGTGCTCAGTCGTGTCTGACTCTGCAACCTCATGGACTGTAGCCAGCCAGGCTCCTCTGTCCACGGGATTCTCCAGGCAGGAATACTGGAGTGGGGTGCCATTTGTTTCTCCAGAGGATCTTCCCGACCCAGGGATCGAACCCTCATTTCTTGCATCTCCTGCATTGGCAGGTGGATTCCTTACCACTGCACCATCTGGGAAGCACTCATGGTCCAAAGAGATTTAGAATTTTTTCTCTGTTTTTAATTCAACTTATTTGTAAACATGTAAGCTGATAGAAGCATGGATATTGCAGAACATAAGTTGGAGGTAAGGACGCTAACCATGAAAGCAATCTAAAAGGCTTTCACTCTTTTAAACAGTTCTCCCAAGCTGTTTTAAAGAACAACCTATGGAAAACTGAAGGTAACAACATGGTTGATCTGCTGTTTATACCCTTCATGTTTTCCCACTTGAGTGAGGAGAGCTGCTCTTTGCACTTGTGAACAGAACACATTCGCAGATTAAGGATCAGGGTTTTAAGTTGTGCCATTCGAAGGATGTAATTGAAGAACAGTTGGGGCAGAAGTAAGCCATCAGTGCTGACATGGCCACAACCTGCTCCTTTGGGGCACCGTCTACATTTAGGTGGCAGCATCGGCCATGAAGGGAGCTTTCTGTCACACAGAGCCTGTGTGGGATCCTACACCACAAGCAGAGATGCACAAGCTGGTGTAGTGACTGCTACCCAAGCTGAACAAAGCAAAATTCATGAACTGGTCACCACAGGTCAGTTTGGGTCCTGTGTGGAAAGAACGTGAGACATGGTGCTGAGACGCATCCTTACAGCTGCACTTAGGATTCTCTTTCTGATATGCCAAGCTTGGCTCTTGTCAAGGAGAGCACCCTGTTTGCGGTGGAAATGAGAGGTACTTATGACTCCATGTGGTTAACGCCCGGGTTACTTCTTACAGATGTCCACTGACTGCAGCATTCTGATGACCTCCAAACGGTAACACAAAACCTAAGTCCACAACGTCAGAAGCCCGGAGCTCTCCTGAGCTTACTTGAAACCCAGAAGAGACCTAGCTCACTCTTTCCAGAGGAGAATAAGCCATAGTTTAAGGAACCAGGCTCCAAATGGGCCACTAATATTCAAATCAAAGATTCTGAGTCTGATACAAGAGCCTAATTTGGGAAAGACAAGAGCACCGTCCTCACTTGGGAAAGCCCATCCTTCCATGGAGAAAGCCATCCTTACGTGATCAAAATACCCTTTATGGATATAATTGACATTTAACGTCATGTAAGTTTAAGATAAACTATGTGACGATTTGATGCGTGTATATATTGTGAAATGATCATCACGGTAAGGTCAGTGAACACATCCTGTACAACAAGGTTCATTATTTCACCCAATGCAATAATAACCTTTCTCTTTTGGTTTAAGAACATTTAAGATCTACTCTCTTAGCTACTTTCAGGTATAAAAAAATTGTTAACTACAGTCACCATGTTGTACATTAGATTCCTAGAACTTACTCACCTCATAATTGGAAGTTTGCACCCTTTGACTAACATCTTACCATTTCGACCCAATGCCAGCCCCCAGCAACCACCAAACCACTCTTTGTTCAGCTTTTTCAGATTCCACGTGTGACATCATACAGTATTTGTCTTGCTCTGTCTAACTTCACTTAGCATAAAGCCCTGAATGTTCATTCATGCTGTCACAGATTACAAGATTGCTTTCTTTTTATGGCTGAGTAATATTCCGTTGTGCTTCCCTGGTGGCTGAGTGGTAAAGAACCAGCCTGCCAATGTAGGAGACACAGGTTGGATCCTTGGGTTGGGAAGTTCCCCTGGAGAAGGAAATGGCAACACTCTCCAGTATTCTCACCTGGAAAATCCCATGGACAGAGGGGCCTGACTGGCTATAATCCATCAGGTTGCAAAAGGGTCGGACACAACTCCCAACTAAGCAGCAACAATATTCCATTGTACTAATATT
Source organism: Okapia johnstoni (assembly GCA_024291935.2). Lineage (NCBI taxonomy): Eukaryota > Metazoa > Chordata > Mammalia > Artiodactyla > Giraffidae > Okapia > Okapia johnstoni. The sequence continues at coordinate 103,976,071 of CM044313.1, forward strand.
ATTCCTACACTTGTTTTTTATCCATTCTTGTGTCAATGGACACTTAGGTTGTTTCCATGCTCTGATTTTGTAATGATGCCACAATGTACATTGGAGTGGAGATGTCTCTTAAAGACAGCGGTTTCGAATCCTTTGGTTATATACCCAGAAGGAGGATTACTAGATCATATGGAAGTTTTCCTTTTGATTTTTTAAGAAGCCCATACTCTTTTCCATAGTGACTGCACTGGTTTGCATTCCCACCAACAGTGCAGAAATGTCCGTTTTCCTCTGCACCCCCATCAGTTCTTGCTGTCTCTTGTCATATGGCCTCTCTAACAGGTGTGAGGTGATATCATGTGGTTTTGATTCGCATTTCCCTGTTGGCCATTGGTGTTAAGCATGTTTGATGGATTTGTTGTCCAGTGTACGCCCTCTTTGATGCCCTCTTTGATGCCCTCTTTGGGAAAATTTCTACTCAGGTCTTTGTCCATTTCTGTTGTTCGCCTTTTTGCTACTGTGTAAGTTTCTTGTATATTTTGAATATTAACCATTAACCATGTAACTGTCTTGCAAATATTTTCTCCCACCCAGGGGTTGCCTTTTTTGCTGATTTTGTCTCTTGTTGTGTCTTTTGCTGATTGTGCCTTTTTAGTTTGATATAGTCCCACTTGTCTATTTTTTTTTCTTTTGTTGCTTGCGCCTTTAGAATCATATTTGAAAAATCATTGCCAAGACCAGTGTAAAAGAGCTTTCTGCCTGTGTTTTTTATCTAGGAGTTTTAAGATTTCAGGCCTTAAATCTATTTCAAGTAAATTATTGTGAGGAGTGTAAGATACTGGTTCAGTTTCATTTTTTAACATGTGAATATCTGGTTTTCTCAACATCATTTATTGAATAGACTGTCCTTTCCCAATTGAGTATTCTTGGCTCTGGTGTCAAATATCAGTTGACCGTGTCTGTGTGTGTTTGTTTCTGAGAATCTTAGTTCTGTCTGTCGGTCTATGTGGCTGTTTCTATGCCGGTTCCACACAGCTGATTCTCATGTGTGTGTGGGCTCCTCTGGGCAGTCTTGTTTGCAACCCCAGGGCCTGCAGCCCCCCAGGCTCCTCTGTCCGTGTGATTTTCCAGCGAACACTGGAGTGGGCAGCTGATCCCTTCTCCAGGGCATCTTCTCCGCTTGGGGATGGAGCGCTCGCCTCTCGCATCTTCTGCCTTGGGAGGCAGGTCTTTACCCCTGCGCCACGTGGGATAGCTTCATAATGTTGTTCGAAATCAGGAAGCATAATACTTCCAGCTTTGCTCTTCTTTCTCAGGATTTCTTTCCTCTGTGTTGGAACAACAGAAGTCTCATTCCTGTTCGTTTTATTTTCTATGAAAAATGTCATTAGCATTTTGATAATGATTACATTGAATCCATAGATGGCTTATAGATATTTCAATAGCATTAATTCTTCCAGTTCATGAATGTGGAATATTTTCCCATTTATTTGTCTTCTATTTCTTTCATCAGTGTCTTATAGTTTTTAATGTCTTAAAGTTTTGATCTCTTTTGTAAAAATTTATTTCCATATGTTTTAATATTTTTGATACTATTGTCAGTGAGATTTTTTCCTCTTTATTTCTTTTTCAGAGAGTTTGTTGCTAGTGTATAGAAACAATTGACTTTTGTATGTTGATTTTGCATCCTGCAACTTCACTGTATTGGTTTATTACTTCTAAGAGTTTTGTGGTGGATTCTTCAGCATTTTCTTTATATAATTTCTTTAATCTGCAAACAGAGACAATGTTACATCTTGTTTTCTTACTTGGATGGCTTTTAACTTCCTTTTTGCCTAGTTACTCTATCTACAGCTTCCAGGACTATGTTGAATATGAGAGGTGAGAGTGGGCAACCGTGTCTTGTTCTTGATGACAAAGGAAAATCTTTCAAACTTTCATCATTAAGTATGAATTATCTGTACTCTTGTCATATGTGGCCTGCATTATGTTGAGATATTTTCTTTCTATCATCATGAACAAACATGACTGATAACAGATCCAAGCCAATCTCAATAATCAGCCAAGTAAGGCATGTGTTTTTACAAACACAACTTGCCTTGAACTGTTAGGAGAAAGGAAGGATCCAATCATTCGGAAAATGGTCAAAGACAATCATCAACAAAGATGCAACACTTGAAATTTAATACTGAAGGTGGAATAGGGTGTTACATGGTCTCTCCATTCCAGTAAAATAAAATTATATGTATGCTGTGATAAAGAATCCACCTGCAAAGCAAGAGAAGTAGGATTAACTCTAGGTGGGGAAGATCCCCTGGAGAAGGAAATGGCAACCCACTCCAGTATTCTTGCCTGGAATCCCATAGATACAGAGCCCGGCAGGCTAGTGTCCGTGGGGTCACAAAGAATCAGACACAACTGAGCGCACGTGTGCACACACACACACACACTCACACACACTTGGAATGTCAGTAGCCAAGGTCTGCTGACCTGACGAGTCTGATTCCACGTCCAGAAAGCATCTCTCCTTCCACGTTCACACACCCAGCTCCTCTCCTGGGTGCCTGAAACCATGGCCAGAGCAGAGCATGAAATGCAATAATACCCAGCCTCAAAGCTTCTGCCCACAGGGCCCATGGTGCATGAATGCATTTTTTTTTTCTTGTAGGTAGGAGTATATTGTTGTCTTCAGGACTTGTTTGAAAAAAAAAACACATTCTCCATATTATCTGAAATAATCAATGGTCACTTACTTTAAAACAGTTCCTCTGTCAAATATTGTTACCATTTTCCTCCTAAAAACATGAGAAAAACTGGAAACTTATGTGAATTTTGATGTTCATGAATTTTCCCACATTATACACTACAAACAGCACAGGATTCCCTAGAGCTAAGAAATATTCAAATCCTATGTTCCCTGAAATTCTGAAAACAAGTGGAAGGTAGACCTGCTCAATGCATGGGGTCACCAAAAAGTTAGAGCATTTGTTCTTGTTTTACACCTAATTCAGAAGACAATGAGGGCATCCACACAAGAAAAAGCCAGGATTCCTATAAAACTCCGAGTCACTTAAACTGAAAATGGCCTGCCTGCTAGCACTTGAGTAACAGAGATGATCATTTTAACAGCAGGGGGAAATTGCAACAGGGAAACACTCTGTTTATAAACTAAAGAGAAAATGCATACATTTCATGCTCATTTTAATGTCTCAGGTGAATGCTTGTTTCTGTAAATATCTGAGCCCTTTCAGTTTTCCAACATTTACCCGTTCTGCAATGTAAGCAGTCTTTTTATAGTGACAGAGAGCTTCCACAGTGCTCACTTCAAGAGGGAATATGCATTTTACTCCTGGCATGATCTTTGGTTTAATTTCCAACGATGGAAGTCCAGGTGGGAAATAGAGCTCGCTCTTCAATTTCAAGGCAATTCTGTTTCCAATGAGGCAGAGCACTCATCAGACACTATCACCCTGTCTGCTTACTGCAAACCAAGCTCCAAATCTCTGAAACAGAATTGTTGCAGGAAGGGGGGACCCCTTCCAGGGCCTGAAACTGGGCTCTTGTCTAACACTCGGAAATGAATTGTCCGAGGAGACACATGTACTGAAAAAGCAAGAGATTTTATTGGGAAAGGGCGCCCAGGCGGAGAGCAGGAGGGTGAGGGAACCCAGGAGGACAGCTCTGCCATGTGGCTCGCAATCTTGGGTTTTATGGTGATGGGATTAGTTTCCGGGTTGTCTTTAGCCAATCATTCTGACTCAGAGTCCTTCCTGGTGGTGCTCACCTTATTCAGCCAAGATGGACATCAGAGAGGATTCTGGGAGGAAGTCGGACATGTGGTGTCTCCTTTTGACCTTTCCTGAACTCTTCTGGTCGGTGTTGGCTTATTAGTTCCGTGTTCCTTACCAGGACCTCCTATCCTAAAACAACTCATGCAAATGGTTACTATGGTGTCTGGCCAGGGTGGGCGGTTTCAGTCGGTGTGCTTCCCCTAATGGAATCAGCCTGGTTGTCATTAACATCTAAGCAAAGGAAACCGTCAGATTAGCAATCTAATTGTGATGGAGTCCTACACTTGGCAGGATTCTACAGCGCTGTCCCTGTGGGTTTACTCTCTAAAATTGGTCATCTGGCAGACACCACCTAGGGCTGTCCCTGTTCAGTTGCAGGACAGAGCCTCAGGAAGGTTAGCTGGGGCCACCTGGCCCCAAGCACATCGTGCAAGGACCTCAGAAGGAAGTGTCTGGTCAGAAGACCCTTCAAGTCCTCGGTGCCTGCCCTGCGCACTCTCTCCTGGGAAATGTTCATTACACAACATATTAAGAGAGCATAATGTCATTCAAAATAAGGAGAGCATCTCTGCGAAGTATGGCTCCAAGGGTCAAGAATCTGCCCTAAATGCAGGAAATGTAGGCTCAATCCCTGGGTCAGGAAAATCCCTTGGAGGAGGAAATAGCAACCCACTCCAGTATTCTTGCCTGGAGAATGCCATGGACAGAGGAGTCTGGCGGGCTACAGTCAATAGGGTCACACGGAGTCAAACATGACCGAGCAACTCAGAGCATAGAAGGGGTTGAGCAGAGCAGACACAGGTGATGGGAGAGCCTTCCTGCAGGACGGTGGGTGAGAGGCCTGGGTGAGCAGGGACAGAGGGAGGCCTGCTCACCCGGGGTGGGTCTGCAGGGCTGAGGGTGGACACTTGGGGACGCGGACAGGACGGTTCTGACGCAGACACTGGTGGGCAGGCAAGAAATAGCAGCATCTGTGTGTGAACAAGGAGAGGGAAACAAACACATCACACACACACCATACACATCACACACCATACACACCACATACCCCAGACACACTATGCAGACCACACCACACACACACCATACACATCACACATACACACACACACACATACCACATACACCAGACACCCTATGCACACCGCACCACACACACACCACATACACACTGCATACACCATACAGACTACACACACCACAACATACACGCAGTACATACAATATACAACATACACACTACACACATGCACATGTCCCACACCAGAAACATTCCACACAACACACAATATACAAAACACAATCCACACACCACATTCACACACTCAGTGCATACACAATACATAATGCATACCACACACATAACACACATCACACATGCAACACATCACCCAGACACAGTACCCCAAACTACACATACACTGACACAATACCTAGCACATGCACACACCAAAAACACCACTTAGAAATCACATGAAGAAGAGAAATTCCAAGGAAATTCGAGCTTCACAAACTTGACTAAAGGAAGCAGGCATTCAAAGTGAAAGTGAAAGTCACTCAGTTGTGTCGGACTCTTTGCGACCCCATGGACTATACAGTCCATGGATTCTCCATGCCAGAATACTGGAGAGGGTAGCCTTTCCCTTCTCCAGGTGATCTTCCCAACCCAGGGATCAAACCCAGGTCTCCCACATTGCAGGCAGATTCTTGACCAAATGAGCTATCACGGAAGCCCAGGCATTCAAAAGAATACGCAAATAATGGAACAATCTTCAAAAAAAGAAGGAATGATGTCTAAGAGTCAAAATTAGAATGGTAAAGCAAAAGGTCGATATGAAACAAGCAGAGAGTTTTAAAGACCAGTTAGAAACTATAAAAATATAGTTTCACAAGATAAATACTGGATAACAGAAAATCACTAGAGATTTAAAAGACAGTACCAAAATACAGAACCTAAATACTAAGAAATAAAGAGAGAGAACACGTGAAAATGATACTCAAAGGGTAAATTAAGAAGCTCCAACACACGTGGAGGGAGCACGGGCTGCAGGGTGAGCAGCAAAGTCTGCAGTGATGATGGCTTAGAAATTTCAAGTAAGTAGACAGTTCACACATGTGTTCAGAGCACATGGCAGAAGTGCATATTCTGTGCTCAGCAGGATGCACTTTAAAGAATCTGTATCTACGTGCCTTCTAATAAAACTGAAGATCATCAAAGGTCAAAAGAAACTTATAAACACTTTGAGAAGAAGAAAAAAGTTTAACCCACAGAAGACCCATAAGGTCTTAAATACATGTTAAAATTAAGCACTACCTAAAAAAAAAAACAATGAAAGAATTCAGTACATCAGTTAAAGGATGTAGCTCCTGCAGAGAGCATGATTGCTAGTATCACATTCAAAGTACAATCCCAAGCACAGGGTCACATTTCTAAGAGCCATACACTCATGTCACAGTTATGCTGGGTTCTGTTCACCCGTGGCTCTGTCTACACCTCAAAGTCTGTATAAACAACTTTCAGGTTTACCCCTCCAGTCTTGCTCCCTCCACCCCCAAATATCTGTGACCACAGAGCCTCTGTCTCCCCCTCCTCAAGCTCAAGTCCCACACAACAAACTCTCCCATTAGTGTAAGAACACTAGTGTTAGCTGCTCTGCTTTATGATTGTCTGAGTGCTATTTGCATCCATTATATCCTAGTGACTGCAATTTCTCTATGTGTCATAGTAGTATGTGTCTTCAGTGTAGGAAGGAAACGTGATTTGTATCTATATTGTATTTTGTAGGTGAGCCTCTATCAGTGCATTAAATGTCAAATAAATATGTAAATAGCTTTAAAGCTTTTGTAATTTGCACAAACCTTCAGTGTAGTTTTATATAAAAGTTTAAATGCCTTTTAGTGGTATTTGGGGAAACTAGCAGGCAGGTATTTTTTAGGGGCTGGGAACCATGAAACACATTATACTTTTTCCACCGTAAAATAAAGTGTTGGTTCCTGCTTCCCAAAAATTTAGTAGTGGGTCAGGTTGGGGAACTGAGCGCTTCCTGTGTTTGTAATGTAGTCATTCTTGCTCTCACTGTAGATGTATATTTTCATTTTCTGCTTAAAGAGTTTGTTGAACAGCAATGAAAGAAACTAGTCTACAGAAATCTCTGCCATGGACCCAGCTTTGTAGGAGGGCTTCCGGGCCCGGCAGCCTGACCCCATCATGCTGTGGCTGGTCCATTGCTTCAGGCTGGGCCCCAGATGCTTCTTGGTGTGGGTGTCATTTCGCTCCACCACTAGGACCCAGCCACCTCTACTCTAGCTTCCAAGGTCAGTCACAGTGTGAGCAGGAGAGTGGTATGTCCTACTTTCCAGGATCCAGGAAAAAGCTCCCTGCAAAGCTCCACTCCTTCTGATACAAAATAAAAAGTTTCAGAAAAAAAGCCCCATTCTTCTCCAGATGACGTAGATAAGACTCTGGGATCCCCCTTTGCTGATCTATGAAAAGTCCCAACACATACTTCTCAGTTCCCATTCTTTGCCTCTGAACGATCAGCTGAATTCTTTATGCCCACCGACCAATCTGAAAAAAGTTCCTGACTTGTCTCTCCGACTCCCAGGCCTCTGAACTCTAACCCACCCTCACTGAGCCAGTTTACCACCTTTCCCAAGGACCAGCCACCTACAAAGAAAGCGTCCCCTGATCGGCTGTCCCCTCATGCCACCCAGCCCACACCTGGTTCTTTGTTGCCCTGTTGACTCCCCACTCCTGGATGCCTGCCCTTTGAGACACCCGCAGGTGTGAGGGTCAGAACACTCTCCCTATGGCAACAGACCCCTCCCCTTACTGCCTTAATCCCTTAGAACAAAGGCTCTGCTTGCTGTTAACGGAGAATTTCAAGCACAGAGATCGCACTGAAGCAAAAACAAACAAACAAACGGAAAAAACAGTGTTTTAATTGGGGGTTGTTAGGACTACAGCCTGGAAAACACTTGAATTGTATTCCACAGGACTTCAAGATGCAGGAAGCTCGTAAAGGCAAAAAGCAAGGTTATATAAGTTGTTTGAATTAGCATTGGAGGGATTTCCCTCGTGGTCCAGTGGTTAAGAATCTGCCTTGCAATGCAAGGGACGTGGGTTCAGTTCCTGGTCGGGGAACTAAGATCCCACATGCCGTGGAGCAACCAAGTCCACATGCTAAAGGGTCTAAGTGCCACCGTGAAGATTCTACATGGGGCAACTAAGACTCTGCACAGTCAAAATAAAGAAAGAAAAGGAAAGGTCAGCAGTATTAAAGAAAAAAACAAAAGAATTAGGATTGGTCCTGTAAGAAGAAAGTGTGCTTGTTAAGCAAGGTTTGACTGGGGTTGAAACAATTACGTATTTCTGAAGGGACTAGCTGATAACATTTTGCAAATGATTACCTGTTTGGTGCCGTTCAGAAAGTTCAAGTTCTCCTGATGCAGGAAAGTGCCTGAATCCACATCCCCGGGGCCCACCTGCTCCATTTTGGATGCCTGAACTATAGTCACTTCATTTGGATTTTTCAAATGATCTGAAATATGTCATCATATCCCAAGTCCAGAATTGTTTTTACCTGACATCATTCACCTATATGTTTATAACTTGGGCGGTAGATATAGGGCTTCCTTGGTGGCTCATTGGTAAAGAATCTGCCTGCCAAGCAGGAGATGAGGGGGTGGGGAAGATCCCCTGGAGAAGGGAATGGCTGCCCACTCCAGCATTCTTGCCTGGAGAATTCCATGGGCAGAGAAGCCTGGTGGGCTACGTTCCATGGGATCACAAAGAGTCAGACATGACTGAGCGACTAAGCAACAACAACCGTGGGTTTAAGCATTTATTCCTGAAATTCCCCCAGGGCAGGAGTTCTGCCCTTAAACTCAGCTCAGGGGCCAGCACGTCCTCCACTGACAGATACTGTCTCAACCTGTGAAAACTGCCACCTCTGCTCTCTGCCAGCCTCCAACTCAGAGGCCTGGGGGTCGACCTCTGCAATGCGGGTAACTCCCACGGCCTCAGCACTGCATTCTCTCATCCCACGTGTACTCACGATATCATGAGTGCCAATGCACGGGCCATGCTGGGCTTCCTCCGGGCCTGGCAGCTGTGGACATTGCCCACCTCAGCCTCACGTGTAGGTCTCATCTCAGACCTCATCTCTTTCAGCCTCTCATCTCTTTAGAGGCTTCCCAGTCTCAGTGTACCTCAGAACTTAGGAAAATCATTCACTGCAATACTTCTATTCACAATAATAAGTAAGCACTGAAAGAGGACATTCACAAAATCTGTGGATGCCAAAACATTCCCCAGAGTGTATAACATTAAAGCAGATAATGAGCAATGTGATTGCCCTTCCTTAAAGAAATGAATTTTAAAATTTAGTCCATTTATATGATGAACCCTTATAAAACATTTAAATAAGCAATTTAGATTTTAATGAATCAATACAGTTAGATCTCAAAAAAATATGCTGAGTTTAAACATTTTGGCTTAAATTGCCTTTAAGGATTATAAATATTAAATTCTCAACGACTGGCCTGTCTCTCAGATAGCAAACTATAAAGCATGTAAGATGTTTTGGCAACAACTTTTTCCTAAGATTAATATTTTGTGAATAACTAGAATTAAACTGTGATTAGCTCTCCATCAGGATGTTCACTACTTTCTACCATAGTAAAGTGAAAGTGAAAGTTGCTCAGTCATGTCTGACTCTTTGAGATCCCATATACTATACAGTCCATAGAATTCTCCAGGCCTGAATACTGGAGCAGGTAGCCTTTCCCTTCTCTAGGGGATCTTCCCAACCCAGGGATTGAACCCAAGTCTCCCACATTGCAGGCGGATTCTTTACCAACTGAGCCACAAGGGAAGCCCTAGTAAACCTCACCTAAATAATTTCCTCATGCTTGGAACCCAGGCATAAACTCTGCTGAAATAATTTAATTTGGAAACATAAGGTCATCCCCGAAGTCACTTGTACTCATGAGAATCTATTTTTCCTGTGAATTTTTTTTCCGATGACTAGCAACAACATAAGCTTGTGTGAGTAAATGACACTTCATCTATTTTTTTTAATTAATTAATTTATTCTAATTGGAGGCTAATTACTTGACAATATTGTCGTGGTTTTGCCATACATTGAGATGAATCAGCCACGTATTTCAGGCACAGAGGACCTGACAAGCAGCCCAACACACCTAAAGCATTTTCATTTCTCAGCTGGAAGAGTCTGCTCAGATCCTGGTACTTGAGAAATACACTATTGGGACTTCCCGGTGGTCTAGTGGCTGAGCATCTGCCTGCCGGTCCAGGGGACATGGGTTCAATCCTTGGTGCCGGAGGATCCCACAGTGCCCTGGAGCACCTAAGCCTGGTGGCAGCTACATGCCACCACTCCTGGAGCCCGCCTGCCCCAGAGCCTGTGCTCCACAACAAGAGAAGCCACCGCAGTAAGAGGCCTGAGGACCGCAGCTAGAGAGGAGACCCCGCTCACTGCAGTCAGAGGAAATCTGAGAACAGCCACCAAGACCCAGCACAGCACACAAAACAGTAAAAGGAAGAAAAGAGAAAAATACTACTGTGTTCCATGACACGTCAGATGAAGTGCCTAAGCATCTTCCTGCTATTCTAAGTGATACTGCAATTGTGAGTACGTGGCACTACATGTCTGTCAAAATCCATAGACATTTATAGCGGAAAGAATACATTTTATCATATGCAAATTAAAAAATCATTGAGGAGTTCAGAGGGTCTTAGGAAGGAATGGAAGCTGTAACAAAAGAATATAATGGTCTTAGAGGTGTGAAACCGGCTCACTGAAGGGGGTAAGGAGGAAAAGACTGACGAGCCACGTGGAAGAGGGGTAGAATCTCTACAATGAAGGGAAAGGGAAATGAGCTCCAGCGCTGGGCTCCAGCTGATAAAGGTGTTCCCGACGAGGGTGTAGGTGCACAACGCTGCGGCCATCCTGTGTGTGTGTACTGGAAGCAAACGATTCAGGAAGTGGATGGCGGACGGTGGGAGCCTGACTTCCAGGTGATGGAGTGAGTTCACAGAACCAGCAAGAGGAGCAGGCTAAGATGATCCATGTGGTGAAGGGTCAGGCTTGGAGACCTCAATATAAGCTCACGTCTAGCTTAAACATAGATGCTTGGCCATGTATTGGGACATTTGTAGGTATGTTGCATACATGTGTTAGTATACACACATGTTTTTCCTTGATCTGTCAGCTGAGAGGGCTTAGAAACACTTAGAAAGACGCTCCAGTCACCATGCACCCAGATCTCAGCTCCTAGCACCACGTTCCAACAAAAGGAAGAAGAGCTCCTTAGAGAAATGGCCGATTCTAAGACCGAGCAGAAAATCCACAAGATGAAATAGGTACGGAAGTTCTAATCCCCATATCTGTGAGCCTGGCCTCACCTGGAAATACCCTTTGCAGGTGATCAAGCTGAGTCATCGGGACGGCCCTCCTGCAGTATGACTGGTGAACATGTAAATGGGGGGAACTTGGACACAGAGACAGGCATGCTCTTGGGGTGGACACAGGGAGGAAGCTGGAGCTATGCAATCACAACCCAGGGAGCGTCCATGGCTGCGAGCAAACCACCAGAAGCCAGCAGAGAAGCACGGATCGGATTCTCTCTACCACTTCAGAAGAAGCCAGCTCTGCCTTTATTTCAGACCCCTGACCTCCAGAACTGTGAGACAATTTTGTTGTCCAGTAGCAAAAGTGAAAGTGAAGTCGCTCAGTCGTGTCCGACTCTTAGCGACCCCATGGCTGCAGTCCATGGGGTCGCTAAGAGTCGGACACGACTGAGCGACTTCACTTTCACTTTTCCCTTTCATACAGTGGAGAAGGAAATGGAAACCCACTCCGGTATTCTTGCCTGGAGGATCCCTGGGACGGCGGAGCCTGGTGGGCTGCCGTTTATGGCGTCGCACAGAGTCGGACACGACTGAAGCGACTTAGCAGTAGAAGCAGTAGCTCAGTTGTGTCTGATTCTTTGCCACCCCAGGGACACCAGGCTCCTCTGTCCATGGGATTTTCCAGGCAAGAATACTAGAGTGGGTTGCCATTTCCTTCTCCAGAGGATATTCTGGACCCAGGGATCAAACCTGTGTCTCCTGCATTGGCAAAAGGATTCTTTACCATTGAGCCACCTGGGAAGCCCTGTGGGATAATACCTTCGAGTACATTAAGCCTCCCAGTTGGTGGTACTTTGTTACAGCTGCAAACACACACACACATGCCTTTTCTTTATCTTCTTTTTCAGCATTGCTTTTCCTGTTGCTTTGCTCACGCTTTACAATCAGTCACTTCTAGGACCTCATACAGGAAGAAGAGAAGTCATCTTCCATTTCTGTCAGCCCCCACACTGACCTCTCACTCACTCTTTCACCTGCTCACTCTTGTCCACGTCCACCTGCCACCAAACTGGACCAGTGACAAAATGCTCTGTCTTGCCCCTGTCACCACTAAAACCTAATCAAGCACCTTTTTTTCCTCATTAAGAAAACTTAATTTTAATATTGCCTTATTCATGAACTTTCTTTTACAAAGTCTTTTGCAGTAGTTATGTATGTTTACCAATTATTTCACTCTTTTTTTATGCTACATTTGGCTCAGAGTCTCATGGAATCTGTTCCTTCTATTGCCTCCTGTCCCAAGACTTCACACCAAGTTTCCTATGGCTGCCTGACTGAGGAATAGAAACATCAATGTGATGGGTGATTTTTATAATTTAGTGGCCCTTACCAGTGGTTGATGGCTGCAATATTATAGCATCGTAGAGAGATGTTCATAAATGACCAGGGTTGAACGTAAATTCCTCCCATGGCCAGCACTTTAAGCAATACAGTCTGTTGTCCACTTTTTTCTCAGCTAAAGCAGAGCAGAGCAAAGGTTCCATGCTGATTTTCAAGCTTCAGTGAATGGGTTTCCTGGAGGTTGGGCATTTGGAATGAATTGGCCAAAAGCCTGGGGAAGAGGTACAAGGAAGGGCCTCGCAGGCTTGACCCAGGCTGTGAAGATGTCTGTAAACTGTGAATACCTATCAGAGAGCTCCTGTGCAGAGGAGGCTATCAGAACCAAGCGGACAAGTTTGCAGCAACATGGATGGACCTAGGGAGTGTTACACTGAGTGAAGTCAGACAGAGAAGGAGGAATTTCGTATGGCATCACTTACATGAGGAATCTTGAAAAAAATGATACAAAGGAACTTATTTATGAAACAGAAATAGACTCATGGACTTCCAGAACGAGATTATGGTTGCCGGGGGGAAGGGTGGGATCGTTAGGGAGTTTGGGAAGGACATGGACACACTGCTATATTTAAAACGGAGAACCGGCAATGGCCGACTCTACAGCACATGAAACCCCGCTCAGGGTTAAGTGGCAGCCTGGATGGGAGGGAAGTTTGGGGGAGAATGGATAAACCACAACAACAAGGAAAGCACAGGTGGACAAGATTCCTGTTCCCTCAGGCGTCCTCTCCCGTCAGCCACACCAGCACCAAGCGAAGTGGTATGGCGTTTGCTACAAGGCGACGCGTGGCCCGGCAACATGGACTACCTCTCACTGATGCCAGTCTGGCCCCTGTCACTCCTGAGCATCCACCCTGACAATACCACTGTGTCCTGACACAGCCATCAGTCCTTGAGGGCACCATCCAAGTACTTGTGCCAAGATAATTACATGAAACGCCTTCCATCGTGGAAGGAGCGATGATTGGTCTTTTCCCAGCTAGAAATGGAGTTTGGATGTGGATTTGAGTGTCTGACCTGCGGTATCTCTGCCAGCACCACGTCTGTGGACATGTGAACTGCCCGATCCACCAACATGGTACCTCACCATCACGCTCCTAACAGAGCAAGAAATGTCACAGCAAAAGTCCTACAGAGACGGACTCATGTCCCCGGAATTCCCTGGTTTTAATAATATAGAAGCACACGGTCAGATGAGACAGCGGATGGCTCTAAGTCTTTAGTTATGGTTCCAGTTAAGAAACAATACCCTAAAAAGCTGGAGCACTATCTCACAGGAAGCAATGCTGCTTTAAACCCAGTGAGCACTTTATATGGGACTGTTTCTCCCAGAGGCAATATGTATGTATCTGGAAATGTATGGGTTAAAAATTGGGGATGCTCCTTTTATACTTCCCTCTCACCATCACATCTAACAACAAACTTCACTGAATAAGGGGTCTTAACAGGGCCAAGTTTGCAGTAAGGCAATTGAGGCAACCACCTCATGTGTAAAATTCAAGGAGCGTCAAAAACTCATCATCAATACAAATATCATTTTAATGCAATTAAAAATATATCTCTGATGCATAAAATATCAAAAATTTAAATAAAGATAGGATTAGTAACCTGGGATAATTGAACTTTATTTAAAATTTTCACTTGGTGAAGAGAAATTGTCCAACAGGTCAGTTCTCAGTTGAAAACGAGACAGCAAAGGAGTTGATTTTGAAAATATTATTGATGCATTTTGTTTCCATTAAAGCCAGAAGAGTAACATTATAATAAGCTCTGCTTTTGATGTAAATATCATATTTAAACATGTTTCAAGTTCCAATATACCTACGTTCAATTTTTCAATAGTTTTTCAACTAATTTAATGTTCTAGAAAGAATCATCCATAAAAACAAAATACATGGAATACCATATATAAAAGTACATATTTTTCCTGCAGGCTCAAGTGTGGTTTGGCTTATATTGGATTGTAGCTTCATTTCAAATTTTAGTATTTTTGTTCATCATGGATTTTTGGCATCAGTATTGATTTTTAGAATATTGCAATAAAATATTATTCACCTTGATTAGAGTTTTTTGGTTTCCCTTAAATTCTGTGGCTTAGACAAATGCTTCCCTTGTCCCTCCTGATTTCCAATCCCTGGGCTTAGTTCCTGTATCAGGGTTTTTCAGAGAAATAGATCAATAAGATCTGTATCTAAAGATTTATTATAAGGAATTGGCTCACACAATGATGGAGGCTGAGAAATGCATTCATTTAGCTGGAGACCCAGGAAGGACAACGGTGTGGTTCTAGTCTGAAAGCAGTGAACTCAGAACCCAGGAGAGCCAGTGTTTCAGCATGAGTCCAAAGGTCAGAAAAAGACCAGTGTCCCAGCTCAAGGCAGCCAGGAAGGACTCCTCCCCTTCTCTTGGGAGTGGCAGAATTTTTCTTTCCATTCAGTTGCCAGTTGATGAGGTCTGTCCAAGTCCGGGAGGGCAACATCCATTACTCAGTCTACCGATTCAAATGTTAATCTCATCCAGAAACAGCCACACACACATACACACAGAATGTGGTTTGACCAAATATCTGGACTCCTCATTGTCCCAGTCAAGTTGACACATCACATTGACCATCACTGTTTCTAGGGGAAGAATGATCCCACCAGGCCACTCAGCAATGGCTCCACTAAATCAAAGTTGAGACTACGGCTGTCTTGATGCCACATGATTCTGTATTTGCTGGAGTAAGTGATTCACTCTGATCACCAGGAAGACCTAGGGAGTGTTGCTGTTTAAAACCCAGGGAATCTCCAGTGTTTACTTCAGTACTTTCATGGAGGTAAATATAGATGTAAAACTACAACATCCTAATAAAAACAGAATCATTGAAGTGTAAGGCACTTAAGAAATAAAAGTTTAGGTTGCTCCTCATGGCAGAAAGTGAAGAGGAACTGAGGAGGTTCTTGATGAAAGTGAAAGACGAGAGTGAAAAAGCTGGCCTAAAACTCAACATTCAAAAAATGAAGATCATGGCATCCGGTCCCATCACTTCAAGGCAAATAGATGGAGAAGCAATGGAAACAGTGAGAGATTTTATTTTCTTGGGCTCCAAAGTCACTGCAGACAGTGACTGCAGCCATGAAATTAAAAGACGCTTGTTCCTTGGAAAAAAAGCTATGACCAACTTAGACAGCATATTAAAAAGCAGAGACATTACTTTGCTGACAAAAGTCCATCTAGTCAGTCAAAGCTATGGTTCTTCCAATAGTCATGTATGGATGTGAGAGTTGGACTATAAAGAAGGTTGAACGCCAAAGAAGTGATGCTTTTGAACTGTGGTGTTGGAGAAGACTCTTGAGAGTCCCTTGGACTGCAAGGAGATCAAACCTGTCAACCCCAGAGGAAATAAGTCCTGAATATTCATTGGAAGGACTGATGTTGAAGCTGAAATTCCAATCCTTTGGCCACCTGATGCGAAGAACTGACTCATTTGAAAAGACACTGATGCTGTGAGATTGAAGGCGGGAGGAGAAGGGGACAACAGAGGATGAGATGGTTGGATGGCATCACTGACTCAGTTGACATGAATTTGAGTGAGCTGGGGCTTGGTGATGGACAGGGAGGCCTAGCATGCTGCAGTCCATGGGGTCACAAAGAGTCAGACACGCCTGAGCGACTGAACTGAGCTGACCTCATGCAAGAAAGCAAGGCTGGTCAACTGTAATACCACCTGAGAATTAGAGCACGTGGGGTGGAGAGAGTGACAAAAATAATAAACATCAACTTTGTTACAATTAAAGAGCGATTGTAACAACTGCACATAACTGCAATTTGTGCATATGAACCGATTTTCCTTCCTTCCTCTTTTCTCCTATTGTTCATATAAGCATCAGTGATAGTGACAAACCTCACAATTTAATCTTTAGGCTACAGAATGGCTCATGGAGGATTGTGACTGGAGTAGCAGAAAAGTCAACACTGTCCAGAGGTGGATATAGTGATCTGGGGGTGTTGCGTCTCCCCTTTTATGAGCGAGAGTATCCTCATTTTATGAGGCAGTTTGCATTTTCTAAGCCCAGAAACCTGTAGGTGATAAAATGGGAAGGAATGGCAAAGAGGCAGAAGGGTGTCCCTGGATGCCGGGAACACCCTGGACCCTGGATGCCAGTGAGAGGTGCAGGTCATGTGTCTGCTGTTTCTCAGCTCCAAGATCATGTGATGCTGAGATTGTGATTCTAACCCCACTCCTCAGGCTTTCTCCCCCACTTCCTCTTAGGCTCTGTGGGCAGAGATGCTGAAGAAAACTAAAGGCAAGAGGAGAGGAAAAGGCACTCCCTTCCCGGCTCCAGCTCCCCCACGCATCTCCCACCACCACCCCCAGCAGAGGGCATCTGCAGCTCAGGACTCTCTCTGCCCTGGGCACCAACCTCTAGCACTGGCTTCATGACACAGCTCGTGGTGTACCAAGGCCACCTGAATGAGGCTCACACTCAGATCTAAGCACCAGCTGGCTCTTGAAAGTGAAAACTGTTAGTCACTCAGTCGTGTCTGACTCTTTGCAACCCCATGGACTATAGTCCTTAAGTCTTCTGTCCTGGAATTCTCCTGGCAGGAATTCTGGAGTGGGTAGCCGTTCTTTTCTCCTGAGGATCTTCCTGATCCAGGAATCAAAACCAGATCTCCTGCATTGAAGGTAGATTCTTTACCAGGTGAGCCACCCGGGAAACGCTAGTTACCCCACATTCTGAGATCTGAGCCTCAGCGTATGGGGCCCCTCTTCTGAGCTTTGAGTGAATGGAACCCCGCCTCCTCTTTGTGTGTCCCCAAACTAAAGGTACGTCACTGCTTCCTTCACTTATCCATAAATGGCTTACTGATAAACCCTGGACAGGTTTGGTGCGTTCAAGAATTACCGACATCTGGGTTACTTTTTTTGCCTCTTTCGACTTTCAACATCTGTTATAAATATCAGTATATCCCCATCTGTTTGAAATACTTTACATGATTCTATTTTCCCCACTACTCCTTAATGGGTTCAGTTCTTTGGGGAAAATTCATGCCTCCTGCATGTTGAATATTAGGGATTCTTTTGCTGTTTGCACTTGCAGTGACTTTGTGAGTCCTAGAACTGAGGCCAGTTCTCTTGAGACAGACTATGATCCACCAGAGAGGTGCAGAAATGAACATGAATAATTTTGTTGGGGTTAAAAAAATGACAAAGTTAAATATTGTCCTGTGATGAGCCCAAGACCGACAGAAAACTGTACCATGTGTCACAACAGCTGGCCGGTGAAAAGGTGGTCTTCAGAAGGAATAAGGGGGAGCTCGAGTTTCAAAGGAGATTAATTACCTGAGTCACACTGGGAGGCTTGCACATGACGACTAACGCAGGGTGCAAGCACGTTTTAGACACGTCTGTTGACCAGTCTTGGCTCTTACAGGTCATGATCTGGGACTCTTACAACCAGAGACAGCTCTGAGGACACATGCTTGCTCCTTGGAAGAAAAGCTATGACAAACCTAGACACCTTATTAAAAAGTAGAGACATCACTTGGCCGAAAAAACGGTGCTTATGTCAAAGCTATGGTTTTTCCAGTGGTCATGTACGGATGTGAGAGCTGGACCGTGAAGAAGTTTAAGTGCCGAAGAACTGATGCTTTTGAGCTGTGGCCTGGAGAAGACTCCTGAGAGTCCCTTGGGCTGCAAGGAGATCCAGCCAGTCCATCCTAAAGGAGATCAATGCCAAATATTCATTGGAAGAACTGATGCTGAATCTCTAATACTTTGGTCACCTGATGCAAAGAGTTGATTCACTGGAAAAGACCCTGATGCTGGGAAAGATTGAGAGCGGGAGGAGAAGGGGACAACAGAGGATGAGATGGCTGGAAGGCATCACTGACTCAATGGACATGAGTTTGAGCAAACTCTGGGAGACAGTGAAGGACAGGGAAGCCTGGTGTGCTGCAGTCCACAGTGTTGAAAAGAGTTGGACACAAGTTAGGGACTGAACAACATCAACAACCACATGAATACAAAATTTAATAATAGGGAAAGCTGTGTGCTGAGGAGGAAACCAGTATGCAGGAACTCTCTTTACCTTCTGATCATTGGGCTATAAACATAAAATAGTTTTATATGAATAAATTCTGCCGATTTAAACAATCACTTATATTAAATAAAACTGGACCTATAAGATTGATGCCCAAAACAGGGGCAATACACTTCTCAGAGGAACCATACTCAATGAAAATCAATCAAGGCGAGGAATGAAATCAAATAAATCACCATAAAACGAAAATGAAACCACTGTGGCCTCCGGCTGGAGACCACACCCAGTTCCTGGTGGAAACAGGCGTATCTGACAGCAAAGAAATCCACAAAATGCGTAAGGTGTGTTAAGGAGCTGCCCAAGACACTGGGGGAGGAAACCGTGTATGAACTAGAGACGAAGTTGGCATTATCAGGACAAGGCCATGGGTTCCCAGGGGCTGTTGCCATCATGGCAATACTGATCATCCCTCAATGCGATAGTGCGCTAAGATTTACAGCCAAGAATTTTAGTTTTTCAATCAATTTTTATTGGAGCGTAGTTGCTTTACAATGCTGTGTTCGTTTCTGCTACACAACAAAGTGAGTCAACTGTACATATACATTTACCCAGTCTTCTTTTGGACTTCCTGCCCGTTCAGGTCACCGCAGAGCACTGAGTGGGGTTCCCTGCGCTCTACAGTAGGTTCTCATCAGTTTTCTGTTTTATACAGAGTATCAGTAGTGTTTATACGTCAATCCCAATCTCCCAATTCCTCCCACTGCCCGCCTTTCCCCTCTGGTATCCATACATTTGTTCTCTACATCCATGTCTCTAAAAAGTAAATACACAAAATGAAATTTAGAATTTGGTAAAACAGCAAAAATAAAGCCAATAGTTTTTGAATGCTCTCTGTAGCCTTAACGACTGTGTGGAGGGGTTCAGCTGGAGAAGTGCCAGGACCTCTCTGGGGCCCCAGAAGACACGCAGCAGGGGGAGCCGGATGTCGGAGATCAAGGGCAGGGCTGCTTCAAAGAAGGAGGAGCTCCGAGAGCACAGGCTGGGCATGGGCCACGCCTGCCTTCCAGGTCTGGCCCTAGGGGGTCAACATCTCTCCTGATGTTCCTCCTTATGGGAATTTTCTAGAGCTTTCCTGGCTTATCTCTGAGAACAATTGCTTTCTGAGGTCAGAAAAAGAGACGAGACCTCTGTGAAGTAAGTTACCTTGCCATATGCTAGACAACAGGTAAAGAGAGTTGAAACACATGCACTCATGGGAAGATTACACAGAAAATCAGGAGATCATGGCAGAGACTATAATAAGGCTGGGGAGTCCCATCGGGTCCAAAAAATTGTAGCAACTTAGCAATTTAGGGTACTGTCGCTGAGAAAGAGAGAGAAAGATGAACTGTTTTTCAGATCTCTAACTACAGCGGCAAAATACACGACTGGCCTCTAACTGTCATGCTGTTTTTCTAAAACAGCATGTTTATTAAAAAAAAATTAAAATTCAATAGAGAAATAATAGAAAATGACAAGAAAAACAGACAAGCTATTATTTCCCAGCCCAAGTGGTCGTTGGTTCTCAATGGATGGTCAGTTAGCCGTGGCAACACCTGTTGACCCAAAGGCACCATTTTCAGCAATTTAAATTTGTGTTAGCAAATAGCTGTGACAGAGCCCATGAATTCAGTCTTTTATACCCACCTTAGATTGGGAAATTGTATGTGAGACACAAGGTCTTTTTCCTTTGTTTATCTGTACTGTCTGCGTGCAGTCCTGCAGACCTCTGAGCTGTGTAACAATCAGCCAGATTATTGACTTAAGTCAACAGTTCTATTGTTTTATCATTCCGGGGGCCAGAAATCTGACATGACTCTCCCCAGGCTAAAATCTAAGTTCGGCAGGATGTGGTTCTTCTCGGAGGCTGTAGGGAAGAGTCAATCTGCTCCTGCTAATCTGGAAGGTTGGAAGAGTTCAATTCCTTGCAATAGGATAGATGCCCGTTTCCTTGCTGGTTGCCAGCTGAAGGCTGCTCCCAGCTTCCGGGGGCCACCTGCCTGCCTCGTCCACCTTCAGCCAGCAGTGAAGGCTGATCTCTCACACACTTCCAGACCTTCTTGCTTTATCTTTGGCTGGTACATCCCTCTGACAGCTACTCTGTCTGCCTCTCCCACTTTTAAGTTTCACACAACTACACTGAGCCTACCCAGTCCATCACCTGGAGGAAAAAAAATCCAGCCTAATCTCCCTATTTAAGGAGTAATCTTAATTCTATCTACAAAGTTCTTCCATGACAAAACACGTCCATGGATTCCGGGGATTAGGGTCCGGACATCTGGGGGCATTATCCATCCTGCCACATTTCTCAATGAGAGCAGCACTCAGGGGGGTCCAATTATGTCAGAATTCACATGCCTGTCCTTGTATGGTCTTAAAACACTAATTCATCTTTCATACCCTCTTTTCTACTCCCAAGAGCCATATGTTGCCAGGATGATGGCAAAGACAAAGCACTCTAATTCTTGCTGATACACCTGCCCTTGGGGAGGAAAGCAAAGAACTCAGAGAGCCTCATTCTCCTTGAGCTCCTTCACTAACTCAAATCTTCTCTGAGCCCACCCTCAACATTCTCCTGACCTCCCCACCTGCGGTCTCTTCATGGTCTAGGGCAGAAAGCTGCAGACAGGCAGAGCCTCAGGCTTTCTTTGGAACCAGCTTTGGGCTCATGGACACAGAGCCTAGACAGAGGGAAGACCTTCACTGATCTTTGATGACAGAATACAGCTACCCACTCTGCCCATTCAATTGGAAGACTTGGGGAAGTGTAGGGATCTCAACTCTCTACCTCCCGATTGCCGACCACTTATTTATAAAAGTTATCATGGATATCACAGTGGAAAGAGCCATTTACACTATAAAGGAAAAACTTTTGGTTGGTGTTTTGATTTGTAAGATCCTCGATGCATTTTTCATACCCAAGGATGGTTGGTTAAAGGCAAAATCAGCAATCCCAGAGTGTCAAGGAAGCGATGAATTGCTTGCGTTCCGAGTTGAACTGCAAATACCGTCAAGTTGAGAGAGCAAGAATCAATTCCTCGATTGCCTATGTGCCTGGAGTCTGTGTGTTTATGTGACCCAAACAAGTCAAGGTCATAGCTTCTAACCTAAAAGGAAGCTATGACAACTTGTCCATTTCATCTGACCACCAGGGAAGGTGATGGGAATTGGGGGTTAAAAGTAAAACCAGGAACATCCTGAAACCTATTAGAAAAGAGATCAGGCAGTTTCATTGGGAAGGGACCCCAGGAAACAAAGTCAGAGGGCTCAGGAGACACCTGAACACAGGAGTTTCTGTTCAGACCAGGGCATTTTTGATGTCACTCTTGAAAACACCAAAGTTCAAGATTCCCGTTTCAGTGGAAGCTTCCCTGAGCTGTGTCACTGGACAAGGTGCAGGCAGGGCAGCCTAGTCGGCATTGCAGGTCACACTCCTCTCCTTTCTACTGCCCGTGTAATGAACTTCCTCTTTAGAGAAGAACACCTTCCAACTGAGTCTCCTGGGGACGGAGAACGTCAAGGGGCATGCCACTTCCGTACTATTCTTGCCAAACATGCTGAACGTCAATATCATCAGGAAAAAACATCAGGCAAACCTACAGCCCAGGAGTTCTTCCACGTGCCTGACAAGAGAGGTTGCCCAAGAAATGCAGTGGGAGGTACTAGGTGCACAGCAACAAAGTGAGAACTTTGCAGGGCAGGCGTCTGGGACGTGGTTGCTGCTCCTGAAGCTGCTCCTGTGGTTGTTTTCAGCATGAGGACTGTGTCTTACATACAGGAGCTGGGAGGCCACTGTGGGCGGTAAACCCAGCTTAAGGGAATTAGCCATGCAAAAGACAGTTGAACTGAGCACTGCGGATATAACTATGATGTGATTCAATGGTTGGAGTAGAAACAGGGGGTAGACTTTGGTGCGGGTGGTTTAGTTGCTAAGTCATGTTAGACTCTCACGACCACATGGACCATAGCCCGCCAGACTCCTCTGTCCTTGGGATGTCCCCAGGCAAGGATGCTGGAGTGGGTTTCACTGCCTTCTCCAATGCCATTATTGGACATACAAATGGCTTTTTGAAGGGAGGAGTGCTTGGCCAGAAAAATGAATAGTATGCTCTGGGAGTGTTCTGAGAGATAAAAATGCAAGACAGCTTGGAGGTGCCAAGGACAGCCCCTGGGTTTGCAGGAAAACAATCTGAGTTCAGAGGATAGTAGCATCTCCCAAGTAGCTGGACATAGCGAGCAAGAGTGATCACCTCTCTGTACATCATTTCTACTTTTGATCCACGTGTTTGTTTCTTACAGCTGCTCTAACGGATCACTGCAAACTTCGTGGCTTAAAACAGTGAACACTTACCATCTTCCAGTTGCGGAAGCCAGCCTTACAGTGCGGAAGTCAGGGTGTGGGCAGGCTGGTTCCTCCCAGAAACTCCAGAGGAAGACTCAGCCTTTGCTTCTTCCAGCTTCAGGAAGCCGCCCCATGCCTCAGCCTCTGCCTGCTTCGCTCCAGTCCTTGCTTCCACTCTCATTGCCACCTCTCCCCCACGGACCCTCCTTCCCCCTTCAAAGGGAGCCCTGTGATTGCATGGATGGCCCACTCAGATCATCTAGGTGGACCTCAGCTTGTGAAGTGGAGTCCATCAGAAGAGTTTCGGAGGACCTCAAAGGCAAACCTGTGAGCTGGACTTTCTACAAGAAGAAGCTGGAGCAATCGACAGCATTTAAAATAGGCTCCTGGCACGAGAAAAGAGCAAGCCAATGAGTGACCGTCATCTGCCGTGAAAGGGACTGGGGTCAAGGAAGAAGACTGGGACTTTGGACACCTTGCAAAGACCCAGGCACTGGAGTCCCCCAGCAAAGAAGAGTAGTCCCTCTGGGGGAGGAGGATGGAGCAGAGGGAAGGACAGGGAGGGGCAGATCTGGGGCTGGGCACACACACTAGGGAAGAGGAGGAGGGGCTTGGAAAAGCTCATTTTCCTGAGAGTTGCAGCAGCTGCCAGGTGGGCCAGGAGACCCCAAGCAAGGACGTGTCCCTTGACACAGCCCTGGGAGATCTGCTCCCAGATATGGGGATAACTTGGCGTGTCCTCATTCTCTTAGGGCACGGTTATCATACTTTCCTAGTTTATCGTTTTCTATCTTTTAAACTTTGAAAGCCAATGGAAGGCCGTGCCACCTTTAAGAACTGGAAGGAAGAAACCTCTGGTTGTTCTGTTCGCTTTCCATTTCCCTGAAAGAGGACCATCATGAAGGCCCAATAGAAAGCATGACAAATCACAGCTCGAAATGCCGCTTGTGCAAGCTGATCTTACACCCAAGTCTGACAAAGATCACGTGGAGACTCCAGCCGAGATTAGCATGGGTCTTCCCTCTGCTGTGTCCCCAGCCTTCACTGTCTGTGACATTGACTTGCACCTGCTTTGATCATGGGATGAGTTTTTTCCTTAAGAAAGCTTTGAGAATAATGAGATAAGTTACAAAAAAAGCTAAACTTAACATCATGATAAAAAAAATCAAAAAATTTGTTATTATACTTGTTATAAAACCAAGCTGAGTCTTCTGAAATAGAGCATCTATATTTGCACCTGCTATATCACACATCTTTCTCCTTTTCTCACTTGGTTAACATCTAATCCCATGCACAAGTTAATTGGAAATATCGATTCAAACTCACCGAGGGATCATAGGCTGAGTATTCAAGACTATCTGACGTCTTTGACTCAAGTACTTTAAAAGTTATCACTTCCAGTGGGAATCTGAATTGGTCCCTTATTGTATATTCAGATGAACACCCAACAGGCAGATGGAAATGTTCATGTGAAACCCTACTGGCAGAATTGTAGGAAAGAATTCTCATTCAATCTCTTGGAAATAAACATGATAAATTCAAGTTAGTTTTTCGGCAATATAATATACTTAGCCAGATTTTCATTCCAACCATTTTTTCTTGGTAATATGTTTACGTGTTTGTTATCTTTTTCTCTTGAAATTTCTTACTCTTTTCATCTTTTTAAACATTTTCCAAATATAAGTAAGTCTTTAAAAGGTACGAGGAGCTCTATTTTTTAGAATGCTTGACAGAAATTCTGATCCAAATTATTGTGATCTTCACTTTCAGTTTAAATAGAATATTTGAGTTTAACCAGATACAAAGCAAAGTCGAGACATAATCTGCTTTGTGTGGTGTGAGAAAAACCCTCTTCCAACTGTTCTGTCTGCCCCTCTTCCCCACCCAGCCCAAGCAGAGCTCTAAGACTCCATGACCACCTCTGTAGAAAGAAACCTGAGAAAGGGCATTTTTGTCAACAAGCCCCTCTCCATCTGTGACCAGAACCTTGGAGTCCCGGCTCAGTATGAAACTTGTTGTCTGGTGCCTTGACGATCTAAACCATTTTGAAACCTAATTTCTTTCTTTTTTTTTTTTTTGCCTGCTGTACTTGAGTCCCCAGCAGGACTCAGAGCCCCCAGGGCACATGATGAGAACAGAAGCTCTCAGAGTAAGTCCATCAGGAACACGATGAAATACACAGACGTAAGACTAAAGCTCACTTGGCTGAAATAAACCTGTTCCATTAAATCTCACTTAACACAAAGAGTGCTATAGAAACACAACGTGGTCCAACAGCAAGTGCTTAGGCTGAGAGTCCCGCAGAAGTCACCTGGTTCCTCTCCTGCCTTTCCTCTCCACACCAAGAGCGCTTTTCAGAAGTCAAAACAGCAGCTACAAAACATTCCATTTACATTCAAAAAGACACAGTCTTTCAAAAGTCATCAGAAAAAGCTTTGTTTTCCCCTTCTGTCCTAAGAACAAAAGCACTCGTGAAGCACTTCACTCCAGGTCTCACATCACCGGCAAGGACTTGAATTGACGCATCAGCACCTAACTGGGCGGGAGGTGGCGCCGGACCCTCGTAGGGCAGCCAGGTGGGGAGGTGGGGTGACGCTGGTCCCAAGATGCACGTGCCCCTCTCTCTGGAGACAACAACAATGGTCCTGGAAGGACTGAGCAGGCAGGACGCAGGAGAAGTAGCTACAGGGTCAGAGCACTTCGGAGGAAAGACACTCCTGAGGGCGTCATAGGCAGCTCCACGAGTGCACACTCAGTCGTCACACGGAGCTGTATCCTGAGGGTCCGTGTCTGGTTTGTTCTTTGCTTGTGGCCTCTTGAAATGCTTAATGTCATCAAGAAGCGCCCTGATTCTCATTGTGCTGGGCTGTACAGCTCTGTGGCCATCCTGGGGAGGAGGCAGGATAGAGGCAGTCAAGACAAGGGTGCGAATCCTGGCTCTCGACCACTCTGCCTTCTGGAGCATCTGTGTGATGGCCTAAACCCTGTGTCCTGTCTCTACACAGGAGATCAAAATGCTTGCTACCTCACAGCTAGTATGCTGAACACGTGCATGTGTGCTAAGCTGCTCGGTCGTGCCTGATTCTTTGAGAGCCCCATGGACTGTATGTAGCCCACCAGGCTCATCTGTCCATGGAACTTCCCAGACAAGAATACTGGAGTGGGTTGCCATGCCCTCTCCCAGGGGATCTTCCCAACCCAGGGATCAAACCTGTTTCTCTTATATCTCTTGCATCGGGAGGCGGGTTCTTCACCACTGTGCCACCTGGTAAGCCTGAACATGGGCACATGGGCACATAAAGCACACACCACAGAGTCCCTAATACGCACTCTCAAACTGAAAGGCCCAGCTAGTGTTTGCTGAACTGAACCATTTTTATTATTTATGTGGCGTGGAGGAGTTTGGAGGGACAAAAAAATTTCGCCTAAACCACTTGTCTGCTGTCTCTATGTGTTCTGACTCTGCCTCTGAACACTGTTTTTAGTTCCATCTTAAGAAATATTTCCCATCACCTAATCTCAAATATCCTAATTGCCCTTTTCAGTCTTGAATTATTTTTAAGAGGAAAAAAACCAACTGTGCCTTTTTCAAGAAGTCACAAACCTGTGGAAGCACTAACGGGGCCGTTTCTCCGGGGGAGGACCATAGTCTCCTTCGAGGGCACAGCATCCGGGGCTGTGCTCTTGGGGAAGGCAGCCACAGACCGTCCGCGTTGTAGAGCAGGAAGGGTGGATCACCTACCGCGTGTGTCAGTCGCTCAGTCGTCTCTGACTCTTTGTGACCCCATGGACTGTAGCCTGCCAGGCTTCTCTGTCCATGGAATTCTCCAGGCAAGAATGCTGGAGTGCCTTGCCATGTCCTTCTCCAATTATCTACCATGGTGGCTTTTAAAAGTTCATTGGCCATGAGTTCTACACGGGCACCTATGGGACCTTTCAACCCATGCCACTCGCCACATGTAACACTGAAACCAAAGTTGTGTGCAACATAAAATAATCCTGACTCAAACTTGTACGATTTTCTTCCCAATCTGACATGTCTCTGTCCTATTTCAACTTTTTTACAAGTTGGATGGTGACTCATTAAACTTTATTTTGTAATCCATTCCTGTGCTACAATATACGGTTTAGGAAATGTTGCTCTAGGGGCTGTTTTTTGTGAAAAATTATAGTTAAAGAAATACATTCAAGACTATTGGCTAATAGTTATAGTTTTTCCAGTAGCCATGTACTGATGTGAGAATTGGACCATAAAGAAGGCTAAGGGCCGAAGAATTACTGCTTTCGAAATGTGATACTGGAGAAGACTCTTGAGAGTCCCTTGGCAACAAGAAAATCAAACCAGCCAATCCTAAAGGAAATCAACCCTGAATATTCATTGGAAGGATTGATGCTAAAGTTGAAGTTCTGATACTTTGACCACCTGATGTGAAGAACTGACTCACTGGAAAAGATCCTGATGCTAGGAAAGATTGAAGGCAGGAAGAGAAAGGGACGACAGAGGATGAGATGGTAGGAAGGCATCACTGAATCAATGGACATGAATCTGAGCAAACTCCAGGAGATGGTGAAGGACAGGGAAGACTGCCTGATGTGCTGTAGTCCACGGGGTCTCAAAGTGCCAGACATTACTTAGCAACTAAACAACAACAGATTGGCTGAATCGTCCCAGGTAGCTCTAGTGGTAAAGAATCTGCATGCCAATGCAGGAGACACAAGAGACTCAGGTTCAGTCCCTGGTTTGGGAAGATCCCCTGGAGAAGGAAATGGCAACCCACTCCAGTATTCTTGCCTGGAAAATTACATGGACAGAGAAGCCTGGTGGACTATGGTCCATAAGGTCACAAAGAGTCAAACATGACTGAATCATACACAGCCAGCACTGGCTGAATCACAACCCCTCCCTCAAATTCATATGTTGAAGCCTTAATCCTCAATACCTTGCTGCTGCTGCTGCTGCTGCTGCTATGTCGCTTCAGTCGTGTTCGACTCTGTGCAACCCCATAGACAGCAGCCCACCAGGCTCTCCCATCCCTGGGATTCTCCAGGCAAGAACACTGGAGTGGGTTGCCATTTCCTTCTCCAGTGTATGAAAGGGAAAAGTGAAGTCACTCAGTCATGTCTGACTCTTAGTGACCCTGTGGACTGCAGCCCACCAGGCTCCTCCGTCTACGGGATTTTCCCAGCAAGAGTACTGGAGTGGGTGGCCGTTGCCTTCTCTGCTCAATACCTTAGACTGTGACTATATTTTCAGGTAGGCATTTGAAAAGGTGGCTTTTTTAATATAATTTTAATTGGAGGAAAATTGCTTTACAACGTTGTACTGGTTTCTGCTATACAACAATGCAAATTAGCCATAATTTTATAGTTTTTTTATACTCAAACATATTCAGAAAATTCATGTTTCAAAAATATTCTTGTGCAATTAATTTAATATTTTTGTTCTTTGATTGTAACGAGATAGATTCTTTGAAAAGATGGGGCTGCTGGGGCACAGGGTGTGTGTCTATCGAATCATTAGAGATTTATTTCAGAAGGCTGTAGCCGTCCTCACCTTAACTAGTAAGGGTTTTCATCTTGTTCTCCGAATCCTCTTTCAGACTGGAGGATATGGTGCTTGCTGTGTTTTGCTGGTCGTCTGCGTGGAAAACATGAGGAATAGCTGTTTCAGCTTTCTTTTCCTGCAGGCCAGTGATGTTGAGATTTCTGACGGTGTATTTCCTCTTCTGTGTATTCCTTGTCCATCTCCTTGCTCATTTTCCCAGTGAGCTGTCTTTTTTCTTGCATACTTACAGGAGCACTTTTACTGTCTCATATAAATGAAGTGAAGAAGGGCTCTACGAGGGCTTCCTAGGACAGACACCCCCCGTGTCCTTTGCCTGTCTCTCTCCCACAGATAAACTTCAGGCAAAGAGCAAATTTAATCAAAGAGGTGAGAAAATGAAGAAATGGAGAAAAGCAGTCCAACAGGACGAGATAATAACAATTCAATCAGTGACCAAGGACCTTTAGTTCCTCCTCAGGGTCTGTAGATGATATTCTGAGCCGTATCCTGTGAACCGTCTTACAGATACTGAAACTCCCGCCAGGTAGAAGCCAACCACATGATGACCAGACTGTAGCCATGACATTAGGGGCACAGTTCTGAGAACTGGCCTCAAGAAAATCAGACAAGTTGACCCTGGAATTGAAGATTAACTGTATTTAAAACAACCAAGATGACTCTGGTCAGACCAATGATGACCGACTTCAGGATGACTGTGCTGTTTCTGCATGTAGCCCCCTCCCTCCATCTACACACCTCCGGAACTCCAGTTTAAAAGCTCTTGCCCCCAGTTGGGAGTGAGGGGTTGGCCTTTGGACACGTGTCCACCTTCTCCCTGGCTGCCGGCCTCCAGGATAAAGCAAACTTCCCCTTCCACCAGCACTTGTCTCTGGAGTATTGGCCTTTAGGCCATGAGCAACCAGGCCTGGGTTCAGTCACATAAACCTGCACCATTTATTTAGCCAGCGGTGATACTCAGAGCATGTGGGAGAGCTGTGGCTGCATGAGCGTGGGGTGGGCGGCTGGTAGCAGAGCTCAGAGGGATAAGGAGCCAGCTTCTGTTCTGAGTGCAGTGTCCCGTGGGGTTTTGAGCATGAGTAACATGGTCTAACTGGCTTTGTAAGAGGAACACTCTAGTGCTGTGCAGAGCAAGAACAGAGGAAGCCAGGGGGAGTCAGAGATGCTGCTCAGAAGCCTGTTTGCTAATCTCCTAAATCATCACGCATTGTTTTGTTTTTCTTTACGGATCCATGTGCAGTTATGTCCATGTGTCTCTGTGTTTTGTGGAGCAAAAGTGAGCAGGACGAGCTCTCTGTCCACCTCACCAGGGCTTCCCAGCAGAATGGCCATTGTCAAGGTCACTGATGACTTAAACCGCCATCTGTGCTTGCCTTGCCTTATGTCCACCTGTCTGTGCTGACCACCTCATTAACCCCCAGCAGTAAGAAGTCACCCCCTGCCTGGAAGGACTTTCCTTCCTTGGGTTCCATGCCACTGGCTCTAGAGGTGAAGGATCCTGAATTATTTTACCACGATGCAAAGAAACTGATCCTTAATGCTCTCTCCTTATTTGGCTCCTGACCTCAGATTCTTTGAGAAGAATTTAATAAAACAGTACAAAGTAAAATGCTCATAAAGGAACCAAGATGTAGGCTTCCTTTCACATCTTTTCACATTGGATGTTGGGGGCACGTTTTGGCTGCAACTGCCCGACTCCAAGTCACGGAGACTTCGTAGAGAAGTGAGGACCAGCTCTGATGTGGCATCACGGATGCTGGTTGCTCCTCTCCATGATGGAGAGCAGTGTCCTCAAGGGGGATTAAAAAAAACCTTTCTACTCTATTTTTTCTAGGACATTTAGAGTGAGTAATGCTTACAGGACCATGCAGAGCATAAGGCATTTTAGAACTGAAGACAAGACAGAGCTTTGGTGTTTTCATATGCACATATTAGCATAAGGAAGAGCGGACCAGCCTTGTTTTTTTTTTTTTTTAAATAAATTTATTTATTTTACTTGGGGGCTAATTACTTTACAATATTGTAGTGGTTTTTGCCGTGCACTGACATGAGTCAGCCATGGGTTTACATGTGTTCCCCATCCTGAACCCCCCTTGTTTTTTTTTTAAATTGCTGTTGTTATTCAGACACTAAGTTGTGTCCAACTCTTTGCTCTCCCATGGACTGCAGCACGCGAGGCTTCCCTGTCCTCCACTGTCTCCTGCAGTTTGCTCAGACCCATGTCCATTGAGTCAATTTTTGGCTGTGCTGCCTCTTCATTGCTTCACAGACTTTTCTCCAGTTGCAGTGCCCAGGCTTCTCACTGCAGTGGTTTCTCTTGCTGCAGAGCTCAGGCTCCAGGACACGTGGGCTTCAGAGGGTGCAGTCATGGGCTCAGGAACTGAGGCTCTCCAGCTCTAGAGCACAGGCTCAGTAGATGTGGCACATGGGCTTAGTGGCTCTGAAGCATGTGGGATCTTCCGGTTTTGATGAGTAAATCTTTCCCGTTCAATGCCATTGCTCCAGAAGTTCTACACAGGGATAAGGAAATCTGAGTGGATCATACATTATAGAAACAAGTTACCTTCCTGTCATCAGCTACTTAGATATGCTCTGATTGCTAGGATTAGGATATATCTGTGTGCACTTGTGTATGTCTGCATATGTGTGTGTCTGTATATATACACACATGTGTGTGCCTGCCTGTGTGTTTGCATGTGCATGCCTGTATATGTATCTGTGAACATGCATTTTGGAGGTGGGGGGTGGGCTCTAGGAAGTCAGTTTAGCAGAAATCTATCGTCACTTTATAAATTTCCCTGGTGGCTCAAACAGTAAAGGGTCTGCCTGCAAAGTGGGAGACCTGAGTTCGATTTCTGGGTCGGGAAGATCTCCTGGAGAAGGAAATGGCAACCCACTCCAGTATTCTTGCCTGGAGAATTCCCAAGGACAGAGGAGCCTGGCAGGCCCCAGTCCATGGGGTTGCAAAGAGTTGGACACAACTGACTGATTAACACCTCACACTTCACTTCATCTTCACTTTGGTGGTTCAGTGGTGAAGAATCCGCTGGCCAGAGCAGAAGATGCAGGAGATATGGATTCGATCCCTGGGTCAGGAAGATCCCCTGGAGGAGAGCATGGCAACCCATTCAAGTATCCTTGCCTGGAAAATCCCATGGACAGAGTAGCCTGGCAGGCTACAGTCCATGTGGTCACAAAGAGTCAGACACGACTGAGTGACTCAGCACGAGCACCTTCACTTTAGGAGCCATAACAGAAGACTGCTATTTGATCTTTGAAAACCAGAGACACTTTCTGAAGGGCAACAAACAGAGTCATCGAGTGGCTTGCCAACATGCTCTGGCTGGTGCTTCGGAGGCTTGTCTGGCTCATCCTTTGATCTGAGGCCCTGGCTCTTACTGAGAGGCTTGTTGGGAATTGAAACCCAGGCACACAGGGTGTGGGGGAGCTTATCTCCCTGGATCCACCCTATGGGTTCCTGGGAATCACCCAGATGATATCAAATCTCAGCCCTCCAGATGAGGGGTTTGGGCATGTGGACATATGATACTACGTTAAACAAGGATTCACAAACTCAGGTTTGCTGTGGGTGTATTTAATTTATGATCTTCTTTGTTTCTAATTTGAAGAGAGAGTGGGTGTAGGGTTGACCTTAACGACACGTAGGTGCCATGACTGCAAGAGCTGTACCTTTAATTCTAAAACGTCCCGCAGATGCTGTGCTGTTCCTTCACTGTACCCTCACGCCTGACAGCATCTGCTGGACAACATGCAACGCACCAGCTGAGCCTCAGAGCGTGAGTGAGCTGCGGGACTGTCACCAGGGCTGTGTTGCAGGCTTACCCTTTACCCTCCTAGTCTGTGTCACTTTCTACCATCAACGTTCCTCCTTCCGGGATTTTTCTGTCTTCTTCTCTACTTAACTGAACTTATAATTTTGAAACGTTATATTCATTGAACTGGAAATTGCTATTTCCCATTACTAATTTGCAAACCAAATAAGAAGAATTATTCTATTCCTCTCTTAAACAGCAAACAGAACTAAACAAACTATTTGCAGGATGAATAAAACAGTGTGTATGAGTGTGTGTGTGTGTGTAAGACCCTCAGTCAAAGAAACCTCCCCAATTCTTATAGAATCTCCACATTTTGGATCAAAATCATCCATCTTTTGATAATGCAACAGTTGTGTTTGAAGAGCCTCATTGCCCTAAGAACTGGGCAGCTTCATCCCTATTTGTGTCTCCAGAACCAGTGTTTTTTCTGGTCCATATCAGATAGTGATATGTGGGAAATGAACAGAAACTTTGTCATGATTTTTTTTGAGTTGGGCTGCAAAGACCTATTTTTAAAATTCACTTTCACAGTGAACTAGAGTTAGAAACAGAAAGAAAAAATAGACATCCTGTCTTTTAAATATTTACTCTTTCACATTATGTAACTAGGAGAAGACTGTCTCTCTTCACTGCAGGTCCGAGTTTAAGAATAAAAACTTTCCTAAAGAAGCAGTTCCTGAACTTAGACATGAACTAGAAAGCAGTTAGGTACACATTATACTTAAAATATAAAATAACTGCAGATGGTGACGGCAGCCATGAAATTAAAAGACGCTTGCTCTTTGGAAGAAAGGCTATGACCAACCTAGACAGAACATTAAAAAGCAGAGACATTACTTTCCCGGCAAAAATCCATCTAGTCAAAGCTGTGGTTTTTCCAGTAGTCATGTATGGATGTGAGAGTTGGACTATAAAGAAAGCTGAGCACCAAAGAATTGATGCTTTTGAACTGTAGTGTTGGAGAAGACTCTTGAGAGTCCCTTGGACTGCAAGGAGATCCAACCAGTCCATCCTAAACGAAATCAGTCCTGAATGTTCATTGGAAGGACTGATGCTGAAGCTGAAATTCCAATCCTTTGGCCACTTGATGCCAAGAACTGACTCATTGGAAAAGACCCTGATTCTGGACAAGATTGAAGGCAGGAGGAGAAGGGGATGACAGAGGATGAGATGGTTGGATGGCATCACCAACTTGATGGACATGAGATTGAGGAAGCTCCAGCAGTTGGTGACAGATAGGGAAGGCTGGCTTGCTGCAGTCCATGGGGTCGCAAGGAGTCGGACATGACTGAGTGACTGAAATGAACTGAACTGATATTTAAAATACACTTTCTCACAGGAGAAGAGATTAAAAAGAAAAAATCAAAACAGAAGTTTTCCCAGATCTTGAAAAGAGTTGGATGCTGGGGAAAACAGCAGAGGGAAAAAAGAGTTTTAATATCTATTTCTTGATGTTTTCACATAGCTGCATTGAAAAGAAACTATTTTTTAGAATTGATGAAGCCAATTTCCTCAAGAGTTTTTACTGTATTGTGTATCTTTTGCTGGAAGAAATGGTCATTAGCTAATAGGCTGTAGTGTTCATGGTGCACTTTGCAGAGATTCCACATTTTCAACAAGAGTAGCTTCAACTGCCTCCCTGTCGATTAATAAAATTAAATTAATCTGCCTGCTATGTGGGAGACCCAGGTTGCATCCCTGGGCCAGGAAAATCCCTTGGAGAAGGGAATGGTGACCCACTCCAATATAGACAGAGGAGCCTGGCGGACTACAGTCTCTGGGGTCATGAGTTGGGCATGACTGAGCAACTAACACACAACCTCATGCAGGAAAAAAAAACTTGCTGTTGCATAACTTTTAAGAGCAAAAGAGACTCTGAGAACAATTTAATTTGGGGAAACAGAACGCAATGAGGCACAAACAAACTAACGTATCCCTCAAGCTCATGAAATAATTTTAAGGTCGGTGTTTTGGTAACCAGCCAAGTATTGAAGTTGCCGTTTTATGATTTTCAGTGTGAAAGCCGTGCAATTTGATTATGCTTTTCAGATGCCCAGAAAACAGGCAAAACCTTGGTCCTGATCCAGAGCAGAGCTGAGTCTGAAGGCTGGCTGGCATCTCTCAGCCTGCAGCAGGAAAGACCCTGCAGTCCTCAGGTCCTCGTGTCACGAGGCTCTCCCCACCGGGCAGCACTGAGCCTCCTCCACTGGGCTACAGAATCAGCTCCGCACAGTTACCAGCCATCCTGGGCCTGGGAGAGATTTAACGTCTTGAGGCATCCCTGGCGTTCTGTTTGCAGACTTCAATAGCCAGGAGGGTTGTCAGCCTCCGCAGTGCATCACACAGAGCCTGGTGGAGGAGCTCCCTCATCACCATTTGCTGTCTGCTTGCTTCTCAGGGAAGGCTGCAGTTACTGGAGGCTGCCAAACAATGGAAAACGCCTTCTTCTTGATTACCCAGGCTCTCCCATCAAATAGCAGGCCTAGATCTTCAGGGCAAGCTATTCTATTTTTATTTCTTTAATTTTTTTAACACTATGATTGAATATTCTTTTATCTTGCATGTATTTATTTACTTGCTTATTTTTTGGCCGTTCTGCTTGGCATGTAGGATCCTAGTTCCCTGACCAGGAATCGAACCTGTGCCCCCTGCACAGGAAGGCAGAGTCTTAACCCCTGGACCGCCAAAGAAGTCTCTGCTCTATGTTTTAATTGGAGAGATTTATAGAAGAGTTATTACTTATCCAAAATATTCTGAGATTTCTTTGCTTGTGCATACTTTCAATAGCATTGTCATATAGGGATATTATGAGCTGTTTCTCAAAAGGAATTATAGATCTTGATAAATTGTCAAAAGTTAAATAGTTCTTTTAAACCACTATCTGATAAAGAAATAGAATCTTATTATCTCTTGGAAATACTCCTGATCCTTTCTCAATGGCCACTTACATCCTCCTGAAAGATCACTATCCTGACATCATCACCATCAATTAGTTTTGCCTGTTCTTAAGCTTTATATAGACAGAATCACTTAGTAGTCTTCCCTGTGGCTCAGACAGTAAGGAATCTGCCTGCAGAGCAGGAGACCCGGGTTTGATCGCTGGACTGGGAAGATTCCCTAGAGAAGGGAATAGCAACCCACTCCAGTATTCTTGCCTGGATAATCCCATGGACAGAGGAGTCTGGCGGGCTACAGTCCATGGGGTCACAAAGAGTCAGACGTGACTAAGTGACTAACACTTTAACTTCCAGTTAGTACACAGTCTTTGCTCAATATTATATTTGTGAAATGTATCCATATTGTTGCATGCGTCAGTACTTTATTGATTCTCATGGCTCTGTAGTATTTCTTGGCCTAAATATAGCACGATTTACTTATCCATTCCACTGTGAATGGTCATTGAGTTTTTTCAGTTTGGGGAAATTTTCCATTATTACAAAGGATCTTACTATGAACATTACGTGCAGGTCTTTGGATGGACATATGCGGATGTATTTTGGGGTGCTGTATTTCCTATCTAATGATACATAACAAATCTCCCCAGAGCTCAGTGTACTGGACAATAATCCTTTGTTTTCTCCCATGGTTTTGGAGGGACCTCATTGGGCAGTTTCTGCCTGTAGTCTCCCCTCTGGTTGCCGCCAGCTGTCAGCTGGGATGAAAGGATGTGAGGGGGCTGTTGGCTGGGGGAACGCAGTTCCTGTCCCCGAGCTTGTCCCTGAGGCTGGACATCCTCACCGTGCCTCTCCCCAGAGGGAGTCATTCAAGACAGCAAAGGTTTCCCTGAATCCCTTTCCATTTTCTCTATTTTTTTAAAAAAATTTTCACAATAGTATATATTTAATGGTGTTTATGATTAGTTATTATAATTTAATTTTTTTAATTAATTTATTTATTTTAATTGGAGGCTAATTACTTTACAATATTGTAGTGGTTTTGGCCACACACTGACATCCATTTTCCCTTTTCTCTCCTGGCGTTTAGCTCCTTCCTTCTGCCTCACAACAGGCCTGGCCATTGCTTATAGAACACTTAACACCAAGCATGGAAAAGCTACAGAAATAGGTGAGTCTCCGGTTGTGGTTGTTGTCCTCTAATAAAAATGTGCGTATCTTTACTCAGAAGGCACTTGGATCATGAGCAGATGACTTCCGTCCAGACTCGGGTTAAGCCGGTTGACACTGAGTTTTTGTTTTCTGGTTCTGGGGTCCTTCCTGTGAACTTGGAAGGTTATGAGGCCACCTTGTCTTTGGAAGGCCGAGCTTAGTCCTCCTTCCCTTTTCTCTCTGCCACCAGCTACTCAAAGGTCAGCAAAGGTCTGAAGGGAACAGAAAGCTTCTTGTTCACCTGAAAGCCTTCCCCGTTTCCCTGAGTTTAGCGTCTCCATATTGGATGCTGATGAATTTGTTATTGTGGGTTTAGTTGCTTTGCAATGTTGTGCTACTTTCTACCGTGCAACAAAGTGAATCAGCTACACACACACACACACACACACACACAACCTCTTTTTTGGATTTCCTTCCCATTTAGGTCAGCACAGAGCACTGAGTCGAGTTTCCTGAGCCAGCAGCAGGTTCTCATTATTTATCTGTTTTATACACAGTATCACCTTGATAGCTCAGTAGGTGAAGAATCCACCTGCAATGCAGGAGACCCCAGTTCAATTCCTGGGTCAGGAAAATCCACTGGAGAAGGGATAGACTACCCACTCCGGTATCCTTGGGCTTCCCTTGTGGCTCAGTTGGTAACGAATCCATCTGCAATGCAGGAGACCTGGGTTTGATCCCTGGTTTGAGAAGATCCCCTGGAGAAGGGAAAGGCTACCCACTTCAGTATTCTGGCCTGGAGAATTCCATGAACTGTATAGTCCATGGGGTTGCAAAGAGTTTAACACGACTGAGTGACTTTCACTTTCATTTCATCGATAGTACATATATATGTCATTCTCAATCTCCCAACTCATCCTACCATCCCCTTTCCCCCTCTGGGTGTCCATATGCTTATTCTTTAAGTCTGGGTCTCTATTTCTGCTTTGCAAGTAAGATCCTCTCGAGCATTTTTCTAGATTCCACAACTCCAACTTTTGTATCATCAACCAATCTTAGCTCAAGTGCCTAGACTTGGATCTCTTGTTTCTTACTCAGATCTTTGATTTCTGGGTCTTACAACACTTACGAATTAACAAATTCTTTACAGAGTATAGTGTCACAGAATGCTGGACTCATCTCAGTGAGTTCTCTAGGACATTGTAATTTCTGGCCTCCTTAAGTAGTTCTCTGACTCACTTAAGCAAATCTGAGGGATTTCTTTCTCAAGATTTTCTGATGGTTTTCAGTAGTAGATTAACCTGAAAGAAGATGTAACAACATCACCAGAAACAGAACCTATTCAGGTTTTTTAACCAGACATGCATTTGGATTGCTGGAATGTTTAAAGAGAAGAATCTTCAATGTTGTAGTAGGCAGAATAACACTCCCCTCAAAGATGTCCATGTCCTAATCTCTAAAACCTGCAAACATGTTAGATCATACGGCAAAGAGGAATTATGGTGAAGATGGAATTAAAGTTGCTAATCAGTTGATCTTGAAACTGTAAAATTGACCTGAATTATCTAGAGTGTCCAATAGAATCAACAGGGCCTTTATAAGTAAGAGGAGACAGAAGAGAAATTAAAGTCACAGAGATATTTGAAGATTCTAGAGCTGGCTTTACAGATGGAGGGCCCTGGACCAGGGAATGCAGGTAGCTTCTAGAAGCTAGAAAAACAAAAAGACAGATTATCCCCTAGGCTCCAGGAGGAACACACACCTGCCAATATCTTGGTTTCAGCCCAGTGAGACTTCTGACTGCCAGACTACATGGTAATACACTTATGTTGTTTTAAACCACTCATTTTGTGGTATGTGTTACAGCAACAATAGAAAATGGATACAACTGTATCCCATGGGGTATTATCCAATGTAGCTTTTTTTAATTTCCCCCAAGAAAACTGTGAGTCAGCTTTTACACCACAGGACCACGCACAGCAGAGCATCCCAGGCTGGCTGTGTGAACTAGCGGTGTATGGCTGTAGCGCTGCAATGATCCTGGAGCTATGAGAGGACCAACACAGGAATTCAGCTTTTATTAAAACTGCACAGAGGTGTGACATCAGAGCAGCCCCTCCCCAAATCAGCTGGATGGAAGGTAGAGGGCAGAAAAGTATGTCCTCTTGGTTCAGACCCTGCGTCCTCCAGGCTTTGCCCTTTCTCATGTCATGTGGCAACTCAGCACTGTCCACACTGACTCATGTCCACCGAGTCGGTGATGCCATCCAACCGTCTCACCCTCTGTCCTCCCCTTCTCCTCCTGCCTTCAGTCTTTCCCAGCATCAGGGTCTTTCTAATGAGTCGGCTCTTTGCATCAGGTGGCCAAAGGATTGGAGCTTCAGCTTCAGCATCAGTAGCCCTGAATCCCAATTGTCCAATTTTCCAACCCGCCCTGTAGTCCGCAGGCTTCTGAAAGACAGGCATTATGTCTTATTCAGGGTTATGTTTCGACTGTAGTGAGAATGATGGAATGGATAATCAATAAATATTGGCTGAAGTAAATTTAATTAAGAAGAGTGGAATGGATTGAGGAATTGAAGACCTCTCAGGGGAAATTGGTAGGGAAACTTAATAAGGCTTTGTGTTCACTATAATAAATAATAAATGCATAAATTAAAGGTAAACCATATTGCTTATAGTCCACTTTTAAAGAGTAAATACTCAGCAAGTTATATTTATTATTGTGTGTGTGACCCTGTGACCCCATGAACTGTGGGCTGCCAGGCTCCTCTGTCCATGGAATTTTCCAGGCAGGAATACTGGAGTGAGTTGCCATTTCCTATCCTAGGGTATCTTCCCGACCCAGGGATGGAACCCACATCTCTTGCAATTCCTGCATTGACAGGCAGAGTCTTTAACACTGGGTCACCTAGGCTTCCCTTATTTATTATTATTATTCATTTATAAGAATCTGTGCAGACTCTAGACCGCTGGCTGTGTCTCTCGTCAAATGCCAGCATCGACTCTGTTCCCTGCCCTCCATCTCCTTCATAGACCACATTGTAATTTGAAAACACAAAAATTCAAGTTCCTGTGGATTGAGAAAAATGTAGAGGGAAAAATTTATATAAGCTAAGACTTTTCACGGAGAGAGTAGGTTTGCAGCCATGAAATTAAAAGACGCTTACTCCTTGGGAGAAAAGTTGTGACCAACCTAGACAGCATATTAAAAAGCAGAGACATTACTTTGCCAACAAAGGTCCATCTAGTCAAGGCTATGGTTTTTCCAGTGGTCATGTATGGATGTGAGAGTTGACAATAAAGGAAGCTGAGCGCCGAAGAATGGATGCTTTTGAACTGTGGTGTTGGAGAAGACTCTTGAGAGTCCCTTGGACACAAAGGAGATCCAACCAGTCCATCCTAAAGGAAATCAGTCCTGACTATTCATTGGAAGGACTGGTGCCGAAACTGAAACTTTAATACTTTGGCTATCTGATGCCAAGAACTGACTCATTGGAAAAGACCCTGATGCTGGGAAAGATTGAAGGCAGGAAGAGAAGGGGATGACAGAGGATGAGATAGTTGGATGGCATCCCTGACTCAATGGACATGAGTTTGAGTAAACTCCGGGAGTTGGTGATGGACAGGGAGGCCTGGAGTGCTGCAGTCGCAAAAAGTCGGACACGACTGAGTGACTCAACTGAACTGAACTGAGGTTTATTTGGGGAGTGAGGTATATAGATAATATCAGTTCAGTCAGTTCATTTGCTCAGTCGTGTCTGACTCTTTGCAACCCCATGGACTGCAGCACGCCAGGCTTTCCTGTCCATCAACAACTCCCAGAGCTTGCTCAAACTCATGTCCATTGAGTCCGGGATGCCATCCAACCATCTCATTCTCTGTCATCCACTTCTCCTGTCTTCCATCTTTCCCAGCATCAAGGTCTTTTCCAATGAGTCAGTTCTTCACGTCAGATGGGCAAAGTATTGGAGCTTCAGCTTCAACACCTGTCCTTCCAGTGAATATTCAGGACTTTATGATATTTTTTTCTGGGAGCCTCTTTCCTATTTTAATTTTAGGGCAATTCAGAAAGCAAAGGGAACTCTGTAGAACCCATGACAATGAGGGAAATGAAATGAAACCTGAGGGTGTGGTGTTAGAACATTAAGGCAAAGTGTTCATGAACAAGGGGGATCAGGGATATTTGGTGGAAGTATCGACCAAAAAATACAGTCACAACCTGAAAGTAAGAGAGTTATTTTATTTGGTGGGAATGTTTAGGACCCTGAGCCCAGGAGACAGCATCTCAGTAGCTTTGAAAAAACTGCTCCAAGGAGGCAGGAGGGGGAGTCAGGCTATAGGCAAGTTTGCAACAAAGGGAGCCTGCAGTCTGGATATCAAAGATCAGGTATCAAATTAAGGAATTTAGCATTCTATGTATGGGAAGGTGCAAGCCTCTGGGCTCACTGAATTCAGTCCTTTCATATGCACCTCAGCTATCTGTGGCCAAGTGTATTTCCTTATTGACCTTGCTTCTTGCATTCCCCCAGCTCCTCAGCCATCACCGTGGGGGATGGCAGCATCTGCTGAATCGCAGTTTGGGGAGCCCTCGTTCACATCTGGAGGCCAGAAATCACTGCTGGCCGTGACATTCCTTGTTTATTGATATGGCAGAAGATATTTTCATTTCACGGAAGATAGAAATAAACCAGAAAAAGCCAGAGGTCAGAATCAGGTGAGACAAGACACAGAAATAACTGTAGTCAAAACAAGTGTTTCATGCAAAATCAGGTGCAAGACAAGACCTGAGAGCCACACTGGGGGCAGAGCTCATGGCCCTGCAAGACAGCGGGGTGTGTCCAGGAGGCCTGACAGGAGGCAATGGGGCCAGCGATGCCTGGGGTGCCCCCTGCCCTCTGCTCCATGCTGGTCATGGCTCCCACGAAGTGGGGATTGATTTTCATAAGCCTAACCTTGGCTCTGATAAAGGGGAATGAGAAATGGAGTGTTTCTTGCCATATCAGTAAACAAGGATGCCACAGTCATCAGCTATTCTGGCCCTCCCGATGTGAATGCCAGAGCCCTGAGGGCACTCAGGAAGGGGAAGCACACCCGCCGTGCAAGAGCCATCAGGCTGCAGCCCCTCCCTACAGTGAGCCCTGTGGAGCTCCAGGTGTGAAAAACACAGGATACTGGTCACAGAGTGCTGAGCTGCATATGCAAGGGACAACCTCAGTGAGCCCAGACTCTTGCATCTTCCCATACGTAGAAAAGCACTAAATTCCTTAATTTGGGATATCTGGTTTCCCTTAATCAACAATAATCTCTTGATGTTCAGGCTACCTGCCCTTTGTTGTAAAATTTCTATATAATCTGGCTCCTCCCCTCGCCTCCTCGGAGCAGTTGTTTCAGGATCACTTGAGATGCTGTCTCCCAGGCTTGAATGCTTGGATCCTAGAACTTCTCAACAAATAAAATATAACTCTCGGCTTTTAGGTTGTGGCTATTTTTTAAGTCGACAGGAGTCAGCAGATACCTATAAGCACCTGGTGAGGTGACAAGTTTGGGAGAGGAGACACGTATACTGATGCAAAGTCAGGCAGCGGTCATGGGATGGGGGTGGCCATGTGAAGTCCTGAAAAACTCATCTCAGAGACCTGCTTCATCAAGGTGTCTCAGCCACCCATGCTGACATTTTTTAGCACAATCAAGTTCTCAGTAACAAACAAAATGTTTAAAACAAGCTGAAACATTCCTGGATGTATTTGAATGTAAGGAATTTAACTAAGATAGAAAGCAAGAAGCAAATAACATTTTGTTGTTGTTCAGTCACTAAATCATGTCCGACTCTTTGCGACCCCAAGGACTGAAGCCTGCCAGGCTTCCCTGTCCCTCACCATCTCCCGGAGTTTGTTCAAACTCATGTCCGTTGACTCAGTGATGTCATCTAACCATCACATCCCTTCTCCTCCTGCCCTCAATCTTTCCTAGCATCAGTGCCCTTTCCAATGAGTTGGCTTTTTGCATCAGGTGGGAAAAGTATTGGAGCTTCAACTTCAGCATCAGTCCTTCCAATGAATATTCAAAGTTGACTTCCTTTAGGATTGACTGGTTGGATTTCTTGGCTGTCCAAAGGACTTTCAAGAGTCTTCTCCAGCATCATAACATTCTTAGGTCACACTTAAAATGAATGTTATAAGATATCTTTTTTCAATAAAACATTTGGACATTGAGGTCCAACCAACAGGGCAGAGAGAACTGAAGAGTCTGGTAAAATACAACAGATTTCAGGTACCTAAAAATACCCCTGAATAAAATAATCAGAAAGTCTCCGAAGTGGAAATCAGTGTCAGCAGTATTTATGGGTTGGCGCTTATGAGCTCTTTAATAGAACCATTTCTGTCCTGGTCCAACATTCATTACCACTGTTCCATGGAAGCTGACCCAAATAATGGCATCAGACCTGAAAATATTTTTGCTTTCTTAGGTGTCTTTTCGTTTTGAAATTAACGTGCAGCAAATGAAGGCAATTTGTATTAATGCATGCTCTATCCATAATTTATTTTTGTCAGCTCTTTCTAGAATTCAATGTGCTTAGCAAATTTGCCATCATAGCCTGAGCATTGTAATAGGCAATTCTAAACTGCAGAGATTGGAAACCAGATAGATATATTTTAATCGTCAACCTCTTCCTGCAAAATTCAATGTGCGTAGCTAAAATCAGGGAGAGGAAGCCACATCCCCTCGCCTTCTCCCCCTCCTTTCCTATTTTTCTACATTGTGAAAAGAACTGAATTGTTGGCTCTGGTTCCTGGATGCAACAGCCGAAGGAACAGAGCTTTTTCTTTTCAATATGCAGTGCTTGTTGACAACTGATGCTTCTTTGCACATGCTGTTGGTCATCTGCACCAGTTTTCTTCACGCATACTGCATACACGGGGACTTCACAACATCCAGGTTTGTCTCCCACTGTGATTCTGAGCTGAATGGTTGAGTCAGAGCTAGAACTTACATTTAATGTAGCCCTTCATTTGAAGAGCACCTATTAAACAAACTTATGTAGTGGAAATAATATTTCAAACAAATGCTCAGACTGTTTAGATGAACACTGTTTTCAAGTACCTTCAAGTGTCTAGAAGCATCTATTTACTTGTAAACACTTGGCATTCTAATTGGAAGTCACTCTTCTTTCTTTATTAAGTAGTTTTCTTATGAGCCCCTCTTAGATGCATTGTTTCAAGTGTGGCTCTGTTTAATATCTGTGCATATGAAAGTAACATATAAAGGCTCCTTGAGAACTTGTATCATTCAACTCCCAACTAGATAAAATGCAAGCCATTGCATTGACGTGTGTATGTATTAATTCCCACTGCAATACCTGTATGTGGGGGAGTTGCTCTGTGCCAGGAACTTGGACACGGTGTGGGGACACTTTATCACCCCACCTTGCAGTAATTCAGGAGTGATGTGTGAGGGCTCCAGTGGGGATGCAAGAGGCAAGCATGAAGCTGTATCTTCCTTCCTCAAGGAGGCCTTGATATATGAGAAGAATGAAGTACATTATGTGCAAATGATCAGAATACGAGGTTTGCTTTATGTTCTGCAAATACTTTTCTAACACTCACCATCTCCAAGGACCTTCTACTTGCCAACTCTTCTGATCTTTCCCCATCCATGTGAGGCAGGTACCATTAGCATTCTCACTTTCAAGAGAGTTTAAGGAACATGGCTCTATAAGAGGGCAGGGCCAGGACAGGTCCTCCTGACCTTCATGCGAGGCTCTGTCTGTCTTCATGAAATATTAATAAATGGCGATTACAGAGATGTTCAAGCTTTCTGCTCTCGGGACCCCTTGCTCTCCTAACATGTACCAAGGACTCCCTAACTTCAGCTGTGCAAACAGCACTAATGT
Organism: Okapia johnstoni; assembly: GCA_024291935.2. NCBI lineage: Eukaryota > Metazoa > Chordata > Mammalia > Artiodactyla > Giraffidae > Okapia > Okapia johnstoni. Next base: position 104,020,363 of record CM044313.1, read on the forward strand.
AAACTCTGCCAAGGAAACACCCCTGATCAAAATGATCTTGACTTCAACTACTACTGCTGAGAATGGCTGTTTGCAATATTAGTGAAACTGTGGACTTTATAAAAAAATTATTTATGTGGTTTAAAATGGCAAAATAAAACTTTTACATGTCAACATCCTTCATATGTTTCCAACAAAAATAACTATATTTTCCAAAACAACCGAAAATTAGTGAGAAGATGGAATTTTTTTTTATATTTTTAGAAAAATTTTTTATTGTCTAACTTAATAGAAGGCAGTTGGATTCTCAAGCTGCTTCTGGATTTAATCTACTGAGATGCCACAAGTCAAGTGGCCTTTAAACATTTCCACTACACACTTGCAAAAGGATGAGCTTTTAAAAAGCAAACAACTTCTGAGTGTTAGAAGTTGTTATTATTAAGGAAATGGTTTGGACCCTGCAGATCCCTGAAAGGTCTCAGGGTGGGTTCCCAGGTCACACTTTGAGAACCACTCACTTGTTGATTGCAACCATGCTTCCTCAGTACCATCGCTACTAAGAGAGAGACCAAAAGTCTCAGAAGCAGTGAAAGATTGCTATGGGATTTATTTTTTTTAATTTTTTTTGTTTTGTTTTAATAAATTTACTTATTTTAGTTGGGGGCTAATTACTTTACAATATTGTAGTGGTTTTTGCCATACATTAACATGAATCAGCCATGGGTTTACATGTGTTCCCCATCCCGAACCCCCCTCCCACCTCCCTTCCCATCCCATCCCTCTGGGTCATCCCATTGCCCCAGCCCTGAGCATTTGTCTCATGCATCAAACATGGAATGGTGTTCTGCTTCACATGATAATATACATGTTTCAATGCTACTGTCCCAGAATGTCCTACCCTCACCTTCTCCCTCAGAGTCCATAAGACTGTTCTATGCATCTGTGTCTCTTATTCTGTCTCGCATATAGGGTTACCATTACCATCTTTCAAATTCCATATATATGCAGTAGTATACAGTATTGGTGTTTGTCTTTCTGGCTTACTTCACTCTGTATAATGGGCTCCAGTTTCATCCATCTCAATAGAAAAGCTATGGGATTTAATTTTTCCCTAACTTTTCATTAAAAAAACTTCAAACAGTGAAATTGACTGGATTTTGTCATGAATGCCAAATGGTCATACCACATAATGGTCATAACATATAGTGGCCATACCATATAATAGCTATATCATGCAACAGTTATATAATACTGTATAATGGTTATACCATTAACATTTTACTACACATACAGATATCAGTCCTGAAGTACAGAGAAGAATGAATAATTCACTGTAAATACAAGGAAATGTTAAGTCTCATAATAATACTTAGGAAACTGAGACTTGTTGTTGAGAGGGGACGTTCACTCCTACACATTCTGCAGTTGAATTGCATTTGGCCTTTGATGACGCACTTTTGCCCACGCTATTCCATCTAATCCGACTCCACAGGATCTGGGTATTGTTATCCCAGCTTAACTCACCTATGGTGGAGACAAGATGGAGATGTGACAATCTCCTGAAACCAGGACCCAAAGGAAGCTCAGCTCAGGAGGGGTCATGAAGAGAAGGGTAGAGGGGACATGCAGAGGCCTGGATCTGGAGAGAGGGGCGTGTCCAGGGTGGGGGGCTGCTGCTGCTCAAGCGCTCAGTTGTGTCTGCCTCTTTGCAGCCCCATGGACTGTAGTCTGCCATACTCCTCTATCCAAGGAACTTTCCAAGCAGGAATACTGGAATGGGTTGTCATTTCCCACTCCAGGGAAACTATTCCACTCAGGGATTGAACCCTAGTCTCCTGCGTTGGCAGGTGGATGCTTTACCACTGAGCCACCAGCTGGGAGCCTCATCCTGGATGGGAGAGGAGTGCAATGTCCATACTCAGACACTGGGGCCTCTTGTTGATTAGCATGATCATCCCAGCTCCCATGCCTGATTTCTAGAGCAGGGCTCACTGTCTCTCCATTAGACAAGAGGATTCCTTCTTTCTGTGTTGATTCCCCTTCTCAAGTTCTGCTCCCTTCTCCCAAGACTGAAAAGGGATGCACTGATTCCAACTAACATTCCTACAGGTGAGATCTTGATCATGTGACGCTCACTACCAAAGTAATCAGATAATTCACGTAGTCTGCATGGGTGAGCATCACCCATCTGAGCAATAGACTCAAAACTTCCAGACAAACAACTGCCATTTTATTTAATCTGGGAGAACCTCTGCATGTAAAAGAAACTCATGTAATCCCTTTGGATTGTGTACAAGACTTGAATTAAAGTGGGACATCTCAGAAAGATTAAATAAACTACCTTCAAAATTGTAGGTCAGAGTATATCAGAGAGAACCCTAAGAGTGGCAACCACTGATGAGGCCTCAAATGCCTTGTTTGCTAATGATGGTTTCTGAGAGAAGAGTGTACCCCGTATCTCAGTGTCATGTTCTGAAATGGAATTCTCCGAAAAACAAGTCAAGTTAGTGTTTACCAGGGGATACTGACTGAGAGTCAGAGTTAGACAACATAGGATTTGTATAATATTTATTTGACAATCAAATTTATGTACATTTGTCAAGGAGGGAATCATGTACTTGTTCATCTCTTCAGATTAAAAAAAATGACTTCTTGGAGAAGACTCTTGAAAGTCCCTTGGACTGCAAGGAGATCCAACCAGTCCATCCTAAAGGAAATCAGTCCTGAATATTCATTGGAAGGACTGATACTGAAGCTGAAGCTCCAATACTTTAGCCACCTGATGCGAAGAGTTAACTCATTGGAAAAGACCCTGATGCTGGGAAAGATTGAGGGCAGGAGGAGAAGGGGATGACAGAGGATGAGATGGTTGGATGGCACCACCGACTCGATGGACATGAGTTTGAGCAAACTCTGGGAGCTGGTGATGGACAAGGGAGCCTGGTGTGCTACAGTCCATGGGGTCGCAAAAAATCGGGCACGACGGAGCGACTGAACTGAACTGACCTGACCTCAGTTAGGGAGACTCGAGGAGCATCCATGCTTATTCTCCAGGTGGCAGTGACATCGCTGCACCTTCTGTCCCCGCGGCAGGATGATTCAGCAGGAACCACAGGCCCTTTCTTCCCTCATTCTGTGTTTGAGTCTTGTGATCGGCAGAATAATGATCCAGCGAAAGATTGTGTGATCTTCCATCTTCTATGCAGATTTAAAAAAAATGTATTTCTTCCACTAAGCTTGACTTGCCATACAGAGCTGGTGAAGGATTTTGTAATGAGAGAAACCGGTCTCAAGTTCAAAGAGACAGTGTTTTTAATTGTATTGTATTGCAAAGGGCTTTTCCTGGCATAATTCCTGTAGATAAAAGAGGATCAAGAGCCAAGTAGAATCCAAAGGCAGTTTTCAACTATTTACGTAAAGCATATTGCTAACAGCCTACTATGCAAAGCAACTGGATGGCCACAATCAGGGAGTATAAAGTAAATGAAATAAACAGTGCCTCTTTGGTAAGAAAATTACAAAATTGTGTGTGGAAGGGCTTGAATACAGGGAGACGTGCAAAATGGGAATGGTTAGCGTTCTCCGCTCACCCTCCCTGCTCACCCTTTGACCAAGATTCCTCACACCCCTGGTGGTAGGTAGGGGTCCCTTCCACAGACTTAACACAGACATTCAGGGTTGCTCTTAGTAACAGCCCTGAAGGGGAGGGAGGGAAACAGGCAGGACTGAGCAGAAGGCAAGTTTTTTTTTCAGTTTATTTATTTTGATTGGAGGATAATTACTTTACAATATTGTGATGGCTTTTGCCATACATCAGTGTGAATCAACCATAGGTATACACGTTCCCTCTCCATCCTGAACCCCCCCACCTCCCTCTGATTTGAGAAAATAGCATTGAAACATATACATTACCATATGTACGACAGATAGTGAGAGTTTGACATATGACACAGGGCTCCCAAAGCCAGTGATCTGTGATAACGTGAAGGGGTAGGGAAGGTAAGTTTTAAATGCACTGAGTTTGCAAAAGCAGACAGTAGAGATAGGATGCCTTTTCAGAGCTGTCCCCTGACTTGAGGGAAAGGAGATGGCCTTTCAGCCCCTTGGGTGAGACTGCTCCCTACAGGGGACTTTCTGAAGATGCATACAGCGGTGAGTCAACATCTCATACGCACGACGGCCTTGAGGTTTTGCTGTACTTGGAGACGGCTTCTCCAGATTCTGGCTAGCCTCAGTTCCTGGGGAGAGATGAAAGAAGGATATTAGTGTGACAAACTAAAGCCTCCAACACGACAGTGGGTTTAGGATCACAACTGATCTGTCCATCTATTAGGGACCCAACTGTGCCCTGCTGGCAAATTTAGATGTTGACATCCTAAGTCCCTGTGTGATGATATTTGGAGGGGAGCCTTTGGAGGTAAATAATTCAGACGAGGTCAGGAAGATGAGGCCCTGTGATGGGATTTGTGAAATGCAAGTTCAATCCCTGGGTCAGGAAGGTCCCCTGGAGAAGAAAATGGTAACCCACTCTCTTGCCTGGAAAATCCCATGGACAGAGGAGCCTGGCAGGCTACAGTCCGGGGAGTCACAGAGAGCCGGACACGACTGAGCGACCAAGCAACAGCAGCAACAAAAACAGAAAACAAGAATCTTGCTTCTTCTCTTTCTCGGCACCATGTGAGGCTACAATGAGAGGGGGATTGTCTGCAAGCCACGGAGAGAAGACTCGCTGGGAGAGCCGAGTCTGCAGTTGTCTTCATTGTGGGTGTCCAGCCTTTGGAAACCGTGAGATTTCCTGTAACCGAAGCCACTCCCTTGATGCTATCTTATAGTAGCATCAAGCTGACTAATTCATCATCGCTTTCTTCTTTTCACTCCATATTCCTTTATTCTGAGCTAGTACCTCTAGTAGCTTAGCTGGCTTCCTGGAAGTGTGACCCACACCCTCGTGCTTGACCAGGCAAGTGACTGGCCACACGGCCTTCCCAAGTTGTGGCTGCTGTCATTGTCCACCTACCATGAAAACTGGACGTGGAAGTTTGCTTATGGAAATGGTAAAAAAGAATAAAAAATAAAGTAGGTCATGTGAATCCCTAGCAGATATCAATGTTCAAAATGAATAAAATATATAAAACAATCATTGAATACACTAGAACTCATCCAGAAGTAACTGGAAATGGTCGAGTGGCAAATTTACGATGGCTCCCTGGCTTGAGGGCACTGCCCAGCCCACTCGTCTATGACTGCAGACAATGGTGTGGGGGTGGGGGAAGGATGGGGGGCAAAGCTGAGATTCATCAGCTAAAGATAGCAGCATTCAGAGCTCAGAACTGGGAGAGCAGCTGGAAATAGAAAAAGGAAATTCTGCCAGCGCAGAAACCACAGGAACAAGACCAAAATTCAGAGCAAAAATTGCCGAGATCCCTGGCTGAGAGCTAAACTATGCAGGAGGGAAAGAGCCCCTCAGCAGGTTTAGCAGGAAGAAGAGAGAAAAAAGAGAAATCTCCTCTTGCAAGAGATCATGGTGCATGGCCAGATCGCTGAGTCCGATGGGTTCCTTAACCAAGTTCACCCTATAGGTCGTGGGTAGGAAGTTTGAGGCTTCAAAGCACAGGGCTCAAGGTCAGCAGAGCTGCTGAGAATGAGGATTCCTAGCAGCAAGGAATTGACAGCGATAGTGCGCCTCATCGCTGCCCAAATCCTAGACTGGTGATGAAATTTCACATCGAAAAAGAGGCAAAAATGTTATGAAGAGTCCAGTAAAAAAGTCTACATCAAGAAGACTTAAATCTATTCCATGCCATATTATATGCTGTCATTTGGACCCCCAAAATATGTCTCTTTTGCTGGTCAGAATAGATTGTCCTTTTCCCCAGCACCATTAATCAGATCTAAATTGTTTATTTTATACTCAACTCTATAGTGAAAGTGAAAGCTGCTCAGTCCTGTCCTGCTCTTTGCAGCTCCATGGACTGCCCATGGAATTCTCCAGGCCAGAATACTGGAGTGGGTAGCCTTTCCCTTCTCCAGGGGATCTTTCCAATCCAGGGATCAAACCCAGGTCTCCCACATTGCAGGCGGATTCTTTACCAGCTGAGTTATCAGGGAAGCGCACTCAACTCTATATTACAAAATAAAAATGAAGTCTAGACATTAACGTGGCATCTACAGAGAATCTGCTCTGTGCTCTACTAGCGTCTCCAACAGAAACACAACGCTAACCACGCACGTAATTTCACCTTTTCTAGTGGTCACATTAGAAAATTTAAAACAAGCAAATGGAATTATTTTAATATACCTTATTTAACCCAATATATCCAACGTATGGTCATTTCAGCATGTAATAATAGACTTGATGCGTATCACACATACCTCTTTCTGGTCTAGGTCTCACCTCGGGTGCATTTTGCATTTGCAGTGCCTTTCAGTTCAAGTGAAAAGGCAGTCTCTCGGTCACACCAGCCGTATTCCAAGGGCTCTGATGCCACCCCTGATTCATGGCTACGGTCCTGACAGCACAGAGCTCTGCTGCGATCTCTATGGATACATCAGTCCTGCTCCAGGACACTAATCAGTAGGGCTGGTGAAGATGTCCAAGGTGATGAAACAAGCAGGACTGGAGGTGCCCAGGTGCTGTCGGAGCACACGGGGGGGTGTCTCACTCAGGTTCCCAGGGCTTAGTGACAGGGCTGCCCTGAGCACGTGGCACTGAGGATGGGCTGTTTATGGCAGGTAGAGATGGGAGGCAGTTGTGCTCCAGACAGAGGGGACGTCGCGTATGAAAACCTACAGAGAGCACATGGTGTGTGTGTTCGTCTCTCAATTGTGTCCGACTCCGCGACCCCATGGACTGTAGCCCAGCAGGCTGCTCCGTCCATGGGATTCTCCAGGTAAGAGCACACGGGGTTTTAGCCAGTAGCAGGGCTTCCTACCAGCCTGTGACAGCGTTGACTGGGTCCAAGGGAGTCCCCATCACCTTTTCACACTGAGGGTGAGCTCTGTGTCCAGGGCTGTCAGACCCCACATCCTGGACGTGTCTCCAGAATGTGTGTTCCCATGGGAGCAGACAGGTGAGGCTGGTCATCTGAACCAGCGATGCAGATTCCTGCTCAGAGATGCTGTTGAACTGGGCATGGCCATGAGGCTGTCCAGGAGCAGTGAGGACCAAGATTGTAGCACAATTTCTTGTTCTTTCTTTCTTTTTTTTTTTTTTTTTTTGGCTCTGTGGCTTATGAGATCTCAGTTTCCTGGCCAGGGATTGAACCCCGGCCTCTGCAGTGGAAGTGGCGAGTTCTAACCACTGGACCCCACCAGGGAACCCACACAGGATATTTTCTTTTCTTTCTTTCTTTCTTTTCTTTTTTAAGTGGACAGCACAGGGACTCAGCCATACATATACAAGTACCCGTTCACCCCCAAACCCTCCTCCCATCCAGGCTGCCACATAATATTGGGCAGAGTCTCATGTGCTAGGTCTTTGTTGGTTGGTTATCCATTTTAAATATAGCAGTGATAGTACATTGTCTTTATTACTTCTCCGAAACAGAAGATACAAGGTACCTAAAACAATTGTTTTATCTACTCTGACAATATTTTTATAATGTCATAAACACTGAGAGAACAATGACTATTTACAGGTATTAGATTGCAGTGTGATTTTCCCAGAGACCTTTTATTTACCCTTTGATTAGCAGCCATCCCAGCTGGAGTGTCAGGGCCTCTAGATCCTGGTCTAATCGAGGAAGGTCTGTGAGCGAATTGGAAAGCCATTCCAGCCCACTTATTTTAATGTATTTTAAAAGTATGCAGTAATTGAGTAAAATGGAAAAGCATTTTGGAATTCGCTGTGGGATGAACATTGGAGGAGAAATAATCCATTTAGGTCTATGGGGCCCTCAACCTTGAAGGTGACTTAAACCATTTCATATGTTAAACCCCTCAGCTCTTCTTATTTCCTTGAAGATCTTAATGCTGTTTGACTTCAAAATCCTATTAAAGACCCATTCCATCTACTCATGAATTTCTCCCATTTCCTCAATTCACAGATGTATGCTTTAATCTGCTTAATAATGGCAAAGAAATAATAATCAGGTGAATGCCTAGTAATTTCATAATGCTAAATAAAACTGTTTTGTGTCTTCTGGAATTACATGCTCATTAAAACCATCATTGATAAAGGGTTTTGCTGGAGATTTGTTTTACAAATCCATATAGAAGTTTTAAGAGTAGTTAGTATCTCTGTACTTCATTTCCTACCTAATCTAAAAATCCATTTGAAACTAAAATCCTTGCCAGGGGCAAGGGCACAGGAAAGGCCCCAGTTAGGTAAGCTGTAGGGGAAGAAGCATCAATTCTTCATCGTACAGCTTTCTTTATACTCCAACTCTCACATCCATACATGACTACTGGAAAAACAATAGCCTTCACTAAACGGACCTTTGTTGGCAAAGTAATGTCTCTGCTTTTTAATACGCTGTCTAGGTTGGTCATAACTTTTCTTCCAAGGAGTAAGCATCTTTTTATTTCATGGCTGCAATCACCATCTGCAGTGATTTTGGAGCCCAAGAAAATAAAGTCAGCCACTGTTTCCACTGTTTCCTCATCTATTTCCCATGAAGTGATGAGACTGGATGCCATGATCTTTGTTTTCTGAATGTTGAGATTTAAGCCAACTTTTTCACTCTCCTCTTTCACTTTCATCAAGAGGCTCTTTAGTTCTCCTTCACTTTCTACCATAAGTGTGGTATCATCTGCATATCTGAGGTTATTGATATTTCTCCCGGCAATCTTGATTCCAGGCTGTGCTTCCTCCAGCCCAGAGTTTCTCATGATGTACTCGGCATATAAGTGAAATAAGCAGGGTGACAATATACAGCCTTGACGTACTCCTTTTTCTATCTGGAACCAGTCTGTTGTTCCATGTTCAGTTCTAACTGTTGCTTTCTGACCTGCATACAGATTTCTCAAGAGGCAGGTCAGGTGGTCTGATATTCCCATCCCTTTCAGAATTCTCCACAGTTTATTGTGATCCACACAGTCAAAGGCTTTGGCATAGTCAATAAAGCAGAAACAGATGTTTTTCTGGAACTCTCTTGCTTTTTCAATGATCCAGTGGATGTTGGCAATTTGATCTCTGGTTCCTCTGCCTTTTCTAAAACCAGCTTGAACATCTGGAAGTTCACGGTTCACGTATTGTTGAAGCCTGGCTTGGAGAATTTTGAGCATTACTTTGCTAGCGTGTGAGATGAGTGCAATTGTGAGGTAGTTTGAGTATTCTTTGGCATTGCCTTTCTTAGGGATTGAAATGAAGACTAACCTTTTCCAGTCCTGTGGCCACTGATGAGTTTTCCAAATTTGCTGGCAAATTTGAAAGCTAAGTGCCGAAGAATTGATGCTTTTGAGCTGTGGTGTTGGAGAAGACTCTTAAGAGTCCCTTGGACTGCAAGGAGATCTAATCAGTCCATCCTAAAGGAAATCAGTCCTGAATGCTCAATGGAAGGACTGATGTTGAAGCTGAAACTCCAATACTTTGGCCACCTGATGTGAAGAGCTGATTCATTTGGAAAGACCCTGATGCTGGGAAATATTGAAGGCAGGAGGAGAAGGAGATGACAGAGGATGAGATGGTTGGATGGCATCACCAACTTAATGGGCATGAGTTTATAAACTCCAGGAGTTGGTGATGGACAGGGAGGCCTGGTGTGCTGCAGTCCATGGGGTCACAAAGAGTCGGACAAGAATGAGCGACTGAACTGAACTGAATGGAGGGGAGGAAGAGACTCAGGTGTTTAGACTGACATTGCAAAGTCATGTGATGACAGAGGGCTGGGGAAGCAGACACCATGACGTGAACAGAAGAATGATGGGCAGCATTCTCTGCCCCTGGGGTCCTTGTTGTTTGTTGTTTTAGTTGCTCAGTCATGTCTGACTCTTTGAGACCCCATGGACTGTAGCCCACCAGGCTCCTCTGTCCATGGGATTTCCCAGGCAAGAATACTGGAGTGGATTGCCATTTCCTTCTCCAGTGGTCCTTGTATGTGTGTGCTAAGTTGCTTTAGTCATATCCAACTTTGTTTGACCCTATGGACTATAGTCTGCCAGACCCCTCTGTCCATGGGATTCTCCAGGCAAGAATCTTGGAGTGGGTTGCCATGTCCTCCTCCAGGGAATCTTCCCGACCCAGGGATCGAACCTGAGTCTCTTACAACTCCTGCATTGGCATGTGAGTTCTTTACCACTAGCACCACCTGGGAAGCCCCACTGGGGTCCTTCAGTTCAGTTTAGTCACTCAGTTGTGTCTGACTCTTTGCAACCGCATGGAGTGCAGAAAGCCAGGCTTCCCTGTCCATCACCAACTCCCAGAGCTGCTCAAACTCATGTCCATCGAGTCAATGATACCCTAAAACCATCTCATCCTCTGTTGTCCCCTTTTTCTCCCACCTTCAATGTTTCCCAGCATCAGGGTCTTTTCCAATGAGTCAGTTCTTCACATCAGGTGGCCAAAGGATTAGAGTTTCAGCTTCAGGATCAGTCCTTCCAATGAACACTCAGGATTGATTTCCTTTAGAATTGACTGGTTTGATTCCCTTGCAGTCCAAGGGACTCTCAAGAGTCTTCTCCAACACCACAGTTCAAAAGCATCAATTCTTCAGTGCTCAACTTTCTTTATAGTCCTACTCTCACATCCATACATGACTACTGGAAAAACCATAGCTTTAACAAGATGGACCTTTGTCAGCAAAGTAATATCTCTGCTTTTTAATATGTTGTCTAGGTTGGTCATAGCTTTTCTTCCAAGGAGCAAGCGTCTTTTAATTTCATCACTGCAGTCACCATCTGCAGTGATTTTGGAGCTCCCAAAAATAGTCTGCCACTGTTTCCACTGTTTCCCCATCTATTTGCCATGAAGTGATGGGACCAGATGCCATGATCTTCGTTTTTTGAATATTGAGTTTTAAGCCAGTTTTTCACTCTCCTCTTTCACTTTAATCAAGAGGCTCTTTAGTTCCTCTTTGCTTTCTGCCATACTGGGGTCCTTATGCAGCCTCTGTTTTGTTTTCCATGAAATTCTATCTTGCTGCAAAACACAGAGATTGAACAATTAGAGACTTCAAAAACAATATTGCTTTGACACCAACATACTCACAAGTCATCCTGGACCATGAAGCTTGTTACACCAGAAATAAGACCACAGCCCAGGCCCCAGACAGCAAAACCAGGTAGACAGTTTCTGCTGCACAGTGAAGTTTCAGCTCATTGGAGCACCTTTCAAAAAACATCTGCATTTTAGTGTCGAGTGTCCTGGGCTGGGGAATAATGTTGCACAGCCTTCATCCTTATATATATGTGTGTGTGTGCGTTTAATATCTCTAGTTTTCCAGCAGTACTTTTAAACAAATAGCTGTTTAGTGTTGACTGCACTGGGTCTTAGTTGCAGCATGGGGGCTCAGTACTGGTGTGCCAGTTTACTCGCCCCTTGGTTCATGGGCTCTTGGCTCCCAGACCAGGGATCAAACCCGCGACCCCTGCACTGGACAGATCCTCAACCGCTGGACCACCAAAGAAATGCCTGCACGGCCTTGCCCTTCATGTGTAAGGATTAGTTTGTCATTCAGCCTTTAACTCTACTTCTCCAAATTATAGTCCTTGGGAAGCTATACTAAGAATCTATCCATCTATTATCTTTCCATCCATCTATCTACCTACCCACCTACCTGCCTTTCTATCTGACTGTCTAAAATATATCTCTTTACCCTTTGGAAATACTTTGCAGAATTTAATCATGTCTTTGGAACCATTGCACTTCTATGTTTTAAAAATTAGGAAACTCATAAGCCCAGTGTCAATCACATTCTTTAAGCACCAGTGTTACAGAGGGTTTTGCAATATGTGAAGACCATTATTGCATTGTTCCTTTGCTCTTTGTTCTCTGGCTTACATAATTCCAGCTCTACCCGGAACTTTCCTATGTGGCTGGTTGGTTTTTCCTGCTCGCTGAGACACTTGTACTTAGGAGTGCTGTGTTCCTTGGTACACAACTTAAGGAATTCAGCTCAAGAGACAAGCATTCAGTACGTGCCAGGCATTGTGAGGACACAGAATGGCACTCTGAGAGCTAACGATCCACAAAGGAGGAGCAGAGAGGGGAGAGCCAATAATAAGCAAGAAGCTGCCCCCAGGGCTCCAGAGCAAAGCAGGCCTGCCTAGGGAGTTTATGAAGCTGAGGCTTTGGGAGATGAACTGGCTCATAGGAGACACTGACTGATAATTCAGAAGCCACAGCAAGCAGAAGAAAGACAGCAGGAGCCAAAGGCTTGCACAGTAAGTCTCCTACCTACAAACAAGTCTGTTTAGAGAGCATGTTCGTAAGTCCAACAAAGTTAACCCAGGTACCCAACTAACACAATTGGCTATATGGTACTGTACTGTAATAAGGTTATAATATTTTTCACACAAATAATACATTAAAGAACAAACTCAAAAAAAAAAGAAAACATTTTTAATCTAATGGTACAGTACCTTGGAAAGTGCAGAAGTACAACAGCTGGCAGGGAAGGTTTACATCTTTGAATTTTCGCAACTTGAAGAGTCATATGTAGGGGACTTACTATCTGAGAAAGGTGAGCATTCTCCTGATTAGAGAAGCAGGGCATCCGCAGAGGAGTAAGAAAAGGTGATGTGAAGGTAGATTTGTTACGAAGCGCAGTGGGGTGAGGCAGAGGACAGAAAAATGGGGAAGACATTTTCTGTACCAAGGAACGTGTAACTAACCACCCCAAACCCTGATGAAGTTCTACTGGCCATATCTGGTCGCATAATACTACCCAGTCATGTGGAACGAGACCATATAAGAATGTGAGTATCCTTTCACAGTCTATCAATGTACTGACTTCCAGAGGTGTGAATTAAAGGGTTTAAAGCAAAAATTCTTTAGGATCTGAAATAGCTGAAGAAAAGAAAAAAGGGAAAAGGGAATCTAATCATTTGTAAGCTACACAATGGAGTGCTTGCAGGAGCAAAAGGAATGAAGGCCCCTACTTGAGTGGTTAACAGGATGATGGTGGTCAGTAACGTACAAAGTAAGAACTGATTTTTATCAAGCACCTTAAAAGGGTCTGCTTATGCATACCCCATTGGAGAGAGATGAACATCTGGTCAACCTGTGAAGACTTTCTCATCTAAATGATCCATAGGACATATAAACCCTTCAAATCTCAAGTTATAAGGAATGTCATTGTTTTTTTTTTTCCTAAAGCTACTCACAATCCTTGTGAGGGGATAGAAAAGAATACTGGTTTGGCCAAAATCTTTGTTTGGATTTTTCCATGATGTATTACAGAAAGATCCAAACGAACTTTTTGGCCAACTCAATATAATGTCAGTTCAGGCGTCTTCCCATTCTCAGTGTGGTGCCGTGATACTTGTCTTCAAAATGCCAAGAGATGGTGCTGCCTGGTGGGGACCTTCTGTTCCTTGGTCATTGGTCACCACTGAGCAGAACCCAGGCATCTCGTGATGCCTGCTCCTCATCCAGGCTTTCTCAGCCTAGCTCTCTTTTGCTGTTGGACAGCAGAATTGATCTTCATCTGGGTTAGCTTTCACAGTGATGGACTGAGTAATGTTGAGCACGTCCACAATCATCAATTTATCAAATGGGGAAATGTTTGGTCTCTATGGATTAAAATTTCAGATAGGACTTCTCCTCATCTAAATCATTCAACCCACTGCCAAACAACTTGGAAGAAGATGGAGTCTATATAAGGGAAGAGAACTTCAACAGTCTCAAAGGCACTTAAAGATAGAATAGATAGATAGTGGTTCATTCTAGGACCTGTTCTCCTTCTTAATTTTTAAAATGGTACCAGGATACTCTTATAGTAATCATTTTTAAATATCTATTTTAAATGTGATACACTTAGATCTCGTTTAAAGAAGTACTCAGAAATGATTGCTGAAACAGTGCCTCTGTGTAAGTGATGAATTTCGAATCTCAAAAGAACATGAATTATATTTTCATCTTTCACACTTCTCTTTATTTCTTAAGATGTTTACTATATAAATGCAGAAAATAGTAAGACAAGATCACATACAGAATTTAATGCTTTGTACCCAACATTGAACTGCAAGCAAAATTGATTAGAAATAGCTGAAGTTACTGAGGGAAATACGTAATGTCTAAATTCAACACTCCTTCTTCCCCTAATTAGAATGAAATAACAGGGACTCAAATAGAACTCAAGTTGAAATTAAAATAATTCTGCTCACAGTTTCCCTTCTTCTTGCTTTTTTGTTTCAATTATCTCTCCTGCTACTAACATTTATAATGTAGCCAAAATTGCCATTTTCTTATACAGTAATGGGAAAAAAGAGAGCTAATAACCCATTTTAAACCAAGAGAATTTACATTAAACATCACAAAGATAAGCTCCATCTTGACAAATTTTGGTCAACGAGGCTGTTGAGTTTTTATTACCTTAAAATTTTAACGAACTGTGGAAGGATGGGGGGCTATATATGATCTTACATGGAGAAGATGCTGGTACTATGACCCCTCTTCTCTCATCCAAGGTCAGCCCTGTTCACCCCAGTGTGCTCCCATCCCAGTGTACTGTGTTCCAATAATGCAAGGAGTGTGTGTCCAGAAAAAGGTGTTTATCTAGAATTCAGTAGGATTTGTGAGTCAGCACTTCTTGAGTTTTTGTGTGTGTGTGTGCGCGTGCACAGACTCACGTGATGGAGCAGGGTAGAGAAAGTTCTGTTTGGAACCGCTGGGATTTTACAGTTGGTGAAGACTCAGTGCCTGGGTCCTTCTTTATGGAGCGGCTGTAAAGTAAGGATGCAGCATCACATACATGAAAGGGCCAGTGGCAATACTGATACCAAAATACTCTGATATCAAAATCAGAGGGCAGAAAAACACTTCCTGGCATTTGAAATTCAGGAAGTCACCAGCTGACATTCTCCGAAGTCAAATCTTCACACCACAGAGAACAAAAGCTCAACTAGAAAAGAGTGTGAGTGGTGGGGGAGAGCAAGGAGACTTCTCTTCCTTCTGGGCTCAGCCATTCCCACTGTCCCTGTGAGCGCCGTCATCTGGAGCCAGACCACCCGAGTTCCTGGGATGACTGTGGACGAATGACCTCATCTCTCTGCCCCTCAGCTTCCTCTGTAAAGCGGGACCACAGCCCAAAAGAGTTGTTACGGGAAATCAGCGAGGCCACGTTAAAGCACAACAGTGCCTGCCGTAGTCATCACATTGTTTCCCCTCTCCTCCCATCAAAGGCCTTGTTGTCTGCTAAGAAGTCTCCGAAACCATTTTCTCCTCTGTCCACTGTTGCTGGAAAATGCTCCCCCTTCTTCTGACTCTCAAACCTAAGTCTCTGGTCCGCAGCTCTCCTGGACTCCTGAACCCTTCGCCTGGTAACTTACCAGACCTCTCCAACCAGAAGACTTACAGACACTTGTCTCTTTGACGATTAGGTCATTACTTCTCAGCTCAGACTCATTCATTCTCCATGCAGAATTGTGCTGTGACCTGCGCTGCTCGCCCATCACCCAAGATAAAATGTGTCAAGTAGATAGCTGCTGGGAAGTTGCTAAATCACACAGGGAACCCAGCCTGGCTCTCTGTGATGACCTAGAGGGGTAGGATGGTGGGGCAGGCGAGGGAGGCTCAGGAAGGAAGGGAGGTATGTTTGATTATGACTGATTTGTGTTGTTATAGGGCAGAAACTAACACAAAACTGTAAAACGACTTTCTACCATTTAAAAAAAATAAATGAAACATTAGAAATAATGATAAAATTCCATTTTTAAAAACTGAGGTGCCCCTAAACCTTTTCCCTCTCTCCCTCCACCCTGTTATCACCAACCATAATAAGCTCGTCCTAATATTTCCAGGGCGCAGCTCTTCCTGCCTGTTGCTGGGGTCCCCTTAATCTCTAGCTACCATCATGGGGTCCTCCCAGTCCAGTCCTCTAACCAACTGGCAGTTACAGGAATATCAATGGTTTTTTTCTTAAAAACTTTTACGATTCAGGAAAGTAACAATAACAATCACCCATGTATGCACCACTCAAATTAACTATTTCTCATTTTGCCTTCACAGATTTTAATAAATTCTGTGTCCCTGTCATCTCCCCCTTTTCAGAGGAGTTTGTCCTTCTAGTCCATGATTTTATACTTTCAGCACATATAAGTACACCAAATAATTTAGAGTCTTATATTGTGTTTTATTTAATTTCTATGCAGCATAAGCTGTTGAACCACTTGCTTTTTCACATAATGAGCCTTCCAAAGGAGGCTTCTGTCATTTTATGTGAACACCATTGTCTTCCACAGCGCTTACAAGGGAAGCCTGGAAAACGTAGAACAATACTTGAGATCCTGCATGAGCTGTTCTGTGCCTACTTCTTTCTGTGCTTTACACACACACACACACACAAACACACACACACACACATTCACACTCACATACACCACAAACACCACACATACACACACACATACAAAACCCCAACACAAACACACATAACACCCCACACACACACATACACACACACACACACACACACACACACACACACCACACACACACACACACACACACATATACTCACATACACAAACACACACATACACTCACACACAAACACACATACAAACACACACACACTCACACACGCTCACACACACACACATACTTATACACACGCACACTCACACACACATATACTCACAAACAGTGCGTCATGTGGCTCTTCTCACTTTTGTCCCGTGTTTACTTTTCAGTTCTGAACAAAACACCCCATCACTCCCCAGGTGACACCACAACCTATCTCCCACCTCCTACCAACACTCCAGCCCTCACCGCTTGTGGGTCAGCTGCCCCTTATCTGCTGTCCTGTTCTGCACACCTGTTCACACAGTCTCTCCTCCCACCTAGAGTGCACGCAGTCATAGTCTGATCAGTCCCATCATGGTTGTCTTTTCCCTACTCCCAGCTCTTAGATGAAACCCAAAGATCCATGCACAACGGTGGCAGATCACTGGAATAACCATGGCAGAGAGGAAGGTATCGCCCCTCTACTGTAGGTGACCCCTGCTGACCCGGACTCAGCACAGCAAAGTGGACAGCTCAGACTTCAGTCTAGAGTCTAGGTCTTCCTCTTGGTCTGCCATTTTAACCAAGTGTGAAAGCAGAGCCAAATGTGAAAACATAATGTGCAGACATTTCCTTGGGGCTTTGCAAAATGTCACTTGGCTGAAATTATAATGAAAACAGAGAGCTTATACTTCAGGTACAAAAAAAATTGTGTTTTAAAATTCCAAAGACTTGCCTCTTAAAGAAGGATTTGTATCTGTATACCTAAGCATGAAAATATAATGTGTGTATATATATCTATATATCTATATATACTTGTTCTGAATTAATTATTTAATGAACTAAAATTTTACACATTACTACAGTACAGGAAGAGTATAACATTTACTTTTTTTTAAAGCCATCATTGATCTTTTTTTAAATTTATTTATATTTTAATGCACCTTTAATATAGTCTCATCCTGTCACTAAAGAAGTCATCGAGGGAACCCCGTGTGTGAGAAGTCTCTCTCGCGCTAACATACTGAGGCCCTTTCTTGAACGCCAGGGACACTCCCGTGAAGCATGTCCACCGCAGGGCCTTTGCACCTGCTGTGCCCTCTGCCGGGACAGCTCTTCTCCCGGCTGCCCACGCAGCTTGTCCTCCTTCCCTAACCAGCTCTCCTAGAACTGCAGCCCTTGTCCCACGTTTTTCCACCATCCTTCCCAACTTTATACTACATACTCTGTTTATTTTGTTTATTGTCCGTTTCACCCACTAGAAAGGAAGCTCCATGAGAGTAGAAATTTTAACCTGTTCTGTTCTTTTTTATATTTCCAGCACCTTAAACAATGCCTGATGTATAGTCAGTGTTCAAGCAATGCTTGTTTCATCGAATAAAAACAGTGGCTTTAGGATACAACAGACCTGGGTTTGACTGCAGTCTCCTCCACTGGCTGCATCTGTGAACATAGGTACATTGCTTACTCAGCTCTCTGTGCCTCAGTGTCTGCATCTGTAAAATGGGCTCAGAATAGCCACTCCCCATGTTGTAGAGAGGAAACCCAAGAGTAAATGTGCATCCCCGTGGTGGTGAGCCTGCAGTGGTATCAACTGTCCTCTTCTGCCTCAAAACACCCCACTTGATTCAGACATTTCCATCAGGGAGCCTAACACATGCCAATAAAGGGCCAGTAAATAAAACGCACTTGACCTACTGTATAGCAAAGGGAAATCTGCTCAATGTCATGTGGCAGCCTGGATGGGAGGGGAATTTAGGGGAGAATGGATACATGTATATGTACGGCAGAATCCCTTTGCTGATCACCTAAAACTATCACAACATTGTTAATCAGCTATACTGATTAACAGTGTTAAATTAAGCAATAATATTAACAATGTTAAATTAAAAAGTTTTAAAATATATATATCCAGTTAAACATAAGAGTGATTACACTTATTGAGAGCTTAAAAATCATACTTTGTTTATTACTGTGTGTTAAATGAAGACACAATGAACTTGTTCTGATTTTAAAGTGATCAAAAATGGCTTGATTTTTGATGGTATGACTGTTTCTGGTCTACTTTCTAATGTATGTACTGAGACATAAGATGTATTTTAGCAAAATTTTCTCTAGAAATTAAAAAGAAAAGGACCTAAAGGGCAAGCTGCACAAATGAGCCAAGAGTGTAACACGTGCCCAGCTGAGCGTGGCAGTGCAAGCCCTCGGGAGGAGGTTCTGCTCTCTAGAGGCACCGCCCAAACCACCCAGTGAAGAAAACGCCTGGCATTCCAAGGGATCCCGCTCCGTCCTTGGAAATGACCGTGCCTTGAAATGTTACTATGGGAGCGGATGCTATGTGAGCAACCACACAGCAGCATCAGACTTTGGACTCACGAGCATTAATGATCTGCTTCTCCAGATACCCTGGACACCATCTTTCACCTCATCACTCCCTCCACAGCAGTCAGCTTCTCCCTGGTCCAGCTTCCTCTGCTGTCGGAGTAGTCACCAAGCAGGGACATTAGTCCCTGGGGAGGACCCTATGGGTCATCGCCCTCTGATCCCACCTATGGGCCTTGCTGCTTGTCCTGAACCCTTGTCTCTCAAAACTCGTGAACTATAGAAAGTGCTCTAATTTGAAAAGATCAAATTACCAAATACATACGTCCGCTCTTTCCTAGGGCTTCCCAGGTGACACTAGTGGTAAAGAACCTCCCTGAAAATGCAGGAGACATGAGTTTGATCCCTGAGTCAGGAAGATTCCCCTGGAAAATGAAATGGCAACCCACTCTAGTATTCTTACCTGGAGAATGCCACGGACAGAGGAGCCTGGCTGGCTACAGTCCACTCTGTCCATGGGGTTGCACAGAATCAGACACAACTAAAGCGACTTAGCACACAATGCAGGCAACCCAGTTAGCAACAGAGTACTGAGCAGAGTTCGCTGTGTTACACTTGGCATTTCTTCATAAGTCAGTGCCCAGCACTGAACGTTTCCTTCGCAAGGAGAACACTGTTGACAGTAGCTTTTATCTTAAAGGCTAGTGGGCCAAAATAATCCCGAGAAATACCCCTTTGCCACCAGATTCCAGAAGTCTGATCCGAGCTCCTTTTTAAATGGACAAACATTGGGAACAATGCAAATGCCCATCAACAGGTGAAAGGAAAAGCACCCCGGTGCGTCCACACAATGAAATCCTGTTGTCACTGTCGTTTAGTTAGCTTCAGTTGTGTCCCAGTCTTTGCCAGGCTCCTCTGTCCACAGGATTCCCCAGGCGAGAATACTGGGATGCGTTGCCATTTCTTTCTACAATGAAATACTACTGAGCAATGAAAAAGGATGACCTTGGAAATATACCACAACGTGGAATAATCTCAAAATAATTGTGCTGGGTGAAAGAAGGAACCAAAGAAGTGCACACACCACATATGATTCCATTTATATAAACCTGTGAAAAATACAAGCTGATTGAAGATGACAGAAGGACAGGAAGTAGATGAACGGTTGCCTAGATACAAGGAGCGGGCAGGGGCTGGGGGGGCAGGAGGGCAGACTGCCAAAGGGCGTGAGGAAATGCAACAGTGGTGCCTAGGTTCGTAATCTTGATTATGGTCATGATTTTACAAGTGTATCCACATGTCAAAACTGCATCAAGCTGTGCACTTTAAACAGATACACTATCATGAATATCAACAATATCCTATAAAGCTGTTTAACAAATAAATACTATATATAAAGAAACGTAATTTTTGTCTCATTTGTATTATATTTTGCAGGCCAAATTTAGTGTGTATTTTTTGTTATTGTTGTTATTCAGGCATCAAATTGTCTCCGACTCTTTGTGACCACTTGGACTGCAGCACGCCGGGCTCCTCTGTCCTTCGCTGCCTCCTGGAGTTTGCTCAGATTCATGTCCACTGAGTCAGTGTATGTAGACTTAGGGAAGATGAAGAAAGTACAAGGAAGGAAAATGAAAATAATCGATCATTAAATGACTCCAAAACAATCACCTTTTAAAAATTGTATGTATTCTCTTTCCTTTGGTTGTATATACATTTTTCCTACAAGTTTCACGTTGTAAGGTAAATGCCACCAATTTGTTTGTCCACATCGTCTTCTCCTACAAAGTGGTTTTTAATGAGTACCTAATGCACTGCCATTTGTTAAACCAGGGTCTTGGTAGGTCTACAAATTGTTTCTAAACTTTACTTTTTAAAAATACGGAACCAGTTATCTTTATATAATTTGGAGCATCTCTAAGTATTGTTTATCATGAACTCTTGAAGATTTATTTTATGTTTGGAAAAAAATAACTGTCTAGTCAAAATATGTATCAGGTTTTAAGCCTTTTACTCTATGTTCCAAAACTCAGAGGGGTTTATTTTTAACAAAATTGTACTTTTCCTTTTAAGAATTAACGTATGTCCATCATTTATATATTCAGTGACACACACATACCCATAGACAGAGTGCCTGATGAACTATGGACAGAGGTTCGTGACACTGTACAGGAGACAGGGATCAAGACAATCCCCATGGGAAAGAAATGCAAAAAAGCAAAATGGCTGTCTGAGGAGGCCTTACAGATAGTTGGGAAGGGAAGAGAAGCAAAAAGCAAAGGAGAAAAGGAAAGATATTCCCATCTGAATGCAGAGTTCCAAAGAATAGCAAGGAGAGATAAGAAAGCCTTCCTCAGCAATCAATGCAAAGAAATAGAGGAAAACAACAGAATGGGAAAGACTAGAGATCTCTTCAAGAAAATTAGAGATACCAAAGGAATGTTTCATGCAAAGATAGGCTCGATAAAGGACAGAAATGGTATGGACCTAACGGAAGCAGAAGATATTAAGAAGAGGTGGCAAGAATACACAGAAGAACTGTACAAAAAAGATCTTCACAACCCAGATAATCACGATGGTGTGATCACTCATCTAGAGCCAGACATCCTGGAATGTGAAGTCCAGTGGGCCTTAGAAAGCATCACTATGAACAAAGCTAGTGGAGGTGATGGAATTCCAGTTGAGCTATTTCAAATCCTGAAAGGTGATGCTGTGAAAGTGCTGCACTCGATATGCCAGAAAATTTGGAAAACTCATCAGTGGCCACAGGACTGGAAAAGGTCAGTTTTCATTCCAATCCCAAAGAAAGGCAGTGCCAAAGAATGCTCAAACTACCACACAGTTGCACTCATCTCACATGCTAGTAAAGTAATGCTCAAAATTCTCCAAGCCAGGCTTCAGCAATACGTGAACCGTGAACTTCCAGATGTTCAAGCTGGTTCTAGAAAAGGCAGAGGAACCAGAGATCAAATTGCCAACATCCGCTGGATCATCGAAAAAGCAAGAGAGTTCCAGAAAAACATCTATTTCTGCTTTATTGACTATGCCAAAGCCTTTGACTGTGTGGATAACAATAAACTGTGGAGAATTCTGAAAGAGATGGGAATACCAGACCATCTGACCTGTCTCTTGAGAAACCTGTATGCAGGTCAGGAAGCAACAGTTAGAACTGGACATGGAACAAAACAGACTGGTTCCAAATAGGAAAAGGAGTACGTCAAGGCTGTATATTGTCACCCTGCTTATTTCACTTATATGCCGAGTACATCATGAGAAATGCTGGGCTGGAAGAAACACAAGCTGGAATCAAGATTGCTGGGAGAAATATCAATAACCTCAGATATGCAGATGACACCACCCTTATGGCAGAAAGTGAAGAAGAACTAAAGAGCCTCTTGATGAAAGTGAAAGAGGAGAGTGAAAAAGTTGGCTTGAAGCTCAACGTTCAGAAAACTAAGATCATGGCATCTGGTCCCATCACTTCGTGGGAAATAGATGGGGAAACAGTGGAAACAGTGTCAGACTTTATTTTTTTGAGCTCCAAAATCACTGCTGATGGTGATTGCAGCCATGAAATTAAAAGACACTTACTCCTTGGAAGGAAGGTTATGGCCAACCTAGATAGCATATTTAAAAGCAGAGACATTACTTTGCCAACAAAAGTCTGTCTAGTCAAGGCTATGGTTTTTCCAGTGGTCATGTATGGATGTGAGAGTTGGACGGTGAAGAAAGCTGAGCACCGTAGAATTGATGCTTTTGAACTGTGGTGTTGGAGAAGACTCTTGAGAGTCCCTTGGACTGCAAGGAGATCCAATCACTCCATCCTAAAGGAGATCAATCCTGGGTGTTCATTGGAAGGACTGATGTTGAAGGTGAAATTCCAGTACTTTGGCCACCTCATGCGAAGAGTTGACTCATTGGAAAAGACCCTAATTCTGGGTAGGTTTGGGGGCAGGAGGAGAAGGGGACGACAGAGGATGAGATGGTTGGATGGCATCACCAACTCAATGGACATGGGTTTGGGTAGACTCCGGGAGTTGGTGATGGACAAAGAGGCCTGGCGTGCTGTGATTCATGGGGTCGCAAAGAGTCGGATACGACTGGGCGACTGAACTGAACTGAACTGAACACATGCCCAGGAAAAACTACAAGAAAATTATTTTTAGCAAAATAAAATAAAATAATTGATTTAGGTTCAGTTTGGATATATTACTACCTAGTGAAAATTAAGAAAATATGTGAGAAAGATCAACTATTTTTTAAAAGCAGTTTAACATAGGCTCAAATCCCAAGAAACAATTCTGATACTGAGTTGTTCTTTCTGCTTTTTCCCCGTAACACTGTGAAACACTCAAAAGGCTCTTGAGCGAGTTTCATTAAAGGTGTGTACTGACTCGGCCAGTGCCTCCACTTCCTTTAGTCAGTGGTGATTTTCTCAGGACCAGGAGAAGAGTGATAATTGATCCTACAGGGCCCAGGAAGAGACAGCAGTGGGGCACACGATAAACTAGCAGCAAGGCCACCGGCAGAGGTGCTAATTGGCTCAGAGGCTGTTTCTTCTAAACTTGATCCCGAGGATCTGACCTCTCCTGGCGGGACCTTCAGATTCTCTCGAGCAGAGCACCGCCTACACCCAGGGAGGAGGAAGAGACATCACCCCGCCCCTCCTCCTACTCGAGCCAGCTTTCATTTGGAAGGGATGCAGGAGACAGGAAGGACCAGTCAACCCAGGTCTGACCCAGCCCCTGGCCCACTCACTGCCATTGCTCTGGCCTTCTGGAAAATGCCCTGAGCGCTGAGAGAAGCCTGGCAGGAGACCAGCCCCAGAGTATCCTGGACGCAGCATGCACAGTGGGTCCTCTTCGTGCCTGGCCCCTCAGCGGCTCCTCTCTGTCCCAACGAGGATGCCCATCAGGGCTCCCAGTGACCCAAGAGCTTTCACCAAACTCCTCTGCTGTCCTGGGACATCCTGGCCAGGAACTGGACTGCACCCAGGCTTGGTCTAGTGTGCGCGTGGCTGTCGCTACTCAGTTGGCAAGTCATGTCTGACTCTTCGTGACCCCATGGCCTGCAGCACACCAGGCTCCTCTATGCTCCACTATTTCCTGGAGTTTGCCCAAATTCACGTCTGTTGAGTTGGTGATGCTATCCAACCATCTCATCGTCTGTCGCCCCCTTCTTGTCCTGCCCTCAGTCTTTCCCAGCATCAGGGTGCGTGGGTGCATCTAGCTTGCATGAATGTGTCTAAATCATCTGAGCAGTGACCAGAAATGATTTCTCAGGCTATTTATGCATGCTACGCAACTCAATTTGCACCTGATCCCTGCAGCCAACGGTTGAGGACAGAAGGCAGGAGGCGCTGAGGAGAAGGTACAGAAGGTCCTTTATGGGACAAAATAAGAGCAGGTATCCAGAGCGAGCCCGAAGGTGACCTGAGACGCCTGCTTCGTTCCTACGGCCTCAGGCCAAGGTGTGAGGTTGAAATCAGCGTGAGTGTGGTCCCAGGTGGGATCCTGCGGGGCTCAAGGTGGGCGCCCCCCAGGAAAGTCCGCACACCAGACAGGAAGTCTCTGTCACTGGTCTTTGCACGGAACGCAGCACCGTGTATCAAGGCTGTGTCTCAATTGTGAGACAGCAACCCTCCCTGCTTTGCAGGGAACAGAGGAAGCGATAAGCGGAACTTGCCCTTTCTGCCAGCTAGGCTCAGACTGTCTGTAGGGGGCAGCCTCTGGATACAGATGTTGGGCCCCGGGTGTGTATAGGTTTCCTCCCAGAAACAATCCCTTTACCAGTGTTGGCACAAGAAGGTGAATTTGCATGTCCCATTCTCTGCAGTCCATGTGGATTCAGACACAAGATGCTTTGTGCACTTAGGCAGAAGAAACAAGCCCATCTTGCCCTTTCCCTTCAAACTGTGTGTTTAGCCTTTATATTGAGCACTCAGGAAGGGGCTGTGATTTTTTTTTTTCTTCCTTTTTTGGATCATTCTGCTCTGGCTGAGCTCATTTAACAATTCTATCTAAATTTTTTCTTCAAGGTGAATTAGACTGGCTCCTTAAGCGACTGTAATAGCCCTGAATCAGGCTTTTCTAAATCTACACTGAGAAGATGCACAGAAATCCTTGCAGCTCTATAGAAGCTTCCCATTGTCTGAGCTGCTCTGTGACAACATGAGACGATTTGAGAGGAAACGCAAAACAGCTACCGAGAAAGACGTCTGTTTGAAAAGACATATAGATAAGACCTAGTGGGTAATTTAAACACAGTAAACTGCCCGACTCCTTATTTATGCTGTGAACTCAAAAGCTCAAGATACATTTAAATGGAGAAAAGGGGGCCAAGGGCTGACCTTAGGTATGTGTGTCCTGCTACCACTAACATCCGAGAACTCTCTAGTTGTTTTTTTTTTTTTTCCGCTCAGGAGAATGCAAATTCAATGGTTTGGCTCTGAACTGGAGCACGCTGGTAGACAGCCAGTGCCTGGACCTCCAGCTTTGACTCTGACTGCATCTCCGTTACAGTCTTTAATAGGGCTCTCTGCCCAGTGTGGCTGTGATGACCGCTGACATTTAATGCCGTCTTTATCATCAGCTTGGAAATCTGTTACAGACGCCCCACCTTGGTTCCTCTGCTTCTGTAGCTCCTCAACACTGGTTCCAATGCCAGGTTTAAACGCTTGCCCTTCACCCTGCTTCCTGACTCAGCTTTGCACGGAGGGGGAAATACCTCAGTAGGCTTTATCTCTTTTCAGTTCAGACCCTGCTTCCATTTGATTGTCTGCAGGAAAGTTTACCGTGGGAGTGATGCTAGAGAAGCAACTTTCTCTCGTTCCACCTTTTGTGTAGTTTGCAGCCCAGCACTCTGGCCCTAGGACTCTGAAGGTCTGAATTAAATGGCATCCCTTCCTGACCCCCTTTGGAAACTCTGGAGCGGAGACTTTCCACAGTGCCACCCACCAGGAGAGCAGGTATTTTCACCAGTCAGACGGGCCTGACATCCCGGTTGGATTCGAGGCAGCGCCAGTTCTCTGGTGGGAGTCCGGCTTCTGGACTCTGCCTCCAGAACAGGTGATAACCTCTCCGTCACTTCTGAGGTCTCCTTCTGCTCCCCTGACACCCACTGTGGAGGCAGCGTGCAGGTCCTGGGCCCTCACCCCTGCCAGCCTTGCTGGGGACCTAACGGGGTCAGACGCTAGTGGGAGCCAGGCCATGATTGTACCTGAAGGTGGGCTTTACTCGCAGGACACCAGGGCTCTTGGGTAAATACACCCTTGGGGGTGGCAAGCACGCTTTTCATCTCCTCCCTCATTGACTTGGTTACCAAGTCCTGGGAGCTCCTCCTGCAAGCACTCCATCAGTTTCCTCTTTTCTGTCCCGACTTTACTGCCCCATCTGAGATCACGTACTTACAGTGTGTCATTATAATGACCTCAAGGGCTTTAAATAGACCGCCGCCCATTCTATAAACCACCACCAGAATTATCTTTCCAGAATTAAATATGCCACACCTGTATTCAAAACGTTTCAGAGAATCCCTTCCAAGTCTTCAGAATAAAGCACACATACCTTGGCCTGGCCTTAGGAACACGTTGCAGGGAGGCCTGACTCGAAAATGGAATGGACGAATAACCAGTCCAAACTGGTTATTTTAATACTGGGACTTTTAATACTTAATGTTTTAAAAGATTTAATTTAAAAATGTTTAATATTTTTTTCTTTAATATGTTTTATATTTTTGCTTTGAGAGCAGCTAATATCTATTGGCTTCATACTCTGTGCCAGGCTATGTTGAGTACTTTAAACACTGTACTGTTTTTAGTATTAAATGTTTTATTTTTTAATAATTTTAGACTCGCCAGAAATTGGTCCCGAGTTTGGGTTCCCCTTACTCAGCAGTCCCCATGGCCGGCACCTGACATTACCATGGCACATTAGTGAAAATTCTGAAGAGATAAAGAAACACAGAAGATAAAATCAGCGTGGGCACATTTGTTGTTGTTGTTTAGTTGCATTTGTGACCCCATGGACTTTAGCCAGACAAGCTCCTCTGTCCATGATGTTTTCTGGTCAAGAATACTGGAGCAGGTTGCTATTTCCTCCTCCAGGGAAATCTTCCCAGCCCAGGGATC
Source organism: Okapia johnstoni (assembly GCA_024291935.2). Lineage (NCBI taxonomy): Eukaryota > Metazoa > Chordata > Mammalia > Artiodactyla > Giraffidae > Okapia > Okapia johnstoni. The sequence continues at coordinate 104,047,398 of CM044313.1, forward strand.
GAACCTGCGTCTCCTGCATCGGCAGGTAGGATTTTTACCATTGAGCAACTTGGGAACAGGGCTTCTCAGATGCAGTTTTTCATTATTAGGAAAACCCAGGCTAAACAGGATGCCATCAATTTCCCACTCCTGTCTCCTCTCTGTTCCAGGACCGCATTCAGGCATCCCCATCGCATCGGCCTGCCGTGTTTCCTCAGGGTCTCGGTGGTCCCCCACCCGACGGTCTTGAGGGCCGTGGTCAGGTCTCCTGTGGAATGTCCAGTCTGGGCTGGTCTGGCATTTCCTCCCTGGAAATGGGCTGATGGGCCTGGGGAAGGGCAGCACAGACTGAGATGCCCGTCTCTTGCCTTCCTGCCAGCGATGCAGGATGCCCACGGGGCATAACCATCGTGTTGACCCTGGTCACTCGGTTGGATGGTGTCCCGTGTCTCCACTGCAGGTTACGTCTTCCCCTTACCTGGCTGGGTTCTTTGGATGCCATACACCTTCAGTTCAAGGTCTTGCCTAGCATTGCTTACCGTTGCCATAAAGATACCAAATTGACAGCAGCAGGCATCCACCTCCTTGCATTTGCAGTGAAGAGCTCCTTCCCTCGCTGGGTGGGTTTCCACTAGGCCCTACACTGGCCTGACCTGCTGCCCCCCCTTACTCTTGCCCATGGCGGGTGGGACCCAGCTGAAATGGAGTCTGCTTCCCTTGGTCCTTCTCCAACCTTCTCCTGGAGCAGGACTCTGTGGACCCTTGGACCTCCACAGGCCCTACGCTAACAGGGGGCACGCCCCTACAAGCAGCTGTTCCAGCTGGGAAGCCCTTGGCACTCTGTGCACAGCGACCCCCCTCCCTGTCTCCCCAGGAAGGAGCGCTGGTCCTGGGGCCTCCCGCTGCCTTGCTCCTTTATGCCCCTTCTCCTAGCTCTGAGCGGGAAAGAAGAGGTATCGATTGAGAGTCCCCAGAGTCCAGCAGTCCCTTTGGACTCACCTGTCCCACTATTATGACTTGCTTGGGGAAGTAGGAGGAGCTGGCTTGGAAAACGCCCATCAAGGACGCCTGTCTCCCAGCACCCTTTATAATCTGTAAACAGGGGGTGTGTCTCCCTCTTTTGCACATGCTGATCCTTTCACCACATTGCTGAATCCCGAGACTGTGCCCTCGCAGGGGCATCTGCTGCCACTCTCTCTGCCCACCTGCAGCTGCCCGGCCACTCCCTCCCCCACCCCACCCCCTGGCACCTCTCCCCAGGTCCCTGCGGAGTCACGCCCTCCAGCATCACCAACGCTCCACCTGCAGCCACAAGGACCCCCCCCCCCCAAGCAGCATCTAGTGCTGCCTCTCCCTGGCTTCACACCTTCATGGTTCCCCACAGAGTACACTCCCAGTGCTTGACCTCCGGGGCAAGACTTCCATGGCCTTTCCTGATCCAGCCACAGAGTAAGTGCTCACACTCATGAGTGCTCAGACATGTCCAACTCTCTGTGACCCCACGGACTGTAACCCGCCAGGCTCCTCTGTCCATGGGATTCTCCAGGCGAGAATACTGGGGTGGGTTGCCATTTCCTTCTCCAGGGGATCTTCCCGACCCAGGAATAGAACTCACATCTCCTGTGTCTCCTGCACTGGCAGGCGGGTTCTCTACCTCTGAGCTACCAGGGAAGCCCCCACAGACTAGGACCTGAAGGAAAATTACATGGCTCAAGATAGCCTGGAGTTAAAACTCCCCTCCAGGTCCTCCCCACCATTCTATGCAAAACAAAGAACTCTCTCACCCAAAGGAAAAAAATGGACATTAAGGTTGATTACGCCCAGCTCCCAGCCGGTCCCAGCCTCTGACCTATCTCCAGAGTTCCTTGCCCCAGCCGTTTAAGGGATAACTACTCCGAACAACCTTGGAGAAAAACAGACCCCCTTAAGACAGTAGCTTTCCACATATGTGCGTATATATACCTACTCTTTTCTTGGGTTAGGCCAGCAGCTCACTAATCCGACTGCTGCCCCTTCTCGCCTCATTAAAGGTGATCAGTTCCTGTAAAGTGTCGGTCTCCTTCTTTTTCCGAACCTCACCTTCCCTAACTCCCTTACCCTAGAAGACCAGCCACAAATCTGTTCTCCTAAATATCTCTCTTGACTGGGAGTAACTATTGCAGGAAAACATTAATAATGATATGCTTCATGCTAATGGTTGATTATATAGTCTTCTCTACCTTTTCTTCTATATATTTCCTGAATATTTTCCTCATTTTTAAAATAATGAGCTTTGTAGCAATTGCTTTTATAGTCATATAAAGAAAACATTTTCAAAAAGAGTTAATGAGACCTCTCTTGGAAGAAAATAAGGCGTTTTTCCCACTTAAACACATTTTAAGGGAAAGAACACACACCTTTGCCTTTTTGTTCCACCTTAGCGGGGATTGCATGGGAGCAAGAAGCCCTGGAAATTGCAGAAATCAGGAGGTCATTGATTCACATGCAGATCACGGCACTCCCAGCGGAGCAGCTCAGGTCCTGATGCTCAGAGGGCATCTGTGCTCCAGGCCCCGGAACAGCTTCCTGTTCGCCCATTCATCGCAGTGAAGGCAGAATGGGTGTCACTACCCCCTTCTCTCTCACAGTTTCCCGGGGTTTTATTTCGTTCTGTTTGCTCCTTTTTTCTTTCCAGCAGGTTTGTTTCTTTTTTGCTTCCAGGCAAGGCCGGCTCTTGCCTGTGGCACCCTTGGGCCTCATCTGCACCCTCAAGGTCATCCCTTACAGCCTTGCAGAGCCCATCATCCAGGTGAAGGATGTCCCTGGCTCCCATCAGCTCATTCTGACGACCCGCCTGTGGCACAGGACAGTGGTGACTGAGAGTCCCAGAGGGACCTGTGTGGGGCAGCCGGGAGGTCCCAGTGACAAATATCTCCAGGCTTGGCCTGCACCCCACGGGGAACCCGTCTCTCACCTGTTCTCTACCTTATCAGAGGGCAGAAGCAGTTGCAAAAGAGATGTTGGCTGAAAAAAATATATGCCACATAAGAATGGTGAGTTTTGTTTTATTTGGGGACCTTACTGATGACTGCATCCAGGGCTGTTAGCTCCGAAAAATTGTTTACAAGACAGGGAGAGGAGCTGGTAAATATATGAATTTTTCGGCTGCAAAATACATGTGGTCAAGAATAAATAGATGACGGTTAATCACAAGGGACATTCCTGAGTGGACTTTAGTGCTTTTCTACACCTGAGAAGATGCAAGGATCAGCTGGGGGATGGGGTGGGGTGATGGGGCACTGGAATCCTCCCTTAGATGCGCATCTTCAAGGTCTAGGAGCCCCTGTACCCTCAGCACAGAGAGCTTCATCCTGAATTCCTTTCAGGGTGTACCGTAGGCCAGCAACGGCAGGGGGCAACCACTTGATTCTCGTAGAACTGGAAGGGCGGGAAACGTTGTACAGAAATGCCAGATAAGTGACAAGTCGTGCCAGGAGGCAGATTTCCGGGTCTGGCAGAGTCAGTTTTGAAGGGGTCCCTGGGCCTAGAAAAGAAAACAACCGTCTCAAAGGCCCTTGCTGAATCATCTAACTTCGGGGAAAACAAAACCAAACTTTAGGTCCCGCCCTGATGCTCTGGGCTGGTTGCATCTGCCTGGGATTTATCACCCTCTGCCCGGGATTTATCACCCTCTGCCCGGAAACCTCCCACCCTCTACATCTGCCCGGGACTTATCGCCCCTTGCCCAGGGGACTTATCACCCCCTGCCCAGCTACAAATGCCATCTCAACTAAAGATTACCCAAAACGTCCCACCTGACTAACATTTCCCTTATCGCTTTCACAAACTTCCCTTTAAATATGAAGCCTCCCTGATCCCTCTTGCCCTCAGCCTGGTCGTTAGGCTGACTGCCGCCCCTCCTTGCCTGATTAAGGGTCACTTACCTCTGTTGAGGTCGTCTCTCTTTTCTGCCTCGGCCCGAACTATACCTTACAAGTTTCAGCCCAAGATCGGATCGCAGAAGGCAGGACCGTCTGTGTCTTGACTGCCGCAGCCCTCCCTGTGCGCGTGGGCGAGGGAGCCACCGACCACATGGGGCTCCTCACATTTAAATTACAGTAAATCAAAACTTTAGCTCTGTGTTAGTTTTCTACTGCCGCTATAACAAATTACTTCAAATGAAGTGCCTTAAAACAGCACAAATATGTCATCGTACGATTCTGGAGGTCAGAGGCCCGACCTGGGGGTCTCCTTGGGCTAACACCCTTGGCAGGACAGCTTTCCTTTCTGGAAACTTGCCTTTCCCAGCTGCCAGGGGTGGACCAGGCTCCTTGGCTCATGGTCTTCCATCTTCAAACCCCTCTCCCGTCGCGTCAGTGACATCCTCGTCTGCCTCTCTCTCCCACTTTGAAGGACACATGTGACCTGGAGCCCAAGGAGAATCTCCCTCCTTAAGGTCAGCTCATTAGCAGCCTTGATTCCATCCATCACCTCAACACCCCTCACTGGTTGAGATCACGCACTCCGTTTTCAGCTACATGTGTGTCTCTGGGGAGGGCACGGTGCTGCCCAACCACAGGAAGAATAATGAGGGTGCCATGGTCAGAAGGATGTCTGGGCTTGCCTGTTACAGAGGTAGAGACTTCCAGCTTAAAATGCACCATCTCTCAGAGTCCCCCCCAGAACGTCCCTTGCTGTTCCGTTGCTAGGTGACATCTGACTCTTTGCAACCGCAAGGACTGCAGCACAGCAGGCTGCCTTGTCCCTCACTGGCTCCTGGAGTTTGCCCACGTTTGCTCAAGCATGTCCCTGCAGCCCTTCAACTCCTTAACTCTGTCTAAGAGGAAAAGCAAAAAGGGCTTCCCAGGTGGCTCAGTGGTAAAGAATCTGCCTGCCAATGCAGGAGCTGCAGGTTCGATCCCTGGGTCTGGAAGACCCCCCAGAGAAGGGAATGGTTACCCACTCCAGTATTCTTGCCTGGAGAATTCCATGGACTGAGGAGCCTGGAAAGCTGTATTCCACGGGGTTGCAAAGAGACACACTGAGTGACTAAGCACACACATACACACCCCGCAACATCTCAGTATATTTCACTGCGGGGAATTCCCAGGCCATCCCAGCCCATCCCTCCTCTCTTCAATGGGCCATGGCAGGTACCAGCCACCTGGCAGTGTGGTGACGGGAGTTGGGAACATCCAGCTTGAGCTGGGGTACCAGCCACTCTCTGCCCACCCCACCCTACACACACACAGTCTGGGCTTTTCACGGTCCCAACATGTGTGTGCTGCGTCTGCCAGATGACCGTCTCTTTCCACTTCAAAGTGCCCACACTCTCTCGCGTGCATAAAAGAAGGGGCTCCTGAAAGGGACCCCCAGGATCTGTCTCCCAGAGGAAAAGGAGCAGCCGTTGGCTCAGAGATGGTGCTCCCTGGGGAGGTGTGTGAAACCACTGCATCCACATCGTCTCACCTGGGGACTAGGCGAGAACAGGGAGAGCCACGGAGGGAGATGCCGGCATTGCGGGGAGGGTGGACCCCAAGGCCGCACAGGTAGAGTCTCCATGGCCCCACACGACCAGCTGAACCTCTTTTGGGGCCAGGAATCCCTGCTCGAAGCCCAAAGGGATCTGCTGCAAAGAAATAGGGCCAGGAGTCTGCTACAAAGGCCTGGACCTCGAAGGCCCACTCCCCTGATGGGGCTGTGCTTCTCTGTGGGGCTGAAGCAGGAGGTAGGGTTTGGAGGAGGGGGTAGAGCAAGGCCAAGGCGGAGAAGACACATGCTTGGGAGGAGGGATGCAGGAGACCCCTCCATGCTCAGCCTCTCCCCTGCTCCCTGTTCAGCTGTTCACCATAGACAAAGGCTCTCCTTGACTCAACTTCAGACAGGCTCCTCTGAGCCTTTTTTCAAGGAAGCTTCATCCCTGGGACCTGACCTCAGCCTTCACAAGCTCAGTTTTAGCAAGAATCCCGCCAAGACAGTTGAGTGAGAATCTCCCATCTTTGATGTTTGACCAGGTTCCTCATGCCCCAAGCTTGATGTCTAGGTCTTAGCCTGCCTTTGTCAAGAATCCCGTTACAGTTGAGCAGAACCCCAATCCTTGATGTCCCCTCTAAATACTTTTCCATCGCCTAACCCCTCGCCCCGGTACCTGACTATAAATCTGCTACCATGCTTGCTGTGTATGGAGTAGGGCTCAGTCTAACTGAAGCCATTCTTGCAAGAGTACTGAGTGAAGCCTGCCTTTGACTAGTGTCGGGCTGTCTGTCTTCACAGCAGTCCTCTGACCCTCTCTGCCTTCAACACCTTCCTGGGCTTGGACAGAGGCAGCCTGGGGGGCAGGAGGTACCTCTTCAGGTCCAGCTGCCTCCTTTGGATGGCTGACCCTTCCTGCTCCCAAATCTACCTCTTCCCCTTGGAGACCAAGTTCCGTGTTCCAAATGCCAGCGTGGTGACCATCCTTACCTGTGTCTACAAATCCCTAAGTAGACATCTCTTCTCTGTCCTTTCCGACTATTCTATTTAACTGAAGATCAAATTTTAACTGTTTATGGCTTCTTACTGAATAAAATGTATTTACCTTATCCTTTGTTGTTTATACTTCTGTTGTTCTAGTTCTCAGAGAGAAGGTCTCACATAACAACATTAAGTAGCTCAATTTATATTTACTCTCCACTTTTTAAAAAACTGTGGATTGGTGTGTGTGTGTGTGTGTCTGTGTGTGCGCGTGTGCATGCTCATTCATGTCCAACTCTTTGCGACCTTACAGACTGTAGCACACCAGTCTTCCCTGTCCATGGAATTTTCCAGGCAGGAATACTGGAGTGGTTTACCATTTCCTTCTTCTACCATCTTTCCAACCCAGATATTGAACCAACGTGGATCGGTACACCTAGATTGAAAAAAAGATGGAGTCTTAAGAAAGACATATGAAACACAAACTTGTCATAAGCTACAAAAAGAAACCTGATCTTGACCTTTGCAAGCATATCAACTCAGTCTGTCATTACATTTAAAAATAATACCCTGTTTTAAAGTTATCAACAATTCTAATCCCTAAAACACTAACATATTCGTGATAGAACAAACATTTCCCCTTCAGCAAATATGACAATGAACTTTATCTCACTTTAGAGGCAAGACATCAGTGCAGGGCAGACAACCATCAGAAAGTATTTAAAAGGTGAAAATGAGAAAAGGAAACTAAAAAAATTGTGCCTCCTATGATGATTACCGAATTAGCTGACCAATCTCAGGATGGTACATATCATTAGGAATAATCAACACACTCTATTACAGGTAGAAATTTAAAACTTGCTATATAACAGGAGAAAGAATTGAGGAATTCAGATATAGCACAAGAAGAAGGGGAAAAGGAAATGAAAGTAATAACACCAGGTCTCAATGTATTACCAGAGGTATTTCATTTAAAAGAGAAATTCAAGGGCTTTCAAATAGCAAGTTGCTAAATGCATATAAAGAAGGGTATTAACATATTACATTAAAATTCTACTCTGCATAACATGGAATGTACTTATTCTTGAGAAGGCAGAAGACCATGATCCTGGTAACTAATCAATTTTACTTTTATGTATGTTGAGTGAGATATTAAATGGTCATGCACACAGAGTTAAGAACAATGACTTATGAAATGCTACACAGAGTCTGTAAATTTGTATAAAAACTTGTATAATACAACAGACGCAGACAGCACTATCTACATTTGAAGACTGTCGAGCTGGTGTGAAGCTTAGCTTGTAATTATGGAAAGCTCACTGCTCCTTTACATGCCTGAGACTGTGCCAGCCTTTTAAAGATGTTCTAGCTGGAGGCTCTGAGCAGCTGAGATTCACCTATGTAAGCATTCACTAAGCATCCACGATAGACCAACTTGCATTATACACTGATTCCAAAGGACTTGAAAGCATAGTTTCCAGAGTTTATAATCTAATAGACACCAGCATAGAAAGATTTAACAAGTGAAATAAGCACATGGCTTGCATAAAGTGCTTTGGGAGTTGGATGGACTCTGTAAAACAATTCCACCTACAGGACAGGTCAGTGGAAAAGCCTGTTGGGGATTCCTTGGGAAATGGTGTAGCATTTAGGCCGCAGGAGGGAATGGATTATACGCAGTGTGTGTTTGTGTGTGTGTGTGCGTGCACATGCCGTTTGCGTGTCTTCTTGGGGGTTGTGTTACTGGGCACATGCAAAAAAAAAGGGCCCCATAAAAAGACCTGAGCTGAATCCAGATTATTCAGAGAGGGCAGTAGAATGAACAAATAGTGAATTCCTGGAATTTCAAAAAAGAGTCATGGGGCCCCATTGATAGAAACAGGTCAAAGTAAGCAACGCTCCATGTATCCAGGCAAGAACTGGGGAAGGGAGTTTAATTGTAAAGCTGCAAAATTTTTAGTTGGAAAAATTAAGGTATAAAAGTTTTAATTGTAAAATTGTAAAACAGGGGCAGAGGACCAACAGCAAGAATAATCTTGAAAACAAGCCAACATTCTCCAGAGCAGCAGCTCCTATGTGGCTGAGAATTCAGGGTCAAAAGCGAAATGTGTTAGGATTGGCCTATAGGTCAATTCATGAAATATTTCTGAATAGGGTAAGGAAGTTGGGTGGAGTCAGGTGCTGGGGTTTTCCTGGGGAGGAGCAAGAGGCCCCCGAGAAACTGCAGAAAGGTTTGATAAGGAGAGCAGTGCTAGGCTGCTACGGTGCATGAGGAGGCAGTCAGCAGAAACACGTGGAAATCCTTACAGAGAAGGGAACTGAGTCCGTCCAGCCAAGCAAAGCTTCCCGGGCTTCCTTGGTGGCTCAGCTGGTAAAGAATCCGCCTGCAATGTAGGAGACCTGGGTTCGATCTCTGGTTGGGAAGATCCCCTGGAGAAGGGAAAGGCTACCCACTACAGTATTCTGGCCTGGAGAATTCTATGGACTGTATAGTCTATGGGGTTGAGCACCTTTTACTTACTTTAGCCGAGCAAAGCAGCTGGAGCCACCAGCATTGGATGTTATCAAACCTGAAACTGAACACAGAGGTAGGAGTTTTTAGAGAAGTAGAGACAGCAAACAGGAACTGAGAGGAGACTGAGGTCATCGGAAACCTAATTCTGGAAGAAGCATTCTGCTGAACCCAGGTAAGGAAACCAGCAGTGGGTCAGAGCCTGAGGGTTGTGCCCCTGGCGTGGAACTTGGGCCCTGAATTTCCAGGGTTCAGGTCCTATGAGTTACTTAACATCTGAACTTCCACTTATTGGGATAATAATAATACAGCACATAGTGTTACTGTGATGATTAAATGTCTTTCTATTTGTACAGTCTCTTTCCACATTAAATGCTCAATAAACTCAGCTCTAAAAGAAAATCTAGTATAGGAACAGAATTGATGGCCAGCAGGAAGCAGAATATCCAGAGTATTCAGATAGAAGCCCAGCCAAACCGACTCACATTCAGCCCCCCAGGGCTGGTGTCAGCTCCTCTTACAGCCAGAATATTCTTCTTGTGCAGGACTGAAGGTTTGTACAGCTCAGCTCAAAGTAGCTCAGATGGTAAAGAATCTGTCTGCAGTGCAAGAGACCCAGGTTTGATCCCTGGATCGGGAATACCCCCTGGAGAAGGAAATGGCAAACCACTCCAGTATCCTTACCTGGAAAATCCCATGGACAGAGGAGCCTGGTGGGCTGCAGTCCATGGGCTTGCAAAGAGTCAGGCACAACTGAGCGACTAACACGTTTTTCAAAATTATTGAGAATTTCAAGACTGCATTAAGACATCTCCAAGTATACAATTAAATAGAATAAAAGTCAATGAACTCAACTCAACAGTGACATTTAGAGATTATAAACTGAATTTTTAAAACCCAACTATATTGTATTTAAAAAGACATAACTGAACTTACAGACAAAGAAAGTGTGAAAGTGGAAAGACAGAGAAGTATAAACAGACAAAAGTATGTGCTAGTCTCTCAGCTGTGTCCAACTCTTTGCTACCCCATGGACTGCAGCCTGCAAGGCTCCTCTGTCCATGGAACTCTCCAGGCAAGAATGCTGGAGTGGGTAGCCATTCCCTTCTCCAGGGGATCTTCTTGACCCAGGGAAGGAACTCAGGTCTCCTGCGTTGTGGACAGATTCCTTACCAACAGAGCCACCAGGGAAGCTCGAAAAAAAAAAGACAAATGCTAACCAAAGGAAGGCTGGTGATGCTGTATCAATAGCAATTAAGATCAACTTTTAGGCAAAAAGCACTTTAGACAAAGAAAGTCACTACAAAATGGTACCAAAAAAATCAGTTCAAAAAGAGAATTCAACAATATAAAACCTCTGTGAAGCTTTTGAATGTGCCTATTGATACATGTACAAGAAAAAAATGAAAATCCGCTCTCACAGTGTGATCTTTCAATAGACCTTTCTCAATTATTATTGGGTCAAAAGGGAATGATTACCAAAGATAAAGATTTGAATAAAAAGCTTATGATGCTTAATGGGCTGTCAACTATATGGGCTTAAGGAATGCCCAGATGGCTGGTGAAACATTATTCCTGGTGTGTCTGTGTTTATGGAAGAGACTAGCATTTGATTCAGTTGATGGAGTAAAGAAGGTCCACCCTCACTAACGCGGGTGGGCATCACCCAGTCTGGTGAGGGCCAGAACAGAACAAAAAGGAGGAGGTGGAACGGGTTCTGTCCCCTCTTACCTGAGATGTCCATCTTCTCCTGCCCGCATCCTGACGTCAGAGCTCCTAGTTCTTGGCCCTTCAGATTCAGGGGCGTGTACCACCAGCTTCCCTGGAGTTCAGGCCTTTGAGCTCACACTGAACTGCACCACTGGCTTTCCTGGATCTCCAGCTTGCAGACGACAGAGCTTGGGCCTTAGTCTGCATGACAGCATGGGCCAAGCTCTATAATAAATCTCTTCATATATATCAACATATCTCCCACTGGTTTTGTTTCTCTGGAAAACCCTGATGAATACAATATTATCCAGCTTGTCTTAATGGACTTTTAAAATTCTGCATCCAAGACTTAAAGAATCACATGACCTTAAAAGCCCATGAGACACTTACAAAACTTGGCCATGCTCAAGGACATAAAACAAGTCTCAACACTGTGCAAACTATGTGCAGTTTGTATGGTACAGATCATGTTGTGTGACCAGGATGGAATAAAGTTGGAGGTCAACAGGAAAAGCAGGAAGTCAAAGGTCTCTACATACTTGCAAAATTAAACTCACTTTTGAATTACTCATGGGTCAAAGATGAAATTATAATGACAACTTAGAAATATTCAGCAATGTATGATAACGAACATACTACATTAAAACATGTGAGATGCAAATAAAATCACACTTAAAGGGAAGATTTTAAACCTACACTCTTTTATTAAAAAGAAAAAGCTCTGAATATAAATGAGTTAAACATCCAATTTAAAAAGAAAGTAAATTGCTGAATAGACCCAAATAAAGTAAAGGTAAGGAATTAATAGAGAGAAAAGTAGAAATCAATTAAATATGTGTTCAATGAGAAAACAGAGGCAGGGCTGTTTTCTGAAAATGTTAATAAAACATATAAACAAGTAGTAAAATTGATTCAGAAAATAACTTAAAATAAGGAATATTAGGAATTAAATTAGAGGTAACTGCAGATACAACACATATTAAAATAAAACACAATTTTGTATCAACAAATTTGAAAACTTGAACAAAATGGAGAAATTTTAGAAAAATACAACTTGGCAAAACTGAATCTAGAGAAAAGTCTGAATAGCATAAGACCTACTGAATAAAATGAAGTAGTAGTTACAAATATTTCTACAGAGAAAATTCCAGGTTAATGTGGTATTACAGGAGAGTTCTACCAAGCTCTTGATCTTAAACAAACTCTCCAAGAACATAGGGAAAGGGAAAATATCCCCCGCACAAAGGAAAGCAAACACAAAGGAAAAAGATACACGACAAACTCACTTCAGAACGCTGCACGAATATGCTTTAAATAAAATATCAGCAAACTGAATCCAGCAGTGTATTAAAAATGATAATCCATATGCATACAGGGCATTTATTATAGGAACTGAAGTAGACTTTGACATTAGAAAGTCTATAAATGCTGTTCCCAGCATGAATAGATTAAAGGACGAAACCAAATGATTGTCTCAAGAAATTAGGAAAATTGTTCCGTTTTTCTTACAAGAACAGTACATAGCAATTCATTTTTTGACTTACATGTTTTTAAGGTCCTATTAGATTTAATATATAAATAGGTATTGTGGGAATTGGAGTAAAGATTATCCAAACTGCTTTGTGTTTATATGTTATTGACTTACAATATCTAAGTTAAAGCAATACCTGGGGTGAAGCAGATAATTGAATCTAATTGATTCTCTATCTTTGAGACACAGGTGCTCCGTGGGTGTTGGCTGAGGACCCAAGACCAGCCCTGAGCTGGCGATGCAGTCCTGTGTCTTATTACCCCTCCTTCATCACAGCCCCCAGGCACAGGCACCCCGCCTGCGACCTGCCCCCCATTGCCTGGTGAGTACTCTCGTCCTGTCTGAACCACTGTCATTGTCTTTGCGGCTTCAGTTGCTTCGTTACACCGAGGAAAGTTCTGTAGGTTCTGGCTGTAAACACTTCGGACCCCTCACCGGGGAGTGGGTGTGATGTGAGTAGCTACTTCTCTCTGGCCATTTTATCTGGCCTTTTAATTACTGTGAGCCACACTTCAGGGCTGGCAAAGGAGCCACGATCAATAGATTCTGTTTCCCAAAGTCAAAATAAAACTCTTCATCTTTACCAGTAGGTGCAATGCCAAGTGAGGTAACTTTCTGGGGCTCTGGCCAAGCAGCAGGAGTGACCAGCCAATGACCTCAAACGCACCCTCCTCTGACCCAGCAACTGAAGCTCTCATCATGTCAGATCCCGAGTGCTGGGCTGTCCTTCACATTTCATTTTTTTAAAATAATTTTATTTCTATATCTTTATTTTTAGCTATGCTGGGTATTCACTGCTGCTCAGGCTTTTCTCTAGGTGAGGAGAGCAGGGGCTACTTTCTCGTGGCAGGGCCTGGGTTTCTCCTTGTGGAGGCTTCTCTTGTTGCAGAGCATGGGCTCTAGGGCATGAGTGCTTCGGTAGCTGTGGCACATGGCTCAGTCATTGTGGCTCCCGGGCTCTAGAGCAGTCTCAATATTGTGGCTCCCAGGCTCTAGAACAGGCTCAGTATTGTGGCCCCCGGGCTCTAGAGCAGGCTCAGTATTGTGGACCCAGGGCTCTGGAGACAGGCTCAGTATTGTGGCTCCTGGGCTCTAGAACAGGCTCAGTATTATGGCTCCTGGGCTCTAGATACAGGCTCAGTATTGTGGCTCCTGGGCTCTAGAGCAGTCTCAATATTGTGGCTCCTGGGCTCTAGAGACAGGCTCAGTCACTGTGGCTCCCAGGCTCTAGAGCAGGCTCAGTCATTGTGGCTCCCGGGCTCTGGAGCAGGCTCAGTCATTGTGGCTCCCTGGCTCTAGAGACAGGCTCAGTCACTGTGGCTCCTAGGCTCTAGAGCAGGCTCAGTCATTGTGGCTCCAGGGCTCTAGAGCAGGCTCAGTATTGTGGCTCCCGGGCTCTAGATACAGGCTCAGTATTGTGGCTCCAGGGCTCTAGAGCAGTCTCAATATTGTGGCTCCTGAGCTCTAGAGCAGGCTCAGTCATTGTGGCTCCCGGGCTCTAGAACAGGCTCAGTATTGTGGCCCCCGGGCTCTAGAGCAGGCTCAGTATTGTGGCCCCCAGGCTCTGGAGACAGGCTCAATATTGTGGCTCCTGGGCTCTAGAACAGGCTCAGTATTATGGCTCCCGGGCTCTAGATACAGGCTCAGTATTATGGCTCCCGGGCTCTAGAGCAGTCTCAATATTGTGGCTCCTGGGCTCTAGAGCAGGCTCAGTCATTGTGGCTCCCGGGCTCTAGAGCAGGCTCAGTATTGTGGCTCCCGGGCTCTAGAGACAGCCTCAGTCATTGTGGCTCCCAGGCTCTAGAGACAGGCTCAGTATTGTGGCTCCCGGGCTCTAGAGCAGGCTCAGTACTTTTGACACATGTGTTCAGTTGCTCCACAGCATGTGTCAGCCTCCCAGATCTGGGACTAAACCCGTGTCTCCTACATTGGCAGGCAGACTCTCCATCACTGAGCCACCTGTCCTTCCCATTTCAAATGATGAGATGGAGCCTAAGAAATTCATGCATCTCATGAGTAACTAGAGGCAGAATCTCAGGGTGGGACCTCTGATCAAAATATATCCTGTCTCTACCTGACAATGAACCCAATGTGATACAAGATGCCTTTTATTGAACTTTAGTTTATCGGCTCTTCTTGGCTCTTCGCACAACTTTCTGGCCTGCCAGAACTACTTTCTGCTGAAATAATATTATAATAACTAATTATCACTTATTGATCCCTCCCCTGTGTGCCCGACCTGCATGGGGGGGGGCAGCGCCTGGATGAGTGGAATCATCTACGATGAAGGAAGAGGGGAATGACATCAAGGTTAGCGAGCAGAACAGAAAGGAGTTAATCAACCAGGAGCAGACCGCTTACGTCAGCCGAGTCTGGAGCAGAGGGGAGAAAACATCCAGTTAATCACAGACTGAGTGTAGGCAGGAAGAGAGGAGGATAACTGAATGGACGCAGAGGTCTGAGGCCGAGCTGATGTCTGCTTTTCCGCCCCCCAAAAGCCCATGAGCAGGATGGATGGCCGGGTTGCTCTGGTGAGATATTTGAGATGGAAGGAAGCTCCCATTGTGGAAGGCGTCATCTGGTCTCCCTGGCATTGCCCAGAGAAGGTGATGGCGGCTTCTGAGCTCCTTGGGCCGCAGTGATGAGGGATGTCATCGGAGGGAAGACGAGGCTTCCTCGGGCTGGAGAAAGCACCTGAGCGCCACTGCAGGTACTGACGCTCACTGTCTGTGCAGTAACATCACACCCCGCTTCCCTGTCCCCACTGGTCTCACTTCAGGGGTTGGCGATGCAGTAACAGCCCCAGAGAGAGACCGCCTCCTCGTCTGCACTGACGGGCGGGCGGAGAGAACAGGGCAGCACAGAGCATCTCAGACCAAGGCGTCCAGATGAGGAAGCTCAGAGAGGAGATCCTGACCAAGGTCACAGACGATGGAGACAGCAAAAGCCGGGCCTGCAGGGCGCGCGCCCCTAACAAGGGATCACATCGACAGCAGGAGGGGCCGACATCTCCACAGTGCCCAGGACCACCAGGTCCTCTTCTCAGCATGTTCACGTGTGACCGCCCTTACAGCAGGGCTGGGGACCTTGTCGCAGACGGGGGTCCTGACTCACCAAGGAATCAGGTCACCTGCCCCGACGCACGGCTCCTTAGGGCCCAGAGAATAAAACCTTCAGGCCTGCAGGCAAGGGCTGACCCTCTGAGTCATGCCCCAGGGCTCAGCTCACACAGCCTGCCCAGAGGGGCTCCTGGACGCTGTGGCGTGGTGTGATCAGGCTTCCTTACCCAAGGAATCCTGACCCAGACCTGTCCTTGCAGCTGGCACTTCCCTGCTCACGCACCCTGAAGGCCAGGTCGTGCTCAGATGAGATCTCCTACCGTCAGCAGCACTTCTGACACGGTTCATGCTGAGAAGAGCCTTCTCCCCCTGCCCGTGGGCATCTCTCCTGCCCGCACCTTTGACTGGGGGGTAACCTCCGTGGGATTTTCAGGGAGGAGTGCCTCCTCTTCCCCTCGCACCTCCTTGTCCAGTGACTTGTCTTAATGCTCAGTGTGCTTTGCCCTAGAGGTGACTCTACTCAGCCCGCAGGCGGCAGGGCCAGCCAGGGCTGCTCCAGCTTTTGTTCCCCACCCACGGCGGGTGACCCGCCCCCTCTTTTTCAAAACAGAAAAGACTGTCTTGCCCGGAGGTCCCCATCACCCCTGAGGAAAGCCCCTGCCCAGCCTTTGCTGAATCAGAGACCCTTTGTGTAAGAAGAGCTTAGGGTGAGAATCTGTTTTCTTTCTACACTGTGGTCAGTAAATTAGACTCCTGCCCTCTCTGCGTGGGTGTTGTGTACTCAGCCGCTCGGTCGTGTCTGACTGTTTGTGACTCTAAGGACTGGAGCCCACCAGGCTCCTCTGTCCATGGGATTCTCCAGGCAAGAACACTGGAGTGGGTTGCCGTTTCCTTCTCCAGGGGATCTCCCCCAAACAGGGATCAAACCGGTGTCTCTAGCGTCTCCTGCTCTGGCAGGCGGGTTCTTTACGAATGCACCATCCGCAGTCAGTGAATCACATTCCTGCCCACTGTGCACTTTTGTTTTTTGCCTGGAATGATTCTGTGATAAATTAATCATAATCTGCTGTAAATCTTTTCATAAAATGGGAGCGATACATGGTAACCTGAAGAATCTATAGAAAATTACTTTTATCCATCCTTCTCAGAGTTCATTAGATATTTAGTTTCTGGCTTTTAAGAAAGGTTTCTTCGTCCAATAAAGACATTAACATAATCTCATTGCATTTATTGCTCCCAAGGATAAACTAACAGGGGAGGAAAGCCTCCCTGGCAGATACTCCATAATAGACGTCGCTGCCAAGAGAAGATGCATAAATGCTTTCATCACGATTCCAGGGGCAGAAGCAGCTCAGAAAGGCTGGTTGCTGTTCTCCCCAAAGTCAAAGATTGGAAGAGTTTGTGGTGGCTGTTTATTGACCGTTTCTCTCTCTGATTCTTCACTGTCTATAGATTACCTTCACGGTGTCTTTGCCAAATCAATCCCTGTGTGATTGAGACCATCACTGTGTTGCCACGAAAAGTAAACTGCCTCTTAGACTGCACCTGACTTCAACAGCATGGCCCAGCGTCTCCTCATCCACCTGTGATCCCCACAGACTGGTGGTGGGGGAGTGGGGCATGGGGTGGGAAGCAGGAGGGTGTCCCAGGTCCCAGGCAGTCTCCCCATCTGTTCGCCTGGGATATAGAAGTGAGACTCCCAGTCGAGAGACTGACACCATGTCTCCCGTCTGGAGTGATGAGGATAGCGACGTTTGCCACCCATGCTCCTCATGGGGGCTCTGGGAGGAATTATCAGGACAGTGTTTACAGAACCACAGCTCCCTCCATGGCTCAGGACTGTGCGACTTGAAACAGAGGAGCTGAGCACGGCTGGGCATGATGTCCTGGGCATGATTCTCGCTCGGCTCGCTCTGCGTTTGGGCCCTGACAGATGCGCCATTGTGTCAACCTCACAGGACATCAGGGAGCGGGCTGCCTGTATTTATCCATCTTAATGAGACACCATGTGCGTGAGATCAGGGACTTTTGCTGAACAGACACAGTACCAAGATGCACCAAACAACCCTCCTTCGGTGGGTCCTAAACAGCCCGCACTTGCCTCTGACTTGCTTTTGTCTTCCCGGCCCAGTGTTGATCCTCTGTGCACCACGGTGAGCACCAGCAGAGAGAGAGAAAGATACAGACAGCCCCGCTTGACCCGCTCAGACCCCTGCACCCAGGCAACTGTCATGAGCCTGCAATCCTGGTGAAGACAATGTGCTCACGACTTCGAAAACAGCCCCTGTCCAGTCTCCCATCCTTCCACCAAACAAGCCTCTATTATATAGAAAACCGGGAGCTGCCACTGGGTAAAGACTTTATCAACTGTTGGTTTATTGGTTGATTGACTCTTGGACTTTCCAGCTGTTTGGAGAGCAGGAAGGAAAGTAAATATCTGATAAAATCACCAGGAAACCCTCTTCGATATGAAGTGAAAAGATGCATGGGTGGGCCAGGAACATGGTGAGATAAAGTGTTGATGAAGGAATCCCTGTTGCACAGAAGAACCCAGCAACGTGCTGAGTCACGCCCCAGTGTGTGGGGCGTTCGGAGGAGAGGTGGTGTGCCGTACAAGCACGGTTCTCTGTGCCCCTGATGCCATGAGCTCTGACAACTTTGGGGGAAAGAGAATCAGAAACTCTGGGAAGGGGAATATAAACTCCCCACCCTAATTCTTGCAACTGGAGCACATGCTCATACCTCCTACCACAGGAAACACAATTTGCAAGTCAGCAGTCCTGCTGATGGAAACCAGACAAACCTCTGATCGTGGAAAGCCTGCATTCAGGGTTCACTGCCTGGGGCCTTATGCTGTAACTAGTGGTGATGGTGCCTGATGACTGAGGTCAGGGGCCATGCTGTGTGCTTAACACACGTTGTTTCATCACAGCTCATGGAGACCCAGAGCCAGGGTGCACAGCTCGCCAGCCCCGTAGTGAGGGTCTTCAATTGGACCTGCATGCTGCTTGCTAAGTTGCTTCAGTCGTGTCCCACCCTGTGAACTGTAGCCGGCCAGGCTCCTCTGTCCATGAGATTCTCCAGGCAAGAATAGTGGAGTGGATTGCCATTCCCTCCTCCAGGGGATCTTCCCAACCCAGGGATCAAAACCACATCTCTTATGTCTCCAGCATTGCAGGTAGGTTCTTTACCACTAGCACCACCCGGGAAGCATTGAACCTGTGTGACTCTATAAAAAAGTTTTTCCAGATTGCCCTTAGACGATGGAGTGGAGTGGAGATGGCAGATGCTCAGACAGGGCTGTTTGCGTCCTCTGAGATCAAGAACTTTGTTCTTTCTCCAAACATAAGCTTTTGTTCTCTAATGATCTGCATTGACTTGTACATCTAAACTTTCTGGAGCCAGCACTTTGTTCTCAAAATTAGGAACTAAGACAACCCCATCCTTCTCCAAGGTTATATTTCCACTGAACTACTAAGCTTAGGCCTCCTTATAAGTGCAGTGTTCTGTGTGTATAAACATAATTTTCTCCCTGAGGAAGATCTTTATGGTTATCTCTGATTAGAAAGAAATGCATGCTCATTATAAAAACATTTGAAAAATAAAGACAAAGAATCTAGAGGATAAAACACATCCTAAAATACATGCACTCTCACATTCTCATATATATTCTCACACACAATAAACATCACATTCTCATACACACACATTTAGACATGTGTATCCACTCACACCTATGCACAATCACACTCATATACAGTCACACACAGTGATACACAGACACACACATTTTTACAAATGGGATCATGTCACAATTTTGTTTGAATGTTGGTCTTCTCACCCATTATTATATAACAAAGTTTTCCACGTCAAAAAAAAAAAAAAAAAAAACCCTATATAGGCATCTTTATTTTAATAGCAGCATAGTTTCTTGTTTTCGGAGAAGGCAATGGCAACCCACTCCAGTACTCTTTTGCCTGGAAAATCCCATGGACAGAGGAGCCTGGCAGGCTTCAGTCCATGGGGTCGCTAAGAGTCAGACATGACTGAGCAACTTCACTTTCACTTTCATGCACTGAAGAAGGAAATGGCAACCCACTCCAGTGTTCTTGCGTGGAGAATCCCAGGGACCGCGGAGCCTGGTGGGCTGCCGTCTATGGGGTCGCACAGAGTCAGACATGACTGAAGTGACTTAGTGTTTTATGGATATACCACACCTTATTTATTGCAAGTACTACTTTTGGACAAAAGAATTTCAATATCGATTTTTATCTACAAAGTTTTAATGTCATCCTTGTAATGTGAACTTGGTTTTCTTTTCATTAGGAGAAATTCTAGTAGCAAAAAATAGACCAGTGGGAAATCACATTTTAAAACTTAAAATGTGCACACATTTATAACCACATATATGTGTGTATATATACATATATATACACATAACACCGAATATGTGCATGTGTGTGTGTGTGTGTATGCTATGAATGCATGTATAACTGAAAGGGTACCACGTCACTCTCTCCAGGGCATCATGTAAGATTGCCTCTTTCCTCATCAGAAGCTTCCCTGGTAGCTCAGCTACTAAAAAATCTGCCTGCAATGCAGGAGATCCCAGTTGGATTCCCTGGGTCAGCAAGATCCCCTGGAGAAGGCATAGGCTACCCACTCCAGTATTCTTGAGCTTCCCTGGTGGCTCAGCTGGTAAAGAATCCGCCCACAATGCGGGAGACCTGGGTTCAATCCCTGGGTTGGGAAGATCCCCTGCAGGAGGGAAAGGCTACCCACTGCAGTATTCTGGCCTGGAGAATACAGTCTACGGGGTCACAAAGAGTCGGACGTGACTGAGCGAATTTCACTTTCACTTTCCTGGAGAAGGGAATGGAAACCCACTCCTGTATTCTTGCCTGGAGAATCCCATGGACAGAGGACCTTAGTAGGCTACAGTCCATGGGGCTGTGCCGGAGTCCTGCTCCAGCTGGTCAGGGTTCCCTCAGGATGGACGGCGTCGGCGATACGAATGAGAAGACACAGCGAGTCTCGGTGTTTCCAAGTGTCTTCTGACTTTATTGTTTTTAAGACAGCTTTTATATTTTTAGTGGTACATAGAAACAAATGTAAAGTATAGAGTCATGCCAGATCAGCTCGATGGATCAGCAGTTTTTGATCCATATCGGAACCAGAACACTGTGTTTCTGAGTTATAAAAGATTGAAAATTGTTTACATCATCTTCTGGCCTGGAGGCCTGCTAACATCTTGTGACTCTTTTATTGATAAGGGTTGATCAGCCAGGACACTTTTTGCATCAGGCACAGAAAATAACAGGGTTACATTTTTTAAAGAATATAGGCACAGCAGATCATGACAAAGAAAGAATTTATAAACTCAGAGTTTCAAGGTAAAACCTGTTCTTCTGCAATCTACCTCATGCCTTGAGCCTAACAGAAAAGAATGTAGTCCCATAAAGTCATAGTACAGCAAGCTGAAACAATGTAGCACAAAGGTCAGTTCTTAGCAAAATCACCAGCCGAATTAATGATTATCTTATTATTTGTATTAAAACTAAACTTTTATTTATACAAATCTCTAACTATTATGTTTTCATTATATAGGCTAAATATGTTAAGAGTAGAAAAGGCATAATGATTAAGTATAGACTAAGTTACAGTTTTATAAAGCAACATTTCTTATATTTTCTAACAAGCCTTTCTTTCCTACAAAGGGCTCTGTGCCCACCGGGGCTTTCTGTGTGGAGGCTGTCAATGCTGTTCTGTTGTTAAGGGGCAGTCAAACACATTAGCTCCAAAGGCACAGGTACATTTATTAAACAAACCAATGTGCTAGCAAGAGGAATTTAGATTAGCATATTTTATATCCCAGATAATTTTATTTAGGGTGCTACCGTTCAGGGGCCTTGTCGATTGAGATTTCAGATTGATCTATTTAGAAGAGAATCAGGAAAAGCCTTTTTTCTAAGTCACAGAAAATAAGAAGAGGTCTATTGTAGCAAACATCAGAAAGACAGATCTCATCTTTAAGGTGAGTGCTGAGGCAGCCTTCCGAGAATCCCTGAGGGCTGAGAAGCCGTGCTCAATCAGCCCTTCACCTCGTGACTCTGTCATGGGTGGGATCTCGTGAGCTGGCTCCCGGCAGGGCTGCAAAGGGTCAGACACAACTGAGCGGCTTTCACTTTTCTTCAACAACAGGTATCAGCACACTCATTGCTAAGGTGAGATGGAGAAAAGCAGCATTTCATTTTGTGTACATTTTCTTTACTGAAACGTCACTGAGGTGGAGTATTTTTCTTTTTGTCCTTTGGCCATTGCATTTCAATCTCTCTCAAAAGACCGTTTATAAACGCAATGTTTTTTGTTTCTTTTTATGTTAAATATGCTGTCATGGTCCTAAAACCTTGTTTAATGGGAAGAATATTAACCTTATTCCTCTGTTACGGTGGTATATTGCAAACACTTGCCCCTGTTTTCCTTTATTTAACAAAGTATTTATGGTGAGATTTCTTTCAGTCTAGATGGAATAACAAGACCTGGATTAACTCTCCAGCCCAAGGAGAAAAAAGAAGACTGACACACAATATTAAACAATGTTTATTTTTTGTTTCAGATTGGAGTAGAGGTGATTCACAATGTTGTGTGTTAGCTTCAGGCATACAGAGTGATTCGGTTACGTGCATCTGTTCTTTT
Organism: Okapia johnstoni; assembly: GCA_024291935.2. NCBI lineage: Eukaryota > Metazoa > Chordata > Mammalia > Artiodactyla > Giraffidae > Okapia > Okapia johnstoni. The sequence goes on from CM044313.1 coordinate 104,069,317, forward strand.
TCAGATTCTTTTCCCTTATCGGTTATTGCAGAATATAAACAACGGTGTTTAAAACACTGGACGTGAGGCAGCAAAGGGCAGAAACGGGTGAGAGGCAAGGCCCTGGTCCCTGTGACCATCTCTCAGCTCACTCTCCGCAGGCAATGTGAGACCCAGGCAGGGGCCGGCTGTGAGGTCCAGGAAACCAGCGTGCGCGGAGCTCAGGGGATGGAGGGTCGGCTCTTGGGGGAGCAGTGATCAGCCCGTGTGTGAGCAAACTACGGGAAAGAAGGGCTAAGGGACTCAGCAGGACTGGGGTGGACAGCAGCCCATCCTGTGCCCACCAGCCAGAGTGCAACATCTCGCGGTCGTGGAACATCCACTAGGAAGGGCCACGACTAAGCAGCTAGGGAAACGGACCCTGAACACTCTCCTGATCCCCCCCAGGCAGCTTACAAGCCAGTTTTTTTTAATTCCTTTAATTGAAGGGTAACTGCTTTCTGATGTTACGGTAGTTTCTGCTGTACGAGCGACGGGAATAAATCAGCTCTGTGCACACACATCCCCTCCCCCCAAGCCTCCCTCCCACCTCTCTAGTCACCACAGAGAACTGAGCTGAGCTTCCTGCTGCACAGCGGCCTCCGGCTAGCTGTCTTTTTACGCACGGTAGTGTACATAAGTCAATGTCACTCTCCCAGTTTGTCCCCCTTCCCCTGTGTCAGCAAGTCTGTCCTCCACGTCTGTATCTCTGCCCTGCACATAGGTTCATCAGTACCAGTACCGTTTTTTTTAGATTCTCTCTCTATATACACACATTGACATACGATATTTGCTGTTCTCTTTCTGACTTACTTCACTCTGTACAACAGGCTCTAAGTTCACCCACATCACTACAAATGGCCCAATTTAGTTCCTTTTTCACAGGCAAGTTCTGAAAGGACCATGCGGTCTCTGGCTGCTTTTACTGCCTTCAAGCACATGAAACAGCAGGACCACAAAACTAATGGTCACTCACGGTAGAATTCACATCTGACATCCAGTCAAAAGACCACCACGTCCACAGAGAAGCAGAAACCTCATTGAGGGAAAAGTCAGTAAGTCGAAAACGGCACCAGTACAGCCAAACAGAGGTCAGACGGTACACCACGTGTTCAAGAGCCTACAGGAATGATTGAGAGTGCTGTAGACATGGGAGTTATTAGAAAAAGCACCCAAATCGAACTCCTAGAGGTGAAAAAGTACTAGGAATTATATAAAAAATGCAATGGACGGTGGTAAAGATTAGCCTTTTGCAGAAGAAACATCAGAGAATCTAAACAGTGAAAATGATACAAAAAAATGAAAGCCAAGGAGAAAGGAGAATTTTACAATGAATAGATGGTGGGACAATGTTAAGTCCTCAAATACACACCTGACTGGAGTCTCTGGAGAAGATGGGGGGAGGGAACAGAAAAGTCGTTTAAAGTACCAACAGCCAAAGCGTTTCCAAGTTTGATGAAAACTGTGAACTCACAGGTTCCAAGAAGTAAATCTTAAAGGCAGCCAGAGGGGGGAAAAAAAAAGGTGCTTTAGGTACAGAAGAACAAAGGAAAGATGACAGGAAAATTTTCTATCCGAAGCAGGGTAAACTAGACAACAGGAGAGACGCGGCTTCAAATCTTGAAAGAAAATTGTCAACTTAGAGTTCTTTACTCCTTGAAAAGATCTTTCAAACACCGTGGAAACATAAGGACACTTTCAAGATATACCAAAACTGAAAGAACTTATCGTGAAGAAACTCATCTGACAGAAATGTTAAAGATGTCCTTCAAGCAAGGGAAAGATGGTCCTGATGAAAGCTGGACCTACATAAAGGCGTGAGAGTATCAGGATGCTCACTGCATGGGTGAATACAAACAGCACTTCCTTGTTTATCAGTTACATCTCTAAAAGAGATGACAGATTACTTAAAGTAAAAGTCACCAAAGTGTATTCCTATCATGGGGGTCATACCACATGAAGAAGTAAAAGATATGCGTATCAGCACAAATTCCAGGACAGGGAAAATAGAAGTACATATATATACCGTTTTAGGGCAGCATGGGGTTCCTCGAAGGTGGACTGTAGATAAGTTATTTTCCTTCTATTTTTTTTTCTTGATTTATAATCAGTCAAATATTTTATTATGCTTTTCCCTCTCTTTTTTGTTGATTACAAATTCTTTTTATTATTCCTTGAGCAGTAACCCAAAGTTAAAATATGCATGCCTGCTTTATACAATTTAATTTAAATTGTTATTTTTACTAATTCCCTGATAATGCTAAGAATTCAGAGTTCCATTCACTTTCTGAAGATTCAGTGTTATTGTTGTGTTTCAATCACAAGTATATTTTAAATCCCATCGTATATTACTATTGCTTTATACCTTCAACATCCATTTATACTTGCTCACATAATTCACTCTTTCCATTCTTCTCCATTTCTTTCTGTACTTCTGGGTTTCCATCTATGATGAATAGCCTTTGCTGTGAACAACTTTCTTCAGAATTTCTTTTAGTGAAGATCTGCTAGTAATTCTCTTTGTTTGTTGCTAAGCCGTGTCCGACTCTTTGCTACCCCATTGACTGCAGCATGACAGGCTCCTCTGTCCTTCACTGTCTCCTGAAGTTTGCTCAGATTCACGTCCATCAAGTTAGTGATGTTATCTAACCATCTCATCCTCTGCTGCCCCTTCTCCTTTTGCCTTCAATCTTTCTCAGCATTAAGGTCTTTTCCAGTGAATTGGCTCTTCGTATCAGGTAGACAAAACATTAGAGCTTCAGCATCAGTCCTCATAATGAATATTCAGGGTTGATTTCCTTTAGGATTGACTGGTTTGATCTCCTTGCTGTGCAAAGGACTCTCAAGAATCTTCTCTACCACCACAGTTCGAAAGCATCAATTCTTTGGCACTCAGCCTTCTTTATGGTCTAACTCTCACATCCATACATGACTACTGGAGAAACCATAGCTTTGACTATATGGACCTTTATCAGCAAAGTGATATCTCTGTTTTTTAATATGCCATTGAGGCTTGTCATAGTTTTCCTTCCGAAGAGCAAGAGTCCTTTAATTTCATGCCTGCACTAACTGTCTACAGTGATTTTGGAGGCCAAGAAAATAAAATGTCACTGCTTCCACTTTTTCCCCTTCTATTTTCCGTGAAGTGATGGGATGGGATGCCATGATCTTAGTTTTTCTAATGTTAAGTTTCAAGTCAACATTTTCACTCTCCTCTTTCACCCTTATCAAGTGGTTCTTTAGTTCCTCTTTGCTTTCTGCCATAAAGGTGGTGTCATCTGTGTCATCTGCATATCTGAGGTTATTGGGATTTCTCCTGGCAATCTTGATTCCAGATTGTGCTTCATCCAGCCCGGGATTTCATTTGATGACTCTACATATAAGTTAAATAAGCATGATGACAATATATAGCCTTGACGTACTCCTTTCCCAATTTTGAACCAGTCTGTTGTCCCATGTCCAGCACTAACTCTTGCTTCTTGACCTGCATGCAGGTTTCTCAGCAGGCAGGTCAGGTGGTCTGATATTCTCATCTCTTTAAGACTTTTCCACAGTTTGTTGTGATCCACACAAAGGTTTTAGTGTAGTCAATGAAAGAGAAGTAGATGTTTTTCTAGAATTCCCTTGCTCTCTCCATTATCCATTTATGAGCCCGAGATTATATAACATATAATTATATATTATATTATATCTCAGGCTCATGTTCTGGTGTGCATTCTAGTCTCAGTGTGCTGAACAGCTTGTTTAAATGCTGGTTCTTGTACTGTAACCTTCAGAGACTATGATTCAGGGGATTATGTTGTAGGGATGTGAGGGAGAGAACTCTGAGTATCTAATAGACATCCCACATGCTCCTGACCCAAGCAGCCCTGGTACCACCCTTCAGCAAGCACTGACATAGGCTTCCCTCATGGGCCCATCATCAAAGAAGGAAGAGCCCAGCTCTATAAGATTCGGGCTGGGAATCTCAGGATAAGCTCAAGACAGCAGGCACCAGGACACCAAGTAAGCGGGAAGGCAGAGAGCATCAAACAGGACATAACGTTCCGTTGCAGAACTTTGCAGACCACTTGTTCCCGAAGAACATGGACGGGTGCTTCATAAATATTTTAACAGCATCTCTTTTTCAAAGGTCAGAGACACTCATCTAGAACTCAGGTTAAATGATGGGGGGGCACAGACATGGTAGAAGCAAGAGAAGTCAAATGACTGAATCAGAGGCTGGGAACTGGAATGGAATCAGCATTAAGTCTAGTCAAACTCTCCTAACTGTGAAGATTGGACCCTGAAGTCAAGGATGTCCCTGAACTCCAGGTCAGAAGAGATTCTCCGCAGCTACAGACCAGAGAGGACCCAAGGAAAACATTAACCCGTTTCCATTACAAAAGACAGATCCCTTTCATAACCTCCTCAGACTGTTATTAAGTCCCCTATTTGCTAAATAGTAGCAACCAAAAATGCTCACACGGAGGTAAGAAGTACCAGAAGAAAGAAAATGGTCCTGGTATGGAAACCACTTTGTGGAGAAAAAAAGTACTCTTCCTTGGAGAAGAAATAATGTCATGTGCTTCTTCCTTATGACACAGAAATAAGATCTGTGTTAGTCAGGTAGGTATCTTACCTTCCCAAGCTCCTCACTCTTGAACATGAGCCAGTGACTATCAAGACAGTGAGTCTGAAGCTTACTGTGCATGATCCACATGTCTGCTCATGAACCCATAAATTCAACTTATACCCTGGGGATTGCAAAGCATTGTATGAAACCAGCGTTCTTCCTACTGGGCATAGGATGGAATAGCTTAGCAATTGGGGGTGATTAATAAAACCAATAGCCCTTAAAAGGTAAAACTACTATCTAGAAAAAAATTTACAAAAGGTTCATTAGCAGTTGCTGGAATTCTCTCAAGCTTTTTCTGTTAATGTTTCATGTGATACGTGCTTGCCAAATCCACCAGAGTTTTTGAAGAGAGAGCAAGAAATGAAGCCTGCATTATTTGAGTAATTTTGTAAAACAGCTCATGAAACTCTGTTTACTCATTCATTTTTACCAAAAAATTAAATGTAGATACCTTTGAGATTATGGGAAGAGTTTTCATTTTAGAAAATAAACTTCCTAAGTTCCAGGGACAGTACTGATTTGCTTCAATTGAGCTTTTATTATATTACAATCTCACCTTTGGTCTTTCCTTTGTCCCTGCTAAGAAATCATTATTTCCAGAATTTGAATCACTCTCTTTACAAAGGAACTTTTCTAAAAAGGAAAACAAACAATAACAAAAGCACCACAGAGTCAAAAGCCTAGATCACGGGAAAATCCAAACTTTATTCTATCGCAACTATTGTCGTAACTTGATGAGAAAATTTACGTATTTATTTATGGTGTAAAAACCTCAATATGTTTGGAATATTTTAACCAGCTTCTCCTCCAGCAGCATTATAAGGTGGTGTTTTCTTCTTGATTCTCCAAATATGTAAAGGTGGTGTGTTTCAGAGACGATAAGAAACCTAACCTCAAATCCAGGGGACCTGCATTCACGGTCATCACTCTTCAAGTCTTTAGAATAACTTCTCAAATGACTGGTTCTTAGAGGTTTTAGCAGCTTTGAACACTGCTTTGTCACTGCTCAAGACAAATGGGGCTCAGCTTAGCCCCAATTTTAGCTATAAAAAGCTGACAGCAAGCACTATTTGTATGTGGTTACCTAGTAATTTTCGTAACGCAGCTTTTCATTACTATAGGGGGTGCTATAATTAATACCATTCCGGTGTATCAGTTCTAACTCATATTTCACTCCAAGCAAAAACTTGGCAGCCTTGTTAGGGGTATAAAAATAAGCAAAGCGATAGACTATTTTTAGAATGCTGAGAAGTTTTGAATTAAATTCCGGAATGATTATGTAAAATATGTGACTACAGTCAAGACCAGATCACAGTGTACTCAGGGAGGCATACCCCATATAACTGAGCTCATGGGAGGAAAAACTGGTGAAAATACCCAGGATGACAGCACAGACTGGACTAGTCTATTAGGTAGGCAACTTCACAGACTCTCAGGATAAGCCTGGTCCAGGTCTGTGAAAATCTACGATCGTCCCAGGTGGCATTAGTGGTAAAGAATCCGTCTGCCAATGCAGGAGACTCAAAAGGTGTGAGTTCGATCCCTTGGTTGGGAAGATCCCTTGGAGAAAGGAAATTGCAACCCACTCTAGTATTCTTTCCTGGAAAATCCCCATGGACAGGAGTCTGGTGGGCTACAGTCCATGGGATCGCATAGAGTCAGACACGACTGAGCGGCTGAAGACGTGGTGTGTATGGTGAGAGGGAGCACGTGCATTAAGAAAAGCATAATTTTCCATGTCATTGTGTCTTTATAGATGAGGGAAATGGAACATGAAGAGGTTAAGTGAACTACTGAGGTCACATATGTGGGTGGATATAATAGGTTAGGATGGAAAAACTTATAGCAGCACCTGCCACATGGTAGGCATTCAACATTGATGGAATGATTCAATGGGAAACCAAGTCCTGAAAGGTCTAGAAAGACTTACCTGGGCTGTGATATGTTCTGGAATGAGCAAGAGGTCAGCCTCTCATGGATTCAGTTCAGTTCAGTCGCTCAGTCATGTCCGACACTTTGCAACCCCGTGAACCGTAGCACACCAGGCTTTCCTATCCATCACCAACTCCCTGTGTCCACCCAAACTCATGTTCATTGAGTCAGTGATACCATCCAACCATCTCATCCTCTGTCGTCCCCTTCTCCTCCTGCCTTCAGTCTTTCCCAGCATCAGAGTCCTTTCAAACAAGTCAGCTCTTCGCATCAGGTGGCCACAGTATTGGAAGTTCAGCTTCAATATCAGTCCTTCCAATGAACACCCAGGACTGATCTCCTTTAGGATGGACTGGTTGGATCTCCTTGCAGTCCAAGGGACTCTCAAGAGTCTTCTCCAACACCACAGTTCAAAAGAATCAATTCTTCTGATCTCAGCTTTCTTTATAGTCCAACTCTCACATCCATACATGACCACTGGAAAAACCATAGCCTTGACTAGACGGACCCTTGTTGACAAAGTGATCGCTCTGCTTTTTAATATGCTGTCGAGGTTGGTCATAACTCTCCTTGCAAGGAGTAAGCGTCTTTTAATTTCATGGCTGCAATCACCATCTGCAGTGATTTTGGAGCCCAGAAAAATAAAGTCAGCCACCGTTTCCACTGTTTCCCCATTTGCCATGAAGTGATGGGACTGGATGCCATGATCTTAGTTTTCTGAATGTTGAGCTTTAAGCCAACTTTTTCACTCTCCTCTTTCACTTTCATCAAGAGGCTCTTTAGTTCTTCTTCACTTTCTGCCATAAGGGTGGTGTCATCTGCATATCTAAGGTTATTGATATTTCTCCTGGCAATCTTGATTCCAGCTTGTGCTTCCTCCAGCCCAGTGTTTCTCATGGATTAGCCTGACATTAAAGTAGGCTGTAAGGACAATTCAGGGTCCAGTTTAGTCCAGACACTCTTTGGAAGGGACTCAAATGTACACATGATACAAAATTGACATCTGTCTCCTTGGATTTTTTTTTTCCTTCTAGGAATCATTCCTATTCCTATAAAGGTGACAAAATTAAATCCAAATGAGGAGAAAGGGAGTGAGGGAGAGCAGGGGAGAGGGTAGAGGAAAGGAAGGGAGTCTGGGAGGGAGGGAGGGGTGGGGGGAAGGGGAGAGAGAGAGAGAGAGAGAGAGAGAGAGAGGGGTCGTTCATCTGGCCTTAGTATCTGGCCAGCTGAATCATGCAGGAGAGGCAGTACACTTGGCTGTCATCCTCAGCTGACCTCTGTCTGAAACACGGCATAAGCCGGAATGGAGTGAAAACGAGGGGTGAGGGTGTGTTCATTTGTTAAACATAAGCACTCTTAAGAAGACATTTCTTTGCATCCACAGCAAAACACGTCTCACCTAAAGAACACTAAGCTTCGTGTTTCTCTTGGCCAGATGGGTTTTATGTAGCACATGTGGGTCATTCTGTTAGTAGAGATCTACCTTTCCATCTGGATGGAGCTTAATTATTACCAAGCCGAGTTACACAACGGCATAAAGTCAAGGAGGAGCACCGGAGAGAGGGGGAGAGTTCACATCAAACATTTTTCACGTCAATTGTTTCCAGGAATGATCTGTTACATGGGAAAATAAACTAGATTCAAACCAGGTGGGGTAAGTGGGAAAGAGTCTTGAAACTAAATACAAAATTATGTCTTCTTTCAAAGAACATGTTACCTTTGAAGTGGGTGATGCATTTGGTTGAAATTTTAGCATCTTTCATACATACCCAGATTTCATAAGACTCTTTCCTGAAAGGTGTACTAAAATACATCTATTTTAAAAATGTGCACAAGCTTTATCTCCTCGACTTTGTGTAAGTCAAGGATAGGCTCCAAAACTTCTAAGACCTGCCTAATTGGAGCAATTTTCCTCCTTTTTTAATTTTCCTTTTTTGACTACACAGTTGCATGAGGATCTTAGCTCCCCAATCAGGGGACAAGCTTGTGCCCCCTGCAGTGGAAGTGAAGATTCTTAACCACTGGACCACCAGGGAAGTCTCTGGAGTAAGTTTTCTCTACACACATACACACACACGTACACACTTACTTTGTTTACTTCATCTAACCAACCTTGGTGGCTCTAACACTTGGGGCTGGATAATTCTCTGTCATGGGCTTCCCAGGAGGAATGGGTTCGATCCCCGGGTTAGGAAGATCCTCTGGAGGAGGGCATGGCAACCTGGTCCAGCATTCTTGCCTGGAGAACAGCCATGGCCAGAGGGGCCTGGAGGGCTGCAATAGTCCATGGGGTCGACTTGCCGTGCACCTATGCAAGTCATGGGGGTGTCCTGTGCTTTGTAAGATGCTTAACAGCCACCCTTTATCTACTCACTATACGCCAGTAGCATCCTCCAGTGCTGACAGCTGAAAATGTCTCCAAAATGACTTGATGCCTCTGGGTAGCTAATCCACCATGGTTAGGCACCCTTGCTCTAAATTAGTGTCCATAATAAAAGACCATATAGATTCAAGCTCTCACTCTGGTCCTGGGGAAGCTGAAGGAGGCCCAGCTATGCCCCACGTCCCTGGCTGGTGGCAGTGAGAGTCCAAGTGACTTGGACTTCCGGCCCCTGACGTCATCCACCGTACCATCACCTGTGCAATTCAAGACCAGTCCCTCCCCAATTCCTCTCCTCTCCATTCTCAAAAATAAACCTCCAAAAGCCAACATTCTGAGAGGAGATTTCTCAAAGATGAAGCAGTCCTATCCGAGAGGACCTGACCAACACTGACATCAATGTGTCCACTCCCCTGCCTGGGCGCCAGCGTGCAGCTCACGTTTACCTATGATGTTGCTGTTTATCAGGACACTGCCAGGCAGGCCGTGTTATTCCCAGAAGGCAGATGGAATCCGAGGACCAGAAAGGGGAAGAGCTTGCCCAAGACAGCACAGGTCCCAGCAGGCAGAGCACAACGTGGGGCTGCTCTCTTCAAACCCCATCTTCCCCTGAGCATCAGGGTATGGTTTCCTCAGCTGTTCCAAGCCCTTCGGACGTGGTCCTGGGGATAAATCCGAATCAGTGCACTTCCGGAGCCCTGGGCTCCAGCCCCCAGCCTCCTCTGACCCATGTCCACCTTTGCATTGAGAGATAGGTTGCTTCTGAAAAAGTTGGTTGATTTAGGATATGCCCTTTCCCCTAAATAGGAAAAGGAGTACATCAAGGCTGGATATTGTCACCCTGCTTATTTAACTTATATGCAGAGTACATCATGAGAAACGCTGGACTGGAGGAAGCACAAGCTGGAATCAATATTGGTGGGAGAAATATCAATAACCTCAGATATGCAGATGACACCACCCTTATGGCAGAAAGTGAAGAAAAACTAAAGAGCCTCTTGATGAAAGTGAAAAAGGAGAGTGAAAAAGTTGGCTTAAACTCAACATTCAGAAAACTAAGATCATGGCATCTGGACCCATCACTTCATGGCAAATGGATGGGGAAACAGTGGAAACGGTGGCTGACTTTATTTTTCTGGGCTCCAAAATCACTGCAGATGGTGATTGCAGCCGTGAAATTAAAAGACGCTTACTCCTTGCAAGGAGAGTTATGACCAACCTCGACAGCATATTAAAAAACAGAGACGTTACTTTGCCAACAAAGGTCCGTCTAGTCAAAGCTATGGTTTTTCCAGTGGTCATGTATGGATGTGAGAGTTGGACTATAAAGAAAGAAGAATTGATTCTTTTGAACTGTGGTGTTGGAGAAGACTCTTGAGAGTCCCTTGGACTGCAAGGAGATCCAACCAGTCAATCCTAAAGGAAATGGGTCCTGAATATTCATTGGAAGGACTGATGCTGAAGCTGAAACTCCAGTACTTCAGCCATGTAATGTGAAGAACCAACTCATTGCAAAAGACCCTGATGCTGGGAAAGATTGAGGGCAGGAGGAGAAGGGGACAACAGAGGATGAGATGGTTGGATGGCATCACTGACTCAATGAACATGGGTTTGGGTGGACTCTAGGAGTTGGTGATGGATAGGGAGGTCTGGTGTGCTGCGGTTCATAGGGTTGCAAAGAGTCGGACATGACTGAGTGACTGAACTGAACTTTCCCCCATAATCTGCCCCCCACTGCCCAGAGGATTTTTACGTCTCACTGAATAACTGACAGGTAGAACTTCTCAGAGCCCTTGGACAGGTCTGCCTGGAAACCCAGAGGCAGAACCATCACCCCTGATGGTTCAGGGGGGCAGCAGGGGGCGCTGGGAGCTCAGGTTTTCCTCCCCGCTTCCATCCCCACCCCCTCACCATCCCACCCGGGTCTTTGAAACTGGGGCTCAAGGTCACCAGGCTGGTGCAGGGAGAGGAGGGTGTCCCCTTCTGCTTTCAGTCAAGGGCCAGGCAGCCTCTCTCAATCCACGTAGCCCACAGCTTTTTAGAAAAGCCAAAAAAAAGTGATTTTTGTTTGCCAGCTGTCTCCCAAGAGGCACAGAGCCAAGCCCTATCTGCTGGAAAATAAACTCCCACATAAAAGCATATGCTGTGCATTCCTGTGAAGACTGCGGGGTTGGTTTTGACAGAGTGCTGGCTGCAGAAAGAGCTGGGCAAGGCAGCAGGTCTCCCGAGGGACATCTCCAAAGAGCCTGGACAACCGCCTAGTCTGCACTTCCCCGGAGGGATAGGGGGAGCCCCTTTGATGCCTGGGGTGCTGCGGGGAGGGGCATGCACATCGCTAACCTCTGCAGTGGCTCCCCAGGGGTGTTAACATCAGGTTGCCATCTATCTGCCTGTCTCTGTCTCTCTGTCTGTCCGTCTCCTCTCTCTCTCACATACACAAACACACACACGCACGCTCCCAGATGCTGCTATTCAGGGCACACAACTTCCCCTTGCCTTTCTACATGAGATTTTGAATACCATTACTGATGAGCAAAGGATATAATACAGAGCTATTACGTGCCAAGTCACAGGGATTAATGAAGAAGGAGCCCAGAACCAAGGTGAGTGGCAGCCTTGCAATTTTTCTGAAGGGATAACACAGGCTCAGACACACGGCCTCTGCTGTCACAGGGCCAGGAGGGGGTCGTGATAAATCTCCTCCCACATGGAAGACCTGCCCTTGGTACCCTCACTGCAGGCAGGGGGCACCCGGCAAGGACCAGAGACAGTGGGAACCAGCTGGCAGGAACAGCCCACTGGGAACTGATCTCCTGTGGATGCTCTCAATAATTTGATTGCAGCATTTAATTCCTTTGATTAAGAGCAAAATAAATACTCTCGTTTAAGCATCAGCACAAACTAGAAACAAGACAGACGTAGAGTCCAGGCCCTCGGCCGTAAAGGCCCAAACGGGGATCAGTGTTCAGAAAAAATCTGGAATAACCCCGAATCTAGGGTTCAGGTGAGAAGCTCGGGGCGGTTTCCTCATGTGTCTTCTGATCCACTCATTGAAGTATCAGTGTGGACGTGCTTCTCACGTTTAAGGGTCAACTTATATATCAACGCAATGGCATAGGCAGTGACGGCAGAGGAGGGCAGGAGGGACCAAGATGGGAGTATAAAAATACAATGCGACAAAATTCTCATGTAGGTCGGAAATATATCTGGGTTTAATTTAGGGAGAGAGTTCCATTTATACTCACGTTTCTAAAGTATTTCTATTTTTAGCCTTTCTTCCCCATGAAGTGGAGGGAACTTGGATCCCTGGAACGTCATTAAATACGAATGTTCTTGCAAAACAGGGAGCCACTTGGTGAGGAAGGAAATCACCCTGGGAGTGCCCCTCAAGGCTTGTTCACCATCCAGTGGAACTTGCTGAACTGACAAAAAGAGAGAAACTCAACATGACAATCACGCAGATAGCCGGGCAAACAGGCCGGGAGAGCTTCAATGCGAGTGGAGGTTACAGAGAAAACGTGTGACATGCCTGCCCCCACCTTGCGTGGGGTTAGAGCTGTGTGTCATCCAGGGGACCACAGCTGGCACGTCCTACCTGGAACTCCAGTGTTCCTGTCTCACTGGCAACTCACACCACCCGAAGCCCCCCTCCCCCAAGTGCTGCTCCATAATCTTAATATACCAGACTCGGAGTTTCCAGAAGACTCCTCCCACCAGCTGCTGTAAACAGTGTTCTTTCCTTAGCCACCCCACCTGCATCCATCCCCAGGGGTCTCGCTCTCAGACCAGCGGCCTTCATTCTGTTCCTTGGAATAAGGGCAGGAAGGCTCTCCCTTCTCCTCACTTGGGACTGTGTCTTTATTCTCACCCCGCTTCCTCCCCTTCCTTCCTGCTCTCTTCTCTGCCGAGTTCATCCTACTCGAAGCTGACCCAACAATTCTCCCCTCTCTCTCTTTACTGTAGTCGCCCTCTCTTTCTCAATCAGGAATTGACCCCTTCACTGTGTAAACATGCGGTCTTCACATCTTTTAAAACCACAATTAAAAAAACAAACCCTGCTATCTTTGTTCTTGGATGTTGAATGAAGCCGTGGATATGAAGAAATGGCCAAGAAAGAGAACTGAAAAGGAGGCAATAATAGATGCTGAGTCCTGCCCCCAGGGCCTCAGGTACGAGACCTTGCATCAAGGCTGCAGAAGCGGAGCTCAGAACCTCCGAAGCTGACTGAGCCCCTTTGTAGCCATTGCCAAAAGGCCCCGTGATCATAATCACCAGGCTTCCTGACCCCATATTAGATAGAGCTGCCCACCCCAGTTCTCACCCTGTCACACCCTAACTGATCACCTAATCCCCTTCCAGCAGGAATTGTCTTTGTCTCGAGGCTATAAAAGTTGGCTCTTAACTCACAAAACTGTCAGCTTTCCTTGGTTTGTCAGGAGGTCAGCATGCTGGCTCGCAGTGCCCACATTTTCTCTGCTCTTTGCTCTTAATAAACTCGCTCCTTTCTGAAACGCTCAGTGTCTGGAAATTCTTTTCAAACCCACGTTCCTGCTGCCTCAACAATAGAATTTTAGGGTAGAGGTCAGGGCACTTGTATTTGGACATGAGCTTTAAGACAGAGAGAGAGGGGGAGGGAGAATCCTTTGAGCTGGGAGTCCCAAAAAGGGGAAAGAAAGGGAAAGCATTATCTGCACGCTCATAGAATCATACTGAGCAGATCTCACAAATGAACGCATGATGATAAAAAATGCAACAGTGACAACCTTAAGATCCAGCTTGTCATACCTTCTCCTTGATCAGAGTCTCGAAGATAACTTCACATTCTGCCAAGACTGAATATTCAAGATGATGTGCCAGGCACAGGTGGGAGCAGCCATCAACCTAAAAGCTGTGCACGCAATCCTGGAAGAGCACCAGGAGGAGGTGTCTGTTGGGAACAGAGAAGGTCTGGAGACAGCGCCATTTAGTCCCTGTGGAGCACATGTTTTCAGAGAGCGCATGTGAAGGTTGCAGAACAGGAGTGCTTGACCTTGTGGAGTGCACGAACCTGGCCATGCCCGCCTCTCAAGGGCATCACAGACCCTCCCCATTCCTCTTATTAGGAAGTCCTGTGAATGATTCAGGGAGGGCAACTGCCCAGAGGGATAACGGTGGTCTAGGAGGAACGTTGGGAGACCCTGTGATGAGCAGAGCTGAGCCCCAAAACACCTGCCAGGGCAGCTGTGAAGGGCCTTCCCCTGCAGGCATCAGAGTCAAGTCAGAGCAAACAGCACCTGGCCATTTGGGCAGCCTGGCCTCAGAGATGGGGTCCCAGTGAGCTCTCACGGCCCCTTCAAGCCGACACGCTCCCAGGAGGTCACGCTTCCAACTAGCAAATCGTGTTGAATCAACTGAAAGCATTTCCTTAATCCTGAGCTGGAATTGGGCACTGGCCTTTCCCAGCATATGATAACCCACGGGGCTGGGAGAAACCAGAGGTAGACACGGCCCGAAGCTTCGCAAGACGCCTGAGCTTTGGCTCATGAATGAGAGCATTTCTTTATGCCAGGGCTGCTCAGGCAGTGAACATAAAATCTGTCATTGTTTGTTACTACAGGGAGGTCTGGGAAGCCTGGCGTGTATGTATTCATGTTCATGATTAAGCTGGAGCAGCCTAGGACCACCCTGGGTAGCCAGGTCTCAATATACCTGTCCCCGTATCACACACACGTGTGCATGCACACATGCTCCAGTGCACACACACTCCACTGCACACAGGTGTGTGTGCACACATACACGCCATGACACACATGTGTGAGCACACAAACATAGACACACACCAACATGGATGGACACAGACATGCCCTCACGTCCCCACCTGCATGGGGGACATGTACACACACATGACACTCACACACACTCAGCACACACACAGGCCTCTCTGAGGGGTGAGAGCTCAGTGTCCAGAAGGCAGGCCCTTTCTCTGCCCCCTGCCCCCCAGCCTGGGCGCCCTGGGGGCAGGACTCGCTGTTATCCCCGCACCCCCAGCCCCCCGGCCTTGGCCTGGGTGGCACTGCTCTGTGTGGAAGGCCTCCCTAGACTCGCCACCCCGGGAGCTCTGCAGGCCCCAGGCAGCAACAACCAGGAAAGCCTGACAAAGTTTTCAGACGGGATGCTTACAGAGCTCAGAAGACTTCGCGAAGACTCAGAGTCTTCGCAAAGACTGAAGAGAAAGGAGCGCTGTTACTTTTGCTAACCTGGAAAGGGGCCTTCTCCAGGTGGGCTGATGCCCTAGAGCTCGGTGCAAAGGTGAGCATCATACTGCCTGGGCACAGGGACCCAGCCCCCGAGCCCTGGGCACCGCCTGGAACGGCCCTGTTTACCTCCTCCGGCCACTCCTGGCCGCATGCGGATATTCACCCAGCTTGTCTGCACTCCCCAGGGCAGAGGCTGCCAGGTGCCTGACAGGACCTCAGAGTCACAAACGAAATGTAGCCTCGATGTCCCTGAAACAGACCAAGGCCAATTTCGGTGCCCGGAGCCAAGGTCAGCCAAGGATGCTGGGTGGTCCACCCTGGGCCTTCTCAGCAAGATTTGCATTCATCAGGTGCTTCTGGGCATCAGGACTGTCTGCAGGAAACCCGAGATCATGGAGGTCACGGTGCCAAGTGACAATTCCTGCAGCACCGGCCCACCTTGCAGCAAGCTGGCACTGCACCTGCAGACAGGAGGTGCCTGGGGATATGTGTGACTCAGCCCCGTGTGTTTTCTTTCGGAAAATGGAGCCT
Organism: Okapia johnstoni; assembly: GCA_024291935.2. Lineage (NCBI taxonomy): Eukaryota > Metazoa > Chordata > Mammalia > Artiodactyla > Giraffidae > Okapia > Okapia johnstoni. The sequence continues at coordinate 104,085,032 of CM044313.1, forward strand.
GGACTAGCCTCCACGGCTAGCCCTGTCTGACACCTCTGTCCTGTCTAGTGTCCAGTTAGGAGATGATGACAGAGGAGGTGAGAGACCTTGCAGAGAATGCATCTCTGCAGCCCAGGGGAATGAATGGACAACTTATTTGAAATAGAAAACTCTGGAAGACTTGATTCTCACTGTCATCGCAAGATGGATACGAATGAGACCCGGAGTTAAATTTCCCCATCAGAAACTTTAGACCGGCTGTGTGTGTGTGACGAATATTCCAGGGGATGCCAGGGGTTCCTGGGCAGACTTCACTGCGTGTTTGCATGTTACTTACGACAGGATGAGGCCTCCTATCCTAACAAAGATATACCAGCCACATTGCTGGAGAGAAACAGCACCAGACTATGGGGCTGTGGAGCTCTGCTGGGTCCCAGAAAGTCCTCAGGCCCCCGTGCAAGGCCATCAGGCCCTGGAACCGCAGGTTCTCATTGGCATGAGGAAGTACAGGAATGAATGAATGAAGTCACAAAATTGCCATCCAGGAAAAAAGGCACCTGACCCAACAATAACCATCTTCAGTGATTGTAACTGAACGTTTACCCCTCTGCCCCAGAGCAGGAGAAGGCCCCGCATCGGGGGGAGTGGTGGCAGGTGACCAGGTGAAGCAGCTGCAGGAGAAGCAGGATCAGGCTTGATCCACTCCCATGCCCCCTCTCCAGCCTGGCTCCAAACCCCTCTTCCCCCACTATTAACACCCCCATCCAGATGGAATATTTGTTATCATCAATGAACCTACACTGACTGACACATCATAATTACTCAGAGTCTGTAGCTATCATTAGGATTCACTCTTTATATTGTACTTTCTATGGGTTTGTTTTTCATTTTGCAGTCACTAAGCCGTGTCCAACTCTTTGTGACCCTATGGACTGCAGCATGCCAGGCTTCCCTGTCCTTCACTGTCTGCCAGAGTTTGCTCAAATTCATGTCCTTTGAGTTGGTGATGCCACCCAACCATCTCATCTTCTGTCATCCCCTTCTCCTCCAGCCTTCAATCTTTCCCAGCATCAGGGTCTTTTCCAATGAGTCAGTTCTTCACATCAGGTGGCCAAATATTGGAGTTTCAGCTTCAACATCAGTCCTTCCAACGAATATTCAGGACTGATTTCCTTTAGGATTGACTGGTTTGATCTCCTTACAGTCCAAGGGACTCTCAAGAGTCTTCTCCAACAGCACAGTTCGAAAGCTTCAATTCTTTGATGCTCAGCTTTCTTTATGGTCCAACTCTCACCTCCATACATGACCACTGGAAAAAAAAATCTTTATATGGACCTTTATCGGTAACGTGATGCCTCTGCTTTTTAATATGCTGTCTAGGTTTGTCATAGTTTTTCTTCCAAGGAGCAAGTGCCTTTTAATTTTGCGGGCTGCAGTCACCATCTGCAGTGATTTTTGAGCCCAGGAAAATAAAATCTGCCACTGTTTCCACTTTTTCCACATCTATTTGCCATGAAGTGATGAGACTGGATGCCACAATCTTGGTTTTTTGAATGTTGAATTTTAAGCCAGTTTTTTCACTCTCTTCTTTCACCTTCATCAAAAGGCTCTTCTGTTCCTCTTCAATTTCTACCATTAGAGTGGTATCATCTGCATATCTGAGGTTGTTGATCACTGTGGTCTGTACACAAAGGTTAGGTCTTCCCAGGTGGCTCAGCAGTAAAGAGTCCGGCTGCCAGTGCTGGAGACTCAGGTTTGATCCCTGGTTCAGAAGATTCCATTGGAGAAGGAAATGGAAACTCACTCCAGTATTCTTGCCTGGAGAATCCCATGAACAGAGGGGCCTGGTGGGCCACAGTCCACGGGGTCCCAAAGAGTGGGACACAACTGAGCACAGCAGTGACCACACCAAGGTTATTTTAAGAGAGAGAGAGCACACTTATGTATATTTATTTATGAATAATATTTTGAAACCTACTGTGATAGACCTATTAACTACCCATTAGCTTCCCCAAACACCTCAGTCCCCTGCCAGTGTACAGTCTCTCTGGACCAGGTAATTGCTTCTGGCCAATAGGACACATGAGCAGTGATGGTGTCAGTTCCACGCTGAAGCGGTCAGAAGCATCAGAAACCCCAGTCTCTTCCCTCCTGCCATGGCTGGTCCTGTGGCTGTTTGTCCCACACGTGCAGCTGTGTGTCCGTGGGATCTAATTCAGCAGATGGCCTTCACGACCTTCTATGCCTCATCTCACTGATTTGTGTAGTATGTGTACTGTGGGCAGGACATAAAGTCTTATTGTGTCAAATCAGTGTAACCTGAGGATTTATCTGTAACCACAGCAGACCATGGTGTTATCGTAATACTATAAATTCCGGTGCAGAGGTAGAGTGCTGCAGAAATAAAAACCTAACCTAACGGGAGAATACTCAGAAGCTAAAAGAAGGGAGATCCATTTTATAAAACAGAAAAGGGGTACTGTGTACTAGTTTTTACTTGGGTTCAGAAGAACTTTACAAGAGGGACAGTTGAGCCAGAAAGACTGAGCTCATTTTCAAACACAGATGAGAGAACATAACGAGACTCCAGAATCTGGGGCCCTGGCAGGGTTGGGTGACCTGATTATTTCTAGACTCTAAAGAGTGAAACACAGGACTTTAAGTGACCGAAGAGTAAAAATACAGTAAAACTACAAAGCAGCCTCCTTTAGGGGAAGGGGGATCTTCTGGGGATGATAAAGCAAAGAAATACAGTACATACAAGACCCGTTTCCTGATGAGAACGCCCCCCCTTGACCAGACTCTGCCCAGCTCCTCTGAGCCCACCTTTAAAATAGACCTCCTTTTAACTAGACCTCGAAATTAGTCTTTGGTCCACTGAGTCCAGTTTTAGCAAGAATCCTGCTAAACTAGTTTAATGGGAATCCCTCCACCCTTGATATCCAGTCAAGTTCCCCTTCCCCAACCCTTGATAGCTAACCAGTTCCTCCTAGTGATTTTCCAGATATGAACCCCTCACTCTGCCCATGGACTTTAATCCCCACTGGCCTTGCTGTACCACTAGCTGAGTCCTGTCTCTCTCCTTCGTTGCAATAGTCTTGAATAAAGTCTTCTTTGCATGTTTAACTCTGTTTCATGGGATTCTTCCATAACATCCTGGAAAGGAACTGTGAATATATTTATAGGAAACAGACCAGGTTCCACCAAGTTTTCGTAGGAATTGTGTTGCCATGTGAACCATGATCCTTCTTAGAAAGGCATGCGAATGTTTGAGGCTTGGGGTCCAGGCATTTTGGAGACTGACAAAACTCTCCCCCTTCCCAAACAGACGTAGTCCCCGAAGCCTACATCTGATTTTGTGGAATTTGAGAGTGAATCTGTTACTGCGGCACACATCAACTTTACCTGAAAACATATCCATTTGTTTATATATGCATATTTATATGTGTAGTTTGGAAAGAATTTGCAGTAATTAAGTCTATTGGAAATTGTGTCTGGAGGGTCATCATGCGACTGTGTGTGTGTGTGTGTGTGTGTATTGGGATGTAAGAGAGAAAGAAACCATAGATGTAGACTACACCTGGAGTAAGTTTCCCCCAGAACCTGACACTCTGCGTTCATACACTATGTTCATATACTACACGAATAACAAGCAGCAGTGAAGTAATAAAAAGCAGTTAAACACACGCCATGGATCCCATATACAATAGACGCTGCGTGAGAATCTGTGTGTGGCTCAGGGGACTCTACTCTGTGCTCTGCGGTGGGCTGAATGGGAAGGAGGTCCGAAAGGGAGGGGATGTATGACTATGTAGAGCTGATTCACTTTGCTCCACAGCAGAAACTAACACAACATTGGAAAGCAGCTGTAGCAACAATACGCCAATAAAAATCAGTTTTTAAAAAAGGGCATCAGACGCCTAGTAAGAGCATCTCCTGGTCCCTCGGATACTTTGCCAGTTCATCTTGCTTCCATCCTCAACATGCATTGCACACGGCTCTCCAGAGGGAGTGCTGTCTCCCTGAGAACCCTCTCCTCCTGTGTCTTTCCTTCTCTTGACTGATTCATTCAGCAAATAGACTTCAGCATCCCGCCTGGGTCAGGCACAGGGACCCAGTGGTAAATCAAGTCCATCAAGCTAGTAATACAGACAGGCATGAACCAAATACTCCAATGAAGGTCCCAGTTCTTGGGTGGCATGTGTTTCTCTCATGAGGTAAATGAAGTCAGTGGGGGCCAGAGCCTGCCACGTTGCATGGTAGGGTGGCCGTTTGTCCCAGTTAGGAAAGGAAAGCCTGATTGTGACCCTTTCTCTGTCTTCCCACTTGATTTAGTATTTCTCCCAAATTCTAGTTTTTAGGAAAATATCTTTATTATTAGTTGCACCAAAATAAAGTAAGAAGGGTTCCATAGTGCCCTTCTTGACAGCCCCAGCTACAGGTGTGATCTAGTCTAAGAGCTCAGGAGTTTTGCATGACCTTCCTTTCAAGGGCAGAGTGCAGGGCACTTGGTGAGAAAAATGCCTGGACACGAGCAACCAGGAGTAGCTAAGTCGTTGTCTCAAGTCATAAAGGGAACAGTTTTAAACCTGCTACTCCTGCCATCTATTGATTTACTAGGCAGTTTTGTCACTTGCTTACTGGCGCCTGTGTGAAGCATACTTGCCTACCATCAGCAAGGTGAGTAGTGGACATGGGAAGCCACCGATTAGGCAGAATCACATAACCTAGAGCATCTGAATGATCTGCAGCTCCCTATTATAAAAATCGACAATTACCTATTTATTTTATCTGATTTTTTTTTCATTAAATGCATCCAGCAGCAACGAGCTAAAAAACAAAAGTGCATGTTTGGTGAAAAATTGCTTCTATTTTTCAAGAAAGTTGATGGTAAATGTGTACTGGGCATGACCTATCTGCCAGTGTTTATCACCCTCATGGCCATGAAGGACATGGTGACAACACAGCCCACACAGCAATCAAAGACACCCACCTGCTGGGGGAGTGGCAGCAATTTTAACAAGATAAAGCCTCAAGGTGCCAATTTAACACAGGCAGCTGGCAGAAAGTAAGTAAGCTACTCACTCTGAGTAGCTTGATTTTAAATCAAATAGCTGTTTTCTAAATTAATTTTGCCGGTTTTGGTTTTCAACTCCAAGTTCTCTTACATATGGGCAAAAATTGAAGAAACATCTATTAATAGGTTGGCTCCATAACAGAAAAGCTTTGCAAACCACTAAATGACGCAGTTTTATATCAGTGTCGTCAGACGCTTTAAATAGAAAACAAGATCATTATAGTAATTGTTAAACATTTTACGCAATTCATGAAGTCAATAAAAAGCTTGCAGAAGTTTATTTTGATGAAGGTGAAACATTATTATTAATGTTCTGCTATATTCAGCTAAAAATTTAACACTGAATGTAGAATTATTTTTGTGTAATGATGTGAAGGCACATTTTGGTGAAGCAAAACATCATGGCAAAAGCAAACTTCTTACTGAAATAAAAAAAAAATCCATGAATTAGAATTTCACTTTGAACTAATTGGGCTTCCCTGGCGACTCAGCTGGTAAAGAATATTCTGGCCTGGAGAATTCCATGGACTGTATAGTCCATGGGGTCGCAAACAGTTGAACACGACTGAGTGACTTGCACTGATTATAGTGCATCCACAATGCGTGTGCATGTGTGCTCAGTCGTGTCCAACTCTTTGCAACCTCGTGGACTGTAGCCTGCTAGGTTCCATCCATGGGATTCTCCAGGCAAGAATACTGGAGTGGGTTGCCATATCCTTCTCCATGGGATCTTCCCAACCCAGGGATTGAACCCGGGTCTCCTGCAGATTCTTTACCACTGAGCCACCGGGTAAGCCCCTACAACGCATCAGTCATTTCAGTCACTCAGTCTTTATGACCCCATGGACTCAGCACCCCAGGCTTCCTTGTCCATCACCAGCTCCCGGAGCTTGCTCAAACTCATCACCATTGAGTCAGTGATGCCATCCAACCATCTCATCCTCTGTCGTCCCCTTCTCCTCCTGCCTTCATTCTTTCCCAGCATTGGGGTCTTTTCTAATGAGTCACTTGTTCGCATCAGGTGGCCAAAATATTGGAGCTTCAACTTCAGCATCTTCAGCATCAGTCCTTCCAATGACTATTCAGGACTGATCTCCTTTAGGATTGACTGGTTGGATCTCCTTGCAGTCCAAGGGACTCAAGAGTCTTCTCCAACACCACAGTTCAAAAGCATCAATTCTTCAGCCCTCAGCTTTCTTTATTGTCCAACTCTCACATCCATACATGACCACTGGGGAAACCATAGCTTTGACTACACGGACCTTTGTCGGCAATGTAATATCTCTGCTTTTTAATATGCTATCTAGGTTTTTCATAGCTTTTCTTCCAATGCAGTTACATTCAAACTATATTCTATTGGTTCAGATATTCCCCTAGTCAAAATAGGAGTTTGATTATTAGATGTACAAAATTTTAATGTATGCACAGAGCAACTAAACCATGTACTTTTGGTTAAGGATGATGTTAAATGTGAATAAGTGTTAGCTATCTAGGGGAATTAAAATAAACCTTCATCTCTATGTCATGGTGTCTAATAATTTAATTCAATATGGCTTATAGGCTTGAACATAAAGCTAAAACCACAGAGCTTCTAGAACAAGATGTAAGTTTTTATCTTCATAATAACTGTACACACAAAAGCACTAACATGAAAAGAAAAAAAAATGATCAATTGGACTTCATCAATACTATTAATTTATGTTTTTCAGGGGCTTCCCCAGTGTCTCAGAGGTAAAGAATTCGCTTGCCAATGAAGGAGACTCGGGTTCAATCCCTGGCCCAGGACGATCCCACGTGCCATGGGGCAGCTAAGCCCATGAGCCACACAGCTCCTGAGCCTGTGCTCTGGAGCCTGGGGACCCGAGAGTCCACACAGCCTAGAGCCTGTGCTGCACAATGAGAAACCTGTGCACCCCAACGAAGAGTAACCACTATCCACCGCAGCTAGGGAGAAGCCCACCCAGCAGCGAAGACCAGTGCAGCCAGAAGTAAAACAAAGAAAGAAAGAAAAAGAAAAAAAGTGATGCTCCTTAGAAGACACACTTAAGAAAACGGAAAGGCAAGACCTAGCCAGGGGAAAATATTCACAATACATATATATCTGACAACAGACATGTATTCAGAGTACATTTTTTTTTATCCAACAAATCAATAATAAAAACAAACAACCTAATCTTAAAAGGAGGCAAACGATTTGAACCGACAACTCACCAAAGAAAATACATACCGGTCTTAAAAAGGGAGGCATTGATTTACTGACAAAGGTTCGTCTAGTCAAAGCTATGGTTTCTCCAGTAGTCATGTACCAATGCAAGAGTTGGACCATAAAAAAAGCTGAGCACCGAAGAACCGATGCTTTGGAACTGTCATGTTGGAGAAGACTCTTGAGAGTCCCTTGGACTGCAAGGAGATTAAACCAGTCAATCCTGAAGGAAATCAGTCCTAAATGTTCATTGGAAAGACTGAGGCTGAAGCTCCAGTACTTTGGCCACCTGATGCAAAGAACTGACTCGTTGGAAAAGACCCTGATGTTGGGAAAGATTGAAGGCAGGAGGAGAAGGGGACAACAGAGGATGAGATGGGTGGATGACATCACCGATTCAGTGGACATGAGTTTGAGCAAACTCTGGGAGTTGGTGATGGACAGGGAAGCCTGGCATGCTGCAGTCCATGGGGTCACAAAGAGTCAGACACAACTTAGCAACTGAACTGAACTGAACTGAACTTCAAACTTATGAAAAGGAACTCAATATCATTAGTCATCAGAGGTAGGGTGTTAAAATCACAGTGAGGTACCACACTAGAAGGGCAATAATTAAAATGACTGACAGTACCAAGTCATGAATTTAGAGCTCCTGGATATGGCAAAGTATAGTCACTTTGACAAACAGGCAGTTTCTTTTCAGGTTAAACATACTTTTACTATGCAACCCCGCCAACTCCACTTGAAGGCACGTATCTAAGAGAAATGAAAGACAATGACAAGAAAACAGCTTGTAAAATAGTATTCATAGCAGTTATATTCACTATTGCCCTAAACTGGAAACCATCCAACTTCCACAACCGGAGATTACATAAAACATTTTGCTCAGCCAAGGAAGCCAGACATAAAAGAATACACACTCGTGACTTATGATTCCATTTATATGGAGTTCAATAGCAGGCAATCTAATCCATGGGGATAGAAAACAGAGCAATGTTCTCTCTGGGGCTGGGCGGAGGGATTAAGTGCAAAGCAGCTTGAGGGGCCTTTCTGAGATAAAGAAACTAGTCTATGTCTGATTGGGATGTTGGTTACACAGGCATCTACGCCATTGCCAACTCTTAGCAAAATAAAAGCTTACAATTTGTACATTTACCTTAAGTTACACAAGAAAGTAAAAACAACAAGGTAACAAAAACAGATTAATTTAATATTTGTTGTTGTTCAGTTGCTAAGTCCTGTCTGACTCTTTGTGACCCGGCGGATTACAGCCTTCCAGGCTCCTCTGTCCTCCATGATCTCTTGGAGTTTGCTCAAATTCATGTCCATTGAGTCAGCGAAGGATGGTAGCCGTCTGGCTCCTCTGTCCATGGGATTTTCCAGGCAAGAATACTGAAGTGGGTTGTCATTTCCTTCTGCAGGGGTTCTCCTTGACCCAGAGATCAAACCCATATTTCCTGCATTGGAAGGCAGACTCTTTACCACTGAACCACCAGAGAAGCCCTGAAAATTTCTAGATCTGATATTTAATAGTGTAGAGTAAGAAAACCTTAACTTTAAAAAAAATTAATTTATTTATTTTAATTGGAGGCTAATTACTTTACAATATTATAGTGGTTTTTGCCATAAATTGATATGAATCAGCCATGGGTTTACATGTGTCCCCATCCTGAACCCCCCTCCCATCTCCCTCCCCATCCTATCGCTCTGGGTCATCCCAGTGCACCAGCCCTGAGCATTTGTCTCATGCATCGAACCTGGACTGGTGATCTGATTCACATATGATAATATACATGTTTTAGTGCTATTCTCTCAGATCATCCCACCCTCACCTTCTCCCACAGAGTCCAACAGTCTGTTCTTTACATCTGTGTCTCTTTTGCTGTCTCGCATATCGGGTCATCGTTACCATCTTTCTAAATTCCATATATATGTGTTAATATACTGTATTGGTGTTTTTATTTCTGACTTACTTCACTATGTATAATAGGCTCCAGTTTCATCCACCTCATTAGAACTGATTCAAATGTATTCTTTTTAATAGCTGAGTAATATTCCATTGTGTCTACGTACCACAGCTTCCTTATCCATTCGTCTGCTGATGGACATCTAGGTTGCTTCCATGTCCTGGCTATTGTAAACAGTGCTGCGATGAACATTGCGGTACACATGTCTCTTTCAATTCTGGTTTCCTCGGTGTGTATGCCCAGTAGTGGGATTGCTGGGTCATATGGCAGTTCTATTTCCAGTTTTTTAAGGACTCTGCACACTATTCTCCATAGTGGCTGTACTGGTTTGCATTCCCACCAACAGTGTAAGAGGGTTCCCTTTTCTCCACACCCTCTCCAGCATTTATTGGAAAATCTTAACTTTTGAACCTTTTAGCAAATTTAAATTATCTAAGCTATTTTTTTAAAAAAGACAATGAAATTTAACCCTAAAGAGGAATTAAGCTACTAAATAAAATATGAGAATGTATATGGTGCTCAAAATATAATTTTGAACTTTTGTGTCAGCTTTTGTGAAGGATTTTTGATGGAACTTTTAATTGTATAAAGGGATATCTAGCACCAGAATAGGATGAAATTGAAACCTATAATTTTCAACATCAAAATTTGATTACACATTTAAAGTATTCATGAATAAGGACAATTTATTTAATAAATTTTGTATTTCAAAAATATTTATTAAAGTACAGTACTCTGAATGGAGGAAGAAAGTCAGAAACTATGAAGGTATCTGACCTGAAACATTTACTTATTTCAAAATGAAATTAGAATTAAGAATTTCTTCCTTTGTTGAGGAATTTGCTCTGAGCTTACCACATACATCAGCATCTGTAGGAAGAATATTGTCTCAATTAAGAATGCTATGATTCTAGAGAAGAGTCAGTTAAGCACATCAACAGCTTCAAATTTATTAACCATAAAATGCAGCTTTGTGGTATTATAGCTAATTTTTAAAAAATATTACAAAAAGATATACTAAAACTATATTACACAGAAAAATATCAGTGACAAAATATTAACAATAAATATGCTAAATAATTGATAAAATTTGTGAATATGTAGCAAAATAATTATTCTGCTGCTGCTGCTGCTGCTAAGTCGCTTCAGTCGTGTCCGACTCTGTGCGACCCCATAGACAACAGCCCACCAGGCTCCGCCATCCCTGGGATTCTCCAGGCAAGAACACTGGAGTGGGTTTCCATTTCCTTCTCCAGTGTATGAAAGGGAAAAGTGAAAGTGAAGTCGCTCAGTTGTGTCCGACTCTTAATGACCCCAAGGACTGTAGCCTACCAGGCTCCTCCGTCCAAAATAATTATTCTGCTAATGTTATTTTAATGTTCATATGATAAATAAAAAAATTAAATTTTCCTTTAATGTATATGTTATCTTAATGGTTATATAATTTTTCATAGCTGTTTAATAGAATCATCTTAGAGGCCCATCAATGTAGTATAAAATAACTGTCATTCAGTAAATAAACATTTAAAAATTACTTAAATTATATTTATTTCCTCTCTTGTGTTCCCAAAGTGGTCCCAGTTTGGATGGCAAATTTGATCAAATTACTTGGCCACATTCAAATTGTGGTGTTGGAGAAGACTTTTGAGAGTCCCCTTGGACTTTGAGGAGATCCAACCAGTCAATCCTAAAGGAAATCAGTCCTGAATATTCATTGGAAGGTCTGATGTTGAAGCTGAAACTCCAACACTTTGGCCACCTGATACGAAGTGTTGACTCATTGGAAAAGACCCTGATGCTGGGAAAGATTGAGGGCAGGAGGAGAAAAGGGTGACAGAGGATGAGATGGCTGGATGGCATCACTGACTCAATGGACATGAATTTAAGCAACTTCCAGGAGATAGTGAAGGACAGGGAAGTATGGTGTTCTGTAGTCCATGGGGCCTCAAAGAGTTGAACATGATGTAGTAACTGAAGGAAAACATCAACTTAGCCACATGAAGGAAGTGGCTGTTAGTGCCTAAGAGCAAAAGATAAACCAGTGAAAGATTCCAAGGAAGGGATGCCTGATGAAACTAGCATTTTGCAAATATCGCATTTGGAAAACAAAATAGGGACTTCATTTTTTGAGGTGCAGACTCCTGGCTAAGAGCTGGAGGGATGCTATGAGACCTGTCCATCGTTGCAGGTCAGATTTCCTGGATGTGGCTTTGGATAAAGCTCAGTGCACAAGCTGCTTAATAGCAAATGTTCCTGTAATCATGACCTACGGGAAGAACTGGGTTGAGGGAGAAAGCAGGATGGATGCAGCCTCTGTAGAGTCCCACACCGCCTGTAGGGACTGCTGCAGCTGGGAATGGCCTCCCAGCTTGCCTGAACTTGGGACATCCCTTAACCCTGAATGCAGTCCCACAACAATGGCTGTGCCCCCGGGGCGAGGCATCAGGGGGGCTGTCTCCGGGCAGCACACCGGCACCTGAGATGGGCGGTGGTTTGTTGCAGAACGTAGCCCTGGGCACTGCATCCCAGCACTCACCAGGCTTATCCAGGACTGCCCTGGCACGGCATCCCAGCACTCGCCAGGCTTATCCAGGGCTGCCACCTATATGTACACGTGTTGTGTGCCCAGCACAGGACTCAGTACTGGTGTTAGCGGAGATGGATTTTCTCATTCACACTTGGGCATCTCTTGTCAACTCATGGCAGCCCTATTTCCATTTCGGGAAAATGTAGCAGAAGCAACTGATGGCACGGCCCTCCCAGGGTGGCTGTGCTTCCCAGTGCCCTGACCCGGGGGAGGCACCAAGACAAGGAGTCTTCTGTGGGACTCACAGAACTGACGGTCTGTACAGGTCCTGATGGGCTGAGAAAGGACTCCAGGTAGCACAGTCAAAAATCTGGTTCCCCTCAAGACGAGAAAGTCTTGGGCCTGTCTCTAGCCCTCATCTCTGCATCCTCAGCTCTGGAGTCTTTACAGAGATGGGGGCTGGCAAGGTGGACTTGGGGAACACAGACAGGCATGCAGGACATTCACTGCCCAGGTGGAGGCTCTCCCAGAGCCAAGGCAGGTCTGCAAATTGATGCTGGCTGTAATTACTGGTCAATAATAGCTGGTTCTCCATCATTCACCTGTCTCTTGCACAGTAAATGCATTTGACTGGTTATAATTCAGAGCAATCATTTTCTAATCACATTGGAAGGTAGTGATTTGCCAAAATGCCATCTAACAAAACGCTGTGCACAAAAAAGAGAAGAGAAATGGTAAATTATCGTTACAAAAGAAAACAACCAAATTCCCCAAATAGCCCTTGCAGTACAAGCTTTTTTCCTGTTTCCTATGCTTCATCTGCTGATTCATTCTCCTTTCAAGGCCTCTTCTTTCTGTACATTTTGGTGCAAAAGGAAAAGAAAATCTCGTTTTCCAATGCAAAGATGGTAATTGAGCAAATATCATTTTCCAAAACTCAGCCCTGTAACTTCCATTTATTGATCACAGGCAATCGAAAGCTTTCACTCTAAAAGCTTTTACAGTTCTGCTTCCAGCCCTAAAATTCTATCTAGTTGTTAACCTGTAGATAATTTTTAGGGCCAAATTACCAATCATTATGAAAGATGATTTTAGATCAGAATCTAAGGAAGAGTTTTATAGCAAAGAGAACAGTCAAGAAAGCATTTAGTAGACTGTAAACTATTTGAATATGAGGTCAGTTATCCCTCAGTATCCCCAGGCGATTGGCCCCAGGATCCCCAGAGGATCCCAAATCCAAAATGATAGATGGAAATGAGAGAATGGGAAGAGAGATGCCAATTCCTAGCGATCCTAGGAGCCTTCCATAACTCTCGAAGTCTGTCCCTTCTCCCTCTTCGCTTATAAAACCTGATGATGTAGCTTCTATCCCCACCACAGACAACTCCCATCTGTTTGGTTTCTTTCTCTCTCTAAATGGAAAATGATATAGTGTTTTCATAAACCTACACACATTCTCCTGCATTAAATCATCTCTAGATCACTTATAATACTGAGAACAATAGAAATGCTACGTAAATAGTTGCCAGCCTGCAGCAAGTTAAAATTTTGCTTTTTGCAACTTTCTGGAATTTTTTTTTTCACATATTTTCAACCCAGTGTTGATTGAATCCATGGATGCAGAACATACCATGGTCATCTTACTCTCCTTATCAGCAGAAATAGTGACAATGAGACCACCGTCAAGGTGAAAGGGCAGAGGGCAAGGGTCTTCGAGCCTGAAGCAGCAGGTTGCATACCCACAGCGGTCCGTAAATGCTCAGTATGTCCACTTACCTATTCAACAGAAAGACCCAGCTCTCGGGGTCCCCTGCCCAGGCCAGCAAAGAGGGAGGCATGTCCTCTTGTGCCTGTGAGAGTGTATCCAAGAGGCTGTCCCACTCCCGGTAACTGGATGGGAACCAGCTGATCAAAAGGTAAAGAATCCCCCTGGTTCCTGTCACAGAATGAGGCTGAACCCTGCCCAACACCAGCCCCAGGTGCCCGCAGTGCTGACCCCCCAGGCAGGCATCCTTGGCTGCAGCCCCTGGGATGTGGCTTCTAAAACAGGCAAGTGAATGACTACACGCCCAGGGTTGTAGGAACCCACCAGTCATTGCCTGAGTGAACCTGGCTCCTAGCATACTCTCCTGAGCCTCAGATGCAAGGCTTTCCTCCCTCCGCTGCCTGCTGTCACTGAGAGGACTAAGGGACAAAGTGGGCAAAGGTACCCTGCCCACTCTAAGCAGTCAGGAGCTCTCAGTAACCCTTAATGCCTGTCCCTTCTCTCCTTGCTTGTAAAACCTATTGATGTAGCTTCTTTCCCCACCACAGATACTCCCTATCTGCTTGGTTTATTTCTATCTCTAAACATGCTCCCAAAAACCCAGGGGCCCCTCAAAATTGGGCACATCTCCCATGGCTTGCTCTCCTTATATGGGCTTGAAGTGAAGCGAAGTGAAGTGAAAGTCGCTCAGTCGTGTCTGACTCTTTGCGACCCCATGGACTATACAGTACATGGAATTCTCCAGGCCAGAATACTGGAATGGGTAGCCTTTCCCTCCTCCAGGGGATCTTTCCAACCCAGGAATTGAACCCAGGTCTCCCGCATTGCAGGCAGATTCTTTACCAGCTGAGCCACAAGGGAAGCTTATACAAGCTTGCCACTGGTCAAAAAGAATGTTCTTAGTCCAGTGAGAACACTGCTCCCTCCAAGCCTGTTCGACCTTCACCACCAACCAGCCGCCGTGACACACGGCTCTCAAGGGAAACTCAAGGACTGTGAAATCTTATTCCAGGTTCACTTAAAAGCCAGTACAATTAACTTTCAAGACAACTACTTAATTAGGGTGCCCTCAGGAATGTGCTATAATACATGTGTTTTTTAAACCTCCTCCCACTAAGTGAACCAGAGATGACTGCTCTCGTAGGGACCCCAAGCTGCCACCCAGCTGGTTACCTTCCCTCAGAGTGAAGACAGGGAGGCTCTTCTTTGCAGTGAGAATGGAATACAAGCTGTGTGTGAACCGTGACTCACTCTCACCCAGAACCTCAGGTCAATGTGTGGGTTCACAGAGAGGAGCCCTGGGGCAGGGAAGACCTGATCCTGGTGGCATTCCAAGGGGCCAAGGGGCCCCCACGAGGCCACAGACCCAGAAACGAGCTCCGGTTTGCTTCAGAAGGCAGCCTCAGTTGGGATGCATTGTCTTCATCCTCCGGGCTAAGGGGAAACAGACATTTGTCCTATTTGTACCAAGCAGGCTGCATTCACACCTGGATGCAGAGATACACGGGTGAGGCTAGACCACCGTCACACCATAACCCCAAGATGCCATCAATTCATGCAATGGGAAGGAAAAGCAATGTGTTTCACCTGCCCGGGGACCTTTCCACGCCTCGGGGGCTGGTGTGTGTAGGAAAGGATGGTCTGGTCTCCCCCACGCCTTTGTAGAAACCTGTAACAAAGGACAGCCTCAGCAGAAGGTCTCAGCCAGTGGAACCCCCCATGTCAGGAGCAGGTGATCGGATGAAGTGGAGACAGATGGAATCTGAGCCCTCAGAGGCATCACACTCACAGAATGCCTATTCTCGCTTTTTCTTTTTCTTTCAATTTTTTTTTTTCCTGTGTCCACAACAGCAGGCAGAACTTATGGTTATAAATGTCAAGAAAGCCTTGACCTCCATCCACTACACAGGATGCAAAGTCAAATATTCCTGCAGGCGCAGTACTCTCAGCAAGACAGGTGAAAGTCATGGGAAGAAAAGGATCTCCTCTGTTGCCTAGAAGTTTCCAGAATAGTATGTGTATGATCTCCGGAGGGAGGAGGTTTCTCAAAACGTAAACAACAACGTAACATCATGCCCATGGAAACAGTATGCGTTCAGTATCACGCATAAACACAATGTATCCTTTAAGTTTGGAGGTTATCACTATTTGTCATTCAAGGTTGCTGGAATTTACACAAAGAAAACCTGTACTGTACAGTGAGTTTTTAAGGCACTGAGTAAATAGAAATGGTAGTGTTAGCAATGGCATCTGAGGAGTCAACAGACCAGCGTAATGAGGCCAGGGAACCACGGTGACAGACGAATGGAAAAGTGCTTTCTCTTCTCATTTAATTCAGGGTCAGCCAGCGATGGGAAATTGTCTTACAGGTCACAGCCATAAAGCTTCCTAGAGGCACCCGAGCCTACATGCTTCCTTTTCAGAATGTCTTCAGACAAGCTAACAGCGCTTCTTTCTTTAGGGAAAAATGCACCTTAAGAAAAGTGCACATTTCATGGACCACCGAACACACAGCCACCGGAGCTGCTGCTGTGAGTCATGCGGGCTCCTGGGTCGCACGAGCCCATTACCTGCCTGGGTCTGAACCCTGGAGCAGAGATGCTGATGGCGGTCACATAAAAGGAGTCTTGTGACTGCAGATGGGCCTGGTGAAATGCCAGGAAGATGTTTGGCCACATCATGAATAGATCTGTAAGGAAATTCACTACAGTACTGAAAGAGTTGAGGTTGCCTGGATTAATAGCTTCTTGTGATGACACCTAACCTTTCCATCACTGATACCCACAAGAGTTGCTTACTTGCAACAAAGGCCAAGGAAGAAATTCTTGCTTCATTTCTTAACACTCCCAGCTCCCTCCTTGTTCAAAGCACTTGCTGTTCATACTTTGATGTTATTTCACGGTGAGCGATCAAAAAACAAAACCACTATCTTTGAGTTAGTAAATGATTACATAATTGCATGTATACATGACTATATTTGAAACATGTATACATGACTATATGTGAAGGACCACAATTTTAATTTTAAAAAATGGAACAGCAGACCAATTGTTAGTAGCAGGAAGCTTCTTTTCAGAAATGAAATTGGCCATGAATATATTTTTTTCTTTCTGATTTTAGAAATAAACTTAGTTCTTATTACACAATAGTACACGTGCATTAGTGGAAAGTTTTTGCACCAGCAAGCAATAAAATAGAAGAGACGGAACCTATATATACCTATAACTTAGAAGTGGTTACTGTGACAAATGGGGCTTCTCTGGTGGCTCAGTGGTAAAAAAAAAAAAAAAAAAAAAAAAACCTGCCTGTCAATGCAGGAGACGGTTTGATTCTTGGATTGGAAAGATTCCCTGGAAGAGAAAATGGCAACCCACTCCAGCATTCTTGCCTGAGAAATCCCCTGGACAGAAGGCCCTGGCGGGCTACAGCCCATGGGGTCAGAGTCAGACGAAACTGAGCAACTAAGCAGCAACGACAACAACAGCGGTGATGACGCTATTTATCTTTTTAATCTTTGTTCCAGTTGTTTTTCTCCTCTTTTTTAAAAATTTTCAAACCTGATGTTTGGTAAGTTTTACCACTTTATATGAAACAGACATGTTTCTCATATCATTAAGTAATCTAGTTTAAAAAATCGAACTAAAACTATCAATATCAAATTAAACTATATTCAGAATCAGCCTGCAGAAAGCTACAAAGAGACTTCCCTGGTAGTCCAGTGGTTAAGACTCTGTTCTTCCAGTGCCGGGGGTGTGGGTGTGATCCCTGGTTAGAGAACTAAGATGGAGCGTGCTATGTGGTGTGGTCAAATTAAAAAAAGAAAAAATGGTTTCTGGAGCAGTGAGCAACATTGTGGATGTATCTATCTGAGCACTTGGAAAATATTTGACTGGTAAGAACTCAGTGCTTCGATTCTAACTCAGACCAGGAGTCTGGAATGGAGGACATTTGCTACTTTGCAGAAACCCTGGTACACATGCCCCTATTTTATGTTCAAGAGATAACATTCAATAATATAAAAAGAGGACAGTCCCATCAAAAGGGCAAAATTTTAACAGATGATTTCACAAAAGAAAACTACACAGTTAAAAGGCACATTAAAAATGCTTTCATTACCGCTAGTTCTCGGTGAAATGCAATGAAAACCACAAAGAGACACTACTTAACACCCCCTGGAATCACTGACATTCAGACGGACCATACAAAAGTTTGAAGGGATTGTTCTAACGGGAACTCTTGTACATTGTTTATGGGAATGTAGGATGTAACAAACACCTTGGATGAAAATCTGTCGGTGTTTTTCGTAAAACTAAACACACTTACCGTGTGATCTGATCATTCCACTCCTAGGTGTTTATCTAGAGCTTCCCAGGAGGCACTAATGGTAAAGAACCTGCCTGCCAACGCAGGAGACTCAAGAGACATAGGTTTGATCCCTGGCAATCCACTCCAGTATTCTTGACTGGGAAATTCCATGGACAGAGGAACCTGGTGGGCAACAGTTCATGGGGTTACAAAGAGTCAGACACAAGGGATCAACTGAGCACAAACACACAGGAGTCTATCTAAAATAAAATAAAACAAAGTAACTGTATTACTTTTGAAAAGCTAAGTCATAAAGCTTTCCCGAAGCATTAGGCCTATTAGAGTGCAAGTGTCTTCAAGAGGCAAGTTTGTGGTCTACACAACTAAGGATCCTCACTTAGTCTTTGCCCCATTGACCCACAGCACAGAGCGGAATGACTTACCTCTAGTGGCAATCCACTAATAAAATGTTGCAAATGTCAGTGAATCAGTAAATGAATAGAAGTATTTAAACGATGAATCATTGTAATGACTTGGCTTTATCCAGCTCATTTCACTCACAATGTGTGTGACGAGGCGGGAGATAAATCAGTATCTCACAAGCAATAAATACGCCAGAGAAACAGCATCCTCCCTTCAGTCATCAGGAGATCACCGTCAAGCAGCCAGTGAGGGCATTGAAGGAATTCACCAGCTGGTCTGATTTGTTCTGGTGGTGAGTCCAGCAATAAGCAGAGCATAAACAGGAGATACTATGGTCCACCAAGGCCAGAAGACTGCACCTTTCTCCAGTGTGACTTGATGCCATTTAGAAAAACTCTTCTAAGGTGATGCTATGAGCATTGATTTGGTCAAGTGCATTCTCCAATGCACCTTTGATTTTCCAAAAGTCTTGAAAGATGAAAACTGACATGCATCTAAGGATGGTGTTCTCTGTTCTGGGGGAATGAGAGTTACTGCCTCTTACTTCCTGAACAAGCTGGGACCTTCGAGAAAAGATCCTTCTATTGTAATTCCTGGACTAGAGAAACTTGCAGTAGTCAGAATCTCTTAAATCAACAAAATTGCTGTGTTCCGTCTAGATTATTCTTCCTAGAACTAAAAACTTAAAACAATGAGAGACAATGTAATCTTTAAAGTAAAAAAAAATAGCTTTTCGAGTGCAGAGATTCCTTGAAAGAGTAGTCGTTTTCCCACCGAACGTATTATTAGCAAACACTTCAGCACCCTAATTACTCTCACAGTGACTCCTGGAACACAAGTGAAAATGTCACTGTTAATGTCTTTCTGCCAGAATCTGGTACTGAAGACAGTTTAATTGGCTATTACAGTCCTGAAATAAGATGTAAATTATATAAATAGTTAAAACCCTCAAAGTCTGTGCAAACACGCTTTAAGTGAATCGCTCACAATTAGAAGGTCTGGTTGCCCAGTGAGGCCTCAGTGAGGCCAACCCCACAAAGCCGGGAAGCGAAACAGTCTGGAGCGGCTGTGTTTCGGGTCACAAACGGCTCACATGCCTCCCTGTCCTGACAGGACGGGAGGGTCCGGGTGCGGTGGGAAGACAGAAATATTTGTTCCCAGGCCCCAAGGCTTTCTGAGTTTTACATTTCTCTTTGAGTTTCAAATCTCTCTTCCGTCTGCAATGGAGTGAGAGGGTAACAGGCAGGAAGGCCAGGGGTCTCCAAATGGAGGAAATAGGCTGCAAGTGTCGGACAGTTTTTTTATCTCTCTCTTGAGAGGCAGGAGGAAACAAACAAGTTTTAGATTTTTTCCCCTTCTCTATACAGATTTAAAAAGAGGTTTCTCTTAAAATTCTGTGTTGCCATGACAACACCTGGCTCCACCTGAACTTAACTTTCCTCAAACCTGGAGCTAACCAATGCGTTTTTCTTATGGGCATATTTGTCTCAAGCTATGTTAATGTACTATGTATTTACCCTAGATTCTGTCTTCAAGTCGGTTCGCCCAAGACTCAGAACCGACTTGACAAACCAGTATGTTGTACTCATACATTGTTCTCCTAATCTATGTTAATGAAACTATATATTTGCTTGGAAATCTGCCTTTCTTCAAGATTCATGTCAATCATTTTATGGCCCAGGATGACTCACCTGGTGCCAGTGTTATTTCAAAATGCATGTTGTGGATGAGGGGCCTGGTGCCAGTCTCTAAGTTTTGAGACATTTCCTTTCTCTAATTAGCAGACCGCTAGTAGCTGTATAGCTCAGTTCAGTTCAGTTCAGTCACTCAGTCGTGTCCGACTCTTTGAGATCTCATGGACTGCAGCACACCAGGCCTTCCTGTCCATCATCAACTCCCGAAGTTCACACAAACTCATGTCCATCGAGTCGGTGATGCCATCCAACCATCTCATCCTCTGTTGTCCCCTTCTCCTCCTGCCTTCAATCTTTCCCAGCAGCAGGGTCTTTCCCAATGAGTCAGCTCTTCACATCAAGTGGCCAAAGTACTGGAGTTTCAGCTTCAGCATCAGTCCTTCCAGTGAATATTCAGGGTTGATTTCCTTTAGGACTGACTGGTTTGATCTCCTTGCAGTCCAAGGGACTCTCAAAGTCTTCTCGAACACCACAGTTCAAAAGCATCAATGCTGGAAGATAATTGCTTTACAACACCATGCTGGTTTCTGCGGTATGTCAATGTGAATCCGCCACAGGTATCCTTATGTCCCCTCCCTCTTGGACCTCCCTCCCATCTCAGCCCTCTGGGTTGTCACGGAGGACAGGGCTGAGCTCCCCGTGTCACGCAGCAGATTTCCACTGGCTATTTTTACAAATAGTCATGTACATGTTTCCACGCTACTCTCTCAGTTTGTCCCACCCTCTCCCTCCCACACTGTGTCCACAAGTCTGTCCTCTACGTCTGGTCTCCACGGCTGCCCTGCACATAGGTTCATCGGCACCATCTGAAGGCAGCTGTATCCTGGGGGGTGGGGCCCGAACATTCCCGCCAAGGAACAGGACAGAGCTTTCTGGACTGAAGCTAGCAGCACCCTTTGGGAAGCAGCGGAGTGTGGCGGAACTGGAGACGTGGGTAATCGTTGGATTCATGCAGGAAACGTGAGGAAGCTGCTAAGTGGGTGAGAAAGGCCTGACAGTGAGACCAGCAGGACTTGGGGCTCCATCCGTGCCCAGCGCTGTGCCCGATGCAGGCTTCTTCACCCGACCCTCAGCCAGTCCTTCCTGCAGCAGGAGGGATGCTGTCCTCAGTGGAAAGTGGGCCTCACAGGGCTGGTAAACCGCCCTGTTTTACCCAGATGTGGTTTTAATCTCCCATCTGTCAGGCACCAAAACCAAAGTCAGGGGACAGCTGGAAGAGGATTCTGATGCATGCTGAAGGTGTTTCAGATTCGTGGTAGGAAATAAACTGGTTTAAAATAAAAATCAAAGGGGACCTGGGGTATCTGAACGCCAGACCAAGGGATTTAGACTTTAACTGGTGTGGAGAACAGGAAGCTGGGAGGGCTGAGCAGGATTTATATAGTCAAATTGTTTTACAGAAAAAATAGTCATCGGTGAGCGAGTGAAGGTCACTCAGTCGTGTCTGACTCTTTATGACCCCATGGACAGCAGCCCACCAGTCTCCTCTGTCCACAGGGATTCTCCAGGCAAGAATACTGGAGTGGGTTGCCACTACCTCCTCCAGGGGATCTTCCTTATCCAGGGATCAAATCCAGGTCTCCCACATTACAGGCAGATTCTCTACTATTTGAGCCACCAGGGAAGTTTGTCAGTAAGCAGAGTGTATTCATGATATAGAAATGTTAGTTATAAGACTTATAAAACTAAGTTCAAGAAGTATTTTCCTAACTTTAGAATATCCAGTGAAAGTGAAAGATGCTCAGTCGTGTCCAACTCTTTGAGACCACATGGACTATACAGTCCATGGGATTCTCCAGGCTAGAATACTAGAGTGGGTAGCCATTCCCTTCTCCATGGAATTTTTCCAACCCAAGGATTGAACTCAGGTCTCCGGCATTGCAGGCAGATTCATTACTGGCTGAGCCACAAGGGAAGCCCAAGAATATCCAGTAGTATATATTAAATATTAAAGTCATACTATTAAAATTTTGACTATATTTTATTATCTCAGAAATATTAATTAGTTCAATATTATTCTTTAGGTAAGTGAAAAGTTGATTCTATTTTATTTCTCTTAAAGGAATTGCTAAGAATTATTTTTAAAAGAAAGTTAGAAAAGTAATTTTACAAATATAATCAATCAAATCATCTGTAAAATACACTAGAGTCCTAGGTAAAATAGCTTTATTACCACTTAGACCCTTGATTGTGGTTTTGACATTTCATTTTCCACTAGAAGAAAACAAGATTTGTTGGAGAAATTAGAGATTCCAGATCTGGGGCAGAAAATGCACAAGATGAGCCTGGAATACTTTGTTATTTTAGAAATTAAAAGGCTTCTAGAATCAAAGACTGAGAGGGCCACATCAAAGGGACTCAGAAGCCACCTTGAGAATCTTCCATTGGCCAAACTCAGAACAATCTGATCTTCACCAAGGGACATGTCTATAATGGATTGAACACTGTATGAACCCTTTATATTAAAAACCTGACTTGATGCTTTTCAGAGGCTGGAAGGAAATTGATTCATTATATTAAAAAGTGAAAGTCACTCAGTGGTGTCCGACTCTTTGTGATCTTATGGACTATACTATACAGTCCATGGAATTCTCCAGGCCAGAATACTGGAGTGGGTAGCTTTTCCCTTCTCCAGGGGATCTTTCCAACCCAGGGATTGAACCCAGGTCTCCTGCAATGCAGGTGGATTCTTTACCAGCTGAGCCACAAGGGAAGCCCATTATATTAAAAACTGGCAAGTAAAAGAGCAATGCTCTTCTTGGGTGAGCAATATCATGTAGAAACATCTATTTAAAGAAATATGCTAGCTAATACATGGACAAAAAGCCATAGGAATAGAATAACACCATTTTGCAACCCCAGTAGATCACAGGCTAAAGCACTGAGCATTGCCTCAACTGACATCACAAAAAGACAGAACCCAGACCTTACCTGTCTGCCGTTGACAGAACACATCACCCACCACCTTTGTTCTTGCCAGATGGATCCTGTTAGTCTTCTGTGGTTGTATAAAACACTGCTACACACTTGGTGACTTCACCAACACAGACAATTTCCTTACAGCTCTTGAGGTCAGAAGTCTCTCGGGGCTAAAACCCAAGTGACAGCAGACCAGTGTTCCTTTCTGGAGCCTCTAGAAGAAAATCTGTTTATTTCTCTTTTCCAGCTTCTGGAGGCCTCCTACATACTTTGGCTTATGGCCGCCTAACTCCGACCTCTGCTTTGATCATCACATCTTCTCTGACGGCCTTCCTGCTTCCCTCTTGTGAGCACTCTTGTGATTACCCTGGGTTTGCCTGAGTAACTCAGGGTACTCTGTCTCAAAATCCTGGATGGAGCAAATGTACAAAGTCTCTCCTGACATGTAAGGTAAGATATTCACAAACGCCAAGGATTTGGGCGGGGACATCATGGCAGGGGTTGGCGGGGGAGGGCATTATTCCTCTTGCTACAAGGATAGAATCTGCGTCTCAGTTGATCTTCAGGTTCAATTGCCAATCACCAGGGAACATGGACAGAGAAGAATGCTGATGACTAGTGAGGTGAGAATGCAATTCTCAGATTCCAGACTGCGAATTTCCGTTTTCAAAGAGACAACTGGTAAGAAAATGAACAGGATGGTGGGGAAAACTGAGACGAAAGTAAATATAAAATGTTTTTAAGAATCCTCTGTGTCTAGATGTGCACATGGGTGATAAATGATCAAGATGTGCGACGACCCGGTTACCATACAAATCAAGGAAATAATCAAGCTCTGAAAGGAAGGAGAGCTTGTGACTGGGGTAGGGGAGATCCGGGTGAGCCTGTCAAGCTGTGTTGACTGGGTAGCACTGGCTGACTGTTAGCCTTTACTAATTTGTTTGCCTTTAATAATTTGTTAAGATAATTTTTTAAAAGACTTAATTGCAGTGCCCCAAACTGAGAGAATGTTCTAAGGATATTGTACTTTGTTTATTGCCATTTAAGACCACACTTTATTTTTTAGCAGTTGTATCACACTAATGACTCATAAAATATGCTGTTGACCCAGGGCCAGAGGCTTTGTCTCAGATACTTGCCTCCCGCAGTCTAAGGAGTCGACTCTACATTCTTATGTGCAAGGGAGCCACTCGGGGGAATATGGTATTTGATGTGTACTGGTGTCTAGCAAAGTAAAGAGAGTGTTTTCTTGTTTTTTCCGTGACAGAATCTGCTTTTTTCTTGAAACCATTATTAATCAGAAATGTATTAATTTTAAAAAATGATGAAAAAAAACCGACTATCAAAAATTCACGTCGCATTTTTTTTCCCGGAGGCTGTGTCTGTGATGTTCTACTGTCAGAAGAAAAAAATAAAATACCATGGAAAGCATAGAAACCACCAACACCTAAGGTCAAAACTAACAAATGAAAGAATTTAATTAAAGTTATTATGCTCCCCATAAGCAGAAGACTCAGAATGTGTTGAAGAGCTAAGGTTCTTCTCTGGCTTTTATCAATAATGTAGACTGAAGCCCAGGGCATCCGCTTCAAGATGGCTAAGCACACAAATCTACCTCCATCTTTATTCTACTGAATTAAAGAAAGAGTTGTTAGTCACTCAGTCATGCCCAACTCTTTGAGACCCCATGGACTGTAGCCCACCAGGCTCCTTTGTCCATGAGATTCTCCAGGCAAGAATACTAGAGGGGGCAGCTGTTCCCTTCTCCAGGGGATCTTCCCGACCCAGGGACCAAATCTGGGTCTCTTGTTTTGCGGTAGATTCTTTATCACTGAACCACCAGGGAAGCCCAGCTGAATAAAGACAAAATACCGAAATAAGAATAAGTATGCCACATGATCTGAGGCATCAAGAGTAGGGAAACTGGGTGACCTTGGGGCCGCTCATGGAGTAACTAATTCAAGACTTATAGTACAGCTGTGTCACTTCTAGCTATTGAACTACTGGACCCTAGTTTGCCCCAGCTAACTCTGGAAGAACCATTTCCTACAAGGAGGGAGTTCTGCTTTGAGTTTTGCTTCAAGAATGAAACTTGGGCACAGACCAGACATGGGACAGTGTCTCAGTGTTTTCTGGCAGTGGACAGAAGCCCCTGATAACCAGAAAGTCAAGCCTCCCCTCACCTGAGAGAAAAACCTGCTCATACAGGCTGGTGGAATGACAGTCTCCTATCACAGCAGCAGCAGCACTGGTAAATTCTAGAAGAGGTGTGTTGGACAGGGGCTCTCATCCATGGAACCTGAAAGGAATCAGGTCAAGCTTCCCAACTCTGCCTTTCCACCTGCAGAGCTAGGAAGTTAAGCTAATCCCTCTCAGTCTGCAGAATCATAAATGAGCTCATCTGCCTACCCAGCCAGCAAAGGTCCATCTAGTCAAAGCTATGGCTTTCCCAGTAGTCACGTACAGATGTGAGAGTTGAATCATAAGGCTGAGCGCTGAAAAATTGATGCCTTCAAACTGTGGTGCTGGAGAAGACTCTTGAGAGTCCCTTGGACAGCAAGGAGATCAAACGAGTCAACCCTAAAGGAAATCAGTCCTGCATATTCATTGGAAGGACTGATGCTGAAGCTGAAGCTCCAATCCTTTGGCCACCTAATAAGAAGAGCTGACTCACTGGAAAAGACCCTGATGCTGGGAAAGATTGAAGGCAGGAGGAGAAGCAGCTGACAGAGGATGAGATGGTTGGATGGCATCACTGACCCAATGGGCATGAGCTTGAGCAAACTCAGGGAGATATTGAAGGACAGGGAAACCTGATGTGCTGTAGTCCATGGGATCACAAATAGTCAGACTGAGTGACTGAACAACAATCTACCTGGGAAGATTACCAAGAAGAAAGCGGATGGCATGGGGACTAGCACATGGCATGCTCTCCAAGCAGAGCTCTGCTCAATTTCCCATACCAGCTCATATCCCATTTACAGCACCACGCAGCAGGCTTCACCACGTGGATCCTCCTGCTGTTGCAGCAGATTTGAGCAGCTCAGCTGCCAATCATATTGTCTGCCAATCAGATTTGATCTAAGAGACCCAGAGGCTGAGTCTTTGAATTTTATTTGTAAAGCACTGTGGCAAACAAGGGCCTCTCATGTGGCTCAGTAGTAAAGAATCTGCCTGCCAATGCAGGAGATATCAATCCCTGGGTTGAGAAGATTCCCTGGAGAAGGAAATGGCAACCCATCCCAGTACTCTTGCTTGGGAAATCCCAAGGACAGAGGAGCCTGGTAGGCTGCAGTCCATGGGGCCGAAAAGAGTTTGGCAGGACTGAGTGATTGAGCATGATAGCAAACGTTCCTGAACTTGGTAAAACTGAAATCATCTTCCTCTTCTTGAGCTAGTTTAAATGAGTTTCTGTTTCTTACAGTCAACCAACCAGTCCAGGTTTAGCTGACACTCACAGATGCCAGCTTTCTCTCTGTCCCTATTTACTGTGATAGAGTCGGGGGGTGGAGGTGACTGCCATCTTCACAAGGTCTTTCTACAGTGAGTCAGGAATGGGTTCAATCATGGGGCCAAACTCTCCCCACCTACAAACTGGACCTGCTGATGCATCTCCTATGCTTGCGTGTTCATTTGCTCAGTCATGTCTGACTCTGCTCCCCCATGGACTATAACCCGCCAGGTTCCTCTGTCCATGGGATTCTCCAGGCAAGGATACTGAAGTGGATTGTCATTTCCTCCTCCAGGGGATCTTCCTGACCCAGGGATCGAACCCATGTCTCCTGCCTTGGCAGGCAGATTCTTTACCACTGAGCTATCGACCTTCTGTGTTCGGATAATGAGAAATTCCATTCAACAGGCTATTAATTATTTTACTCAGCATGAGTATTAAGTGTATCATCTTATAAGAACAAATTAATATAGGCAATTTTAGAATTTATAGCTATTCATTGTGCCTTTAAATATTCAACAATATGTAGTGAAAATTCATCCACTTCTTAATCTCAGATTTTCAATATTTTTAATCTCTCATAAACCAAAAGTTGGGTTCGTACTCAGCATTTTGGAAAGCTCCCTTAAATGAATAGTGAATAGCAACACTGCCAATAAAGACAAATGGCAACAATAAGAGCTAACATTACTGAGACTTTATTATGTGACATTTCATAAATTTGGCACAGACATTAACTAGTTTGCCCAATTCCACCAAATCAGCAGTGGTGGAGCTACAGTGTGCAGGCACACACCTCGGGTATCATAGGCACTGTCGTGTCTTACCCAGCTCTCCCCATCAGGCTGGTGCCAACCTACCAGCTGCCCTAGATTTGTGGCTGGGGGGATACCCCCAGCCCCACGGCCCATAGACAATGGGTTACTGACACAGGGCACACGACACTCCTCTGTCTCAGTGGGTTAGCAACGTGATGATGTGACTTAGGTCCAGAGTCACCCCCTCCCCAGCCTGGATCTTCCCCTGAAACCACACTCTGCTCAAATCCTGCTTCCCTGTTTTGAGTCTCTTACTTTTCCACAGTTTTTCTCCCTCCCTGAGGATCACTGCCTCTGTGGTCATGGGCACGTGAATCTGTGACTCTGCTTCTTGGGAACCTGACCCAAGACAGCTGGCTTCCTGTCTTCAAATGTGCAACTTCTGTGCCTGGAAAGCAGGGGGAGAAGGAGTGGCCCAGCACCATCACTCCCCGTGACCCGCCCAGGATGGGCTGTGCTTTCCATCTCAACGGTGTTGGGCTCCTTCACCAGAGGTGATGCCCCCAGTGGAACCCAGGAAGGTCCTTGTCAGTGTGGACAAGGCTGAGGCTGTCTGCTGGGCTGCTTACGCTGTGGACTCAGCAGGTGGAGAAAACAGCTGCCTTGACCCCAGGGTAACTTCCCCTGAACACCGTGAGGTCATCACAGCACTAGGGTGCTTAGGTAACCCATGAGGTGTTTCTAAGTGCCTCATACACAGTTAGTGATAGGTAAATTGATGCTTTTGAACTGTGATGCTGGAGAAGACTTTTGAGGGTCCCTTGAACTGCAAGGAGATCCAACCAGTCCATCCTAAAGGAGATCAGTCCTGGGTGTTCATTGGAAGGACTGATGTTGAAGCTGAAACTCCAATACTTTGGCCACTTGATGCGAAGAGTTGACTCATTGGAAAAGACCCTGATGCTGGGAAAGATTGAAGGCAGGAGGAGAAGGGGACAACAGAGGATGAGATGGTTGGATGGCATCACCAACTCAATGGACATGAGTTTGGGTAAACTCCGGGAGCTGGTGATGGACAGGGAGGCCTTGTATGCTGCGGTTCATGGGGTCACAAAGTGTCGGACACTACTGAGCGACTGGACTGAAACAGAGCAGCCATAGCCTGACAAGTTTATTCTCCAGGGTCTCAGAAAGATCAAGATTGAAGGATGGGTCAACACACCAGAGAGTCCCCAAATCAGCTGAAATTCTACTGAGTGGGAGGATTCAGAGCTGGCGGTAGAAGAGGGGGACTTTTTCAGCTGCGGCCGTCTGTGTCAGTGGTGGGCACCATTTCTCCTCCACAGCGTGACTTTTGTATGTTTCCCTTGTAACCCCAGAACCGTAGGTGGAGTGAAGCTAATGGAGACAGTGGATTTGGGCGGTGCATGGGGTGGACTGTCATAGGCAAAGTGGTGCCCCACAGGATCCCCTTAACCAGGCTGGCATTCCCGCCCCCCCAGTTCCCTGGAGCTGACAGGAGCTGCTCCACCTGAGAAGGAGCACAAGCCCCCTCCCCACCGCCACCCCCTTCACTGATGCACGTTTGATATGAGGGAACAGAATCCGGCCCCCTTAACTCAGGGGGTACATCTCAGCAGTTGGTTTATGCCCCAGAATGCCCCTCACCGAGACTAGACCAAAGCCAGGCTTTGTGACCTCACCCTTGCTGGGCTCTCGCTCCTTCTGACCCTGCTTCTCTCCCTTCAGCCCGATTTTCCCTCAATAAATCGCGAGCACCCAAATCCCTGTCTTGAACTCTGCTTTTAAGGACCCCAACCTAAGCCGCTGGGTGTGAAGTTAATCCACATTTAGTTATCATCATTCCCATAAGAAGAAAAACACAACTTCTGATTTTTCAGTTGTTTTCTTACAACTCATCTTGAAATTTTACTGAGTCTAATATTTAGCAGACTAAGAGTCACAAGAGTACAAGACAGAATGATGTTCTAAACAACTGAGATGGCAAAATTAAAATCACCAGCCTGACACGGTAGTAGCTCAGGTGGTAAAGAATCCACCTGCAGTGCAGGAGACCCCAGTTCGATTCCTGAGTCAGGAAGATCCACTGGAGAAGGAAAAGGCTACCCACTCCAATATTCTGGCTTCCCTTGTGGTTCAGCTGGTAAAGAAACTGCCTGCAATGCAGGAGACCTGGGTTCGATTCCTGGGTTGGGAAGATCCCCTGGAGAAGGGAAAGGCTGCCCACTCTAGTATTCTGGCCTGGAAAATTCCATGGACTGTATAGTCCACAGGGTCACAAAGAGTTGGACACAACTGAGCGACTTTCACAGCCTGACATAATTGCTTCATCAAAAAATCATTGTCTTCCTACACATAGCACTGAGTCATCAATAAAAGACTTTCTAATTACCCAAGAGCCCAAATGGATCGATTTCACTTGTTCCTGTTGTCACTTGCTAAAATTTCATTCTATATGAGGTGATGGCCCATCTTTGCGAAAAAAATAAGTGACTCATTTCCAACTGACAAGATTATTTCCCTCACAGTCCCAGAAACTGGTTATCAAAACTTAAGGACACATTTGTAATGATATTTTAAAAATAATTTCTCTCTTGTCAACCATAACTGTGACAACTTGTCAATGATGTAATTTTGCTCATGGTTTAGAAACATGGAAATCTTTGCGGAAAGTCTCCCAAACAGCCAGAACATGGGTGTGTTTGCATATGTGTATATCAGTTGTAAAATTACACAGATCAAAGACCAGAGCAATGTATTAGGGTCCCCAGGTTGTTATCAGTGAAACAGGGAAAAAATGACAACAGAGAGTTTCAGTATAAGAGGGAGGCTCTCAGAGAAGACTCTGCAGCCTGAACCTCCAGGAGCCACCCCCAATCCCTCACATCTCCCTCAAGCCTCTTTTGTTCTTCTTTAATGTTACTCTATCGGGGTAAGAATAGACAAGAATTGACAAGAGATCCGTCCCCTTAAACACGTATGAAGTACTGTATTGTTGACTACAGGTACAGTGCCGTCCATGGGTCTCTAGAACTTAGCCATCCTTCTTTAACTGAAACTTTACGCCCCTTGGTTAGGAATCCCTTCACTCTACCCTTTGATTCAATGAACCCGACTATTTTCAGACGCCTCGTTTAAGTGCAGTCATGCAGCATCCGTCTCTCTGCAACTGGTTAATTTCATTAGCATCTGGTCCTTGAGATCCATCCACGTTGTCGCCTGTGGAGAAGCATTTCCTTCCTGTCTGAATCGGTCTTCCACTGTGTGTAGGGACCGCCTTTTCTTTCTCCGTTTATCTGTGGATGGACTTGGAGGCTGTTCCCACACCTCGGCTTGTGTGAATAATGCTGTGGGAGTGCACTGTCTCTTTGAGATCCCGGTTTCAGTCCTTTTGGATGGATCCCCAGACATAGACTGCCGGGTCATACGGTAGCTCTATTTCAGCTTTCTGAGGGCCTCCACACTCTTCTCCACAGGGGCCGCAGCCATCTGCCTTCCCACCCACGGGGTACAAGGCTTCCGTTTCGGGGACCGTGCCTCAGTGCCAGGAGCCGGAGTGATGGTCCCGGAGCAGAGCTAAAGCCTCTGACCTGAGTCTAGACTTTCCCTGAAGTTGACATTCCAGGTGGGGGATGACGGCTGAGAGCACGTCGCACGCACAAGATACGCTCTCCATGTAAGGCCGGCAGTGTCGTCAAGTCAGTCCCCCAGGAGGGTGGGCTCATCCCCTCCACGCACCACTGGGAAGGACTCCTCCTGCCACAGGGAATCACTTCCGAGCTACGTGCAGCCATTTCTAGATGCCAAGGACAACCGCCCACATGACCAAGAATTTCCGAGCAGCCTACCAACTGTTTTATAACAAAAGGGAAAACGAAAACTTAACCCAAATATATGGACACTTTTTTAAAATACTAGAATATTTCAAATACACAAGAAATAGGAAAAAAGATAGCAAGCACTCATTTAACATTATTCTGCCAAGAAATATTGACTGGTTACTCCCATTACGTAAGATTTTTTTGAAGAATCAATGTGTTTGACACCAGTTTTTATAACTGCATTCTGATCGCTTCGTAAAAGTCACTACTATTCTGAAACTGTATCATTTGTGACATTTAATTTTTTTATTTTATATTATCATGTACGTAGATAATAGAGTGGTCATTTGTGTCATGAAATTTGCTTGAATAACAAATTGTTCTGAATGTATTCTTCTGCGATGTGTCTCTTCATTCCCATAGAACAGAAACAAATTTTTTTCTTTTTCTTTAATTAAAAATTTGGCCCACCCTTTGCTTCCCACTTCTGGCAACCAAAATCTGTTCTCTGTATGAGTTTGTTTTTTGAGGATTTTTTAGAGTATTTTTTAATATTTCATATATAAGTGAGATTATACAGTATTTGCTTTCTCTCTCTGACATTTCACTTAGCATAAAGCCCTTCATGTTCATTTCTGTTGTCACAAAGGCAGGGTTTTCTTCTTTTTATGGCTGAATAATATTCCATTTTGCTATCCAAAAGTCTACAAGCAATAAATGCTGGAGAGGGTGTGGAAAAAATGGAACCCTCTTACACTGTTGGTGGGAATGCAAACTAGTACAGCCACTATGGAGAACAGTGTGGAGATTCCTTAAAAAAAATGGAAATAGAACTGCCGTATGACCCAGCACTCCCACTGCTGGGCATACACACCAAGGAAACCAGAATTGAAAGAGACACATGTACCCCAATGTTCATCACAGCACTGTTCATAACAGCCAGGACATGGAAGCAACCTAGATGTCCATCGGCAGACGAATGGATAAGAAAGCTGTGGTACATATACACAATGGGACATTACTCAGCCATTAAAAAGAATACATTTGAATCAGTTCTAATGACATGAATGGAACTGGAGCCCATTATACAGAGTGAAATAAGCCAGAAAGAAAAACACCAATACAGTATACTAATGCATATATATGGAATTTAGAAAGATGGTAATGATAACCCTATATTCGAGACAGAAAAAGAGACACACATGCATAGAACAGTCTTTTGGACTCTGTGGGAGAAGGTGAGGGTGGGACGATCTGAGAGAATAGCATTGAAACATGTATATTATCATATGTGAATCAGATCGCCAGTCCAGGTTCGACGCATGAGACAAGTGCTCAGGGCTGGGGCAATGGGATGACCCAGAGGGATGGGATGGGGAGGTAGGTGGGAGGGGGGTTCAGGATGGGGAACACATGTAAACCCACGGCTGATTCATGTCAATGTATGGCAGAAACCACTACAATATTGTAAAGTAATTAGCCTCCAACCAAAATAAATTAATTAATTTAAATAAATAAATAAATAAACATAAGGTAAAAGTAAATATATATATATTCCATTTTGTGTCTGTGTGCTTTTGTGTGTGTGTGTGCATTTCACTTCTCCTTTATCCATTCATCCACTGATGGACACTTAGTTTATTCTCAAACTTGGTTATTGTAAATAATACTACAAAGAATAAGGGGGTGTAGATAACTTTTGAGGATAGTGATTTCATTTTCTTTGAATAAATAGGCAGATGTGGAATTGCTGGATCATGTCTTGGTTCTACTTTTAATTTTTTGAGGAAACTTCATATTGTTTTCCCAAAGCAATGTTTTAACATTATTTTTTTTTTAGATAAACCCATGTTTATATTGTGTGTATATAATTTTCTAATCTTTTTTATTGTAACAATGTTTGTTTTATTTAAAAAGACTATAATTATCTAATTATTCACTAATGAGGGCATATGTATTTTTTTAATCTTAGACTTTTTTATAAAGGGCGTTGTGGAATACTGAGAGAAGGGTCAGCCCATCTGGATTAACTGCTCCACATAGACTCTATCACATGAAAGTATCAATATGTTTAATAGTGCCTAACTGATGGAAACTCAGGTTGTTTTAAAAGATGCAATTATTTGTGAACATAGCCATAATTTTCTAGTGTTTATCATACCTCTTCTGTAATACACTTTAAGGGAATATATGTGTGTGTCTATGTACACACATGAATGCGTGCATTTTAAAAACGTGCTTTTTATATATTTATTTTATTTATCATTTCATATTTCTTCATTACTGAATTTGGTTCTCTAATGTTTTGTTTAAACGTTTACGTCTATGACCCTTGGTGACGCTTTTCCTCGTCTATGTTCTCCATGTTTCATTTAGAAACGAAAGCAAGGTTACCCTAGATTTGTAAAAGTTGTTCATACATTTTCCTGATCTTTCAGTGTTCTGGGGCAGTTTGTACATGGTAAGATTCATTATCTAGCTCATGAAGGTTTGGTAAAATTGCCAGTGTAGTGAACTGTGTCTGACACATTTTTGTAGGCAGTCTTCAGAATTAATTCAGGGCTTATTTAGGTTTTCTCATCTTCTTGTATCAATTTTGGTTTTTAGAGTTTTGTTTTTGAAGGGGATTTTTGATCAATGCCATAAATTTTTCTGTGGATTTGGCTTATAATTTTTAAACTCTGTTCTGTATTATATCCCTATCTTACTCTTAATTTATATGTCTTTGTCTTAACTGATTTTACATTCTTTGTAAATCATCAAATTTTTATGGTTGTTATTGACCTTCTCTAAGATTATTTATTGTACATTTAGTTAACTTTTTCTTTTGTTTTATTATTTATTTCCATCAATTTATTCCACTAATTAATTTCTTTAATAAAAGTTCAACACTTGACATTAATTTTTCACCTTCCTCCTTTTGTGAGATATAGACTTGAGACTATGAAGTTCCCTACAGGAATTTCTTAAACTGCATCTTAAAAGTTTCAGTATATACATTTCCTTTGTAGGTTGGTTTCAGATTTCTTAAGTTTTATTTCCTTTTCTGATCAATAAGATACATGAAGCTGATTTTAATAGATATTTCTAGTGCATAGTTATTTTATCATGGTATTGATCTTGAATTTCTGTGTTAGGCAGAGAGTCATATAATGTGTTTTCTATAATATAAAAAGTGCTTCTATATACAGAAAATGACAGGGTTATTGATAATCACAGTATTAATCTTCAAAGACCTTGAAGAATGCTAAGCAGGATCAGAATTTTCTAAGGGTCAATGGAACTTAGATAGATCAAGTCACATTGGATGATGCTTGGAACCCATAAACAGGACAAAATTTGGTGACGCAAGTCATCATAAGAAACACTAGAATCATGCCATATTTAGGGAATTTTATTTTTATTTTTTTTGTTTTTTTATTTTTCTACAAACCCTTGTGTCAAGGGCTGACTTTCAATAGATCGCAGCGAGGGAGCTGCTCTGCTACCTACGAAACCCCGACCCAGAAGCAGGTCGTCTACCAATGATTTAGCACTAGGTTCCCCACGAACGTGCGGTGCGTGACGGGTGGGGGGGCGGCCACCTTTCCGGCCGCGCCCCGTGTCCCGGGAGGAAGGGCTCTCTGCACCGGACCCTGGTCCTGACGCGCGGCGGAGTGCGCCGCGCCACGCCCCGGGGGACGCGGGCGATGGCCCGCCTAGGGAATTTTAAATCATCATTCTCAATGTTGTTCTTTTAAACACTTCTAAGGCCAGCTGAGAAATTCTGAAATAAAATAGTTCATTGTAATGCAGCTCCAGTCAAAATTAACATTTATCTTCAAGTTCGAAGATTTTAGACTCTGTCCAGTGCTTAGTACGCACCAGTTAGTAACGTGAAACACCACCTGGACCATGTAACCAGGCAGTGTGTGTGAACCAGGCTGCAGAGTCTCCAAGACCCCTCATCAGGTTGGTTCTGGGTCACAGCGCCCTGCTGTGTGACCACAGACTCACCTGCTGCTCCTGGGATGGCAAAGCAAACACAGCGGGATCACAGTCCTGCACGAGGTGGAGAGAACTCTGCAGGGTTGGTCATTTAAGGCCACGTGACAAAGAAGGTTTCCATCCTCCCAGGAGCTCTGGAGTCACCTTTTCCCATTTGCAGCACAAATCAGATGCCTTTTGGGTGACAAGGAACATTCCTGGACTCTTCCTCAAAACAAATACAAGAGACATGGCTGACCTTATCATCAGAGAAGAAAATGAGACCTGAAAATAGATGAGAAGCAGAACCATCCCTTCCACAGAAGGAAAGGGAGGCTGGGTTTATGATGAATGGTGAGGATATTCTTAGCCCGGAGGCACAGAGCCATCTCTGTGTTAGTCCCTGTGGGCACAGCAGCCTGCCTCCTTCCTGGAGCCCACCGCTCTGCCCAAGGGCGGGGTGGGGGTGCTGAGCCAGCTATGTGACTCTTTGTCTATTGCTCATTAGATAGTGGCTCAGAATGCAGTTCACAGGATGAAACTAAAAATTATAAACTTGGTTGCAGAGAGCAGGTTGCATCCATGAGAAAACATTCTCCTGGAAATATTGACATTTTAATTTCTTCAATTTCAATCATGATTTACTATAAGAGACTGCCTAAGAGTTGACCTATGAGAGTGAAAGAGGAGGGGAGGAAATAACCTTAAAATGAGCTACTGTTATATGTAGTAACCTTTCCTTCATTATATCAGGTAGTCCTCCAACAAGACTGCATGTCTGTATAAGGATCCCTGTTTTTGCAGGTGTGCTGTGCTAAGTCACTTCTGTCATGTCTGACTCAGTGACCACATGGACTGCAGCACGCCAGGCTCCTCTGTCCATGGGGATTCTCCAGTCAAGAATACTGGAGTGGGCTGCCATTTCCTCCTCCAAGGGATCTTCCAGACCTGGGGATCGAACCTGCATCTCTTACCTCTCCTGCACTGGCAGGTGAATTCTTTACCTCTAGTGCCTCCTGGGAAGCCAATATTGCAATTCAGAAAGATCAATGGGTTTATGCCAGAAATGACCTAGATACAAACTTGTTTCCTCCAAAAGCCACCATCCCAGGCTGATACCCAAAATTCAGAAGAGTTTGAGTCAAATCTAGTACTGAGATGTAGAAGATAAGATCTCCCAGGATTCCTGGCATTGCCAGCTCCCTAAGGGCTGAGCTGAAGAGAGAAGCCATTTGAAGGGGAAAGCCTTCATCTCCACACACTTTCTCTCCTCATGGCCTCTGCATTCTCTGTGTGCCTTGCTCACAACATCTGTTCACCCCATCTCCCACCTCCAGCAGCCTCCGAGAGGCATCCACCTCAGCCAAGAGGCTACCTTCCTGGGAAGCCAGCACTGCCTTGGTGCCCTGAGTGCACCCGCATGCCGTGAGCTGAATGGTGTACCCCAGAAGGTATGCCCACATGGAATCCCAAACGTAACCATCCTTAGGACCTTTGTAGACATAACCAAGATGAAGACATTGACATGAGATCCTCCTAGATTGAACTTCCCTGGTGAATCATATGGTAAAGAATCTGCCTGCAATGCAGGAGACCCCGGTTCAGTCCCTGGGTGGCGAAGATCCCCTGGCAGAGGACAGTATTCTTGCCTGGAAAATTCCACGGACAGAGGAGCCTGGTGGGCCACAGTCCATTGGGTCTCAGAGAGTTGGATGCAACTGAGAGAATGAGCATGCACACACGCATCCTGACTTAGAGGGGACACGGTGACAAGTGTCTTTCTAGGAGACAGAAAAGGAAAACACGGAAGGGAAGGGCACGTGACCGCAAAGACAAAGACTGGGTGAGGCGTCCAGAAGTCATGGCCAGCAGAGACTGGGTGATGCATCCACAAGCCAGGGTGTACCAAGCCCCTACCAGAATCCGGGGAGAGTCTCCCCACACAACGCTCAGAAAGAACCCCTCGCCGACACCTTGATCTTGGGCCTTCTGGCTCCCAGAACTGTGTGAGCATAAACACCCTTGATTCCTGCCACTCAGCGCGTGGTCCTTTGTCATGCTTGCTGCCTGGTTACACATGGCTCCCTCACATCAGCACCCTTGCCTTCTTCTTAGACATCTTCCCAGGGTTTAGCACAGCATGTGGCACATTCTGGATGTTTAAAATGTCCATGGATGGCCACCTTTCCTGCCCTGGGCTCCATCACATAAAACCACCCTCTCCTGTAGCCTGTAGACCACAAAAGCAGCCTTTCCCATTTATTGGGAACTAGCCACAGACCTGGTATTTTGCAGACAGTTTAGTGTCCCACTTTGTCCCTCTCAATAACTCAGAACAGTTATCATGTTTGCCACTTCACAGTTGGAAGAACAGAGAGGCAACTAGGTCAGCCATCTGAGCCAGAGACTCCTAGTACTGTGCCGGGGTGGTGGGGGGCTGTGGTCTGAGTCACTTGAGTCCAGTTCCTGACCGTGTGGTTCCCCAGCTCTAGCTAGGACTGATGAAAGAGTTAATGAGTTGTGCACATCACCTTGTCATTGGCCACTTTATCTTACATGGACTTGTTGAAGTCTGCCTGATAGGAGATGAATGGGTGTTAGGTCAGTGCAATGCACCAGCAGAAGCCAAGGAGAGGCGACCACAAAGGGAACAATGCTGCCCCCTCCTGACACCAACTGCTGATGTCCCTACAGCTGTGTCAATCTCTGAAAAGCCAGCAGAGAACGGATCTGCCTTACAAACGAGGACACCTTGGCGTGCCCTCTCTAGGTCCCTTGCATCCAGAACCAGCTGTCAGCCTTCTGTCCAGGCCTTCCTGCAGAATCCCACACTCCTTGGAAGCCCCTTTCCTTACTGTGAATGTGTCAGAGTCTATCTAATGTGTACAAATCTCAAGACAGCTAATGGGATCCATTGCAGGTAAATCAATACCTTATTCACTGTTTGCACATCATTTGTAGGGAGGCAGGAACTGAAACAAAGCATTAGCCGATATTTTTTATGGGATGATCACCAGAGTGTTGGGAACATTTGTTTTAATTTCTCTTCTTTAGGGGTTTCCAAGGAGACCAGTCAGATAATGAAGGGCTTGTTCTATCAAGCATGTGCCCCTCCACCTCTCTCGGTTGGCTCACGATTAATCACCATTAATCACCACTTGCACGTCACTCTCAGTCTCTGTTGGCTGTAAACGTGTCTTCAGAGGTGCCCCTCAGACCACCGTGCGGTCTTCTACCCTGAGCTCTCAGCCATGGCTCCGGAGGCAGCAACCACACTGTTCTCCAGATCAAAGAAAAGGAGCCAAAAAAAAAAAAAAATCAGATGGGGGGGGGGCTCTCACTGGGGGTCTGGTTCCACGTGGTCATTATTTTGCTTTGATGTTATTGTTTAGTCACTAACTTGTGTCTGACTTTTTTGCCACCCCATGGACTGTAGCCCGCCAGCCTCCTCTGTCCATGGGATTCCCCCGGCAAGAATCCTAGAGTGGGTTGCCATTTCCTCCTCCAGGGTATCATCCCGACCCAGGGATGGAACCCGCATCTCCTGCATTGGCAGGTGGGTTTATCACCCCTGAGCCATCAGGGAAGCCCAGTGCTTTTGCTATTCACGATTAAAGCAAGACAAACACCAGGCATGTTTACTAACACTTCAGCACGAAGCCCATTTCAATGCTAGCCACAGACCAGAAAGCCTCCCGTCATCTCAAGGGTACCAGCGAGGATCTGCGTTGGCCTTGCTCCGCAGGATTGGTGAGCAGCTCTGGAGCCAGATTGCCACAACAGACAGAGCACCTCCCCATGGGAGCTGACACTTGGGGAAGCTGCGTGGGCCAACCGCTCAGGCTGCCCTAAACCCTCTTCACACCTGAACATCTGTCCTGAGGCTCCAGGGCTCCTTTGGGGCTGATCCAAAGTCCCTACAAGCCCACTGTTCCCAGGGCATGTCATGATGCATAGCCCCCAGTGCTTCTCAGACTTTCAGGGGCTCCTCGGCCCAAATATGGGATGAAGACTCCGGTAACAGTCAATCTGAGTAAAGTAACTTTCAACTCACCCTACCCAGCAAGGGCTGGCAACCAAACTGTCCAAGCAAAGAATTCTTTGCTTTTATTTTTAAGTGGAAAAACATCTGTCATAAGTATATGTGTATTTCAGAAATCTATTCTGTTCGGATTAGGATCGGAGTGCAGTAGAGAAGGGAGTGTATCTCCTGACCTTCAGTCTCCCCAGCCAATGTCACTTTTCATGCCCTTTCCCTTCGTCCGCTTTATTTTAAATTATCCCTGTGGCTGTTTCCTACTTAATCTCCTTTGAATAAGAGAATCAAATTCTTTTTTGAGAAACAGGTAATGAGGATTAACCTTTGACTTCAAGTGTTGACTGTTTAGGATGTCCCAGGGACGGCCATTACCACACTTACCCACGTGTGGCCTCTCCCGGATGACCCACCGTGGACCACCTCCTCCTTGCTCTAATGCCAGTTGACCCCGCAGGCTGTTCAGCCCACCCTGGTCTCTGGACACTGGCCTTAGGATCCACACACTCACCCGGTAGCCTCCCTCTCCTTAGCGCTGTGGCCATCCCCTGGGGCCCTGTAACCTCTCCACCTGTGATGAAGCACTCAGCTCAGCCCTGACCTTGCTCCTTTGTTTTTCCACCTGGGAAGCATTAATGCTCTGAGTTATTGGCATTCTCAGAACTAAGGCCACCGACCCCTTGGATAAGCCAAAGGAAGTGAGCCCTGTTTGAAGAACTTCAAACATAAGCTGGTCAAGTCCTGTCCTAGGGTCCTCTCCTGCCTCCCATTCCCACTCCAAGTCACAACCTGCAGGACCTTCCCAAGGTCAGCCTAAATGGAAAGCATCTGCCTTTCCTCTGATCATGGAAAATTCCAGTCTCCTTTGTGCACTGTGGCTCTGGGGGATCACAGCAATTCAGAGAGGTCACAGGAGGATTTTGGATAATGAGTGTTTTACTCTTTCCAATCTGGCATTGTTGGTAAGGAGGGAGAGTATACACAAACCAAGAGGGCAAAGTCTGTGTGTGTCAGCCGCCCTTTGCCTCCACTCTCACTGACCAGCATCTCTCTCTGCCTCCTGGCTCCATGTCCATCTTCTTCACTCCATCACCCCTGTAGGCACCACGATCTCCAACCAGTGCCAAGGCCCTCACTGTCCTGGGGTCCCTCAGAGGGATGACCAGCCCTACACAGCTGACATTACAAGCTCCATGACCTGAAAGTACAGTGCATCTTCCACACCCTCTGATTTGAATCTTTAAATTAATTGCTCATGTTTAAAATGAAGCACATGTTCATTCCCAGCTTTTTTCATAAATAAAATGCCTGGCAGTGCTCAGTCTGCTTTTCCATGTGGCACCATTGACCAGAGCCAGGGGGTAGCCACTCAGTGCATTTCACTGTTGTGGGTTGAATGCGTCCTCCCAAAATTCACGCATTGAATTCTAATCCTCAATGTGATGGTCTCTGGAGATGGCCTTTGGCTGTGATTAGGTTGTGAAGGTGGAGCCCTCATGAAAGGAATTAGTGCTCTTATAAGAGGAAGCCAAAGAGCAGGAGAGTTTTGTTCTGTTTTGCTTTGTTTCCTCCATTTGAGGACCTAGTGGAAAGGAAGATGTCTGCAACCCAGAAGAGGGTTCTTACCAGAACCTGGCAATGCTGGCACCTGATTTCTGACTCTCTGGCTTCAGAAATGTGATAAATGAATATCTATTGTGTATAAGGTGTCCAGTTTATGATGTTGTGTTACAGCAGCCCTAACTTTTATAACACACTAACCAAGTAACCAGCCAACTCATAAGATGATTGAGTCCCTCACCACTAAGATCCTGTATCAAGGATGGAGTGACCATCTGTAGACACATCTCTAAATCACTAGCTCTCTGAATTGACAGCTGCCCACTGGGACCATCTGAGTCTTTTAAATCGTGTTGCTCTGATTTAATGAATCTGGAACACAGCCTGGGCACTGAGATTCTTAAGAAGTTTCCAGGTGATTCTAACATCCAGACAAGAGGAAGACTCATGGCCTTGTGGATTTCTTCTTGTCCTGGACAGTGAGCCAGGTGACCTCCTGCATTTCTTTCTGTTCTAAGACTCCACCATTTTCTGAATTCTTTCTCTAATCTGATGGGAATCATTTTTTATTTTAGTTCAAAGAAGGCTTGCAAGAAACAGGCAGAAAATGTATCTTTTCCAGCTTCATTGACATATAAGCAGCATATAACATTGCCTAAAATTTAAATGTACACTGTGCTGATTTGATACACTTACATATTGCAAAATGATTACCATCATAGTGTTAGCTAACACTTCCATTGTGTCACATAATTACCATTTCTTTTTTTGTAGTGAAAATGTATTCTTATTGAGCTTCTCTAATTAAAAAGAAAAGAACCACTGAGGAAATTAAAATTTCAAACTGGTAGAAGTAGTATTTGTATTGCAATGGTAACACTGAATTGACATTTTGGAATTAATTATTTGAGGGAGGCTACATCTTGCATCTTGAGGTAGCTACTGTTAAGGATGATGAGTTTTGTAAGGTTAAATAGCCAGGTAGTAGAGCTTTATTTATATAGGTTAAAAAATAATTCATTGAAAAAATGACAGTGGGACAGTGAGTGGCAGATGGAGGCAAGTTAAAGGACACAACATTCTGTTAATGACAAATGGTAGATAAGCATCTCTAAATGGATCATCTTATTTATCCCTAAACCACTACCAAGATAGCGTTAGAATTATTCTCAAATGGCAGGTGAGGAAACAGAAATCTTGACAGGTTAAGGGACAGAATCGAGACTCACCCTTCCAAAATCTAGGCTTTGGACAACTGTGCTCTCCCATCTGCCTGGGGTAGGGAGACAGCTAGATAGAAATCCGTGTGTCCAAAAAGCTGCCCAGCTGGCATCACCCAGTTCCACTTGCTCCCCACAGTCATCACCAGAAAGAAGCATACGAATGTGGAGCCCATGAGACAAAGGAAGGGGCCATAGGGAGGGACGTCCCCTAAGTTCACAAGACATACTCCTCTCCCACCCATGAAGATATCTGCTTATTTACAGTCTTACCACCTGGCTTCCCAGGTGGCCCTAGTGGTAAACAACCCACCTGCCAATGCAGGAGACATGGGTTCGATCTCTGAATTGGAAAGGTCCCCTGGAGAAGGGCATGGCAATCCACTCCAGTATTCTTGCCTGGATAATCCCATGGACAGAGGAGCCTGGTGGGCTACTATCCATAGGGTCGCAAAGAATCAGACACGACTGAAGTGACTTAGCACAACAACACACCACCAAAATATCTATCATCCTTCTTTTGGCAAGAAGAGACCTCCACGGAGTAAGACCCTCCCAAATATATTTAGTTGCCCCTGTCTTCCTGGCAGCTGGAAGCAGAATTTACACAGATGGCTCTGCCTGCCTGCTCTCAGCATCACTCTGTTCTTAGCACCGAAAGTCTGAGATGCAGCCAATGGACATGGCATACCACCTGGACATCCTCTGGCTGGTCCTGAGATTCCAGCCATCTGCATGGCCCCTCATGAATCCACGAGCACCCTGCAGGGAGCCTGAGAACAAAACATGGTGGCCTGGCTCCTCTCTCTCCCACAATGAAACAGCGACTCAACCATCAAGTCTTCAGAGACAAGGCAAAATGTGACACTTAATGTCACTTGTGATAGAAGGTGTTGCATCTCAGCATATGGTTGGCAAATACAACACAAGGAATTTTGGAGGACACAGTAATTGGTCTGGGTCTTTGCACAATAATCACATTAGAAGGATGTAAGAAGTACACAATGTAATAAATGTAGGCACAGCTTGGTGACCTATTTTTCCCTTGTGAAGGCAATGCAGTAAAGTAGATAGGAAATTTCCATATAACTAGGAGCAAATTCTATTCATGGGGTGTATGTGTGTGTGTCTGCTCTGTGTGTTTATTCATGTCTGACTCTTTGAGACCCCTTGGATGGAGCCCACCAGGCTTCTCTGTCCTTGCGATTTTTCAGGCAAGAATACTGGAGTGAGTTGTCATTTCCTCCTACAGTGTATCTTCTTGATTCAGGGATCAAATTGGCTCTCCTGTGTCTCCTGAATTGCAGGCAGATTCTTTACCCACTGAGCAATCTGGGAAGGAAACCCCAAATTCTGGGGTGTTTGGAACCCAGGATGCCTCTGGGAAACCCGAAGGAGACTGAAGTGAGAAGGTCAACAGAGCCCAGAACATGATGTAGTGCATATGTCATATCCCACTTGTTCACTGCTTGGTCTCCTTCTGTCTTTGCATGAATGGTTTCTGTTATATGACCATTCTAGCCTGACACGGATGCTAGCTCCAGTTCATCCTTCTGCCTTTTATCTGGACTGTTTCTTCAAGTAGAAAATTTTTCCTGATCACCTACTGTGTGAATAAGACCATATGAGATATTTGTTTTTGGTTTCATTTTTTCCCACAACCTCCTCCACTGATCTCAGCACCCCAGATCGGGTGGGAGGCTGCTGACTGTGCTGCACACATTAAGCACTCTAAGTAAAGCTGCACTCTTTTGAACCACCCCACACTGGTACTCCCTAGGCTCAATACCTCCTAATCCCACCCCAATTCACTACACCTTTAGGGGAATGAAAGCGCATCACAGCCCTCAACTGCTAAATTGTGCTTGATCCCAGTTCTGTTGGAGGGAAGATAATCACAAGTATTGCTACTCATTCTGGTATTTAAGTCATTTTTGCTTTCTCATACATAAGAGTAGTATGAGACTATTACTATAAAGTGTCGAGAGAATAAATTATCAATAAGTTATAGCCCATTCCCCACTGCCAGTGCTCTTATGAATCCAGATTCTTGGCCAGTTTTCAGAGAAAGAAGCACTTCACACCTCATAATAACAACAGATTATGAGAAGCCAGGAGAAACCATCAGAACCCCAACTGCTGCGAAGGCCTGGGGGAGCTTCCTGGGTCTGGGAGGGGAGAGCTCTGTCTCTGGGACAGATAATAGTCACTGTTCATAGAAAAAAGAGGAACCAGGTCCCAATATGCACAGTCATTAATCTCTTGACTGAAGCTCAATTCTAGAAAGGTATCATTTGCTCCTGTGGGTTTATTGTTCTAAAACAAACAGAAAACCTCACATCCACAATGTCTTCTTTTTTAAACATGAAGATAAAACTTCATCCAAGTGTATCACACACAGGTGGGGAAGCTAGTTCCAAGCTCAGTTTTCCAAAAGGGTAGTGGAGTCTAACCTATTTTCCTACTTCAGAAAATTAGCAAAGCACCAGGGATCATTCCATAGATGATATTTTAAAAAAGATCACTTGGGATCCCCTTCAAAGTCACAGAGCTCAACCTTAGGAAAGAACCAATCACCACAACCACAGCAACAGACACACCAGTGCCCGTGAACCTCAGCAGGCAGAGACCAGGTCAGCACCTGGACAGCTCCTGGTCTCTCAGTCTCTCTGCTCAGCATGGCACCATCTGAATTTGCATCTCCATGTCCCCCAGAACCAGAACTGCATTGAGAGTGTCACTGCATCTCCCAGTCCTTCTTCTGACCTACCCAGTGGCCTCTCCTTAGTCTTCACTTCTGACCTTCTCTTCATAACCTGGACATTCCTGGGTACTGCC
The DNA here is from genome assembly GCA_024291935.2 of Okapia johnstoni. Taxonomy (NCBI): domain Eukaryota; kingdom Metazoa; phylum Chordata; class Mammalia; order Artiodactyla; family Giraffidae; genus Okapia; species Okapia johnstoni. The sequence continues at coordinate 104,129,562 of CM044313.1, forward strand.
TATTGTCTGGCAGTTCTCTCTGGGTTCCTATCTGCTTCTCTGTTGTCATGAAATTCTTAGCCTCTGCTCTTTCTTCTTTCCTCCAAGAGTTCATCCATTCATTCATTCATGTGGCTTCAACCATTGAGTCAAAATATAAATTTGAATATCTTCCCTTGGAATCACTCCTAATCCTTAGTCCTCACCCCAAACTTTCACTTCCAGCAATGTTGCATAACTCAATAGGCTCTGAAAGTTGAACTTAGCAATTCTGCAACTAATTCTGCCTCCAAGTATTTCTATCTTTCACTCTTTTCCAGTCTCCTCATTGGAAGGGTTATCTTAATAACTCCCTCTCATTTTTCACCAGACAACTTTTGCATCTCTTATTTTTCTCTACTATCTGCATTTTGTTTCGATTTTGCACTGCCATAGCCATGCCTTATGCATGGACTTCTGCAATTATATCCAGTCTCTAGCCTCTTTCCCATCCAGTTCACTTTTTTCTATTAGCACAAAATTCATCATCATAAAACCATGCTTTGAACAAGTCATCCCCCGCTGGCAACCACAATGACTATTCATTGCTTGTCAGATAATGTGCAACCCCTTAGCTTCACATGATATCACCGATGACTCTCCCAACCATTATATTATTTTCTTTTTATTTCTCCTTCACTTTATTCCTTCAGTACATACTATGTGCCAGGCACAGGGCTATATACTGGCCATTTGTTGTTTCACTGAATTATCACAACAACCTGCTAACATTGATGCTAATATTCCTTTCTGCAGATGAGAGAAATGAGACACAGCAAAATAAAGAAATCCCGGCAGTCTCAAGCATTCAGCTCCACAGCTGTGGTCTCAGCCTCGTCATCTGTGTCATCAGCAGTTTTGTCCTTATGGACACGGCTAAATAAGGGTTTAATTGATTTAATATATTCAGATTCCCTGCAAACTTCTACTCCATTTCACATTATTTCTATAACAATGCTCAGAGCAATAGCTTCACTAAGCTCATTAAATCACAATGTCAAGATTTTCTTCTTTTAAATGCTAATTAAGTGCCATCAAGCCCCCCACTTCTTATCATTAGATGGACTATCAGGTAACAGACAACAGTGAGAACAGCAGTTTCATATTGTCTTTGTTAAATCAGGTACCAGCCAAGGGATAATCCCAGGTCTTGGTTGCAGTCAGCACGGAGCACTGTCGATGTCAGGGTTAGAGGTGGAGACCAGCCTCAAAATCCTAACCCGAATGACAAAGAGCTTGTTCTCAGAGAGAAAACACTACTACCAATCATTTTCCAATTGTTATCTTATTTCAAGACCAGAGAAATTGAAAAGTGAAAGTGTCAGACTTTCAGTCATGTCTGACTCTTTGTGACTCTCTGGACTATAGACCCCCAGGCTCTTCTGTCCATAGGATTCTCCAGGCAAGAATACTGGAATGGGTAGCCATTCCCTTCTCCAGGGGATCTTCCTGATCCAGGGATCAAACCCAGGACTCCTGCATCTTCTGCTTGGCAGGTGGATTCTTTACCACTGAGCCACCTGGGGAGCCCAAGAATACTGGAGTGGGTAGCCATTCCCTTCTCCAGGGGATCTTCCTGACCCAGGGATTGAACCCAGGTCTCCTGCATTGCAGGCAAATTCTTTGCCATCTGAGCTGCCAGGGAAGCCCTTAAACACAGAGAGGCATAATTAAAAGATATCAGTGGAACTTCTTTGTCCACAGCCCAAACATATGCCCTACATCATAAACAAAAGTACCTTCCCCAAATATGTATAATTAAACTGTTTGTCATACTTTTATATTTCTGTGTAATTCAGTATCTGATCATGGGAGGCTTAACTTAACCAGTAAGCCTGCTGACCTCAGTGTTAACCTAATCATTTCTCAGTGCTGCTCATTGGGGAAATCCTTGGGTGAGGACAGCCCTCCTTCCAATAATGCAAATGTGAGTTAGGGACAGACTCTACTCTTGAGTAACTTAGATCTGAGTAGACAAGAGGATCTCCTTGACACCAAGGAGCTGTTGGCAAGTGGTACAAGAGAGATCTTGATGCTTCTGAGAACATGGCATGCAAGATGACTTGAGACTCACTTGCAAAGGTCAGATGTGGTTTCCGGAAATGCCTCTTTTGGTACCTTGATTAACAAGAAGCATTTAGTCATGCAGATGGAAGGGCAAAAAAGAAAAGTGAGTCAGATCTCAGAGATGGGAGCCCACATGGCACGTGCAAAGTAATAGACTGTGTAATTTGACCAGAGCATGGATTAAGCAAAAGGGTGAGATGGCAGAGAAAGGGGCAACCCATCCCACTAAATTAAGGCTGTCCTCTGTGGTCAGCTTAGAGGAAAAAACATTAGTATTTCTAAATTTTAGATCCCATTCAGACATTGCCTTGTTTTTAAATAAGGAAATATCCTTGAGCACCTTAAACACTGCAAACTGAACTTTGTTTTAAGAAAAAAAGTATTAGTATGGCACTTCCTTTGTGCTTTATGAATCAGTGCTTTACAGCTTGAACAGTGATGCTGTCTATTTCTTTTATTCATGTCTTTCTATATTCTTTGACTTCTCTCAACCACTAAGAAGTTACTGTCAAAGGACCAAAACTATCCATTACATGGATCAGGTGGCATCACACTCCTCATTCAGACTGTACCATACCTCTAACCCCCAGAAATGCCACACTGCCCCCTGGGACTGTTGGACTATCACTCAGTCCTGGGAGCCAGTGGTACCCGCCATGCAACGTGGACACACGTGTTCAGTACTGAGCAGATTAGGGGCGTACAGACCAACTCCCACCTTAGCTCTCTGAGTGGTTGGTCCCTACGTTGTCCAACACACTTACTCTCCCGCTTTCAATCTGATTCTATCACTAGACACAAACAACAAAAAATTTTGGGCTATGTGTTTATAAATAAATATGTGAGTGGTATTCTTTCACTGTAAATGGATTTTAGTTTCAATCCTAAACTCTTAATTTCAGAATACGATGTTGAGTTAAATTAAATAGATAGTATTTTTAAGAACATTGTCTCATTGAAAATTAATATGTGCTTTACCATAGAAAATTTGGAAACCAGTGGCTCAGCTGGTAAAGAATCTGCTTGCAGTGTGGGAGATCTGGGTTCAATCCCCAGGTTGGGAAGATCCCCTGGAGAAGGGAAGGTCTACCCACTCCAGTATTCTGGCCTGGAGAATTCCATGGGCTGTATAGTCCATGGGGTTGCAAAGAGCCGGACACAACTAAGCCACTTTCACTTTCTTTCATAGTAAACACATAGACTAAATTTAAAATCACTTCCATTTCCTATAAGAACCACTGCTAGCAGTTTAGTCTTCATATTTTATATATATATATATATGTATGTATGTGTATATGTGTGTATATATATATATATATATATATATATATACTGTGCTACTAAGTCACTTCAGTTGTGTCCATTCTTTGCAACCCTATGAACTGTAGCCCACCAGGCTCCTCTGTCCATGGAATTCTCCAGGTGAGAATACTGGAGTGGGTTGCCATGCCCTTCTCCAGGGGATTTTCCCAACCCATGGATCAAACTTGGGTCTCCTGCATTACAGGTGGATTCTTTACTATCTGAGCCATCAGGGAAACCCCATATAAATATATACTATTAAGCTATATAACTCTAGTTATATATATATGAAGATAAAACAATAAAATGTTGGCAGTTGTCCTCTTTGTATGTGTAATACATATAGCACAAGTTTGTCTGAAAATAGAATCATGTTTTGCTTATCAAATTACTCTTTTCACTTAAACTGTGAGCATTTTTTTAATTCAGCAACAAGTCAGCATCACTTTAATAACTCAGTCTTCAGTCACTCTGTTATGCTCTGTCTAACCAGTCATATCAACAGCAATTCTGATGCAGGGCAAGCATTGGTCTCAGCACTTCACATGCATCATTTCATTTAAAGCTTAAAGCAACACTATCAAGTCTCAAGTAAACTGGAGCACAGATTGGCCACTGGCCCAGCACTATACAAACAATAAGCCCTTGTTGTTCAATCGCTCAGTCATGTCCAACTCTTTGTGACCCCATAGACTGCAGCATGCCAGGCTTCCCTGTCCTTCACCATCTCCCAGATTTCACTCAAACTCATGACCATTGAGTCGGTGATGCCATCCAACCCTCTCATCTTTGTCACCCCCTTCTCCTCCTGCCTTCAGTCTTTCCCAGCATCAAGGTCTTTTCCAATGAGTCAGCTCTTAGCAACAGGTGGCCAAGTATTGGAGTTTCAGTATCGGTCCTTCCACTGAATATTCAGGGTGGATTTTCTTTAGGACTGACTGGTTTGATCTCCTTACTGTCCAAGGCACTCTCAAGAGTCTTCTCCAGCACCAGAGTTTCAAAGTACCAATTCTTTGACTATTCGATATTGTGACATATCAGGATATATATATCTGGACTTTACCTTCAGTTCCTGGCATAGAGCTCCTAAAGCCCTTGCCACTTCATGAGTGGTAGGAGCATCTTTTGTTCTAATGTGATGACCTTCTCTGGGTAAGCCCCAGATAGCTTCAGGATGCAGGCTTGTCACCAGAAAGATGCAACTTTTGTTGGAAGCTTGACTGTCCCTCCCCTCATCCTCTAGGAAGAGAGAGGGGCTGGAGATTGAGTTGATAATCAATCTGCCTTCCTGATTGAAACTTCCCAAAAAAATCACTAACCCACGAGGTTCAGAAAGCTTCTGGGTTGGTGAATTCACATGCATGGAGGTGCACCCCAACTCCGTGGAGACAGAAGCTCCTATCCTCAGGGACCTCGCCTAGTGTACCCCCTCATCTGGCTGTTCATTTGTATCTTCAGTTCTACCTTTTATAGTAAACTGATAAATATGAGTAAAGTCTTTCCCCGAGTTCTGTGAGCCTTTATAGCAAGTTCCCAAACCTGGAAAGGGTGGTGGAGGACCCCAATTTACAGCCAGAACACAGGTGGCAAATCAGGACCTGCGACTGGTGTGTGCAGTGGGACGCCTTGCAGGTCTGAGCCCTCCACTTGCGAGCTCTGTGCAAGCTCTGCCTACTTAGCATCAGAATCATAGTAAATTGTAGGTTGCTGTCCACAGAGAACTTGAGAATTGCTTGGTGTGGAAAATCTATGTGTTTGGCAGTTTTTGCTGTAAAAATCCTAAAATTATAGCTTTCTCCAATTTTTTTACTAAAACTCATATAATGAGTATCTTTACGGCCAAATATTCATGCATATCTGTGATTATGTCCCTAGGATAATGTTTTTGTATAAGGGTGATTGCTGCACTTAAGCACATGCTTATTTTAAAGACTTTGGCTGTGTGTGCGCCCCATCCTGTTTTTTAATTTTGTTTGCTGGTGGGGGAGATGTTTCTATTTCTGCTCTAATCCTATCATGCACCACAATAAACTCATTTTTCATCCAATGTGAAGCTCCTCCCAGAGACACAAGGCTCCTTCTCTCCTTGGGCTTCTCAGGTGAACCAGGAGAACCTCAGCACTGCTGTGGACACCCTATGCGCTGCAGTGTAGGGTGCTTCTGTGGGGCTGGGGTGCTGCGCCCCCTGAAATCTGAACCTGGACCACCAGCAACACTGCCCTGGGAGGCTCCATACCATTGAGGTCTGTCAACAGCTTTACTTGAAGAGCCCTTTGCCCCAAAGCAGCTGCAGATTGCAGAAAGAAGTCTGGATCAATACATAAACTGACACCAAGTCTAATTTTACTCAGGTTCCAGCATAGAAGCACCTTTTCAATTTATAGTCCTGCTCAGCAACTCTTTTCTCTCATTTCCCATTTACTAGAAGCTTCCCAGGATAATGTGCTCAGCACTGAGTTGGATCAATATCCACATTAACATGCAGCCCACCATCAGTGCTCTCACTGCACGTGACCTTGCTCTCCATGCAGGCCCAGCACCGTCCTCGGGACGCCCCCGCCAACACTGGCCAGTGTCATCCCCAGACAATATCCAGGTTAATTAACCTTTAGGTGAAGATGCCCACTCACTTCCTTCTTGCCCATTACATTCAGTCCGAAAGGCAGCAGGGAGCTGTGATAAATGCATTAATTAGGAAAATGATTGAATGCAGTTGCTTTTATTACCTTGGCTGTTAATCTTCTCTGCAAGATGCCTGAAAAGTCATCCTCATCAGGGGGGCATCTATGCAGGGGAGAGGCAGCCGCTCAAGCCCTGGGTGGTGCCCCGCTCCACCGACTGTCTTGCTAAAAGATGAACTCAAGTTCCCATCAAGTAAATGCCACAAAAACCCAGCCAGGTGCCCAAAGGGGGTGTGTTCATGTCTTCCCCAAGCTTCCCAGTCGAGGGAGCTTTTGGAAGAAGGCAGCTGCAGCAGGAAGGACCAACCCCATCTCAGAGGCAGGGAGGCTCTGGGGCTGCCTAGGGTCTCATGATGCTTGGATGAAAAGTTCCATGTGTGACTTGAATGGAAATTAACAATATTCAAGGCCAGTCAGATGGAGCAACGTTTGAAGAGGTGATTCATTGACATACCCCTTTATCAAGGATGGGTCTTCCCTAGTGGCTCAGACAGTAAAGCATCTGCCTGCAATGCGGGAAACCTGGGTTCAATCTCTGGGTCAGGAAGATTGCCTGGAGAAGGAAATGGCAGCCCACTCCAGTACCCTTGCCCAGAAAATCCCATGGATGGAAGAGCCTGGTAGGCTACAGTCCATGGGGTCTCAAAGAGTTGGACACGACTGAGCAACTTCACTTTCTTTTTCTTTCTTTTTTTATCAAGGATGAAAGAGAGTGGAAGTGTTACTTTGAGGCCCCATGGAGTGTAGCCCACCAGGCTCCTCTGTCCATGGAATTCTCCAGGCAAGAATGCTGGAGTGCATCGCCATTCCCTTTTCCAGGGACTCTTCCTGACCCAGGGATCGAACCTGAGCCTCCAGCATGGTAGGCAGATTCTTTACTACTGAGCCACCAAGGAAGCCCATCAAGGATACGTGATCAGAACTCAGAGGGTAACTCCTTGCATTTCTGGCCCCAGATGGGTGTTTTGAACCTGATTCATCTTGCTTAGTTAGGAACGTTGTCAGAGGTCGAGTTAACCTGCACCCACTGGATAAACATCCACAGCACTCACGCCCTCATCTCCGGTCCAGGCCACCCTAGTGAGCCCCGCGACGCTCTGCCTACCCTTACTCCCCATTAAACCCCAACTCAGGCATCATTCACTGTTCTTTTGTTCAATATTCATTTATTCATTTGGCTGTACCAGGTCTGGGATCTTTCATCCTCGTTGCGGCATGAGGGATCTTTAGTTGCAGTAGGTGGGATCTGGTTCCCTGAATAGGGATGGAACCTGGGCCCTCTGCATTGGGAGCACAGCGTCTTAGTCACTGGACCACCAGGGAAGTCCCATCCACTCTTCCTGATTCTGCCAAGCTCCCTGCTCACCCATGGGCATAATTCTCCTCTCTCCTGTGTCCTACTGACCTGCCTACAGATCACGCTGCTACACTCTTCCCAGAAAGTCCAAGGATGTCACATCCATGTCCACATCCTCACACTCCAAGGGGTCACCTACCACACAGCAGGAGCTCACACATGTGTAGAGAATCTGATTTAGAAGCACATATATGATAGCTTCTATAGAGATTTAAGGAAAGAAACCCAAGTGTGCTACAGATCCAATGCGCAGTGTTAACCAACATGACTGGAGGCTCCCGCCCACCTGGTGTAGGCATCATGTCTCCTGTCATGTCTCTCGCTACCAAGGCCAGTCCAGCCAGCACACTCGAGAGGAGGAAACCAGCCCCCAAAGCTAGCCTTGGCCTGTCACGGGTTGAGTCGTGTACGCATGCTCAGTCACTCAGCCGTGTCCGACTCTTTGAAGCCCCATGGACTGTAGCCCGCCAGACTCCTCTGTCCGTGGGATTCTCCAGGCAAGAATCCTGGAGTGGGTTGCCATTTCCTCCCCCAGGGGATCTTCCCCACCCAGAGACTGAACCCACATCTCCTGGGTCTCATGCTCTGCAGGTGGATTCTTTATCACTGAATCACCAAGGAAGCCCTATAGGTTGAGTCATGTCCCTACAAATTCACGGATGTCATCACACCAGAGTCTCAGAGTGTGACCTCACAGAGAATAGAGTCCTCGTAGACGTGGTCAGAGTGTGACCTCACAGGAAATAGAGTTCTTGTAGACGGGGTGAATTAAATTTATAACACGTCGCAGTAGAGTAGGGTAGGGCCCTGAATCCAGTATGACTGATGTCCTTATAAAAAGAGGGATTTGGGACATGGAGACTTTCATTCAGTGAAAACACTGTGTGAACATGAAGACAGAGAGCAGGATGATGTTTCTACAAGCCAAGAAACATCAAAGATCATCAATAAACCCCCAGAATCTCGGGAGAAGCCTGGAGTAGATGCTCTCCAAAGCCTCAGGAGGAACCAGCCCTGCCAACACCTTGGTCGTGCACTTCCAGCCTCCAGACTGTGAGATAATATAGTTGTGTTGTCTAAGCTGCCCTTTCTTGGATGCTTTGACCCAGCAACTCCAGCCCTTCATGAGATTCCTAAGCCCCTAAGCCTGGTTTCTCCTCTCTGTCCTGCATCCAGATGGGCTTCCCTAAGATGGTAGGAAGCAGTCCTTCTGTGAGTCTGCTGAATCAATGGGGCTGACTTGTGACCCTGTCTGGAAGATGCCCTGCAGGTTTAGCCAGAAAGTGCAGTGAGGGCTCAGAGCAGGAAGACGACGGGAATCCAGGGGTGAGAACTGCCCAACGTGCACCCCACCCCCTCCACAGAGACTGGGGATTGAAACCCAGAACCAGGGGGCAGGCTGGGCCACATGCTGGTTGGCACAGGCACAGAGCTGCTGGTAGGGCGGGCCCTGGGGTCACGGGCATCACTTGTACTAAGGCTCACCCTCCCAGTTCAGTCCACTGCGCTGCGCCTGCAACTCCAACGCCCACGAGCACCTGAGATCCCCTTCTGTTAGTGCTCACGCTCAGCTCAGCTCTGCCTAGTGGAGACCTGGTGGCTCCCACCCCTTTGGGCAGTTCAAGTGCCCGGACAGGCAGCAGCTGGTGTCCCAATGCACCTGCCACCCAGCGCCTCCTGAGGGTGAGGTGGGGCATTGCTACTGAAAAGGCCAGAGGTGAGCATGGCCACTTGGGCGCACCGTGGAACCCCACAGACACAAGGAGGGCTGGGAGGGTTTGCCATCAAGGAGAGCGTCAGTGACACCTTCCGGCCCGGTCCGACCAGCCAGCAGAGCTGCGGCTACATCTAGCCCAGTCTCCCCTTTCTCCATGACGGTCCACCACCCAGCCCCAACGCAGTCTTGTCTTTACTCCAGAACCACCTCACTGGCAACAGGAGACCCTCGGGATCGTGTTTTCTGTAAATCCATGTTGAGAGTCGGATGGAAGCTCCGTGAGATGGAGAGTGTGAGGGAGATGAGGAGCTGACGTCTGTCGTCCCAGCCGGGAGCCGTCCCCCGATGGCCCCAGGCAGCCAGCCTCCTGTCGCCTGGCCCATCAGGGCTCAGGGCCACAGGCCAGGAGTGCTTCTGCCTTTGGCCTTCACGCTCCTGGCCTGAAATCTCCCTGCTCGGACATCCTCTCGGGAAATCTCTCCACCCAGGAATGTACCAGGGTGGGCACATCCCTGGCCCCACCTCCCACGGCTCTGAGCCAGTGAAGGAGCATTACTTTTGAACACACAGGAAATGGTTAGAGTCCACTTTGGCAGCCTTGGAGTGATCGTGTAGGTATCTACAGGATCTGGGAGGGAGCCCCCGCGAGGCCATGGAGCTGTCATGCCTGAGCTTGCAGAAATGGATGGAGACCTCTCAGCCCTTCTCCAGGGCACTGGCGTCAACCCTCCCTGCCATCTGGGCTCAGACAGCCCCGTGATGTCTCCCCACCTTGGCTGGAGGACAGGTGGGCTGCAAAACATGGAAACAAATGAGCTCCCTTCATCCGTCATCAGCGCCAATGTCACCACGACGCTGCTCTGACGTCCCCACACCGAGTTAACCTTGACAGGGAACGGTCTGCCCATCAGCCACCCTCTCTGCATCCTGGTTCCTTCTGCATCCTTGGCAGTCAGTCTGCCTGCAGCAGACTTGCCCGAAGCGAGCACCACTTCCTCCTGGTGTTCACACCACGCATTTCTGACATCCTAATGACTCTTAAATATGCATGACCATTTCCAAGGAAGGCATTCCACACTTTTTAGTCACTTGCATAAACCAACCGATTTTGAGAGCTCGCTCCTGGAAAGGGGCACCGGCGAGCTGTAAATTTAATTTGCTCTCACGTCTGCTGTCCTGACAGCAGGGCCCCCTAGGCTCAGCGACTGTCCGGGACTCATATGTCCTGACGCCTCGGTTTTGTTGTGATTGTTTTTAATTAAAAGCGCTTCCACCAAAATGAATCACCATTCAGAATTCCAGCCGAGGAAGCCATTTTTTTTCCTACTTAGCTAAAGTGAACCAAAGCACATTTGGGCAAAGAATGAGGAGGCTCAGAACGAATCCATTTTCAGAGCAGTCACTGTCTGATACCGTCAGTGCCTGTGCTTGAATCTCAGAATTTTGTGTGTACTCTGGGTCTCTGACCAGCATTTCCAAAACTGTCACAGAAAAAGGCTCTCAAAGCTCTAAGTGCCAGTCAGTTTCAGGGATCCAAATGCCCCCTAACGTTACACAGAGCCACTGCTTTGCTTGGAGGTCACCTCCTTGATCCAGGATTTTCTCTGCATTATTCTGCAGTTAGTTAATACCAAGGAGTAAGGAGGTGGGACTGTGGATGCAAATTGGGCAGCATGGCTTGTTCCTGAGCCCCTTATTCCATCCCAGACAGACCACAGGTGGGCTGATGCTACATGGCTAATGTCCATCAGGAGAGAAACAGGGTATGTGGCTCCAGGGACACTAATGCCCGGGCCTCCCAAGGCAGATTGTTGTTCAGTCGCTTGGTCATGTCCGATTCTTTACAACCCCATAGACTGCAGCACGCCAGGCTTCCCTGTCCCTCACCATCTCTTGGAGTTTGCTCCAATTCATGTCGATTGAGTGGGTGATGCCATGTAACCATCTCATCCTCTGTTGCCCCCTTCTCCCCCTCCCCTCAATCTTTCCCAGCATCAGGGTCTTTTCCAATGAGTCGGTTCTTCGCATCAGGTGGCCAAATGATGGAGCTTCAGCTTCAGCATCAGTCTTTCCATTGTTCCCTAAGGCAGATGCTCCAGGGGAAATCCAGGTGGAGATGACTTTAGAGAAAGGATGAAAATGGAGGTGGGCGAGTGAGGGGTGGACAGAGCAATGAGAAGAATCATGAAATCAAATCATCCCTGATATTAGAACTCTGCCACAAAAAAGCAGTCCATGCAGCCATTTCATTCACCCAGTGAAAACTGGGCTATTGATGGGCACTGGCAGAATGGGTCTCAGCAGAGACACGGAGGACTTGACACAGCATCCACTTCCACCCAGGTGTCGAGTGTGTATTTCTCTGACCTGGGTAGACTCCGTGAGTTGACTTTTTCTCCTAGAAGCTGATCAAAAGCAAGAATAACCCTGTGTGTCACATGAGAGTGAACTTGAATCCTCTAACTTGAGAAGCAGGAACCATGAATATTCTCTGGGGTCAGACAAGGAGCCTTGGCTCCTAGAAGGCTTTGTCCCCCGGGGACCCGACCTGCAACCCCTCAGTGACAAAACTTTCTGATGTCTCAGTCCAAGATCTAAGCTTTCTGAGCATCAGTACAAGGTTTGCAAGGCCACCCAATGCCACAGGAGATGTCCTGAGCATCTGAGTTTAGCGGGGCTCTGAAGGTTTCCCAGGAACTTCCCCAGCTCCCAGGGATACTGGGTGCCGGCCATTTGGCACTGGATCCTGACTTCACCTGCCAGTGCAAGAGACAGAGGAGATTAGAGTTCGATCCCTGGGTGGGGAAGATCCCCTGGAGAAGGAAATGGCAACCCACTCCAGTATTCTTGCCTGAGAAACACCATGGACAGAGGAGCCTGGCAGACTACAGTCCATGGGGTCACAAAGAGTAGGAAATGACTGAGCAATCATGCACCAGTGCCTGATTCAGTTCTCTTAACCCTCCACCTTGTCATATAACCGAGATTGCTCTTTTAAATCACAAGACCCAGACAGACATGGCTCAGATGCAGCTCAGCAATCACAACCTGAACTCAGGACAAGAAAGTAGGTCTCTCACCACCGGCTACAACGCCACCATGGCTCAGGCCTCCTGGGTGTGCTCGGGGCAACGGGAGGACACACCTGCCCTGAGGAATGCTCAGCTGCATCGCTGATGGCTTGAGGCAACTCCAGCCCCTAACTCAGTGTCAGAGAGCCCGGGATCCAGCACACAGCCCAGCCTGAAGGGGCCCCACTGTTCTGTATGGTGCAAGGGGGTGATATTTTTCTCTCAGAACCCTACTTCAAGGATTAGTAAAGAGAAAGATGCTGTTTGACTTTTAGAGGAGCACCTGATGCTCCCACAGAGCCAGAATCCTGACAGAAAGCAGCAGCCTATCTCTGTTTACAGTTACAATCCTTCATTCATGCTTGCTGCCCTGCAGGGGCCCTGGATGCTCAAGGAGAGGTGGTGAGATGGCAGGAGCAGCAACAGCAGCTCTGGTTGGCAGGAGGGCCAGGAGGCCTCCAGCAGAGTAAAGAGTTGAGGTGGGTTTTGGAAGTGTGGAGCATGGCCGTGTGAGTGGGAAGTGAGAAGGCCTCACAGAGGCAGCTCTGGGTAGTAAAGTATGAGAGGATGGAGCAGGGAGGAAGTGACTGAAGACTTAGAACTCTGACCCACGCAGTCATGGACAAATGTGGGGTAGACTGGAAGTGTTAATGCAGGCAGATCCAGAGGGCCCTGGAGACCCCAAGGGTTCTGTACTCTCTGAGGCTGTGGAGCAAGGCACCGAGCGATGGGGGTGGTATTTTCTATGTAAGACACCCTTGCCACCACCATCATCTTTACAGCAAATGGCTGGTGAGCCCTAGGGGCCGAGGTGCTGAAGTGGGAGAAGCCAAGAAGGAGGGGTGGCCCATATGCAAGGGCACTGCCAAGGAGTCCATGGCAGGCATGCCCTTCATGCATGGTATTTACCTCCTCCTCACAGAAACTCCATACAGGTGCTTGATTCCCACACAGAGATGAGGATGCAGACACTTATCGAAGTCAAGTCATTTGCCAGAAAATGCACAGGTAACACCCCAGGATTTGTGCTTGGGTCTGACTACAAAGACCATGTCTGTCTACTACTTCATAGGGAGGTTGTAGAAATTAAAAAAAAAAAAAAAAAAACCACATAAATACAACTTGGTGGTTGATTAATTGAAAAGGCAAAAAAAAAGAAAAGAAAAATGTCTTAAGATGGAATAATCACTTAGTGTATAAAGCCCGGGAAGTTCAGGGTGGGCGTTTGTTTGGGGAGAAGGTCGTGACTTGGATAGTAAGCATGCGGACTTCACGACAGAAGAACAGCATTTATCCGAGATGGACTGATCAGGATGAAGGTAAGGGCGCGTCTCGGCAGCTTAGGAAATAAATCACATCAGGTCAGGGGCTACACTTTAGAGAGGGGGACACAGAGGTTAAGTTCACAGGTCTGTGCATAACAGGTTTTCCAGGGTCAAGGTCACAGGGGAGTTTCTGAAAAGAGGAACTGGTGCATTTTATCAAATGTCTCAGAGTTCAGGAAGATTTTAAAAGAATGTCCTTAACTGATGATTTTTCCTCTTTATGAGTAGAAAGAATTTGTGACCACCAGAAGTATTTATTTTAAAATGGATTTGTGGACCACAGAGAAAATCAACAAAGCCAACGTGGGTTCCCAAAATTCTACCTGCAAATACTCCTCCTCCAGGAGTGAGTCTCAGCCCTGCCACCCCAAATTGCCTTCCTGAGTGTGGGCTGCACCTAAAGACAGAGGATAGACAGGGAGAAATCAGGTGTGACGGGTCCCCTTTATCTTTGGGGAAGTCTCCATCCCACAGACGAGGCAGCAGTGGCCAGGTTTGGTGGGTGGGCTGAGGCCCCGTGGCTGTTTCGCATGAGACCCCTTTATTACAGTAACTCACTCCTTCCCTCAACCCAAGGTCTCTGGATTACCTCCTTGGGCCAGGTGTCTCCGGGTGTCTGATTGACACGCAGAACAACCCCGGTTTCACTGAGCTATGATCAACCCAACAAGTACCTTCTGATAAAAACACGGATGACCAGAACGCAATGCTTGGCTGCTGGAGCCTTTCTGACCTCTGAGAGAGTGAAAGCAGGTACGTCTCGGCAGCATCCCCATTGTGCAAAGAAATCCCATCTCCTGATGGACCGGAACTTCATTTCACCCTGCATCCTGCCATAGTCCACTGCGATGATGTTAGAGAAATGATAATAAATGCCCTCCTCACCTCCACTTCCATCCTATCTCCAGCTTTTTAATTTGACTGGTACTAAATTTAACTCTACAAATTCCAGGGACCCTTGAATAAATGGCTATAAGATGCCTCATCCACAACTGAGCTGAAGCCTTCCTTTCTGAGTGCTCCATATCATACGAGCATCCTACGTGTGGAGTCACAAACAGTGTTCCCAGCCTGATTTCTCAGACCTCTGTTTCTCTCTACCTGGAAAAGGGGACTTGTGAGTGGATAGGTTTCCATCAGGTAGAGTGAGCTGGAGAAGGGTCAGCAGGCTTCTCAGTGTGGAGGTCTCCGGTGGGCATGTTTGCCCGTGTCTGTGTAGGAAATGGCACCCTGAAGACACCCCTTTCTGATGCCATTTCTTCACCAAAGAAGAGATCAAAGAAAGCAATGTTTTTAGTTCTTTCAGCTTCTCCACTTCTTTGAGGGTGCAGCAGAGTCCACAAGAGGCATGGCTGGAAACCAAATCTTTAGTCCAAGGGGTTCCGGGAAGGAAGGATCTGGAGAAAGCTGAGACAGAAGACAATGCTTCAGTAGGTTCCATACCCACCGCAGGATTCCTCTGGAAGCAGCAGCTTCTAAGGTTCTAGAACAGTTTGCTACTTACACTGTCCATTTAAGGAAACTTTTCCTAGACTGGTCTGATCATGAAAATCTCCTGGGAAAATTTACAAATTCAGAATCCCAGGCTGTCTCATGAAAGATTCTGATTCAGTCTTTAATCATCACGTGAAGCCATGTGATCACATGAGACTGGAAATTTAAGTCACGGCCTTTGTGTTTGGAAGGACAGCGCTCAGACTGAAGATTTTGCTTTGGGTTATTTTTCATATGCTGTCTGATATCGATTATATATTGTCAACTTAGAAAATAGTCACAACCTGAAAGTTGAGTGTTATGTTTTATTTGGTGGGAATTTTTAGGACTTCGCACCTGGGAGACAGCATCTCAAGTGACCCTAGGAGAACTGCTCCAAAGCGGCTGGGGGAGGAATCAGGTTAGATAGAAGTTTTGCAACAAGGGGCAGGTAGTCTGAACACAAAATGATTACCGTTGATTAAGGAAAACCAGATATCTCAAGTTATGGAATTTAGCGCTTTTCTGGGTATGGGATGATGCAAGAGTCTGGGCTCACTGAAATCATTCCTTTCGTGTGCATCTCAGCTATGCTCGGCCAGTATCCTGCGTTTTTTTTACACGCTGAGCTCCTCGGTGCTCGGTGTAGTGGGTGGCTGCAACCTGCTGGCTCTGAGGACACAGGTATCGTTCTCCTTTGTGGTTGCCCTGGTGGGCGGGAATCACTGATGACTGTGACGTCTTTGTTTACTTATATGACAGGAAATACTCCACTGCTCAATACAAAACAATAAAGGAAAAGGCAGAATTACATCCCTTCCTGCCATTCTGTCTGTGTGACCACGCTGCCTGACCATGCGCAGTCATCCCAGCAGGCACGGGGGGATGTCCGCCGGGAAAGCAGGGACGCACAAACGGCCAGGGTGGAAAGGAGAGGTGGATGAAAGCATAGAAGCATCGGAAAAGGGGCCCATGGTCCCTGAAAGAGCCGTGGGGTCCCCTGCATGCCCACCCACAGCACCACACTGACCCATCACCTGCTGAAATTCTCAGGTCTTCTTTGTGAGGGATGGTCTAAGAGCATCAGTGACTCAGAAGCCTGTTGCCTAGCAATGATTACCTAACTAGCTCCATCTCATCATCCTCCTTCATTCAAATATATCTATCCACTGCTCCTCTGTGCTGAGCCAGAGATGGGGAAAACTGTGAGCAACTTGTCCGTTGAGCTTGAGCGAGTGGAGCTTCTATTTCAACAGAGGAGTGTTCATTGAGCAAAACTCAGTATCAGCTTGAGCAAACTCCAGGAGATAGTGAAGGACAGGGAAGTGTGACATGCTGCAGCCCATGGGGGTCATGAGAGTCGGACACGACTGAGCGACTGAACAACAATATATAACTAAGACCTTAATGAAAGCTGGGAGGGTCAGTGTTCCAGGGGTCCTAACTAAGGAGGCTCCAAAATGCTAGCAAGGGCACTTCACTTGCGGTCCAGTGACTAAGACTCTGAGCTTCCAATGCAGCGGGCCTGGGTTTGATCCCTGGTCAGGGAACTAGATCCCACGTGCTGCAACTGAGAGTTCTCGTGCTGCAACTAAAAAGACTCCACATGCCACACCAAGATCGAAGATCCCGAGTGCCACAACTAAGGCCCAGTGCAGCCAAATAAGTTAATAATTAAAAAAAAAAAGAAATGAATTATTAAAATATCCCAGCATGAACCTGAGGGTTGTGGTGGAGTCTTTCAGGCAAGGAAACCCCACTGGAAAGTCTTTACTCTGTAGCCATTATATTTCAAGACTCAGCACTAACTGCTCATGTGCACGAACTCTCTTGTGTGGTGGGTAGGCTTGGCACAAGCCCTGTTTTACTGACTTCCTTATATCACACCAGCTCTGACACCCTTTCCCTCACTTAAGATCACCCCAGTGCCCCAGATTTGCAGGGCTGAGGGCTCCCAGCACAACTTGTTGAAGAGACTACTTTTTCCCACATTGAATGGTCTCAGCTGCCTTAGTCACTCAGCCGTGTCCAACTCTGTGAGACCCCATCGACTGTAGCCCTTCAGGCTCCCCTGTCCATGGGAATTCTCCAGGTAAGAACACTGGAGTGGGTTGCCACGCCCTCCTCCAGGGGATCTTCCCAACCCAGGGACTGAACCCAGGTGTCCCACTTTGCAGGCAGATTCTTTATCATCTGAGCCACAAGGGAAGCCCTGTTGAAATTGGGCTTAATTGTATGCATAAACTGGCCATAAATGTATGCATTTATTTCAAGATTCTCAGTTCTATTCCATTGGTCTATATATCCATCTTTATGCCAGCACCATGACATTTTGATCACTGTATCTGCATATGTTGCTTTTTAAACTTTGGTTTTACTTAAGAAACACAATAATTGCTGCGATGCTAAATATTTTCCATAACATCATAATGAGTCAACATTGTCATGCTTACATTGTCTATATTTTTTTATAATCACCATAATAATGGTGTTCCTTGGTGGCTCAGTCAGTAAAGAAACTGCTACAATGCAGGAGACAGGAGTTCAAACCCTGGGTCAGGAAGATCCCCTGGAGAAGGGCATGGCAACCCACTCCAGGATTCTTGCCTGGAGAATCCCATGGACAGAGGAGCCTGGCGGGCTACAGTCCACGGGGTCACAAAACGTTGAACATGACAGAAGCGACTGAGCATGAATACACACGTGCCAGTAGCTTAACGAGTGAAGTTGTTGTTTAGTCACTAAATCCTGTCCAACTCCTGCAACCTCATGGACTATAGCCACCAGACTCCTCCGTCCATGGGACTTGCCAGGCAAGAATACTGGAGTGGGTTGCCATTCCCTTCTCCAGGGGATCTTCCTGACCCAGGGATTGAACCCATGTCTCCTGCATTAGCAGGTGGATTCTTTACCACTGAGCCATCAGGGAAGCCCAACGAATGAAACAACCTACTATTAAAGCTACTAAACCTACTATTAAAGCTACTAAAAAACCTGTTATTTCTCAGAATAGCTTGCTAGTAGTGGAATCACTGGGTACAAAGATGTGCAAACTTTCCAAACTGAGTAGCGATTACCAAATTCCATTCCAGCTCAGTTTCTGGATTGCACTACATTTTGACCCCAAAGAGACCCCAAGAACACGGATCTCATCTTCCACCTCCAACTTTGTTGAATATCAACTCTCCTTCATCTCAGCTTTAAAATTAATTTCCAATTTGAAAGTGTAACACTCCCTTTTTCCTTCTTTGGTCGGGAGATTAAAAAGACGAGCTCCCTTGAAGAAGCATGAAAACCCCATTCCTTGTGTGATGATCCAGCGAGAAACGGCCTGATTGCCTCTCGCCTTTCGACCCCACTGAATACAGTTGAGATGCCGGTCGGCATCCTTTGTCTCAGCTGAACCATCTCACTGCTCAGTGACAGCCGGAGAAGAGAGATGATAGATGGGTAATGAACGGGCAAAACTATTCAGCATAAATACAACGACTCATCTCACCTGACTGATGCTGGTAAACAAGGCCGTCCAAGCCCACAGGGCAGGAATGGCGTGACAGAGAGGAAGAAAGCCTCACTGCATGCAGGAGCCTGCCCTGGCTCTGCACTCCGAGAAAAAGCAGTTCTGGGAATTCCCGCTCTGTGGCTTCACAGCATCAGCGTCGCATGGGCTGTGAAGTTTTACTGAGATGGAAACAGCTTACTTTGCCAAAGAACTCGGATCCGTGGTTGCTGACAAACATGTGGAGAAAAAGAAAAGCAACCGGGATGGCTGCTGGGCAGCCTGTGAAAGGCAGTCAAACGCCGCAGCTTTAAACAGCTCTGATTCTGAGACTCATGCTGCAACTCAGAGGATGCTAACAACGTTTCCTCACCGAGGTCTTTTCACCAACTAGAAACACTTTGATGTATTCTTTTTAAGCATTAAGGGAAAAAAGAATAAACATGCCAGGAAGCTTCTTATGTAGTCGAGTCATGAGCAACTCTAAAGAGGAAATTAACCAAGGTTGGCTTGAGTATGGAGACTAAAATCCTAGCGCGCAAGCCACCACTCTCCAGCTCAACACCTGCTCAGACGTCACTGATTAGTAAGCCAGTGCCTTCTGAGTGAGCCAGTGCTTCTCCACAGCATCCAGGAAGCCAAAGCCACCATTCCGAGTGGGCACAGGAGTCCACTTGGCCATGTCTAGGCTAGACACTGCCCTCTCTGGGTCACACAGGATTGAGTCTCTCCTTCTCTTCCTGTCTTTATCTCTCTCTGCTCATATCCATTCCCTGTTATCTGTTCAGTTGCTAAGTTGTGTCCAACTTTGTGCAACCCCATGGACTGTAGCCCACCAGGCTCCTCTGTCCATGGGATTTCCCAGGCAAGAATACTGGAATGTGTTGCCGTTTCCTTCTCCAGGAGATATTCCTGGACCAGGGATCGAACCCATGTGTTCTGCATTGGCAGGCAGATTCTTTACCACTGAGCCACCAGGAAAGCCTCCATCCCCTACAAAAGGAATACGTGCAAATGAGAGCAAAGATGATTAGGGCAGAGGTGGGCAGCTTAGTATATTTTCTTGGTGTGATCATCCTGCCAGGTGTCCAGGTGAGCTGCATCTGAAGGGAAGCTTTCCATCTGAAAGGAAGACCATCCATTTCAGTCACGTGGACACTTTTGTGTTCAAGCCATAAGTACCAGGGGCATCAGTCAGTAGCAGGGACATTCCAGGGTGCAGAGTTGCTGGAGTTTGCATTTATTTCCATGCACCTTAAAGAATGTCACACAGAAGAGAAATTGGAAATAAGCAGAAATTTGAAAGACACCAGAAGCAAGAAAGATAATGGAAAAGTGCTCTGTTCAGTTCAGTTCAGTCACTCAGTCATGTCTGTCTCTTTGCGACCCCATGGACTGCAGCACTCCAGGCCTCCTTCTCCATTGCCAACTACCGAAGTTTACTCAAACTCATCTTCTGTCAACCCCTTCTCCTACTGCCTTCAGTCTTTCGTAGCATCAGGGTCTTTTCAAATGAGTCAGCTCTTCACATTAGGTGGCCAAAGTATTGGTATTTCAGCTTCAGCATTAGTGCTTCCAATGAATATTCAGGACTGATTTCCTAGACAGAGTAATAGGAGAAGTGGTCTGTGATGAGCTCAGAGAACAAGGTAAGTACATGGAAATATAGATTGACTCTGTTTTGTACTTTCACTTCACAAAACACTTTAACAGTCATCTCACATTCTCCCGTGATGCCTCGGGGGCAGGTAGCATCAGTCCTCCATGCCAGATGAATCAGTGAGGAGGGACCCACCCGTGGTCTGCGCAAAAGTCACAGAGCACAGTAGTGGCAGGTCTCTGACTTCTGTCGGCTCATCAGCCAAAGAGACAAAAGTACAAGGAAGCACCCAAATTGGAAGCAGAAGGGAGTAGGTAGAACAGCTTGGAGTAGAGGCGATGTTTAAACGTGGAAGGAAGCAAAGTGGAAAGAATCTCTGGACAGAGTGGGAAAAAGAGAAGATTGGGAGAGGAGCAGGTCTTCATTCTGTAAGTGATCCCGTGGATGTCAGGAAATTGGCAGCTGGGGGATGGGAAGAGTTTAGAGTGAGCTGGTTTAAGTCAAGAAGCCCAAACTCAGAGGCAATATGACAAACTCAACCGGTGATGAGGAAACTTCCAAGGGACTCATGAAAAACCTAGCTTTACAGAGGAGAACCACCCTGACTCACCACGGAAAACGAGGCAGAGGTGACTCACACAGCCAGGACTTCAATGAAACTTTTTAATACTGTGGGTTAAAAGAGTTTGCTGGTATCCCGTACTTATCCTCCAAAGACATTGTGAGTCAAGGACATGAAAGTTAATCCAAAGTGAAAGTGAAAGTCGCTCAGTCATGTCCGATTCTGAGGACTTCCCTAAAGAACCAACGGACTGGCCACAACCAACTACTTCTAGCATCTGTATTTTAGGGGTTTGCATTCACAAAACAAGGCCATTCATTTTCCTTGAAGAAATATCAGAACAGCGTAGCTTTTAGTAGCCATTAATCTTTGTGACCTCATTCACTAGTCTCTTCAAAGAGGGCAGAAAACAGAAACAGATTTCAAATGGGAGCTGTTGTAATGAGCAGTGACAGATGGGCAATTTGGGAGCAATGATCCCCGAGTCTGTGATCAGCCGCTCCGTTAAAAAGTGTCCCCTGATAAGATGGTCCTTGGAACCTAAACAAACACACATCTCCCCTGGTTTGGCTTCCTCTCTCCAGATAACTTTCCCCTTTGCCTGTAATTTCCTGGATCCCTCTCTGTCCCTTCCTCCCCTCCAAGGAAAAGGCCTGGAGGTCTTGGGAATAATGAGTCTGTTTATTTGCTCTGACCCAGTGGTTCTCAAGCAGAGTGATCCTGCCTCCCCGGGAATATTTAGCAATGTCTGGAGACCCTTCGATGATCACGACGGCAGAGGCAGCACGTTGCTATGTGCGTCTAATGGGCAGAGGCTGGGATGCAGAGGATCATCCTACAGTGCACGGTCC
Source organism: Okapia johnstoni (assembly GCA_024291935.2). Lineage (NCBI taxonomy): Eukaryota > Metazoa > Chordata > Mammalia > Artiodactyla > Giraffidae > Okapia > Okapia johnstoni. Next base: position 104,151,085 of record CM044313.1, read on the forward strand.
CTCAAACAACAATCTGGGCCACAAAGCTGACAGAGCGGAGGCCGAGAGGCCGTGATGAATGAAAGACATGAAAACAATCAGAGCTGTCCTCTGCCGCCTCTGAGACAGGAGCTGGTTCACAGTCAAACCCTGCGGTCTGCCTTCCTTCTTGCAAAAATTCAAGTGCACAAACAGGGGTGTGTGTAGGTGATGCCCGGTTGCTGTCTCCATCTACTGGTGAGGCACTGTCTTCATGGTCAAGGCTGTAATCACACAGGGATGTGAAGCAGGGCGGGCTCCACAATGTGTGCACAGTAGGGGGGGAGGTGGGGACGCACTGCGCAGAGTTAACTGCAGCACAGTCGCCAGTGTCCATCTTTCAGCGGGAATTCCAAAGGCTGGCATTCTTACCTACATCCTACGTTCCAGAGGCCTCAAGTCTTGTAGGACATCACAGAAGCCTGTGACCTTCTGGAAGTCTTATCTAGTCCTGACTGTCGAAAAGGAAAATGAAGGCCACTCTTTAACTCCAGACACGAAGCTGTAGAGGAAGTGGAGTCCAGTATGAACCTACAAGAAGAATGAGTGATGCATTTTTTTTTTAATCTGTGGCAAAAACAACAAAGAAAAAGGCCTTTAGATAAAAAAACTTGCTTTCGCTTCCCACATAGCCAACAAGTGGAAACAACTCAAAAATTCATCCACTAACTGATGGATGGATAAACAAACTCAGTAAACCCATATAATTTGGCCATAAAAAGGAATGAAGTACTAACATACGCTCCAACGTGGAAGAGTTTTGAAAATATTATGCTAAATGAGAGAAACCAGACACAAAAGGGCACGTGTTATACATAATTTTACTTATGTGAGACGTCTAGAATAAGCCAACAAATTGAGGTGGAAATATCTTAGTGATTGCCGTTTGAGGGGATGAAAATGTGGAACTAGGTAGGGGTGATGACTGCACAACACTTTGAATGTACTATAATGTTTACCTTCAAGTTGTTTAAATGGTGAATTTCATATTATATGAATTTTATCACAATTTCAAAAAATATTTTGAAGGGCTTTCACTTGGGAAATCTGATGAAATGTATTCTTTTGAATGGAAAGGAAGTTAAGTATGAAAAAACATTCAAAATCTATTGACTTACAAAAAATAAAGCCAAGCAAACAGCAAAAATTATCAACGGGCCAGGTGTCTGTGGATGGTAAATTAAATAGTGCATTCCCACGGGTGCTGGGCTGCACGACTCTGGGGCAGGATAAATGAATACACGACATGGAACATAAGTCACTCCCTGCTCATTAGCCAGGTGCGTTGTTCGGCCATCCCTATGTTTAATTGTTCTATGAAGTTTCATTTCTCTGCAACTCAGAGAAAGCTGAATGCAATTACGGTCAACACCAGCCCTTGGCACAAGCTTCCTGTCCGTCAGGGCTCTGAGATCTTCTGCCCAAAGCAGAGCTCCCCCACTGGCATCTATGCGTCCCCAACCCTGGAGTCAAACCTTGTCTCTGGGTGGTCCTGGGGAGAAGACAGAGGGTCACAAGATGTCACCTGTTAAGTCTGCACAACACTTAGCAAAGAGAACAAGATCTGGGATGGGAGACCAGCCGCCGAGTTACCTAAACTGCAGTGTGCCTCCTCCACAGGCTGAAATCACGCTGGGGAACCCTGAGGGTGCGCACAGACTGAGGACAAGGAGAAAGGCACAACCATTCTAAGAGGAGGAGATTCTCAACAAAGGCAGGTTGATGCGGGCTGGGAGGAATTTCCCATGAGGGGTGGTGCAGCTCTGACTATTGCTTCATTCATTTGACATGCGCTTAACGCCCATCCTCCTGTGACTGATTGATCCTAACCTTCACCCACACACTCCAGGATCTCCTTTCTTTTCTGATGTCACCGAGAAGGGCTGACTTCAGCCTTCTAGAATGTTCCAGCTACTTGTCAATCCCATAATCAAATTCATAAGGTCAGAGACACTGCAGGGCTGGAAGGGTCCAGCCCAAGGTGCTCTTTGCAAAGGAGGACAGGTGTGTCCAGATGGTCAGGCTTTGGACAATGTTGCTCCTGCTCATTTCTGTCCCTCATATTGCATGTGGACATTTGGCAGTGTTAAAAGATGAGCTGAAGCATCTTAAAATTTTTGAGAGTTTGAGCAAAACTTGATTTGAATCAGGCAGCCTCCAATCGAGCAGAAAGGCAGGAGCTCTGAGGAGCTGTACAGAATGAAGCACTTTCATAGGTGTAAGGCATGGAAACAAAGTTGTTATTCTGCAGAAAAAAGAAAGAGAAAGCAGGTGGGTCGTTGTCAGGTTACTTTCCTTGAGGGGATGTCAGGCTCTACCCGGCAGATTCCCTAACCAGTGCTGATCAGGAGACTCCTGGTTTAAGCTTCCATTTCTGGGAGAGACAAAACTGTAATTAAATTGTCTGTCTTTGGGGCTTAGCTTAAGCAACTCCCTTTGGGGCCTGTTGTCTTGTTTTTAACAGCAGACTTGGGTGTTTTCTTCCTTGATTTGTATCAGGGTTTAAAAACCACCATAGCCAACTTGAAGCTTTCCAACCATGAAGAAAAAAACAATTTCCATTTTAGGATTGTTTTAGGTGCTGAAATGGGTTTTGTTTTCAGTGTTCAAACAACAGCATAAGGCTTTAATAAAATTGAAAATAAAAATAGAACTGACTGATTTATAAAGTTCTGAAAACTATGAATTGCTTTCTAGGCTCCCGAGGTGTGGACCCCATACTTGTCTGGAGACCCATGGCGGGGATACAGAGGGCCACCTATCCCTCTGGGCTGTTTGGTGGTCACACGGTCACATAAGCAAAGCTGTGGGCCTTCATTTTATTAAATGCCTGGGTCTCTGTGCTTGAGAGTGAGCACTCGTCCTACACACACCCTCCATTGTCTGTGCACACCCACATGTCCACAGGAAACTTCTCCCTGAGTCTTGTTACTTCCTCCTTAGAAACCTCATCTATTTGGTTTTCTACATTGAATTGTTACTTTATATTGGGGTATAGTTGTTTTACAATGTCATGTTCCAGGTGGCACTAGTGGTAAAGAACCCGCCTGCCAATGCAGGAGACAGAGGAGACAGAGGTTCGATCCCTGGGCTGGGAAGATCCCCTGGAGGAGGGCATGGAAACCCATGCCCTCAGTATTCTTGCCTGGAGAATCCCATGCACAGAGGAGCCTAGAGGGCTACAGTCCACGGAGTCACAAGAGTGTCGGACACGACTGAGTGACTCAGAACACACAGTTGTTTTACTATGTTGTGTTAGTTTCAGGTGTACAATGAAATGGTCCATATGTACATATTTTCAGATTCCTTTCCCGTAGAAGTTACTGTAGAGTATTGAGTAGGGTCTCCTATGCTGTACAGTATGTGCTTCTTGGCTACCTACTCTATACATAATAGTGCGTGTGTCTTCGTCCCAAACTCCTGATTCGCCCCTCCCCCACCCCCTTTGCTGACCATCGGTTTGTATCTGTGTCTGTGGCTCTATTTCTGTTTTGCACACGCCTTCATTTGTGTCATTCTTTAAGGTTCCACGTATAAGTGACATCATATAATATCGGCCTTTCTGCGTGTGACTTACTTCACTCCGTGTGATCATCTCTAGGTCCATCCGTGTTGCTGCAAATGGCATTATTTCATTCTTTTTATGGCTGAATAACATTCCCTTGTGTATATGTACCAGTTTATTTATTCATTCATCCATTGATGGACAGCGAGGTTGTATGTCCTGGCTATCGTGAACATCCAGCTCTCTCCTGGCAGAGTTGGAGTCAGAGGATTTCCTCCAGGGAGAGGATAGGACCACAGCAGTGCCCTCAAGGAGGCCCTTGCTGGGGGCACGGTCACCCCACCAGGTCTCTCATCACACTCAAGTCTGTTGGGAGGGTGCATGCAAGGCAGACACAGGAAGAGGGTAGGGTTTGTGCAAAGGCTGGGGCTGCCTAGGAATCCAAGGTTGCTGCTCTGCCCCAGGGAGGGAGAGCGGGAGAACCACCAGGACTGGGAGTGTGGGGGGGACACTGTGGGATCTTTCTATGTTGGAAGACTCCCTCAACATGTCTGCATGGGTGTGTAGCTCTCATGCGTGACATAGTTATGTATGTATAAACATGTACATATATAAATTAAAAGACACGTGCTCCTGGGAAGAAAAGCTATGACAAACCTAGACAACATAATAAAAAGCAGAAACATCACTTTGCTGACAAAGGTTCTTATAGTCAAAGCTATGGTTTTTCCAGTAATCATGTACAGGTGTGAGAGCTGGTCCATAAAGAAGGCTGAGCACCGAACAATTGATGCTTTTGAACTGTGGTGTTGGAGAAGACTCTTGAGAGACGCTTAGACTGCAAGGAAATCAAACCAATCAATCCTAAAGGAAATCAGTCTTGAATATTCATTCAAAGGACTGATGCTGAAGCTCCAGTACTTTGACCCCCTGAGGCAAAAAGCCAACTCTTTGGAAAAGACCTTGATGATGGGAAGGAATGAAAGCAGGAGGAGAAGGGGATGACAGAGGATGAGATGATTGGATGGCATCACTGACTCAATGGACATGAGTTTGAGCAAACTCTGGGAGATGGTGAAGGACAGGGAAGCCTGGTGTGCTGCAGTCCATGGGGTCGCAAAGAGTTGGACATGACTTAGCTACTGAACAACAGCAAACACATCCAAAGATGGATATATATATAAAGTGCATAGTGTGCCTGCACTAGTCAGCTAGGACTGTCCTACAGAGAACCACAGGCTGGGCAGTGCAAACAACAGAAGTGTATTCTCTCACAGCCTGGAGGCTGAAAGTCCATGATCAAGGTGTCAGGGGCACTGGTTCCTGTCTTCTGAGGTTGTGCAGGAGTATCTGCTCCAGGCCTCTCCTCTGGCTTCTGGGGTTTGCTGGACAACTTTGTTGTTTCCTGGCTTCTAGAGGCATCTTTCTGACTTTTGCTTTCAGCTTCACACGACCTTCTCCCTGGGTGCCTACCTGTGTTCAAACAAGGACAGCAGTCAGATTGGATTCGGGGCCCACCCACTCCAGTGGGACCTTGAGTATGTGCATTAGTCGCTCAATCATGTGCAACTCTTTGCAACCCCATGGACTGTAGCCTGTCTAGGCTCCTCTGTCCATAGGATTCTCCAGGCAAGAATACTGGAGTGGGTAGCCATGCTCTTCTCCAGGAGATCTTCCTGACCACTGCAGGAAGATTCTTTACCATCTCAGCCACCAGAGAACCCCCAGGGGGACTTTATCTTCACTAAATACATCTGCAAGGATGGTATTTCCAAACAGGGGCACATTCTGAACTCTGTAGGTTAGGACAGAAGCTTATGAATTTGGAAGGGACGTAATTCAACCCACGACTATAAACACACATGTGAGTGCAATACACACTTAGACATATTCAGCCCACATCCTGCCCACTTTGTTTCAAAAAAGCACACACTAATTCCCACTGTGGGCACATTTCTCTTCTGGGCCCTGTGGGGTCTCTGTGCCATGTGGCTACAGATACAGATGTCACAGCGACGGCAAACCTGCGCAAATCCAGAACACACAGCTCACTCCTTGCTTTCTTCTTCACTGTCACACGTTTGTGAGTAAAACTGCCTCCCTGACTCAACCACCAATCCTGGGGTTTCAGCAACCCCAATAATTCTTTGATTCCATGGTGATGGGGGGTTCAGAGAGGCAACTTCCAGCATTGGAGGGCCCCAGACACACACTCTAACTCTATCATTAATTAATGTAAAGAGTCACGTTCCAACGTTGTGCCTTGATTTCTTCATCTATTTACACATTGAGTGGAATTCATTCATTCTGTTACACGCACAAAAAGCTCTGATGCACTCACTACATGCTAGGTACTGGGCAAAACCCTGGACAACAGAGAGAAAGGGGAGGCATCCTGGGGGCATCAACTCTCCATCTTCCAGGTCCAGTAATTTTGAGCTGGCGAAGCAGGAGCAACAGGTTTCAAACAGTTCCATCATTTCGTGGACATGGCCACAGGCATCCTGCAAGCTCTGCTGCTTTAAAGGCTGCAGATATTTCTTTCAGTGCCGGAACTGAGCTACAGCTCACGCCCTCCCAGGGACCTGGCAGAGAGACTGGGTTCGTGGGTTGCCAAGAGGAAAAGCAGAAGGACACGTGTCCCAAGCCTCTGGCCAGCTGGAGTCTGACGGCCATGCCTGCACTGGTCTCCCCTTGCTCCCCCATCACCAGACCCTGTGGGCTGCTTCGATGGGACTCGCAGGTGGCCTGGCTTCCTCTCTGGGTGCAGCCAATGTGTGGCACCAGCCGCGGGCTGGCGGGGGCAGAGGGAGAGGGCAAGCTGACTCTTCTCCACTCTGTTCTCAGCCACGTGTTCCGGCAGGGACTGCAGTCCTTCCTTCACGGCTCCTGCTCAGATTGGATAAAACCCCTTCTTCCCTTTTATTAAGGAAACATTTATTCAGGACACTGTTAGGCAGACTTTGCTCAGAGGGACCGTGGCAGGAGCCGCAGAAACTAGGCAGTGGGATTTTGCATTAACGGAGGGAGAGGTCAGGCTCAACTCTGAATATGATGAAAAAAAGTGGGAATTTATAGCGAAGGAGTTGTTGCTGTTATTGAGTCGTGTCTGACTCTTCTGACTCTGCCAGGCTCCTCTGTGTTTGGGATTTTCCAGGCAAAAATACTGAAATAGCTTGCCATTTCCTTCTCCAGGAGATCTTCCCAACCCAGGGATCAAACCCACGTCTCCTGCCTTAGCAGGCCGATTCTGTAACACTGAGCCACTGGGGAAATCCCATAGCTATGGAGGGGTTCTGGCGAAACTGAGCTCACAGGATTCCTATTGAAGGCAGGCCAGGGGCTCACTCACCACTTTGGAGTGAGTGAGGAGCCTGATCAGACAGACACCATGATCAGACAGTGGGGCGAGCCATTCCGGATAAACCAACCCAGCAGAACTGCTGCTAAGCTTGGGCGATGGGCAGGTGGACACGAAGGTCCAAAGGTCAGGGTTAAGTTGGGAAAAGTGCTCTGAGAACTCTAACCAGAGTTTGATGAAAGAGAAACATTCTACCACACTGGCCCTCCAGGTCTGGGGGAGAAACAGTAATCTTCTTTTCCTGTTTCCTTCCTACAAGCCCACACTTCTGAGACCAGACCTTTCCTTAAGGTCTCTTGAACCATCCGAGTCTGATTTTTATCTTCTGTTAAGACCCCGGCAGACACAAGCCTCGAGTCTCGTCCCAGGCTGTGTGCATCATCAAAATTCTTGCATCTCCCAACACGAGTTAAACTGTTTTGTTGCTGAGGTCACCCTTCGACAGAGATCTCTCCAAGATCGCCTAACAAGACACAGATCCTACTTTCAAACTGGGGCACGTGAAAGACACAAGATCCTCCTGCTCTGCAAGGCACTTGCAAAGCCTCTCAGATGAGCGGCGTGTCAGTCGGAAGGCTGTGTCACTGCCAGTCCTGCCATGGAAACAAGTCTGCGCCTCACCTCAGAGGGCCCCAGAGAACAAAGGCAGATGAAATCGGATCGTGAAGACAGCTGGAAAGGTGGCTCCCAGCTGGAGCGAGAGCTGCGTGCATTCTTCCTCTGATGAATGCTGATTGCTCTCAGAGACGGCCTCTCTGTTCTACACAGCAGCGCCCACACTCCCATCCCGAGCCTCTTTGTGTCGCTGAGAACAATGCAGCATAGCTCACTGCCAGCAGTGACCCATCTTTTCTTGCTGAAAGGGCCCATCAGGAGACGTGGGTTAGGTAAATCTGAATTGGGAAAATGTGCAGGTAGATGCTTGCTGGTTTTCTCACACCCAGAAAGTAAAATAGCATCTTTCTTCTATTAATCTCTTTCTTCACTGACTCCAACAGCTGAACCAGGTTAAATACTTTTCATTATGTTTGTTCAAAAGCCACCAAGTGTGCCTGAGATTTCATTATATTTGTTCAAAAGCCACCTAATGTGCCGCCTGTATTTCATAGCCTGATGTGAACCCTGAAGTTTACTTTTTTAAAGAGGAGCCGACAAAGATCCAGTGTTTTTTGTCTGTCTGGTCCTTCCAACGCCCCTTCTGTCCCTGTACTCATGTCCCCTGGGTGGTCTGTCTCATTTTGCTTCACTTTCTGTAACTCAGAGTCAGGTGTCTCCTTCTCGTGATGGCAGCTGCCGTGGTTGCCAGAGGAGAAGGCACTTAGACCCCACCCTCCCCCTATGTTGAATGAGAATTTGTGCTGAGCATCTCAAAGACCAATCACTTTGAAAATAAGGACACTTGGAACCCTACTGAAGTCATTTTATGTTCTAGAAGTCAAAAGCAAGGCTGAAAAAGGCCTCTAGTAAAGGAAAAACATGTTTGTTCCAAGGAGGATTTAAGAGAATAAGACTGACACTCTCAAGCCTACACACGGTGTTGGCTGGATATTAAATATCTATCTGTGTTCTGGAGTTTACCCTCTGTGTATATAATGTGTATTCCTACAGTCAGGAGATGAAAGTATGCCAGCTCATGTCGACCATCCTCAAGAATGAGGTGCTAGATCAGGGATCAGCTAATTATAGCCCCTGAACTAGATCCATCCCACCCCCCCACCCCACCCCACCCCCCCGTTTTTGCAAATAAAGTTTTATTGGAACACAGCCACTCCCCTGGGTCTATGTATTGTCTGTGGCCACTTTCCCACTCCAGCAGTGGTGATGAATGGTTGTAACAGTTGTATCTGAGCTTCAAGGGAGAAAGGGGGGCGTGGTGGGGACGTGGGAGGGGCGGCTGGGGGCCCACGCTGCGTTTACAGAGTGACCATCTCCATGCTGACTTCACAGACCATTAACACAAAACACAGCTAAGGTGGCGGGACATCCAGATGCCCTGAACAGTTCAGGGCAAAGGGGCTGCAGTGCTGAGAAAGAGCAGTCTTTTTTTTTTTTTAACATAATCACAGCAGTGGAGAAGAGGTTGGTGAGAAAGGATATTAGCTTGGTGGGTAGATTTAATTACTTTCTCACACATTACGTTCAAAATTCCTGTGAAACAGATCTCTCTAATATATGGTGAGAATACTGCTCTATAGGCAAATTCCAGGTCCACCGGAGCCAGACTAATCCTTCCCAGTGAAATCCCCAGGAAGATCTGAGAAAATATTGTTGAGATGTAGTTAAAGATGTCAGGAAATTAATACAGCAATAAAAAAAATTACAGACCGAGGTTTTTTGAAAAAAATCAGAAAGTGAGTCTGGCATTTGCGGCCGTTTTACCCTCGACGCACTTCTCCAGGTGAAAGGAACTGTGGAGCAGGTAGAGGCGGGCAGAACCTTTGCCAGCTACCCAGGGTGGAGACAGAAGCCAGAACCCAGGGCGGCCCGGTGGGGAGGGGGTTCTGTTAAACTGAGTCCGAACGTCAGAGGGTAAACCTAGGAATAAGGAGGAACCAGAAGTAGGTAGACCCTCAGAGACAAACTGCAGTCAAGATCTGGGCCATGCTTGTCCCTCAGAGAGACAAGGTAATCCGAGCTTTCTAACTCCCCCGGTCTAGGCACCTTTTAGAAGCAGACAAACAGCCTGTGTAGGTGGCGAGGTCATCCAGAGCTCAAATTATCTCTGAAAGTGAAAGCGTTAGTCGCTCAGTCCTGTCCAGCTCTGTGCAGCCCCATGGACTGTAGCCCCCCAGGCTCCTCTGTCCATGGAACTCTCCAGGCAAGAATACCGGAGTGGGTTGCCGTTCCCTTCTCCAGGGGATCTTCCCAACCCAGGGATCGAACCCATGTCTCCTGCATTGCTGGCAGATTCTTTACCCCTGAGGCACCAGGGATGTCCTATGACTTTTCAAATACAACACATGCACCCAGAGAAAAATGACCGTTCATGGGAGTAAAGAAAGCATTACTGAAACCAAAGAGGGACAGTGGACTTATAAGGGATTCAGACACAGGCTTTAAAATAACAAGGCTTAAGATGTTTAAGGGAAAAGAAAGGCTAGACAGAATTTTTGTAAAGAACAGGGAAAGATTTTGGTCCAGAATCTTGTAAAGAACTAGAAATTATTTTTAAAAGCCCAGATGGGAATTCTACAACTGGAAAACCAAAATGATGCCATGGTAATGGATTTGACACAAAGTCATAAAAAGTTGAAGATGAAATTAGTAGACTGAAAGATAGGCCAGAAAGAATTATCCAGACAATGTAATGAAAATAGTAGAAAGAACATAAGAGATACATGGGTGTGGGAATATAGTCTAAACTACCTACAATTGAAAATCCAGAAACACAAGAAAACAGTAAGGAGGCAGAAGACATAACAGCAATTTTTCAAAACTAATGAAATACCGAAAGCCACATATTCTATAAGCTTTACAAACTTCACACAGGATAAAGACAAAAATACCACACCTAGGCACAAAACAGAAAAATACTAAAAACAAAAGAGAAAGCAGACATAGAAAAGACAAATTACTTTCGAAGTGACGTCATAAGAGTTAAAAGACCCTTGCTCCTTGGAAGAAGAACAAGGGGCAAACCTAGACAACATATTAAAAAGCAGAGATATCACTTTGCCAACAAAGGTCTGTATAGTCAAAGCTATGAGTTTTCTAGTAGTCATGTATAGATGTGAGAGTTGGACCGTAAAGAAGGCTGAGCGCTGAAGAATTGATGTTTTCAAACTGTGGTGCTGGAGAAGACTCTTGAGAGTCTCTTGGACAGCAAGGAGATCAAATCAGTCAATTCTAAATTAAATAAACCTTGAATATTCACTGGAAGAACTGATGCTGAAGTTCCAATCCTTTGGCCACCTGATGTGAAGGGTTGACTCATTGGAAGAGACCCTGATGCTGGGAAAGATTGGGAGCAGGAGGAGAAGGGAGTGACAGAGGATGAGATGGTTGGATGGCATCACTGACTCAACGGACATGAGTTTGAGTAAACTGTGGGAGATGGTGAAGGACAGGGAAGCCTGGTGTGCTGCAGTCCATGGGGTCCCAAAGAGTCAGACACTACATAATGACTGAACAACAACAAGAGTTAAAGTTGACTGTTTGCTGGAAGTTATGAAATCCAGGAGGAAATAAAATCACATCTTCAAATAACAACAACAAATACAAGAATTTAAGTTTCTGTTCATTCTAGAAAAGTGTATCTCAAAAATGAAATAGAAGTGGAAACATCCTAGATCAAAATGAAGAGAATATTCAACATGAGAACCACAATAGGAGATGCTAAGGGCAGTTTTTCAAGTGGAAAAGGACTCCAGATGAAGACTGAAGGAAGGGAGAGTGCAAGCTTAAACACGTGAATAAATCTAAGCAGCATAATCCGTAGAAAATAACAATAATGTCGACTGCAAACCAGCGCCGACGACAGCTCATATGGTTTATTGTTGTTTAGTCGCTCGGTCGTGTCCACATCTTTGTGACCCCATGGACTGATTCCACCAGGCTCCTCTGTCCATGGGAGTTCCCAGGCAAGAATACTGGACTGTGTTGCCATTCCCTTCTCCAGGGGGTTTTCCCAACCCAGGGATCAAACCCGTGTCTCCTGCATTGGCAGGAGGATTCTTAACTGCTGAGCCACCAGGGAAGCCCAAACTCACACGGTAAGAGGAGATTACACAGAGTGAAGGCATTCTAAATTTCCTGCTTTGGGTAGAAATAAGTAAAAGGGCTGATTTCTATTAGACTTTGTAAATCAAGACTGCCTGCTGCATTCCCTAGGGTAATCACAGGCTTAAAAAGATTACACACCTATGAAGCTAATATGGGCAGGGAATAGAATGACTTATAAATATTTAACCAGTCCAATAAAAAAGACACTCTTAAGAAGAGACACAAGGAAGGAAACCTACTCCTCCAGACATCAAGATTTACTGTAAAGTGATCGTGATTAAGACACACGGGTACTGACAGAAGGATACACAAATTTTTACAAAATGGAATCATTATCTTTGGAAAATTATTTCACATTGGCAGCTATGTAGGTTCATTTGCTGGATAACAGAATGGTACTAAGAGTAGGCGTGGGGGGAATAAGAGTCTTTTCTATAGATGAGTCCATTGGATGGACACACGTGAAAAACAGTGAATTTTAACCCCTACCTGACACAGTACAGTAAAATCAGTTCCAGGTGATTACAGTCATACCTGTGAAATACAAAATAATAAAGGTTTTGGAAAATAACATAGAAGAAAGTAGGAAAAGATAAAAATAAAAACAGAGATAAAAAGAGATGTTAACTTGAGAAAGTGTTTTCATCAAAAAAGATACAACTAAGGGAGTAATAACGAAACAGGAGGGAAGGGACCAAGGCATAACCTTTAAAAGTATGGCATAGCCATGGGACGTGACAAAAACTGGTTAGAACTAGCTAGATCCAAGAGGGCAGAAGATTCGACTTCCAGGGGACCTTGAGCTTCATTATGGCCTCATTGTAATATATTAGGTAAATGACATATCCACAGGTGCCATGACAATTCTGAGAGCAACCATAAAAGGTCAAAAAGTGGGTGGTGGCCCAATACCTGGAAATCTCTGTCCCTGCCCTCAAATAGTTGGAATAATCATCCCACTCATCAGCCTATGAATTTACCCAGCCCATAAAAACTAACCACACCATATTTCAGGGCCCTTGCCTTCCGAGGTGGCCCACACTCTGTCTGTGGAGTGTGTTTCTCTCTAAATAATTTTACTTCTTATCTTTCACTTTGTCTCTCACTGAATTGTGTCTACAATGAGACATGAGAACCTTAGCTTCATAATGCCCTAAGATCAGGAGTGTCATCTCAGTTAAAAGGCCATGAGATGAGTTTGAGTCCCAATCTGGATTTTGGCTGTGCTCGAGTCCTGGCACGTGGGTTCAAGATCCAATCTGAGTTGCATGGTTTCAGTTTCAATAAGGCTAGGGTATTATCACTGTTGTTGTTGTTCAGTCACTCAGCCATGTCCAACTCTTTGTGACCCCATGGACCGAAGCACGCCAGGCTTCCCTGTCCTTCACCATCTTCCTGGATTTGCTCAAACTCTTGTCCATTGAGTCGTGATGCCATCCAACCATCTCATCCTCTGTCATCCCCTTCTCCTCCTGCCTTCAATCTTTTCCAGCATCAGTGTCTCTTCTAATGAATCAGCTCTTTGCATCAGGTGGCCAAAGTATTGGAGCTTCAGTTTCAGCATCTGTCCTTCCAATGAATATTCAGGATTTCCTTTAGGACTGACTGGTTTGATCTGTCAATCCTAAAGGAAGTATTATCACATAAGTACCTCATTGTATTATATCACATATACTATTTATAGCCTATCTAACTGCTAATGACCTTCATCCTGCACTCCTTGAGGATAACAAGGAAAACCCTCATAGGAAAAAAAAAAACAGAAGAGAGATTTGAACAGGCAATGTCACACAATAGCATACCAAAAGGGTTAATAAATACATGAAAATGCATCTAATCTTATTAGACATCTACAAAAATACATATTTTAATACCACAATGGAACACCACGATACACCCTCCAAAACAGACAAATTCATGGATTGACAGTAACAAGCATGTTGATTGGAAATGCTTGAGTCTTTTGAACAAATGTTTGTCTTATGTCCCAGCCATGGTATTCTTTGGTTTGTATCCAAAGACAGGAATGATAATCATCGTGCAGCCTTGTTCATAAAAGCCCCAAACTGGAAATAACTCTAATAGCCATCAATAGCAAAATGTATAAATAAATGGTAGGATACTAATACAATGAAACTTCACAAAGCAACGAAAATGAGCAAACTGCATCCACATACCACAACACAGTTGAATCTCGCAAATGTAAGTTGAATGGAGGGGAAAAGTAATAAAACAATTACACTATGTGATTCCACTTACATAAACTCAAAAACAAGCAAAACTGATGTAAGATATCAAAGTCTCATGGTGGTTGGTTGTGATCAAGAGGCAACATGAATGCTGCTTTTGGATGCCTGGCAGTGTTCCGTATCTTGACCTGGATATTAATAACATGGGGGTATTCAACTGGTAACAATTCGTTGGCTGCACATCTGTGACTTGTACATTTTATGGACATGTGTTATCTTTTATTTAAAAGGGGGAATTGTATGCTTTCAAACGTCAAACTTGAAAGCACAAGAACTTTAAAATTTGGTAGCTGAAGCTGGCAATATGTTCCTTGGAAGCCTCTAACTTACCCTTTTGATCAGATTTTGATATGTGATTCAAAACAGGTTCTGTTTACAGTTACCAGTATTTGGTACTCTAAAAGACGCGAAGGTTTATGCAATAAATAAAAGAAAGCCAAAGAGAATATAGCTATTCTTTGGGAGTAGAAGGTGGATCCACACCAGGGAAGCTTCTGAAAAAAACAGGTCCTTTATTAAATCAGCCACTAGGACTAATACCGAGCAGGACCCTGTGGGGCTCTTGGGCACAAAGCCTTCCTGTGTTCCCCATTCCTTGGCTACAGGAAATAGGCTTCATTCAGCCTCCATGATCTTCCTTGAGTTCCAACAGTTCAAACAGTTGCTAATTAGAGAAGGGAGGAGGAGTAAAAGAAACAACAGTGCGCACTTCGGGCAGGTCCTGGATACCCCTCAAGGGACATGTATAACACTGTCTTTGAGTTATTTTGCAGATAGGGAAACCTCCACCAGATGGGAAGTTAACTGTGTGCTGCCCGCAGAACTGGTCTGTAGACCCCAGGCCAGTTGGAACCAGAAGACTGATGCTGATGCCCACTTACCTCACCACCAACCAATCAGAAGAATGTCCATGAGCTGATCACACCCTCTGAGAACCGCCATCGATGAAACCTCTCACTACCCGCTCCAGGTGGGGACACAGTTTTGAGGGCATTAGGCCACTGTGGCCCTCTTTGGCTGACAAAGCAGCAGAGATATTCTTCTCTACTTCACCCAAAACTCTGTCTCCGAGATTTAATTCGGTGTTGGGGTACAGAAGCCAGATTCAGCTACAGGACCTTGTAGATTGCCAAATAGGTGTGTCTTATGGCCCAGAGGCTAGCATCTGGTAAGAGGATCCCAGGTCCCTCATAAAATTGAACTCTTTATCTTGACCTCTGCTAGAGAAGGGTCATCTTGAACTATGATATGAATATATATGAGAGGCAGATTTTATTTTCTTGGGCTCCAAAATCACTGTGGATGGTGACTGAAGCCGTGAAATTAAAAGTCTCTTGCTCCTTGGAAGGAAACCTCCAATACTTTGGCCACCTGATGCTAAGAGCTGACTCACTGAAAAAGACTCTGATGCTGGGAAAGATTGAAGGTGGGAGGAGAAGGGGATGACAGAGGATGAGATGGGTGGATGGCATCACCAACTCAATGGACATAAGTTTGAGCGAACTCTGGGAGAAGAACAGGGAAGCCCGGCATGCTGCAGTCCATGGGGTCACAAAGAGTTGGACACAACCTAGCGACTGAACAAATGTGAATATATTTATTTTTTTCATGGAGTAGACAAAAGAACATGGAATTTGAAATCAAAACACCTGCAGTTTAGATTCAATGCAGCCATTAACTAAGTTTTTTTTAGAAGACCTAGAAGGTAAAATATAGATTATTATATTATTCTATACAGTAAGCATGAAGCATTACAATTCCAAGGCCTTTTTCATATAGATTTTAAATGAAGTGTAGATGGTTGTTTCACCAGAACTCCCACTGGTGTTGGGAGCGAATGAACCACAGAACTCAAATCTGATAAAGAATCAGGTGGGTCAAATGTCCCTCAGCAGTTGTCCCAGATGAGGCATTTCTGAGATCTAGAGTGATTGAGGGATCTTCAGAGTGACCATAAGGGGTCTCAGTGCATCTTACAGCTCCAGGCTTCTCAGAATAAGTATGTAAACCTGGTTCTGCTGGTCTCTTCTGGAGAATAAGTGCCCTGAGCTCGGACCTCTCTCTGTGGTCTATCAGGAGAAACTCTGTCCAATTCAGGTAACATTAAAACCATGATCAGCAGTGATTCCTGCATCAGTCCACACCCTCATCATCACTCTGAGCGAGCCCATCTAATCTTGGATGGCATAAAGCACTGTGATGTTCTGGCAAAGGCTGGTGTACTAAGCCCTTTTCATCCGTCCTCAACCTCCTCTAAACGGTTTCGTCTTTAGTCTCAGCTTCTGTACCTCACGGGGTTAGTGACAGGAGCACAGCCCGACTCCAACTCCACACATGGAAGGACAGCTCCATACGAGGGCCCTTCCAAAAATGCATGTCATGGCTTTTCACAAAAAATCATCAACCCCCAAAAAGACCACAACAAAGGTTTTATTTAAGGAACTAATTTCCAAGCACCAAAAACAAACCAGGCTAATAATAGGAACATACCCTAGGGCTTGAGGCTTCAGTTAAGTTCAGTAAAAAACAACACATCCAAACCACCACACTACATCCCCCACCCCAAACACCTGCACCATCCCCCCCCCCACCCACCACAAACCCACACCCAAAACCCAACCACCAACCCCAAAACCAAACCCCCCCCCCAACAAACAAAACATCCCCCCCCCAAACAAAACCCCCCCACCACACCCCCCACCAACCCCTCCCCCACACCCAAAACACCCCAACCAAACCACACACCAACACCCCCCAAAACCAAAACCACCACACCCCCCACCCAACCCACAACAACACACCCACCCAACCCCCCACCACACAACAACATCAATAACCCCCACAATTCAACCCCACCCCCAAACCCCAACCCAAAACCCCCACCCCCCCCAACCCATCACCCCCCACACCACAAACCCAAAACAAAACACACACCACCACCCAAAAACCCCACAAACACCCCAAAAACCCCATCCACCCCCCATAACCCAAAACCCCAAACAACACCCCCAAATACAACACACCCCACACACCAACACACACCCCAAACCCACCCCCCACCAAACGATACCACCACACCACTCACCCAACAAAACAACATCCCCATCCATCCCCCCCCCAACCCCCAAACACACCCAACAAAACCCACACCAACCAAAAAACAACCCCAACCCCCAATACACCCAAATCCCCCAACAACACTACCCCCCCATCCATCCACCCAACCCCACCCATTTAAAACCATAAAACAAAACCCACCACCCAATACTCCCCCCCCCCAACCCCACCAACACACCCCCCACCACCAACCAAAACCCACCCCCCACTATCCAAAACCCACACAAAACAAACCATACCACCCAAAACATTAACAAATCCCCACCCCACAACACCCCCCCCCTAAACAACACCCCTTAACAACCACCCCAACGCCCTTCTTACCCAACCATGACCCCACCCCCAACAAAAAACACCAACCCCCCTCTAGTGGCACCCCACACCCCCCATCCCCCCACCCCCACCACCCCCACCCCCCCACACTACACGAGCGCCTCCCAGTTTCACCTAACCACAACCCCAATTCCCCCCACTCCACCCCCCCTCCCCACTTACCAGACCCCCGACCCCTCCGCATACCCCCCCCCCCCGACCCCCCCCCCCCCCACCCAATCACCTCCCATCCCCCCCCCACACTCCACACATCTTACCACCACAAACTACCACTACCCAACCTGCACCAACCCCCACCTCACATAACAAAAAACAAACCCACCACCTCCCCCCTCAATCCCCCCCGTCCTCCCAAACACCAAACACCGACCCCCCAAGAACCCTCAACACCCCCCCCCCCAACATACACCCCCTCCGCCCCCCATACCAAAAAACCCCCCAACACCACACCAAAACGACACCCCACACACCCACCACCAACCAACACCAAACCCACCAAATCCCCGCCAACAAACTTATCCCCCGCTAACAGCCCATCCCAGCGGTACCCTCACCCTAAACCCAACAAACCAAAAACATCCCTAAAATCCCTACAAAAAACCAACACTCCCCCCCACCACAACCAAACCCAACCACAAACAACCCCATATTCAAAGGACCCCCAACCCCCCCACTAAATCCCTCCACCCAGCGTCCCACACCCCACCCCACCCCCCAACCCCCCCCCCACCCCACCTCTCCCCCCCCACCTCATCCATTTAACCACCCCCCACCACGCCTACCCCCCTCCCCCCCCCCCACCTTAACCACTTCCCCCACCGCCCCCCCCACCCCCCGAAACCCAAACATAACCCTCCCCCACCCCACACAAACAAAATCCCCCCCCACACAACACCCACCACCCACAATAAAAACCCACAAAACACATAACCCCCACCCCCCCCCCCAAAAAACCTAAACCCAAAAACACCCCAATTACCCCAACCCCCACCCCCCAACCCCAAAAACCCACCAACCCCTCCCAACCACCCCCTTCACTTTTAATACCCACACAGAGCCTACAAACCCACCCCCACCCCACCCACCCCCCCGATCCCCCCCCCCCCCACACAACCACACCACCCCCCCCACCCAACCCACCCCCACCCCAACCAACCCCCCAAACCACACTCCCCCACCCCCCCCACCCCCCCCCACGCCCCCCACGGCACACCCCGAACACCCCCACACACCTTCAACCACAACACCCCCCCCCCCCTTCACCCATAACCCCCCCAACCGCACCCCCTCCCCAGACACAACCATACCCCCACCCCCACCCCCCCATAGAAACCAACCAGCACAACCAACCATCACCCCCCCACCCACCCCAAGCCCCCCCCCCACCCCCCAACCACCTCCCACACAACAAACCCACACCACCACCCCACCCCAACACACCCCATGCATGTTCCACACCCCACCCACCCTCCCACCAAACATTCTTCCTTTCAACCCTCCCCCCCCCCCCCAAAATCATTAACCCCCAATCACTTAACCCAAAGGCCCACCCCTCCCTCCCCCCCCAACCTCATCCCACCCTATCACCCCCCCCCTCACCCCAGCAAACAACCAACCCCACCAAAACCCAACCCTTTCCCCACCCCCACCCCCTCCAACCACCAACCCAACCGAATACCCCCATAACCCCACCCACCTTCCCCCACCCACCAACAACCAACTACCTCCCTCACAACCCACCACTCCCCCTCACAACTACCCCCAACTCCCCCCCCAGACCCAACAACCAAACCACAAAACACCCCCAACCCAACAAACCCCCTAACATAACACCCCACTACCAATAGAAGCCCATACCACAAATCACCACACCAACACATCACAAAACACACAACACACAAACCCACCCCCATACAAAACAAAAACACACCACTTTAGAACGACAACTACATTTTCTCTCACCCCCACACCCACACCAACACCCCTCAACAATGAACCCAATACTACAAACCCACCCCAAAACACCCTCCCCCCACCCCCCACACACCCCCCCCCCGACACCACCCCCCCCCCCCAACGCACCCACCCAACCCCCACACCTTTCCACATTACTTCCCCCACAACCCCCCCCACCCACCCACACCTCCCCCCCACAAACCACCGACCACCCCGACCCCCCACCCACCACAACACCCACCCTAAACCCCACCACCCCCCCCCCACCCACCCCACCAACCCACACCCCCCAACACCCCCCCCCCAAAACCAAAACACCTCCCACACCCCCACACCCCAACACCCCACCAACCCCAATCCCCACCCGCTCCAAATAACTCCCCAATTCCCAACACCCACCCACCCCTCCATAACACCACCCCAACAACCCCCTCCAACCCAACCCCAACGACAACCACCGCCAATCCCAAACACTCCACTAATAATAAATAACAACTCATACCATCCCACCACCAAACCATTCCACCCACCAACCCCACCATTCCATCCCCCACCCCCCACCAAACCCCCCATCCACAAACCAACACCACACCCCCCACCCCCAAATCCCTCCTCACAACACCCAACACCCACCAACCCACATCAACCCACCCAACCAAAGCACAATCCCATACCCCCGGCAACAAACCACCTGCTTATTTATAGCGATGAGATGAAACCCAGGTGAGTTATTTGGCAGCAAGGAATGCTGCCGTTTTTAATCACAGCAACCAAATAGACAATCTCTTTATTGAAAAGATGTATCCTCAAGGCCTCTTACAGATGGCAGATGTGTGCACCTTAATCTGACATTCCTTTGAAAAGAGAACTCTCCTGAAAAGCGATCTATATGTTCCTAATGTCATGGTAAAACTCTCAAATAGGCCTGTCCTTCTGAATCAGGAAAGAAAAGAAAGAAAAACAATAATTTCTCTGTGACTCAGGGATCACTGCAAAACACAGGCTCTTGGAATTGGCGATGCTGGTGTCCAAGAGTCAGAGATGAACTCTCCAGAGTTCAAGGCCACCAAGTCTGACACTGCTAAGAGGCAAATTTGATTTCACAACTTAGACATGAGAAGCCAAGACAATGAATAAGATGTGAGGGCACAAAAAGATGAGTAGAGGAGCAGAGCCTAATGTGTCTGAGGAGGTTTAAGTGTCCACTCACTCACTGTCAGGAGACTTCACACCCACAGGTAAAGGCGAAGCCGCATGCCAGCTGGTGTATCCCGCACTGCCACAGTGGCGAGTCGAGGCAAGTCTTGAAGACCAGACAGAAACACATCCACCTCTACGATGCTTAGGGAGAAACCTGAGAAGACAGACACCCAGAGAACAGCTCCTTCCCAGGCTGGAGCGGACAGGAGCCAGCGTGATTTTCATGCCAGCCAGGGGAAAGAGATGATCCGTTTGGTGACGTTGCTGAAGAAAAACTATGTTCTTAAAATATTCAGGTCGCATGATTTTATAGGAGACAGATAATGTATGGAAAACATACATTGTCTCCGGATTTCTAATAAGGTTTTTTCAGCCAACTAGGTGAGGAAAAAGGAAACATTTGCAAATTACTCTTTGTTTTGTCTAAAACAAAGGATTTTAAGACTTTTCTATTTAACAAGTTTTAAAACTCTTTTGTTTAACAAAGAGTTGTTTTGTTTAAAACTGGTTTGTATGAGTGCAGACATAACTTTGCCTTCTTCTATCGTTCTACTATTTTCAAATGGCTCATGCCATAAAACCTATTAATATCTCAAGGAAGTATTCAAGACAAAAAGAATAATTCAGTCAGAGAAGAACACAGCTGAGGGGCATCAGAACCTGGGGTCTGAGCTTAAGAAGATAAATATTTATAAGGTATAGACTGAGTAGGAAAATGTCTCCCTAAGACCTCCGTCTACCTTAAATCTCCTACTGTGACTTTATTTTAGAAAAGGGGCCTCTGCAGATACAGGGAGCTAAGAAGCAGTCATTCTGGATTAGGCTGGGTTCTACCCAACGACTGCTTTCCTTGTCCACTGAAAACTTAGTCACAACCGGAAAGGAGAGAGATATTTTATTTGGTAAGAAAGTTAAGGATTCCAAGTCCTAGAGACAGCATCTCAGCAGCTCTGGGAAAACTGATCCAAAGAGGCAGGAAAGGAAGTCAGATTATATACAAGCTTGCAACAAAAGGGGCAGCCAGTCTGAACACCAAAGTTTATTATTGAGTAGTAAGGAAAACCGACAGAGGATGAGATGGTTGGATGGCATCACCAACTCAATGGACATGAGTTTGAGCAAGCTCCGGGAGTTGATGATGGACAAGGAAGCCTGGCATGCTGCAGTTCATGGGTCACGAAGTCGGACATGACTTGGCGACTGAACAACAAGGAACACCAGATATCAAGCTAAGGAATTTAGTGAAGATGCAAGGCTCTGGCCTCACTGAATTCATTCCTTTCACATGCATCTCAGGATTGACTGGTTTGATCCCCTTGAAGTCCAAGTGACTCTCAAGAGCCTTCTCCATCACCACAATTTGAAAGCATCAATTCTTCAACTCTCAGCCTTCTTTCAATGGCAACCCACTCCAGTACTCTTGCCTGGACAATCCCATGGATGGAGGAGTCTGGTAGGCTGTGGTCCATGCAGTTGCTGAGAGTTGGACACGACTGAGCATCTTCACTTTCACTTTTCCCTTTCATGCACTGGAGAAGGAAATGGCAACCCACTCCAGTGTTCTTGCCTGGAGAATCCCAGGGATGGGGGAGCCTGGTGGGCTGCCGTCTATGGGATCGCACAGAGTCAGACCCGACTGAAGTGACTTAGCAGCAGCAGCAGCAGCAGCAACAGCAGCAGCAGCCTTCTTTATGGTCCAGCTCTCACACCCGTACATGACTACTGAAGAAACCATGGCTTTGACTAGACAGACCTCGCAAACCCAATGACTGGTATGAAAAGGCAAAGCAATAAAGCTCTTGTTTTCTACTCCACCCAAAACTCTGTCCCTGAGGTTTATCTCTGTGTTGGGGTTCAGAGACTGGATGTAGCCCCACACTGGAGTGTTCTTTACGTCTAGGAAGGGCAGAAGCTCCTGGAGTAGATTAAGCCCCGCTGGCCTGAACCCAGTAAGGCATGGAGTTCCAACAGACACCAGTTCCTCCCGTGCGCTCTGTCCATCCTCTGGGCAGGATGCGTTCCTTTGACTCTTGGGCAGGCTCAGAGAAAAACACTCTCTCTTTCATCATCCAACCTGCATTTCAAGGGCCTGGGATGCCTTTCAGTTGACAGTGCAGGGTTTTCAGCTGAGAGTCCGGACTTTCCCCTGGTGTTTGAGGCTGCCCTGGCCGTCCTCCACGCCCTGCATCCCCTTCCCCCCCAGCCCTCCTCAGGCTCTGCCTGAGCTTCACCGAGGCTCCTCCCACGTGCACAAGGCCTCTTCATCCTTGCCCTTCTACCATGAATGTTTCTTCTTTGCCCCTTCAGAGCGGGTGTGTCGGGTCCCTAGGGCTGCAGTAATGGTGCTGCCGACTTGGTAGCTTAAATCAGCAGAATGGTCTTCCCTTGCAGCTCTGGAGGCCATGAAACCAGGGGGTCAGTCAGTCCCCAGAGGCTCAGGGGGAGTATGCGATGCCTGCCCCTGGTTTCTGGAGTTGCCTACCACGCCCAGCATCCCTTGGCTTGTAGCTGCATCCTGGTGACCTTTTCCTGTCACCACAGAGTCTTCCTGGTGTGTCTCTCCAACCCTGTCTCTCTCCCCTCATCAGGCAATGGAATTAGGGCCATCCTGTACCTACGTCTGGACCTTACTCTCCCTTTCACAGGTCCCCTATGACCTGAGCTCCCCATGGATCCCCAGGCCCTCCCTCCTTCCACTCAGTCACTTGTCTGGGCATCACCACCAGGGCCCATCTCTCTCCAGACAGAGACCTGCTCACCACCCACACCTGCTGGGCCTCCACCGGCTCCTGCAGACACTACAGAAAGCCTCCGAGTTTCTGAGCCCAGTTGAAACTGTTCTCCCAAACCTGGGCCCTTCCTCCTGGGCCTTTCTCCTACTTTGCTCAGCACCCAAAATTTGCATCAGTGATGCAGGACAGCGTGGGGACCGTGGCCCAGAGTAGCATGTTTCATTTGGCACTTTTATTTTTCATTTTCCTTCCCTTCTCGCGAGGGGGAGGACACTAGAATTCTTTTTTCTGCCTTATCCCTTGGCTAACTGTTTATACTCCGCAGGGCCCAGTGGGGCATCTGGGCACAAGGGCTTTCGGTCTCCCCCATTTCTTTGATTATAGGAAATAGTCTTCATTTAGCCTCCATGACCTTCCCTGAGTTCCAATGGACAGATTCAAGCGGTTGTTAATTAGGGAAGGGAAAGTCAAAGTGTTAGTCGCTCAGTCATGTTCGACTCTGCAAACCCATGGAGAGTAGCTCACCAGGCTCCTCTGTCCATGGGGTTCTCCAGGCAAGAATACTGGAGTGGGTTGCCATTCCCTTCTCCAGGGGATCTTTCTGACCCAGGGGTCAAGCGTGGGTCTCCTGCATTTGCAGGCAGATTCTTTACTGTCTGAGCCATCAGGGAAGCCCAATTAGGGAAAGGAGGGAAAGTGAAACCAGGGAGGAACAGACAAGAGAAGCCTTGAGGCAAGGTCTTATTTCCCTATCAATGGATATACACACAGCAATATCTTTGAGCTGTTTTGCAGATACAGAAGACCCTTCCAGGTGGGAGAAGTCAGTGATTAATGATGATATGCTGCCCACAAGCAGGTAGACTCCAGACCAGTTAAACCTGAAGTTGATGATGCTGACCCGTACTTACCTCCCACCAACCATCAGAAGAATGTTCCGGAGCTGATCACACCCTCGTTTACTGTTAATACAAAACTTATCACTATCTTTACCAAGAGGGGAAGCTCGGTTTTGAGGGCATTAGCCCTCTGTGTCCCCCCTTCGCCTGACATAGTAATAAAGCTCTCCTTTTCTACTTCCCCCAAGACTCTCTCTGAGATTCAGTTCAGCACTGGTGCGCAGAGAAGAGGAGCGTTCGGCATTAATTTCATCATTCAAGACCAAGTGCAAGCCCAGTCTGCAGGAAGCCCTCTTAGCCCTTCCCCCAACCCAAACTGGCAGAAGAGCTGTCTTTGGGCCCCCAGAACCCAGTGAGCACGGTCAGCTGTAAATGTCTGCCCGCCCACCCATCTCCCTCCCTTGTCTGGGGTGCCTTGTGGTTACCAAGTGGGTAGATGCAGCTCTTCACAGGGTATGGGCACAGGACAAGGTGAGCTGAAGGATGGCCTGTTTCTCCTTGCCCCCTGTCCCCCACCGCCAGGCCAGGGCTGTGGGCACAGCCTCCTCCACTTGATGTCAGGCTTTGCTCCTCCTGGGGGCCTCTACTTGTCTTGCAAATGAGGACTGCAATTATCAGCTCCTTCACCACAGTGGAGAGAACCCAGACCTCCCTCGCCACACTCCGCTCTCAGGCCCTGGGCCCCTCAGAAGACACAGGTGCCCATCTTCATCAGGGGGCCCACCTCCCGGGAGGTCAGATTTCACCAGAGCCCTCGGCTTAAAGAGAAAGCACAGTGGGGCTTTAATAGGATCGGGCCACAGGCTACACAAACCCAGCTTTAGACTTCTGGGAGCAAACATCCATATCCGTAAACAAAAGTTAGTCATCTAGGATGCTGACCATCCCCTGGGCCTCTCTGGGTGACAGCAGTCCCAGATCCCACGTGTCCCCGGCCTGAGCTGGCGTGGCCAAGGCAGGGCTGTTCCGGCCAAAATGGGAGCGGAGCTGGGTCAGCAGCCACAGTCGGAGCCGAGCTCTGAGGACCTTTCCATGTGCTTCATTTTCCTTCTTAGGGATCGTCCGCCTCTCACTAAGGCATTGGCTTCCCAGGTGGCTCAGTGCTAAAGAATCCGCCTGCAAATCTAGGAGAGGCAGGCGACATGGGTTGGATCCCTGGGTCAGGAAGATCCCCTGGAGAAGAACATGGCAACCCACTCCAGTACTCCTGCCTGGTGAATCCCATGGACAGAGGAGCCTGGTGGGCTACAGTCCATGGGGTGGCAGAGTCAGACACAACTGAGCGTGCGCGCGCACACACACACACACACACACACACACACACACATTTAAACAAACTTATTTAATTATAAGCTTCAAGTGGTGGTTGGGGCAGAATGAGGTATTTCAAACTTAACCTGAAACTTAATAATGGGTTTTCAGGAAGAAAAAACAAGAACTTTAATTAAGAAAGTAAGATGACAGATGAAAGAAGTGCAAACAAGCAAGTCACCCTTCAGAGCCTCGTTTTTTACCGTGTCCTCTCCAGATCCAGGCTGGAGCATAGAGTCGCTGATGGGTGTGAATGGAAGGCTTGCTCAGTGTTGACCAGCACACAGCCCCCAGCCCCAGCCTGGTCACTCCCAGGACCCCATCAAGCAACCTGCTCAAAGGGCAAAGAGGTGAAGAAGCAGCTGGTTGTCGGAAGTGGAGGGGCGGGGCGGGGAGCCACCCCTATGAGCAAACAGAGGTGTGCTCACAGACGTGGAAGAGCGGCAAGTCCTGTGCCCTGGGGAGTATTTCTGCTCACTCAGAAACCACACTCCCCAGGACAGGTTTATCTCAGGGGCCGTCGGCACCCTGTTGAGAAAGATCCTGAGGCTGAATCGTGGTCAGTGACAAAGGGCCCAACTGTAAGGAGAGGTACCAGCCAGAGGTCGGGGTGTGGCGAGCAGCCAGGCAGGTTTTGTGCATCTGCACCTTCTCTCATTACAGAGTGTGCACAATGACAGCTGTTCCATACATTCCCCAGCATGTCAGGGAATATCACCGTTTTCTCACTTGTTCCTAAAACAACCTCATGGTGTAGGCGAAACAGGCAGTATAAATCCCATTTTTCAGGTGAGAAAGCAGCATTTTAGAATGTAACAGGATATGACACATCGCTCCCATTTTTATTAGATTTTCTCACTGCTGCTAGGAAGACAGTCGAACATCTGGTGACCAGGTTAAAACATGGATGATGCAACAATATTTATAGCATTGCTCTCGGAAAACGCAATCAATACTCCCTAAGGAATAGCAAACTATCCTGTCCATTCGTGTTAAAACGTGAGACAAAACATAATTAAAGGATAAAAGCTATAAATGATCATGAATTTGAACTTCTTTGCAAATGGAATAGTATTTGAACTTACACAGATTTTTTTTTCCAGTAAATATGTGTTACAGTACTACACAATCCATGGTTGGTTGAATTCACTGATGTAGAACTGTATATAAAGGGGCCGGCTGCAAAGTTACATGTGAATTTCTTACTGCCCTGGGGGCCAATGGCCTAACCCCACATTGTTCAAAGGTCAACGGTAGGGCTGATTTCTGTTGATGTTTGACAGAGAATTCTGTAAAGCAATCACCCTTCAGTTACATAAATAAATAAAGGTCAACTGTAGCTGATGCCTCGACATAAAAGGAAATATAGAAGAGGTTGAGAATCCTCACTGCTAATTTTTGTGCCCAAAACAAGGCAGGAAAAGACCAGTTTAACTAAATTAAGACTAGATATTTGAGTCACATGTTAAATACTTAGAATAAATAGAATATGATCTAGTATGGGTTAGATTAATGTATGCATGCGTATGTGCTAAGCTGCCTCAGTTTTGTCCAATTCTTTGTGATCCTACGGACTTCAGCCTGCCAGGCTCCTCTGTCCATAGGATTCTCCAGGCAAGAGCACTGGAGTGAGTGGCCATGCCCTCCTCCAGGGGATCTTTCCAACCTAGAGAACCCATGTCCCCAGCAGCTCCTGAATTGCAGGTAGATTCTTTACCACTGAGCCTCCAGGGAAGCCCACTAGATTAATGTAGACATAACTATAATCCAAGACAGGATATGATACTTGCCGTTGGAGAGATACAAAGAAAATACAATGGGAGATCATTGAGTCAGGAGATTTGGATGTAAACACTCAGCATGATTACTGAATGACTTTTTATAAGTATATAAAATTTACTTTCAAATTTAAGAAACCAAAAAGAGAGAGCATCTCTCTCAGTTTTATGGATTAACTCTGACTCTCTGTGGTTTTCTTTTTCCTGGATGAGGAGGTGGGTATGAACAAGCCCAGCCTATAATGTATTCATGTCCGTTTCCTGAAACCTTTCTAGGATCATATATAATGAGCACATGATAATAAACCAATTTAGCTTGGAACTCGTGGCGTGGATTTTAATTTCTGCTTATAAATTTTCAAAGGTTAGTAAAAGAGCAAGTAGAGCTTCTACACATGAACACAGAAATCAAGAATTTAATGTAATTCCTTCCACCATTAAATAGAAATATTTGTAAACTATCCAACAGGGTCTATGATCCGTCTTATTCCTTAACTCTCCTGGAAATGAGAGACCCTCTGCTTGTCTGGAGGCTGAACTAGTCCACTCCAGGCAG
The DNA here is from genome assembly GCA_024291935.2 of Okapia johnstoni. Classification (NCBI taxonomy): domain Eukaryota; kingdom Metazoa; phylum Chordata; class Mammalia; order Artiodactyla; family Giraffidae; genus Okapia; species Okapia johnstoni. Next base: position 104,178,822 of record CM044313.1, read on the forward strand.
AGAGTAAGGGTCTTCTGTGTTATTAATTCCTAAAGTCTCTGACCATGGACACTCTTAGGAGTGACATCTTCTCCATCTACTATGCATTGGTGCTCAGGTCCTTGTGGACGAAAGAAAAAAGGTCACAACTTCTTTGACTTTCACCCCATCAAGGGACTGAGACTGTGTCCTCTCCCCTCAAGTCAGAGCAGGCTTGAGATGGCTTCGGTCAAGCAGTATGGTGGAAAGTGACCCTGTTTCTTCTGGAACAAGGTCTTCAAAGTCATGCTGCTTCCACGTGGTCTCCTGAAGCCAGTCCCATGCAGTGAGAAGCTCAAGCAGGGGGAGAAGCCTGGTGTGGACACACCGCTCAGCCGTGCCGGGGAGCCTGTCCTTCAAGCCATCCAGCCCAGGTAACACATGTCTGGGTGAGGAAGCAGCCAGACGGCTCCAGTGCCCGGCCTCGGGCCAGCCCAGCCATTCAAGTCTTTCCGAATGAGACCCCAGACCTCCTTTCTGTGTTCCATACAGTTTCCTGACCCAAAGCATTTGTGAACATAATAACACTACTGCTGTCTTACCCCCACAAAGCCAGGGGTCATTTGTTATGCAGCATTCAACCAGAACGCCCACTATTACTTCTGCCCATGTTGCTCAAACTTGTCCTGAGTCCCACCTCTCAATCTACTTCTATCCTGAGGACGGGTTTCCCTGGTGGCTCAGTGGTAAAGAATCCCCCTGCCAGTGCAGGAGATGCAGGAGATGTGGGTTCAGTTCCTGGGTCAGGAAGATCCCCTGGAGGAGGAAATGGCAACCCACTCCAGTATTCTTGCCTGGAGAATCCCTTGGAGCCTGGTGGGCTACAGTCTGTAGAGTTGCAAAGAGTTGGACATGGCTGAGCACGCGTGCATACACACACACAACCCAGCTATGCATTCTCTGCCAATCCCAACACAAACTTTCCGTCTTAACACTCACCCAACTTTACACTAATATTATTCTCATCATAATATGTTATTGTATTTATTTCCAAAATGTATTTGTAAAACCATTTTACTATCATGGGATATTTCCATTATTTTCCATTATAAATATGCCATCATAAACATCTTTGTATGTGATTTTATGCTTGAGTTTCAGATTCGTTTTGAAGGGTAGATTTTCAGAAGTTCAATTACCGGGTTAAAGAGGATTAACGACTTTAGGCTCTGGAGACATACTGGCAAATCTGTGTTCAGAGTTATAACAATTTAGAGTGACACCGAAAATCTATGAGCATGCCTGTGCTGCTCTGCCCTCTCCAGTTAAATTCAGCTTTACAATTAAGAAAAAATACTAATTTGAAGCGTAAAATTCATGGTTTTATCTCACAAATTTATGTAGAGGTGGGATGACAAGGGCAGCTAGAATCATAGGTACGTCAGAGCACGAGACACAGAAACAGACAGAATGTGGTTTAGAAGAGAAAAAGCAAAAGGAATGATTGTTGAGCCCAAGGTGGGGCAGAGAGGGAGAAAGATGGTGCAAAAGGAGATGGAAGCAGGTAGCAGAAGGGACCCTGAGACCATGGCAAGAGCAGATGCGTGAAGAAAAAGGAAATAAAAAAGAAAGATGAATTCCAAGCAGCTGTGTGGGTCACTGTGTTGAGTAAAACTCTGAGGCTCTGTCAGAGCCCCCCAGGGGTCAGGTAGCGGACAGGTCTCCATGGGGTTTTCAGCTGTGTCTGAGAATCAGACCAAGGTTTTGGAGAGACCCAGATGCAGAGTCTTTTAGAGAATAAGAAAAAAAATTTTGATCAGCAGTGTCATTATGATAAAATGTCCACCTTGTTTATCACCCCACAGTTTCATCAGAGAGAAGCAAGAGGATAGAACATTAGCTTCAGATAAACAGCAATAGGAAAAATGTTTTCAATATTCAAAATATTCCAAATAATATTTGGAATGGGAGTGAATTTGATTCAAATACCCTTACTGTTATTTTCTGAAACAATTAACAATCCATCTTCTCTCAGTTAAATACAGGCTCCTTGAACTAAGAAATGTATAAGAAAATTCCAAACAGTCTTTTCAAAGAGTGTATTTTTTGAAATCCTGCTGTTTAATGGTCAGCTTGTTGCACTGTTTTATTTATTTCTTCCCAGATACCAAGGCTGGTGCTAAAAACATCTGGTCTGGGTGAGCCTGTTTTTGGCAGCAGCATATTATGTAAATAAATATCTGCTTAAAAATGCATCACACAATTGCAACTGATATCATCAGCTACCCAGTTTTCTAAGAACAATATGAGATAAACCACAATTAAGTTTTCTAAACAAGAAAGTGACAGTTAAAATAGTCGGTTTCATTTAAACTCTGCTCTGGACGGGCATCAGGACCTGTGTAACTCAGGACACTGCAGGCTGCTGGACTTGCAGAAAGAAACATCTTTCCCCTAGACCACACTCAAGGGCTTGGCACATACACCTCACATATGCAAACAAATCAATATTTTATTTCCTGTTGAGCTAGGAAATAGGCAAACTAAACCTTCTACTTCATAGCATAAGTGATATTTATGTGTCAGGTGTGATGATTTATATTTGTACACTGACCTACAACATGCTAAGGTGATTCCCTTGTTCTATCCCATTACATTATCACAACAATTCTGAAAACAAGCTATTAGTATCCCCATTTTTTTTTCCCAAAAACTGGTGCTAAATAAATCCAACCACTTGCCTACATGTGGGGAGCTCAGTGCTGAGGGGAGAAACTAGACAACTGCCATTTGGTACAACTTAAAACCAATGTTTTCCTATTGTATGTGGATCCTCAGACCTCACCACACCTGAGCCCTGAGACCTCACCACACCTGGGCCCTCAGACCTCACCACACCTGGGCCCTCAGACCCCACCACACCTGGGCCCTCAGACCTCTCTACACCTGGGCCCTCAACCCCACCACACCTGGGCCCTCAGACCTCAGCACACCTGGGCCCTCAGACCCCACCACACCTGGGCCCTCAGACCTCAGCATACCTGAGCCCTCAGACCTCAGCATACCTGGGCCCTCAGACCTCAGCATACCTGGGCCCTCAGACCTCTCCACACCTGAACCCTCAGACCCCACCACACCTGGGCCCTCAGACCCCACCACACCTAGGCCCTCAGACCCCACCACACCTGGGCCCTCAGACCTCACCACACCTGAACCCTCAGACCCCACCACACCTGGGCCCTCAGACCTCAGCATACCTGAACCCTCAGACCCCACCACACCTGGGCCCTCAGACCCCACCACACCTGGGCCCTCAGACCTCACCACAACTGAACCCTCAGACCTCTCCATAGCTGGGCCCTCAGACCTCACCACACCTGAACCCTCAGACCCCACCACACCTGAGTCCCCAGATCTCACCACACTTGGGCCCTGAGACCCCACCACACCTGAACCCTCAGACCCCACCACACCTGAGTCCCCAGATCTCACCACACTTGGGCCCTGAGACCCCACCACACCTGGACCCTCAGACCTCACCACACCTGGGCCCTCAGACCTCAGCATACCTGGGCCCTCAGACTTCACCACATCTGGACCCCCAGACGTCACCACACCTGAGTCCCCAGATCCTACCACACTTGGGCCCTCAGATCCTAATCACACCTGAACACACCACATCTGGATCCTCAAAACTCACCACACCTGGGCCCTGATACCACCAGCCCACGCTGACCTCACTTCCCACCTCAGGGGGGCTCTGGGCCATGCCTGAGGACCCACCAGGTGCCCGCTGCCCCGCGCTGCTGCGCACTGCTCGCTCTGCGTGACTCTGCGTGACTCATGCCCGACTCTGTGTGATCCCACAGACCGTGACCCACCAGGATCCTCTGTCCGTGAGATTCTCCAGGCACGAACACTGGAGTGGGTTGCATTTCCCTCACGTACTGTCCACTACAATTACCAGGCACTCCCTCCCCCATGAACTCTACCACCTGCATTTCAGGAGCGGACCTACCACAGGCCAGGGAAGAACAGGAGACCCTGTGTCTGCAGGTCTCCGGGATCTGGGGACCACCTGGAATAGCATTTTCAGGAGGATCCCCCTATCCCCGCTTACACCAGCACTCCACAGCAGCAGCAAGGCCTCTCTCATGTCCAGAGGCTCTTTGAAGAGAGGACTGCTGTTTTCCAACCTGCTTGCCCTCCATGCGGCTGATATCCCCTCTTGGGGAGCGAGGACGTCTCCTGTGGGCCTTGGGAAAGCACAGCACGTGGCTTTTCTCACAACTGTGGGGTGCTGCTTGTTAGGCGGGGGCCCGGGGCGGCCCCCAGGGGTCCAGCAGTGGGTCCCAGTCTCTGCAGCTCAGTCAAGCTTCACAAACGAGGCTGGGGGATGCGATGGGGCAGGAGGGGCAGCCGGACCCAGGCCAGCGGGCAGCGTGGGTCCATCCCAGGGTCTTCGGCTGGGAGCCCGCGGCCTTCAGGGATGCTTTCTGTCATCAGGTTCCGCAGAAGCAGATCCGAGACGAGGGACAGAGGCGTGTGATGGGAGCGGGTGTGGGCGGGAAATGAATGGTGTGAGGTCCTGGCTGGATGAGAAGCAGGAAGCCATGAGGTGGGCACGGCTCTGGTCTGATCCCCAGGGGCCCCAGGTGTGAGTGACCCCCAGTGCAGTTCCAGCCCAGAGCCAGGAAGCTCCAGACCCGGAACCTGGCCACGTCTCCAGGGTCGTGGTGGTGGGTGGGGGAGAGGTGGCCAGAACTAACCTCTGGGCACTTCCTGTCTGTGCAGGTGAAGGAGGGGTCAAGGTCAGCGCCCCACAGACGAGCCAGAGCTCCACTGGGGAGGTGGGCACAAAGGCAGGAGGGACCTGAGAGCTTTTGAATCAAACACCAGTATCGCCCTCCACAGGTAACAGGTATTTAATTGTTTAATACTTGGGCTTCCTTGGTGGCTCGGGCGGTAAAGAATCCACCTGCGATGCAAGAGACCTGGATTCGATCCCTGGGCTGGAAAGATCCCCTGGAGGAGGGCATGGCAACCCACTCCAGTATTCTTGCCTGGACAATCCCATGGACAGAGGAGCCTGGAGGGCTACAGTCCATGGGGTCATAAAGAGTCGGACACGACTGAGCAACTAGCACTAACGCTTGCTGCCAGCACTGTTGTCAGCACTGTTCCTGAGTGGATGCACTTTGTCCTCCTGACAATCCTCACTGCCCTGACTTCACAGTGAAGCAACTTGTGCACAGAGAGGCTGAGTCCATATTCCCTGGTGGTCATACTGCAGGCGGCAGAGCCTGGCCCTGTGGCCGGTATTAGGGCCTGTGTCTGCACGTCTCTTGCACAAGAGCCTGTTTCCTCCTCTGTAAAATAAAGGAGCAACTAGCCGGTAGGGTTGTGAGACGATCCTTACTGATTACAAAACGGCTCTGCATTACCCCGGGGCGGGAGCAGGGAGAACCAGGAAGGGAAGCAGACACCCACAGCCTGGTCAGCTCCATGTGGGGTGAGCCTGTGGCGTCCACATTCACTCTGATACTGGCTCACAGAGAGAAAGGGCTCTCCAGGCATCTCAGTGGTAAAGAACTCGCCTGCCAATGCAGGAGATGTGGGTTTGATCCCTGGGTGGGGAAGATCCCCTGGAGGAGAGCATGGCCACCCAGTCCCGTATTCTTGCCTGGAGAATCCCATGGACAGAGGAGCCTGGCAGGCTAGAGTCCAGGTGGTTGCAAAATGTCAGACACGACTGAAGCGAACTGAACACGCACTCATGGGCAGGAGTGACCGTGCACGTTTAAGTCCATTCTCTCAAGGCCTCGGTGTGAGGACAGCCACTCCATCCTATTTCACAGGCTGTAACCAACCAGCTCCCATGTTACATTTGTGTGTGTGTGTTAAGTCACCTCAGCCATGTTCAGCTCCGCAGCCCTATGGACTACAGTGCGTGCTCCACACTGATCTGGCCCAGTAGCCCAGTTCACCAAGCCCTGGTCCAGGCAATGATATCCTTGGTGGTTTGTTTTATGTTTGAACACAGTGCACCTAGGGAAATACATGGCCAGGGTCCTGAGAGCCTCTCACCAACACAACTTTGTCAGCAGATCAAAACAGAACCTGTATTGTGTGTGTTTCTGTTTAAAGACACTTGTTTAATATATGGTTGACTTATTAACATTGAACTCAAGCCACCATCTCTGGAGCTCGTGTCTGAGTGAAGCTCATCTAACACATGTATTTTCAGAGCCTCTTGTTCTTAGGATCCTGGGCAGTGTTTCAGCATGATGCTCGAGGGAAATTTTAAGCAGTAAAATCATCAACCAGAAGCCTAAAAATGGGAAAAATGTGTCACTAAATAGACTGTGAAAAGGTCGCTTGTTTAGTGTGGGAGCCGAGACCAGGAGGCAGAGTGCCTTGGTTCCCCCTCCGCTGAGACCGTGTGTGTCAGGAACTCAAATTCCCCACTGCTCTGGGGTTAGACAGATAAATGCATAAAAGCACTGAGACTATTGACCTGGGGCTACAGATAAACGTTAGCAAGTGGGTGAACGCACAGATGCAGAATCTGCAGCTACTGAGGACAGGCTGTGTGTGATGTTGGCCACCAGGTCACCTTCATGACAAGAGATGTTACACTGGAAATGCTCCATGACTATAACGCTGACGTCACCAATGAGAACGGACACTGGTCCTGCAGAAACGACGCTCTGAGCCTGAACAGCTGCAGGAAACACCAGTGCTTCTACCAGTCGAGTGCCAGCTTCCAGCTAGAGAAGGGCTGGTAGATGACTGGTACTGGCCAGGCCCTGCCCACAGCCTCTGCCAGCATCGCTGGTGGGGATCTGCAGTTCTGCAGACCAGAGGTTTATGACACAGTGCTCAGAGGAACAGCATATAAGTAGCTGTATTATCCACAGAACTGGCACCGTGACCCAGGTCTGTCCATGCAATGCCCGTGCTGGCCCAGGGCCCAAGGCAGGAACCTCATATATGTCAACACAATGAGTGACCAAGCCTGAGGCCCTGAGGCCTGGTGTCCTGGGTAAGTGACCACAGTTCTAGGGTGATGTGGCCTCGGGCAGGCTACTTAGCCATTGTGTGCCTCAATTTTCCGACCTAAGGCACCCACCCCATGGGCGGAAAGGGAGAACCAGAGGTCCCCCAGCCTCGGAGTGGTGCGTGGAGCGCAGGGAGGTGGGGGTGTTGTCTGTTACCTTTGCGGTTACAGCCCAGTGCTTCCACTCTTCTCATCCTGTAAAATCCCGATGAAACGACTATGTCTGCCATTCCTGATTTCCATCCTGTTCCATTTCACACTCGGAAACCAAACACGGAGCACTTTGTCCAGTTACGGAACGCAAGCTGAGGAGATGCCATTGGCGACAATATGCGTGCACCCAGAGGACATTACATTCAATGCAATAAGGCAGACACAGAAAAACAAATATCATGTGGTATCACTGATATTGAGAACCTAAAGAGGTCAAACTCATTGAGACAGAGAGTAGGTAGCTGGCTGCCAGGGGCTGGGGGAAGCGAGAAATGGGGAAAAACTGATCAAAAGGTACAAAGTTTCAGTTATAAGATGAATGAGTCCTAGTGACCCACTGTTCGGCATACCTGGCTAGAGTTAGCAATACTGTACTATGTACTCAGAAATTTGCCGAGAGGATAGATCTTATATTAAGTGCTCTTATCACACACACACAAATTATATTAGGAAGGAGGGGGGAAGGGGAAGAGGAGAGAAGAGCAGACTCGGGGAGGTGATAGATACCTTTACGCACAGATGGCGATGACGGTTCCGTGGGTGTTTGTGTGCTCCACACTTACCAAGTTGTGTGCACTAAGTATCTACAGCTGTTTTCATGACGATTGTTCAGTTGCTCAGTCGCGTCCAACTCCTCGTGACCCCACGGACTGCAGCACACCAGGCTCCTCAGTTCAGTTCAGTTCAGTCGCTCAGTGGTGTCCGACTCTTTGCAACTCCATGAACCGCAGCACGCCAGGCTCCTCTGTCCTCCGCTCTCTCCCAGAGCTTGCTCAAATTCATGTCCGTTGAGTCGGTGATGCCATCCAGTTATCTCATCCTCTGACTCCTCCTTCTCCTTTTGCCTTCCGTCTCTCCCAGCATCCGGCTCTTTGGGATGGGGTTAGTGTCCCTCAAGGAAGAGACCCCAGACCTTGCTTCCTGTCTGTCTCACCTTCTCTGCCATGTGAGGACACAGCAAGAAGACCACCATCTGCAAACCAGGAAGGAAGTGACCCCTGTCAAGCCTGCAGACACCCTGATCTCCAGAACTGTGAAATTACAATCTGTGTTCAGGCTGCCCAGGCTGTGGTTGTGAAGGAGCAAACGAGAAGGGCAGCCCTGGTGCCTCGTGCCCTAGTAATGGCACCAGCACGTGATCCTTTCCGCAGGCTCTGCTTTCTGGAGAATACAGCGTTGGTTTCCAGTGTTCAGTTTGTAAGATGGAGATTAAAAGATGTATCTTGCATGCTTGTTGCAAGCATGAAATCAAACATATGGAGAATGAAGTCACATCCACCTGCCTAATCATTTATTGGGCATTAACTGTCAACAGATATTGTGCTAAGACTTTCACAGTCAGAACCTCTGGTCCTCAAACAACCTATGAGAGAAGCCCTGTGATCACCTGATACCCAGATGAGGAAAGGGAGACAGAAGGATTTGAAGAGGTTTATCCAAGGTCAACATCGCAGTGAGGTCAGGAACTGGGAAGGACTTCGTACTTGGAGATCTGGCCTGGGGGTGGCACCTCCTCACCCCCTCTGCGTGATTAGTGACGCTAGGAGGTCAGACCAGCACGGAGAAGGGGTTGACAGATGACAGCGTCTCTTTCCCTCCATCTGCCTTTACAAGTGTCGTGTAACATAAGCTGTCGTTATTTCAACATAGTTTGTAACACGTGGTAACCTCCAAATGCATGTTTCCAGCTGTGGGGAGAATTATTCCTGTGACATTCCCTACAAGCACTTGGACCACACTGGGAGATGAGGTTCGGAAACAACAAAATGAATGGACTGTAGAGCATACTCCATAACATTAATCTGCAAGATCCTTAAAAATGCATGAGCACCCATCCTGATAATTGCTTATCCTGGGAAGCTGGTGGTTATCTCTGAAACACTTGCAGCATTTTGATTTGTGTTACAATGGTGAAAAGTTATTCAACTGTATTATATTGGGTTCTTTGTATGGTGATTTTGCAAGCAACTTTCTGATCACCCCCCCGACCAAAAAAAAAAAAAACAGATAAAAGTTGGCTTCGGGGGCAGCACACTTGAGTCTGGAGCCCCCCACCTTGTTTCCCTGTAAGGTTCACGTGCAGCAGAAGGGCTGCACACCTCGTGAAGTCCTTCCCAGTTCCTGATCTCACTGCGATGTTGACCTTGGATAAACCTCTTCAAATCCTTCTGTCTCCCTTGACCAGCCACTTTCTTTCCCAGCCTTAGAGGATGTTATCTTCGCTGGAAGGAAGCCAGCCGTGGTGCACATCTTGCAGAAAATTTGGAACCGTTCTTGGAGAAAGCGGTGCTCTCCTCAGGCCCTGGGCTTCCTCAGGAGCACAGCTCATGCACAATCCAGCTGATGCTTCAGGAGAGCAGCAGGTCCGGGAGGGGAGCAGGTGAGGGTCTCCAGGCCAGAGCTGAGGGGCCAAGCGCAGGGTCTGGGGCGGGGCAGGAGACAGCCTCCTGGGGGCAGGGAGAGACGAAAGCGGCAAAGAGGGCACACTTCGACGGTGGATTGGGAATCTTAGTGTTCGTCCAAGAGACAGAGGGGGAGGGACTCCCTGGGTGATTAAGGCGGATGGAGCACGCCCTGCAGGGTGTTTAGGACAGATGAGTGGGGATGGCAGCTGGAAGGACGAGGCTGAAGATGCAACGGGCGAGTGACATAGCCTCCCCTGGGGCTCCCAGTCATCCAGAGTGACAGGTGAAACAGAGCAGGTGACGGTGGAGGCAGCCAACTAAACGCATTAATGAGCCAGGTCTAGAATGAGGCTGCGGGCTCCCTGAACAGCAGCTCTGAGGCTGGGGTGCCAGCCCCACCAGGTCCCATCTGTGCCTTTGAAGAAGGAGGAAGGAAAGAGACGAGGCAGAGGGGGCACAGGGCAGGGGCACTGGTGGTCAGCAGTGGAGGTGGGGGTGGGGAACGGACATCAGGGTCTGCAGGGAGGTCCTGATGAGGGCAGCCTCCTCCTCAAGCCCCCGCCTCAGGCCTCTGCTCTGCAGCCTGCATCCTATCCCGGAAGCCGTGGGTGCAAGACAATCCCGCCCCCTCTGATACACGGAGGGCCTCAGACTGCTGCTGAGACCCACGGTGGGATCCCAGGGTCTGTACCGCACACCACATACGAGACAGAGGGTGCCACGGTTTCAAAGGCAACCACGTAACTACAGAAAGGAGCTGCTGATCCTGGGACAGAGAAGCAAAGGGCTTAGTACATCCCAGGCAGTGGGGTGGGGTGGGGCTGCCTCCTTCCAGCACTGTGTGGCCCTGTGGGCATGGCCCAGGAGGGATGGACAAAGCCCCTGCTCCCTCACCGCCTTCACTCTGGGGTCCCAGTCACACTCAAGCAGTTAATCCCACAGGGACTCTGAGAAGCTGAACTTCACCCACTGCTGAGTTCATGCTGGAGCCCTCAACAGCATAACAGTCAGCAGAAAGAGGCACATTTTGATTAAAAAGCCCACAAACCCCTGGAGAATAGATTGTGGTTTAACAATTTTGCACCTGACCACTATTTTTCATGGAGGAAATAATGAACAGGTACATCAGGAAGAATTATGTGATGAGCACTCAGCGCCCCGTTCTAGGGAATCTAGATTCAAAAATATGAATGTCCTTGTCCCCAAACATGCCAGCTGGTGGACACCCTCATCCATCACTCCAGGAATGTTTCCTTCCAAATAAATGACCTTTCACCCTGGGCCACCTGCTTCCTCTGACTCAGGTTGTGGGGCTGGTGTGGAGGGAAATAGTCAGGGGTTACTCTGGGTTCTCCAGGGACACACAGTATAGGACACATTTGTCATGGAACGTGGTTCTGAGTCTCTGGAAGACCATGCTACGCTGATGGATGGATGGATGGATGGATGGATGATGGATGGATGGATGATGGATGGATGGATGTATAAGTAGGATTATAAATATGATCTCTCTCTTTTTATATTTGTATATATATATTTCTGGATATATAGATATATGTATAGATCTCTATATCAAATATCTATATATGCATGCATGTGTGCTAAGTCGCTTCACTCACATCTGACTCCTTGCAAACCTTTGGACGTAACCCACCGGACTCCTCTGTGCATGGGATTCACCAGGCGAGAATACCGGAGTGGGTTCCCATGCCCTCCTCTAGGGGCTCTGCCCAAACCAAGGATCGAACCCGTATCTCTTATGTCTCCTGCATTGGCAGGCAGGGTTTTTTTTTTTTTAACACCACTAGCACCGCCTGGGAAGGCCTTATCTACATATATCTATATATAATCTGTAGGAACCTCTGGTGGCTCAGTGGTAAAGAATCCACCTGCAATGCAGGAGATGCAGGTTTGATCCCTGGGTCAGGAAGACCCCCCTGGAGAAGGAAATGGCGGCCCCCTCCAGCATCTTGCCTAGAGAATATCCGGGACAGAGGAGACTGACAGGCTACAGTCCCTGGGGTTGCAAGAGTCAGACACGACTAGGCGACAAAACCACCGCTAGATGTAATCAACGCCTCTCTGTCACGTGTACTTGATCTTTTCCATGGCTTTCTCCACCTCTTTTTCATTTGTTCCAGCTCTGATCTGTAGGACTCCTTTCCTTCTACTCACGTTGGGTGTTTCTGTCTCTGTTGCTGCCATTGTTCTCTTTCTAATTGCTTTATGTACAAAGTCAGGTTGTTTATTTGAGAATTTTCTTGTTTTTGAGGTAGGATGGTATTGCTGCCGATCGTTTTTGTTAGAACTGCTTTTGCTGTGCCCGTAGCCTTTGGGTCTCCATGTTTTCACTGCCATTTGTTTCCAGGTATTTCTTCACTTCCTCTTTGGTTTCTTCGGTGATCTCTTGGTTATTTAGACCTGCACTGGTTAACCTCCGCGTCTATGTGTTTTTTAGTTTTTTTTTCCTTAATTGATTAATTGATACCTAATCTCTTACTGTTGTGGTCAGAAAAGAAGCTTGATACGGATTCAACTCTCTTCATCTCTGGGTATAGATGTAGCTATATAGAGACAGGGATTTATTTTGAGGAATTGTCTCACATGATTACGGGGCCGGGAAGTCTGAAGCCCATGGAGCAGGCTGGAAGTTCAGGTAAGAGCTAACACTACAGTCTCCAGGCTGAATCCCCCAGGGCCACCAGCTGGAACATAAGGAAGAGTTTCTAAGGCTGTCTTGAGGCAGAATTGCTTCTTCTTTGGGAAATTTCAGCCTTTGGTCCTAGGAACTTCGAGTGATTGGATGAGGCCTACCCACACTATTAAGTGTTTGGGTGAGGTCTACCCAGAGTATTAAGTGTAATCACCTTTAAAGTCAATTAATTGTAGATGTTAATCACATCTAGAAAGGACCTTCACAGCAACACATGGACTGATGCTTGATCAAAGAACAGGGCAGCACAGCCGAGCCACATTGACACCTAAAGCTAACAACCCCAGACGGCACCAGTTTCCTTCTTTCTGGAACTCCCTTGGGATGAACAGTCATCTTTTCCCAGAGGCCAGCTGTGCCGTTGGGTCAGCTAGCTGGCTGTCCATGGACCAGAGAGAACTGGGGTGACAGGAGATCACAGAGGGAGGAGCAGAAGGAGTTGGTTGCTCTGTGATGTTCTCAAGATCAGCTTTTGTCTCCCTCTAGAAATTTCCTTGTGAAGGCAACTTCATGCATCAGGTCTGCTCTCTCTAGGCATGGCAAAATGCCCAAAATTCACAGAAGAAAAAAATTTTTTGAATATAATTTACACACATTGATGTGCTCAGACATCAGGTGAACTATTCAACAAGATTTCTATGAATATCAGGAGGGCACAAAACATTTCCGCCAGCAACCACACCCCATCCCAGTGCCCCCTACCACCCAGAAACTGTGGGTCCCTGTTGCTTATTCTTGACTATTTTACCTATTGAATTATATAATATGTATGTCTGTGTTTCGTTTATTCCAATCAGTCTATTATTCTGAGACTTATCTCTATCTATTGCTTGTCTATCAGTAATTGATTCCTGGTTTTTTTTGTATGAACAAGCACAGTTCAGTTCAGTTCAGTCGCTCAGTCATGTCCGACTCTTTGCCACCCAATGGACTGCAGCACGCCAGGCTTCCCTATCCATCACCAACTCCCAGAACTTGCTCAAATTCACGTCCATCGAGTTGGTGATGCCATCCAACCATCTCATCCTCTGTCGTCCCCTTCTCTACCTGCCTTCAATCTTTCCCAGCATCAGGGTCTTTTCAAATGAGTCAGCTCTTCGCATCAGGTGGCCAAAGTATTGGAGTTTCAGCTTCAACATCAGTCCTTCCAATAAACACCGAGGACTGATCTCCTTTAGGATGGACTGGTTGGATCTCCTTGCAGTTCAAGGGACTCTCAAGAGTCTTCTCCAACACCACAGTTCAAAAGCATCAATTCTTTGGCACTCAGCTTTCTTTATAGTCCAACTCTCACATCCATACATGACTATTGGAAAAACCATAGCTTTGACTAGACGGACCTTCATTGGCAAAGTAATGTCTCTGCTTTATAATATGTTGTCTAGTTTGGTCACAGTTTTTCTTCCAAGGAGTAAGCATCTTTTAATTTCATGGTTGTAGTCACCATCTCCAGTGATTTTGGAGCCCAAGGAAATAAATTCCCTCACTGTTTCCATTGTTTCCCCATCTATTTGCCATGAAGTGATGGGACCAGATGCCATGATCTTAGTTTTTTGAATGTCAAGATTCAGGCCAGCTTTTTCACTCTCCTCTTTCACTTTCATCAAGATGTTCTTCAGTTTCTCTTTGCTTTCTGCCATAAGGGTGGTGTCATCTGGGTATCTGAGGTTATTGATATTTCTCCCAGCAATCTTGATCCTAGCTTGTGCTTCATCCAGCCCAGCGTTTCTCATGATGTACTCTGCATATAAGTTAAATAAGCAGGGTGACAGTATACAGCCTTGACATACTTCTTTTCCAATTTGGAACCAGTCCATTGTTCCATGTTCAGTTCTAACTGTTGCTTCTTGACCTGCACACAGGTTTCTCAGGGGGCAGGTTAAGGTGGTCTGGTATTCCCATCTCTTTAAGAATTTTCCAGTTTGTTGTGATCCACACAGTCAAAGGCTTTGGTGTAATCAATAAAACAGAAGTAGATGTTTTTCTGGAACTCTCTTGCTTTTTCTGTGGTCCAATGGATGTTGTAATTTGACCTCTGGTTCCTCGGCCTTTTCTAAGTCCAGCTTGAACCTCTGAAAGTTCACAGTTCATGTACTGTTGAAGCCTGGCTTGGAGAATTTTGAGCATTACTTTGCTAGTGTGTGAGATGAGTGCAATTGTGTGGTAGTTTGAACATCCTTTGGCATGGCCCTTCTTTGGGATTGGAATGAAAACTGACATTTTCCAATCTTGTGGCCACTGCTGAGTTTTCCATATTTGCTGGCATACTGAGTGCAGCACTTTCACAGCATCATCTTTTAGGGTTTGAAATGGTTCAACTGGAATTCCATCACTAGCTTTGTCCGTAGAGATCCTTCCGCCCACTTGACTTAACATTCCAGGATGTCTGGCTCTAGGTGAGTAATCACATGATCATGGTTTTCTACATCATGAAGATCTTTTTTGTATAGCTCTTCTGTGTATTCTTGCCACCTCTTCTTAATATCTTCTGCTTCTGTTAGGTCCATACCATTTCTGTCCTTTATTGTGCCCATCTTTGCACGAAATGTTCCTTGGTATCTCTAATTTTCTTGAAGAGATCACTAGTCTTTCCCATTTGATTGTTTTCTTTGCATTGATCACTGAGGAAGGCTTTCTTATTTCTCCTTGCTATTCTTTGGAACTCTGCATTCAAATGGGTATATCTTACCTTTTCTCCTTTGCCTTTTGCTTCTCTCTTTTCTCAGCTATTGCAAGGCCTCCTCATACAACCATTTTGCCTTTTTGCATTTCTTTTTCTCGGGAATGATCTTGATCACAGCCTGCCATACAGTGTCACAAACCTCCACCCATAGTTCTTCAGGCACTCTGTCTATCAGATCTAATCCCTTGAATCTATTTCTCACTTCCACTGAATAGTCATAAGGGATTTGATTTAGGTCATACCTGAATGGTCTAGTGGTTTTCCCTACTTTCTTCAATTTAAGTCTGAATTTGGCTATAAGGAGTTCATGATCTGAGCCACAGTCAGCTTCTGGTCTTGTTTTTGCTGACTGTATAGAGCTTCTCCATCTTTGGCTGCAAAGAATATAATCAATCTGATTTCGGTATTGGCCCACGGTGATGTCCATGTGTAGAGTCTTCTCTTGTGTTGTTGGAACAGGGTGTTTGCTATGACCAGTGAGTTCTCTTGGCAAAACTCTGCTAGCCTTTGTCCTGCTTCATTTTGAACAAGCACAGCTTATCCATTAAAAGATGCTTTCTCCTGGGACAAAAAGCTATGACAAACATAGACAGCATATTAAAAAGCAGAGACATCACTTTGCTGACTAAGGACTATGTATTCAAACCTATGGTTTTTCCAGTAGTCATGTAGGGGTGTGAGAGTTGGACCATAAAGGAGGCTGAGTGCTGAAGAATCAATGCTTTCAAACTTTGGTACTGGAGAAGACTCTTGAGAGTCCCTTGGACAGCAAGGATATCAAACCAGTTAATCCTAAAGGAAATTAATCCTGAATATTCATTGGAAGGAATATTGCTGAAGCTGAAACTCTAGTCCTTTGGCCACCTGATGCAAAGAGCCAACCCACTGGAAAAGACTCTGATGCATTTCCATCAGATGGAGGGCAAGAGGAGAAGGGGTCGACAGAGGATGCGATGGTTGGATGGCATCACCAACTCAATGGACATGAGTTTGAGCAAGCTCTAGGAGAGAGTGGAGGACAGAGGAGCCAGGAGTGCTGCAGTCCACGGGGTCACAAAGAGTTCAGACACAACCGAGCCACTGAACAAAAGCAACAATTCACTGTGTTGATCAGTAGTCACGATTTCACTATTACAAGTCTTATAAAGTCCTTGGCATGGACCTACACACACATTTCCTTTGCACACACACCTAGGAGTGGAACTACTGGGGAGGCTTCCCAGGTGCTACTAGTGGTACTCTTGCCTGAAGAATCCCATGGACAGAGAAGCCTCGCAGGCTACGGTCCACAGGGTCGCGTGCAGTCCACAGGGTTACAAAGAGTTGGACATGACTGAGGCGACTTAGCACACACATACAGAAGTAGATTTAATGCTTCGAGAAACTGACACTCTGCCAAAGTGGCTGTGCTGTTTCACGCCCCTGCCAACAACATGTACAGGTGCTGGCCTCCTCGGAGCTCTTTCAGATTTGCTATGGCCAACCTCCTAGGTTTTAGGCTTTCTAGCACAGCAGGCAGCAACGGCTCATCGGGGTTTTAGTGTGCCCTTTCCTGGTAAAGAATGAAGTTGAAGAGTTTTTCATGTGCTTATTGACAACTTCATATTTTCTTTTGTGAGGTGCCTATATGCCTTTGCGTCTTGAAACTGAGCTGTCTTCTTGTTATTGATTTTCAGGAGTTCTTGGTAGGTGCTAGATAGAAATATTTTGTTTTATGAACACATCCTCACAGTCTGTGACTTGCTTGCTTATTATACTGACAGTGTTTTATGATGAAGATTTATTTTTTGTCTTTGATGAAGTCTAACTGTTTTTCATTCCATGATCATGACTTTTGTCTCCCCCTTTTCTTACTCTAACGTAACAAATATATTCTTCTTCTATGATTTTTTTGTTTGTTTTAGGTTTGACATTTAGGTCTACAGTTTATCTCAAGTAGGTCATCATTTGAAGCGAATTAGTGCCTGAGGTTTTTCTTTTCTTTTTTTTAAATGCGCCTCACATAAGCACATTTTAGACCCTGCTTAAAAGGTATTGATGCGGAGCAACAAGAAAATCTTTCCTCAACTTAGCTATTAACACAAGCTTTGACAACTTGCTGTAATACACCTGGGAGCATTAGGTGACCTCACCAAATACAACTCCTCCTCTTGCAGTTTTAAACTCCTCTGCATGGGGCCACGCTGACTTACCAACCACGTTTATTCATCACTGTCAGTCTCCTGCTGTCAAGATAGCAGCCCTTCCCACCCCTCCTGCGTATAGTATAGCACATGTGTCAGTCTCCAGATCGTATCCCCTCTCTTGATTTCTTCCTTTTTCTGTTGTTTTAAATTATGAAACTTGCTATTCATACACATATATAAATAGATGTATATATATGCATATATATACAATTTCAAAAATACACACACATTGATAAAATTGGCTCAGCTGGTAAAGAAGCCACCTGCAATGTGGGAGACCTGGGTTCGATGCCTGGGTTGGGAAGATCCCCTGGAGAAGGGAATGGCTACCCACTCCAGGATTCTGGCCTGGAGAATTCCATGGACTGTATAGTCCCTGGGATTGCAAAGAGTAAGACATGAGTGAGTGACTTTCACAGCACACAGCAATCTCAAGATCTTTTAAATTTGTACAAATATGTACCTTTTCTGGTGCTCTTCATGGCTGCCTATAGATACAAGGTTGAGTCTGATATAATTTTTGTTTAAACTGAAGAAATTGGTTTGGTATTTCTTGCAAAGAAGTTCTGATCTGGAGAAATTCTCTTAGGTTTCATCCCTAAAAATGATTTATTTTGCCTTCAATTTTTAAAATTTATCTACTTATTTTGAGAAAATAGTAGATTCACATGAAACAGTAAGGAATACATAGAGATTCCACATATCCTTTACTCAGTTTCCCCCAATGATAATGCCTCACAATACTACAGTTCAGTATCATAACCCAAGTTATCAGCATAGATGCAGTTAAGACCCACAGCATTCCATCCCTACGAGGATCTCTAGTGTTGCTCCAGTTAGTGAGGCCTCTCTCCTCTCTGCCTCCATCAGTCATCTTTGGTAACCACTAACCTGTCTCCTCATCTTATAATTTTGCCATCGAATGAAATCATAGGATGGAACAGTTTGAGATTACTGTGTGCTGTGAAAGTCGCTCAGTCGTGTCCAGCTCTTTGCAACCCCATGGACTATACAGTCCATGGAACTCTCCAGGTCAGAATACTGGAGTGGGTAGCTGTTCCCTTCCCCAGGGGATCTTCCCAACCCAGGAATTGTACTCAGGTCTCCCGCCTTACAGGCAGATTCTTTACCAGCTGAGCCACCAGAGAAGCCCAGTTTGAGCTTGGTTTATCTTTACTTTTAAGGCTTTTTCGTAAGATATGGACTTTCAGGTTGACATTTGTTTGTGTATGAGTGAGGGGGTGTGTGTGTCTGCTTTATTTTTCCTGATTGGTGTTTTCTGAGCTCTTTGGATGTGTGGGTTGACATCACCCAACAACTTTATACGATTCTCAGCAAATATTAAATATTTCTTCTTGTTCTCTTTTCTCTTTCTTGGGCTCCAGTTATGCATATGTTGGACCAACTGATATTGTCCCATAAATTAAGAGACTCCTATTTATTGGGTTGTTTTTTTTTTTGGTTTTCTTTCGTTCATTGATTTTTGATTTGCTATTTTTTTCTGAATTCACCCATCCTCAGGTTCACTCATTACTTCCTCTGCTGAATCATTACACCATTAAAACCAATTTAGTGTTTTTATTTCTTATCGGGTATTTCTCATTTCTAGAACTTCTACTTGATTCACTTTTGTAGTTTCTTGGTGTTTGCTGAAATTCACCACCTCCTCATCTATTCTGTACCCTTTTCTGATAGATTATTTAGCTTGTTTCTAGTTACTTTAAGGCTCTTGTCAAATAACTGCAACATCTTGTCACCTACAGCTCTACTTCTATTAACTGTTCTCTTTCTTCTTCGTGAGATGTTAGAACAGCGGAGTCTAAAGCAAATAATAGTTCCCTTCATAGAAGAGCTTTCTTCCTTGTGTCAGGTCACTGGTTTGGAGCGACTGAGTAAATCTGTTCTATAGTCAAGTTTGGTCTAAGCTCTTTGGCAAGTTTAATTTGTTTCAGCTCAGTCCTAAGCTGCAGATCTGAGAGTGGGCACTGGGCTCAGGAGTGTGCATTCTGCAGTGCTCTAGGTGTGAACACTATCAAGTTTATTCGTTTTCCACTAGTTTTCCACACCGTGTTAGCTCTATCTCTACAGATCTCTCTCTGGCTTGCAACTCGATTGACATCTTTGTACATTGTTGGGTAGTTCCCTTTGCTTTTCAGGCTTTTGGACACCTGTGAAGACCCTGTTCCACCTAGAATACTTTAGAGGGACTCCTTTCAGGTCTCCTGCCCCACCTGCAGCTGCTGTCCATGGAAAATCTGATGTGTTTGGGGAGTGGAAGATTTTGGGTCTCTTGCTTATCCACAGCCCTTGGCAGCTGGAAATCCAACGTGCCTTTGGCTGACTTATCTCAGGTCTCCCCTCTTTTCGTAGCTGCGTCCTCAGCTCTGACTGGCTCAGAGAGACGATGATTTTACGGCTTATGCATCTTGTTTGAGTTGAAAACAACCGTCTCTCGTCATTTTCCACTTTCTAACCAAACGGACGTCTTCCATGTCTCTTACCTTCTATTTTCTCTCATTTTGTCTCTTGAGTTGTTTCCTGTTATATTCAGAGCAATCTTATACCAATATCTCATCATTTGTAACTAGTCAGCTTCTATCCTGTCCCTTGGTTTTATATGATACTTGGAAATATACACCTGTGTATGTATTTGTATCTTTTTGTTTTTAGAAGTTCCAAAGTTTGTTAGTTCTTCGAATCTACAGTCTGATAAATTTTCATAATCTTCTTTTTCTTTTGTCATACTTTCACACTACCCTTATTTTTTAAACATATTGAAGACAATTATTCTAGGTATTCTAAAGCTGGTAAGTAAAACATATAAACTCCATAGATCTGACTTCAAACATAGTGGTTGTTTCTGGAAATTCTCATTCATGGAGTACATTTTTTTTTTCCTCATCTGTTTTAGTACTTTTTGTGGGTATGAGTATGAACTCATGCTCCTTGCAACTTTTATCTGTGGGGATTCTTCAAACATGGGGTTTTGAGATCTCTTCCAGGTGCTTTAGTGGAGCTGAACTGGGAGCACTGTCAACTGCTGCGGCGGGACTGAGGCCACACAGAGGGTGTACATTCGGCCCAAACTCCCACGAGAACAGGCCTTTGGGTAGAAATTCTCATGTAAGACCCTGGTGAGTGTTTGTGGGGATGGGGTTGGGCTCCTGCTCCACCTGTAGCTAGGATGGTGGGCCTTTCCTATTCCTACCTGCTCCTTCTGTGGATGTTTCCTGGTCTTGACCTGAACCCTCCTGTGTTTATGGGGTGGGACCGTCAAGGATGTCACATTATTCTGGCCCCAGGACTTAGCTCTGCTGACCTTCCTCATGGCCTGTAAACTTCAATCTCATTTGCCTCTGAGACCAGTTTCCTCCCACCTGTTCCCATCCAGGCCAACACCCCAGTGATCCTTCCCACTATGGATTTCAGCTTCCTTGTCCGTTCTTACTCTCAGGAGATGCCCTTATTTTCTGTGGGCTCAACTGTGCAACACATTTCAAATATCTGATAAGGTAGCTACACACTCATCTGGGTATCCACTATGCAGACCTTCCACAGGGGGCAGCCTGCTCTTGCCTCAAGCCACTGGGCCATTCCAACTTTAAAAATATCATGTGAAAGTGATTTTCATATTGGTCTTTATCTGGGTAACTAAACGTTGGCATGAATATAGATATTACTAAGTTTAAAAGGTAAACTTTTACTACAGTAAAAGTTTTACTACATTTTATTACTACAAACTTACTGTTTTAAATTTCAAACAAGCTGGTATAATTTAAAGAACAATGCTTAACAATTATTTCTAATTTTACATTAATTGTTGGGCAGAAATATACACTTAAATAATGACTAGACATTCTCTGGTGTTAACTGTGCTGGCAGATTTTTTGTAAATGGTTGAATAAGTCTGTGTAAGCTTAATAATTTAGAAGGAATGTGCATAATCAGAGCTGGAATTACACAGAAATGTTGTAAGATAGTCTGGGGTAAAATGTATCTGACAGAGTGGAAGTACCTGTGACGTTCTTAAAATGTTCTGTTTTCCCTTTCTGCAGATAAGTCATCTCACATGCCGTTCAGTCGCTCAGTCATGTCGGCCTCCTTGCGGCTCCAAGGACTGCAGCACAGCTGACTCCTCTGTCCTCCACGATCTCCCAGTTTGCTCAAATTCACGTCCATCAAGTCGGTGATGCCCTTCAACCATCTCCTCCTTTGCTGCCCCCTTCTCCTTTTGCCTTCCATCTTTCCCAGCATCAGCGTCTTTTCCAATGAGTCAGTTCTTCACATCAGATGGCCAAAGTATTGGAGCTTCAGCTTCAGCGTCAGTCCTTTCAATGAATACATTAAGATCTAACCAATGAACTAACAAAGCAGCAGGATTGCTACTGAATCACTGAGTGGACCGCACTCTCAGCTAACGGAAGAGATGTCTCCACGGCCGAATGTCTCCTGAGCTCAGATCCTCATCACCTGTGTGGGCATTCATGCTGCAGGTAGGGGAACCCCTTCCGGGGCGCGAGTGGGCTCTTGTCTAACACTCGGGAATGAATTATCGGAGGAGACACGTGAGCTGACAAAGCAAGAGACTATCGGGAAGGGGCGCCCGGGAGGAGAGCAGCTGGGCAAGGGAACCCAGGAGGACGGCTCTGCCACGTGGCTCTCCCTCTCGGGTTTTATGGTGATGGGATTAGTTTCTGGCTTGTCTCCGGCCAGTCATTCCGACTCGGGGCCCTTCCTGGTGGCGCACGCGTCACTCATCCAGGATGGATGCCGGTGAGAAGGGTTCTGGGAGGCGGTAGGACGTCCGGACCGGCAACGACTCCCTTCTTTTGAGCTTCCCCGGATTCTCCCAGATGGCGGTAGCTCGTTAGTTCCATGTTCCTTACCAGGGCCTCCCCTTTAAGATAACTCCCACAAGTGGTTACTACGGTGCTTGGTCGGGGCGGGCAATTTCAATCAGTGGTTCTGCTAGCATTCTTAGGGGCACTGTCTGTATTTTCTATAGAAAAATAAAAGTTTTGAAACTTCACCGAAATTTCTTGCGTGTCTCTAAAATGGACCATCTATGGGATGTCTGGCTTGTTTCATCACTGCTACCCTGAGACAGGAGACAAGGCCCAGGGCTGCCAGGCGCCACGCGAAGCCACAAAGGAAGGCAGACGTTCCCCACTCAGCCTCCACCCGAGAGACTCCGGGTCAGCGATCGCGGGTGAGCTGCCCTGTGATCGGGTAACAGGGGAGGGTAGACTTGCCCAGTGCTCCCCTAAAACCTGGGCGCTGGAGGCCCCTCCCAGGCCCTTCGGAAGCCCGGCCACCACCAGCGGACGCAGCCTTTGCCTCGCGGAAACGTCTTCCTTGCCAGACACCAGGGGCACGTGCAATACCACTTGATGCCCTCTGCTTTCTTTTCTCTCCTAAACCTGTGTTTCTGTGTCTGAGGGGGTGCGTGGGTGGTTCTGGGCCCAAGACCAAGGTGGAGAGCGCCACCTGCTGGGAAGGCTAGGCGGCTGCAGACCCCAGCTTGAAGTAGAGCAAGGGAACCGATGAGCCAATGTATTTTCCATCGAAAACTCTTGCATGAGATGAAAAAGAAAAATACGTATGTATCGACTCGAGCCAGGCACAAGGGTTTTATTATTTGAAGATTTTGTCCTCCCTCTCCTTTCTGTCCCCTTAGTCAGATTGTGGAATTTGAATGGAAAGGAACGCCAGGTAAGGACAAAATGCAAAGCTCGACCTGTGAAAAACAAATCATTCATGATAACATGCCCTTTTCTTAAGTTCATTGAAAGGGGAACATGCACACTGCTATATTTAACATGGATCACCAACAAGGACCTACTGCACAGCACAGGGAACTCTGCTCAATGTTACGTGGCAGCCTGGACGGGAGGGGAGTTTGGGCGAGTTTGGGTGAAAGTGAAGCTGCTCAGTCGTGTCCGACTCTTTGCAACCCCATGGACTGTAACCTACCAGTGACAGTGGGGGAGAATGGATACACATACGTGTGTGTCCGACTCCCTCTGCTGTCCACCTGAAACTATCACAACATCATTAATCAGTGATGTTGCTGTTTAGTCGCTCAGTCATGTCTGACTCTCTGCAACCCCATGGGCTGAGGCCCACCAGACTCCTCTGTCCATGGAATTTCCCAGGCAAGAGTACTGGAGTGGGTTGCCATTTCCTTCAGGGGATCTTCCTGACCCAGGGATCAAACCCGTGTCTCCTGCATTGGCAAGCAGATTCTTTACCACTGAGCCACCAGGGAAGCCCTGTTAACCAGCTATTGTTTTTCAGTTGCTAAATTGTTTCAACTCTTTTTGACTCCGTGCACTGCTGCATGCCAGGTTCCTCTGTCCTTCACTATTTCCTGGAGTTTGCTCAAATTCTTGTCCATTCAGTCAGTCATGCTACTTACCATTTCATCCTCTGAGGCTCCCTTTTCCTTTTGCTTTCAATTTTTCCCAGCATCAAGGTCTTGTCCAGTGAGTTGGCTCTTTGAAACAGGTGGCCAAAGTATTGGAGCTACAGCTTCAGCATCAGTCCTTCCAACGAATATTCAGGGTTGATTTCCTTTAGGATTGACTGGTTTGATCTCCTTGCAGTCCAAGGGACTTTCAAGAGTCCTCCAGCACCACAGTTCGAAAGCATCAATTCTTCAGCACTCAGTTTTCTTCATGGTCCAACTCTCATCCATATGTGACTACTGCAAAAACCATAGCTTTGACTGGACCTTTGTCGGCAAAGTAATGTCTCTGCTTTTTAATAGGTTTGTCATAGCTTTACTTCCAAGGAGCAAGCGTCCTTTAATTTCATGGCTGCAGTCACTGTCCGTAGTAATTTTGGAGCCCAAGAAAAGAAAAAACTGTCACTGTTTCCACTTTTCCCCCTTTGATTTGCCATGAAGTGATGGGACCAGATGCCACGATACTCCACTATAAAATAAAAAAGTTTTTAAGACTGTGATATTTAGCTAAAGAAAACCAGGAAAAAAGAAAGTAAACCTGTAGTTTCTGAAATTGTATTATTTTCCATTTTACCTCTTTTTTTTCAATGCCAATATCTCTATTTAGAGATTAAAGTCATGCACTGCAAAATTGCATCCAAATCCAGAAAACTCATTTCCCTGTCACTAATCAAATAAGTTTATGAGCAGAAGACACATTAAAAATATTATCCTGGATGATCTGCCAAGATGGTAGGAACTAAATTTCAGTCTCTTTAAAAATACAGAATAGGATAGGTCAAGAGCGAGTGCTTTAAAAATTCTATTTTCTGCTCCACTGCTGATTTAATAGACAGATTTTCAACGTGCAAGTCAAGGCTGTTTTCCAGTTGCAGATATTCAGGGCGGAGGCTTGACCCTGCAGGCAGCCCTCACGGTTCAACCCAGGTTCCCCGAGTCTCACGCAGGAAGATCCGCTGTGACCTGCCCTGCAGGAGGCACGGCCCACACTTCATCAAGCACTCCTGCAGGATTTTAAGGCAGGACACGGTCCAGCTTGGTTTTCTCCCTCGGCTGATGACACAGCTCTGGAGCAGATACCATCACCCTGGAGCAGGCTGTCTCCACCACAGAACCCAACTCTGTGTTTCTAGATGTTTCCACATCTAGAACAAGACTCCGGAGGAAGCAGACACTGTGCATTGGTAGGTTCTCTCCAATATCTGAGGGTGACAGGAGACCAGAAGTCCTGCTGGCCTTGGGATGACTGAGGGGAACATCTCAATGATGGGGCTTGAGATCTAGGCTCCTTGGACCTTCCTCTGCCTGGTGGGGAGTGAGAGCCGGTAGCTTGTTCCGCTTAACAAGACAAAAACGCCTCTTTGTGAAAACTTCCCCCCACCCCCCAAAGTTGAAAAACACAGGGCTACGGGTCAGGAGACCTTTCTCCTGCAGAAACACACAACATTTACCATGGTTTCCCATGAAGGATGCTTCTGGAGGTCAGTCGTGCGTTGTCCAAACACTTGCAAATGACTGTTGTTTTCTGTTGAAAGTCCTGATTACACGCAGGCGGCTGGTGGGCGGGCCGAGGTGGGGCTTTGCCCAGTGCATGTGGGGAGGTGCCCAGGGTGGGGCTGACTGCCTGGCACTCCCGGTGGGGCCTTGTCTTGTCAGTGTCCCCCCAACCCCAGTCCCTGCAGAGTCCACGTGACCAAGGTGCCTTCAGTACAGGGGGAGCAGATGGGTGTAAATGGACAGCCAGCATCTCAGCGTCCCGGGAAACAAGCCGACCTCACCAAGGATGCACTGACTGCCTGTAGGCCCCAACCCCGGAAACCTCACAAGCAGCTTTCCCATAAAGAACTGTCCCAAAACTTTAAATGTGACTGTTACTCAAAAATCACAAGGGTTACCTCCTTTCTTCCCTGGCGGCTCAGACGGTTAAGAGTCTGCCTGCAATGCAGGAGATACGGGTTCAATCCCTGGGTTGGGAAGATCCCCTGGAGAAGGAAATTGTAACCCACTCCAGGACTCTTGCCTGGAAAATCCCATGGACGGAGGAACCTGGTGGGCTACAGTCCAGGGGGTCGCAAAGGTCGGACATGACTGGGCGACTTCACTTTCACCTCCTTTCTGGTTTTGTTGCATTTTTATTAACGATGGTTTTAAGAATCTTTTAACGACTGGTGTGGGCTTGGACTTTCGGGAACCATAAAGCAAACAACCACCGAGTTAGGAGTTGAGGTGTGCAGGCCACCTGAGGTGACAGCTGGGTGGAGACCGGACAACACTGCCCCCCCGACCCCCGCCAGCCTCACCCCGACCGAAATGCAGGCTCAGGGGAGTTAGTGGAGAGCAGAGCCCCTCGGAGGCCACCCAGGGCTCTATTCCCTCCAGGGCACCAGGGGGCAGCAGCCCCAGGGCCCTCGCTTTCCTGGCCTTCCACCCTCCGGGACCACTTCCCCAGGTAGAAATGCACTCCAGAGACAGAGCCAGTGCCTAGTTAGCTGCTAACCCTGGGGCCATCAGACGGAGCAGAGCACAGCAGGGAAGGTCCCTGGCATCCCTAGTCCTCCACCGGAGCCGGGCCGGGGGTCTCCGGAAGGAAACCCAGAGACTGCTCACAGAGCCGCCTGGAACTGCAGGGCCTGGGCAATGGGGTAGACAGTGTGTCAACTGTTTCAATGGTTAATTTACTGTAGGCACACAAAACTAGCATGAAAAGATTAAAAACAAATGAAACACATTGGATTATAATTTAAACTATCCAGGTGGACATTTAATAATACTCATTTACTTATAAAGCCACGGCAATCAAGAGGCGGCCTTCTGTGAATGCTGAGGGTATGGTGGGATCGGGGTTCACTTCATCAGCCACCGTTTTTTTCCTATTCTTTTCATTTTTCTCAGCTGAACACTCACAATTTAGGGTGAGATAGTCTCTGAGTAGCAATCAATGACTATTTGTTAGGGAAAAAATATTTCATTAGAAAAGATAATATTCTTAAAAACAACATAATGAAAAACAAGAGCTTCCCTGGTGGCTCAGGGGAAAAGAATCTGCCTGCCAATGCAGGAGACACGGGTTCGATCCTTGGTCCGGGAGGAACCCACAAGCCAGGGAGCAGCTAAGCCCCTGTGTCACAACTACTGAGCCTGTGCTCCGGAGCCCGGGAACCACGATTACTGAAGTCCATGTACTCTGGAGCCTGTGCTCCACCTCCCAGAAAACACAAAAAAGCCAGAGTCTAAAGAAAGAAAAATAGGCAGGGTCTAGATTCATCTCAAGCTGGAATGGAGACTGCCGGGAGAAATATCAACAATCTCAGATATGCAGATGATACCACTCAAGGGCAGAAAGTGAAGAGGAACTAAAGAGCCTCTTGATGAAGGTGAAAGAGGAGAGTGAAAAAGCTGGCTTAAAACTCAACATTCCAAAAAGCGAAAATTATGGCATCCATTCCCATCACTTCACGGCAAACAGATGGGGAAAATGTGGAACCGGTCAGATTTCGTTTTCTTGGGCTCCAAAATCAATGCTGACGGTGACTGCAGCCACAAAATTAAAAGACGCTTGCTCCTTGGAAGAAAAGCTATGACAAACCTAGACAGTGTATTAAAAAGCAGACATATCACTTTGCCAACAAAGGTCTGTATAGTTAAAGCTATGGTCTTTCCAGTAGTCATGTATGGATGAGACTTGGACCATAAAGTAGGCTGAGCGCTGAAGAATTGATGCTTTTGAACTGTGGTGTTGGAGAAGACTCTTGAGAGTCCCTTGGACTGCAAGGAGATCCAACCAGTCCATCCTAAAGGAAATCAACCCTGAATATTCATTAGAAGGACTGACTCTGAAGCTTAAGCTTTGGTCACCCGATGCGAAGAGCTGACTGATTGGAAAAGACCTTGATGCTGGGAAAGATTGAGGGCAGGAGGAGAAGGGGACGACAGAGGATGAGATAGTTGAATGGCATCACCGACTCAACAGACACGAGTTTGAGCAAGCTCCGGGAGATAGTGAAGGACAGGGAATCCTGGCATGCTGCAGTCCATGGGGTCACAAAGAGTCAGACAAGACTTAGCAACCGAACAACCGAGACTCATCTCCTAACGGCAGAAGGTGGTCAATGTGCTCACCTCCTTTTCCTCCTAAATCCCCACTGAAACGGATCACAAGGGGGACAAGGCGGAGGCTGCCTGGAGAGTGGAGCTCTGATCTGAAGGCAGCATGGACGGGGTAGCAGAGGTTGCGCCCGGAGTCTGAGCTGTGGGTGTCCAGGGCAGGTTGGGCTCCTGGGCTGCGGACCACATGCCCCTCCAGAGGCCGGTGCACACTGGACAGCCTGGTCTGGTGCCCAGCGTGTCCTGGGCGAGGCTGTGCCCTCTGAGAACCATCCGTCTGGGGACCAGCCTGCCAGACATCCCCTCTCCCATCCCTCAGGGCACAGTTCCCGACAGGTGTGTGGTAGCATCACCCTTCCCAGCCGGAGAAGCAGAGGCCCCCTGGGAGGGCTGGATCCAAGCACAGGCAGGGAGCCCTGGTCCTCAAGGTGGTCACAAAAGCCCAGGGTTCTTCATAAACGCAAGAGGATGCTTCCATATTCATAAAACGAATTGAAGCATCCCTCACCACCACCCTTCACTCGTCCTTCTCTGTCGACATCGTTAGAAGCCTTTTCCTGTGCTGAACACACTGACCGCAACACTGGAATGGCTCTGTGATGCATGAGAACAATCCAAGCCTATGAGGACAGAAACGTCCTGCTATGGAAGGAGGGCTTCCTTAAAACCCTCTTTAGAGGCAAGAAAAGGAACTTCCTGCTTGTTCCACAACCAAAACAAGCACGCTGAATTTCTCTGAGAAAGCGCGGGGGCGAGTGAAGGAAATGCAAGGGGGAGGGGCTTCGCTTGATGGCTCTTCCTTTCCAAAGTCCCCTGAATTCCTAGAGCGTTCCTCAGGGAGACTTGTGCGGCATCGCTGGCCTTAATCAGGCAGGTTGACCGGATTCTGGTTCTCGGCTCTCTGCGCTGCGGTTCTACACGAGAGGATGTGCTCCTGGAGAGAACAGAGCGCGTTCCGGGTGGACAAGGGGAGTTACCTACCTTTACTCACGCCATCAGGCTGCGTCACACGACCCTCCGCCACACCCACCATCAGCATCGCCCATCTGGCAGTTTTTATTTTTGTCAAAGTATTTTGTTTTAGGATCATTAGAAAATATCTAAGAAAGAATCTGACCAAACTGGCAAATGTTTGCTTCTATTTTTCTTTTGGTGGTGGTGATGGGAGGAGGAAGGAATTATATGATCTTGTTATTCAATAGACAAGTCTTGTCTGACTCTTTGTGACCCCATGGACTGCAGCATCCCAGGCCTCCCTGTCCATCACCAACTCCCGGAGTTTACTCAAACTCATGTCCATCAAGGCGGTGATGCCATCCAACCATCTCATCTTCTGTCGCCTCCTTCTCCTCCTGTCTTCAATCTTTCCCAGCATCAGGGTCTTTCCCAATGAGCCAGCTCTTTGCATCAGGTGGCCAAAGCATTGGAGCTTCAGCTTCAACATCCGTCTGATGCTCTTGAATACCACCTATTTCACAAGTTACCCTTTCCACACGTTTTCCCCACTTCACTCGGAGAAAAGGGCCCGGGCAGTAAAACCACCTCCCTTCAAGGCCACAGATATGGAGAGCTGACTGCAGCCCACGGAGCCCTCTGTGTCTGGGGCCCTGCGGTTCGTGGTGGGGCCGCAGCGCCCTCTAGCGGCATCACATTGCTCCTCCCAGGCCAGGCACAGAGCCCCTTGCATGGTTCTACAGGAAATCTGTGAGCTATGCTGTCTCAGCCTATCTAAAAAAAAAAACTAAGTAGGCAACGTGACCAAGCATTCCTGGGCGGCGGGGGCCGGGGGGGGGGCGGGGGGGGGGCGGGGGGGGGGCGGTTTACAGCCTCAAGTGTCACCTCCAGGCTGATTCTGAGCTCAGAATGAAAACTAGTCCTGGGAACAAGTCCAGGAAAATCGCTGGCCATGTGTACGTGGGGTGGGATGGGGAGGGAGTGGGGGGGAGGTTCAACAGGGAGGGGACATACGTGTATCTATGGCTGAATCACGCTGATGCAATGCAGGAACCAGCACAATACTGTAGAGGAACTGTCCTCTAATTAAAAATAGAAATAAGATCGCTGGCTGCACTGCTGCACACCCTCCTCGCCCTGCTGC
Organism: Okapia johnstoni; assembly: GCA_024291935.2. NCBI lineage: Eukaryota > Metazoa > Chordata > Mammalia > Artiodactyla > Giraffidae > Okapia > Okapia johnstoni. Next base: position 104,208,708 of record CM044313.1, read on the forward strand.
CCGCCCCTCAGGCTCCCGAGTCACGCGCGTGGCTGCAGGCACAGAGGGCCGGGTACCTGCTCCCAGGGGCGAGGGTGGGGTGGGGGACCAGCACCCCTGGGCCTCCCGGGTGCCCTGACCTAGTCCGGCCGACAGCCCCACCCCACTCCAAGTTCAAATGTTTACCTGCACTTTTGCGTGCATCCATTTTTTTTTTTTTAAAGTGATGAAACTCTACAACCGTGTTCTGCCCAGGGACCAGAAACGATCAGTTTACCAACAGTTTAAAACTGTTTCGCCCTCTGAGGGGGGACGTGGTGCAATGGGCCCGCTCAGGTGTGTGCAGCATCAGGAGCGACACGAGCCTCTGGTGGGCAGAGGGGCAGCCACGTCAGGGTCACCCGTTCCCCACCACTGACATCGCATGGGACTGCAGAGGTCAGAACACGACCTGAACGGTGGTGGTCCAGTCACTCAGCCGCGTCCAGCTCTTTGTGACCCCCTGGACTATACAGCCCACCAGGCTCCTCTGTCCACGGGATTCTCCAGGCAAGGATACTGGAGTGGGTGGCCTTTCCCTTCTCCAGCAGATCTTCCCGAGCCAAGGATCAAACCGGGGTCTCCTGCACTGCGGGAGGATTCTTTACCACCTGAGCTACCAGGGAAGCGCTCTTTACTGTGAACCACATGACAAACCACGTGACACCAGGCAAGTTTACCCCCACAATGTGTCCCCAGACCTGCCCTCTCCCCCTTACCCCCTCTTACTCTGCAACCCTCCAGACTCAGCATGCCCCTACAAGCGGCAAAATCTATCCACCCTGGCCGCTCCTCTGGGACCACAGACCTCACAGCCTGCAGCAGCTCAGGGGCCGCTGCCTGCCCTCCTGATCCCCTGACTCGGGCCAGGGCGCAGGTGACAAGGCGCTTCTCGGCCACCCCTCCCGCCCTGCCTGGTGTCTCCTCCTCCGCCCCCTCCCAGGCGTCTTCAAGTCACAGGCGGCGCTGAGGGAGGGAAGTGACTCGTCCCAGGCGACCGCTCGCTTTAAATACCCTCCGAGCTCCGTCACCTTTCTGACCTCCGCCCCAGCTCGACTCCTGCCTATAAAGGCTCCCAGCCACCTGCACGTGGATGTCTGCGTCCCTACACATGCCCAGGATCCGTGGCTCCTATCACCAACCCGGAACCCCCGTCCCCAGCTCAAAACTGTGGGACCCCCAACTCCTGTCCTTCGCAGAACTCAGCACTGATTTTACCCCCAAGATCCATGTGACATCCGCCCCCGCCCCTGCCGATGGTCTGCGCACCCACCAGCATCAGCCCCCTGCCCCGTCAGCTGCGCAAACCTCCCTCGGAGTGTGACCAAGCCCAGGGCTGCCCAGGTCCCAGAGAGGGGCAGGTACTGGTGTTACTGTACAAAGGGCGTCACCCCACTCCTCGCAGAGCGCGTGGAGTACACCAGCCTCCTGCTCACACAGGGCTGCCTGCCCTCCTGATCCCCTGACTCGGGCCAGGGCACAGGTGACAACGCGCTTCAGGGGATCAGGAGGGCAGGCCCTTCCTGTCTCAGAGCCAGCACACCTGTCCACCAGGACCATTCGGGGGTCCCTCCTCTCAGGGCCTAACTAACGAGTGACCTCCTCGGGGGAACCCTCCTGGACCTGCTGCCCTGCTCCAAGTCCCTGTGTCCCCCTCACTGCATGTAACCGAAGTCTGGGGTGACAGATCACACAAGTCTTTGAGAACCTGGCCGCTTTCTTCACCAGCTCCTCCCAGCCAGGCTCTGGCACGGACCACACGCTCCGGAGACAGGGAGAAAGAAGGCACACACGGACAAAAAGCATCCAAAGGGCGAAGCAGAGGTTTCTTTTTATAAATCTCCGTCTGTTATAATTACTTTAAAAACAGGGTGAAGGAACAACAAAATAATTGTCAGAGGTAATTTTTTAAGGGAAGCATCTCCAGCTAAACGGAAACATCCAATACTGAGGACCTGGCAGTGCCAGCGCGGGGTCTCCAGTCATGAAAGCCTCAGAGGACATGGCAGCGAGCGCATCCGGGCGCCCCTGCCCGCGCCCGCGGAGGGAGGCTCCTGGGCAGCGGCCCCCATCTTTGGTCAGCACCGGGGGCTCACTGCATCTTTGGCTGGAGTAGAAGGCGGGCCAAGGGTCACTCTACTCATCAGGACACTCATGTGCATGGCTTACTTTTACTTTTTATTATAAAAACACACATACAAGAGTTTTAAGAAATGATGACTGCGGACAAATCAGGGCCAGGGTGAGTTATTAAACCCATTTTTCTCTGTACAAATACTAAAATTCCGAAAGTGGAATATCATCAAATGTGAGACACATTGTCGGCTGTCCGTATACACAGGGCACACGCGGGGGACCTGCCTGCGCTGGGCGGGGTGTAGACCCCAGGAGCCTGGACTCGCTCCTCCCGGGGCGCGGGCTGAGCGGCGGGAGAGGCGCCCCCTGGTCTCTACCCTGAGCAGCGGCGGCTGCGCCTGCGGGGGGACGAGCGGCCCCTGCCAGAGAGGACGCTGGCAGAACCTTCAGCCTCTGCCTCAACCGTGCTTCCTCCCGGTCAGTCGTTTGGGCACAAGGTCCAAAACTGGCTCAGGAACCAAATTAATGTTTTTTATATTAAATTCATTACAAAATGCCACTCAGTTTCAAAAAGCGACAAAAAAAAAAAAAAAGGACACTTTCTGCAGCAAAAAAGGGCTAAGTTCAAGTTTCTGTTGTTTGACCAAGACACGACCAACTCCACTCCGAACGTCCGTGCTCACTGCAGCCGGAAGGGAGACGTGCGCGGTGCGGGGCCGGCCCGGGTCTCTCGGCCTTGGCCTCGGCCACTCACCTCGCCTTGGGCCGGGGGCCGCATCCTGGAGGCCGGCTTCCCCGCAGCCCCAAGATGCGTGAAGGCACTTTGGGGCGCCGCGGGCGCTCAGCCTCGCCCCTCCGAGCACAGCGCGCCCACCTCGTCCAGGGCGCCGAGCACCGCGGCGGGGACGCTGCGCGCCGTCTCCCTGAGCCAGGCCTCCAGGATCTTGGAGATCTCCGCCGGGTTGCTGGGGCTCAGGTCGCACAGGGCATACACGGCGGCCAGCTGGACCCCCCACGGGATATCTGAAAAGCATTTCCACATCAGTCATCATAGGAGAAAAGCTGTGCTATTCACAAACTTAAGGCTGTTAATCTAGTGAATCACTATTCATATACTTTCTACCAGCAATGAAAACGTAATAATAATAGTAAAAACAAAACCGACAATGAAAAAAAAGCTCATTAAGTCCTTCTACTAACGGAAAAAACAAGAGTCCAGTCTCGACAGGCCCCTGGTGATGCCGGCACCCCAGGGACTGCGTGCAGAGCGGACGGCACAGCCAGAGTGCCGGTCCTCCGGGACCGCAGCCAAGCTCTCCAGCGGCAGTTCTGGAAGGATCACAACCCCCACTTAACTTTAATAGAATGTGGATCCCAAAGCATCCCTCAAATAAACGACTCCATTATACCCACGGCAAGTATTTACACATGGACTTTGGAAAGGAAAAACATAATGAAATGAAAGAAAATGAGAAACTGGTTTTTAGTATGAAAGTGTCAGCTGCTCAGTTGTGTCCAACTCTGCAACTCCATGGGCTGTAGCCCACCAGGCTGTGTCCATGGGATTCTCCAGGCAAGAATACTGGAGTGGGTAGCCGTTCTCTTCTCCAGGGGATCTTCCTGACCCAAGGATCAAACCTGGATCTCCTGCTTGGCCTGTGTGCTCTTTACTGTCTGAGCCACCGGCGAAGCCCAATGTAGTACAGCAAATATGCTGTTACCCACTAGAGCACAGTGCATGAAGACAGACACGACACTTAACTGTGTAGATCAGAGCTAGGTTAGAGATTATGGTAGTAAGAGTTCTTCTGTAGCCTGAGTCGATTTAGGAGTTATTAAATTCAAGTTTAATTTAGTTCAATTTTAGTCGCTCAGTCTTGTCTGACTCCTGCAACCCCAGGGACTGTAGCCCGCCAGGCTCCTCTGTCCATGGGATTCTCCAGGCAAGAATAGTGGAGTGGGCTGCCATTTCCTTCTCCACTTTTGGTTAAATTCATTTAAACTATTTCATTTAAAAAATTTAGCAGTCATTTCTTTAAACCTTATATTAACTATACACTGTTAGTTCAACAAGGCAAACAACAAGTATTTAAAAATAAACATTGCAAAACCCACACGTTCAGATGGTGATGCTGTAGATGAAGGTACTGCTGCACCAGCTTTAGAGTTACTTTCCTGTTTAGCTACGTGGTAATAAAAGGGGACACAAGACTAAACGAAAAAGCCTAACACAGGAGTCACACGGGGGTGTAAAAACCACTGTGATGAGCAGGAGCATGTGCGGAGCTGCGGCTCTGGCCTCGGCCCCAGCTGTGAGGTGGCGGCACTATCCAGCTCCAGGTCTCTCCTGGGGCATCAGCTTCCTGAGCATAACGCAGTTAGGGCCACCTGGGAGGGCCGTCCTGGGGTCCCATGCAAGACTGGGGGGCAGGCCCAAGTGAGTCCCCCTAGACCCTCCTTCTGCTAGGAAATGTCTGACCTGGTGGTTCTGGGGACAGTCCATCAGCCACTCTGCGGCAACTCTAAGAGGACAACACACCATCTAGACGTGAAAGGAACAGGGTCCAGACAGGAAGGGAACAGGGTCCAGACGGGAAGGGAGCAGGGTTCAGACGGGAAGGGAGCAGGGTCCACACGGGAAGGGAACACTCAATGGCATCATCTCAGCAGCCACGCTAAGATCAAAGAGAAAGAAGTTCTCAGTAGCTCAACCTGCCAAGCCTCAGCCTGAAAGAGGAGGACAACCTAGAGGTTAAGTTCATCTGGGATGTAAATTTCAGATGTCACTGTGCGTTCCTGATGGAAACTGTGTAAACGCATTACCCCTTGATGGCACAGCATTCAAATAAAAACGAGACTCACCGCTTCAAAGGTTCACTTTTTGAGTTTTAAGTTCTTTCCACTAAAGAATAAGACTATAAAATTACATGCTCTGCGGTATGCAAATTAAAGGACATGGGTAGCGTGAAGACTGGCTCAGAGGTTTCCAGTCTCCGAGTTCTCCCGGGAGCTATGTACGCACACCCAGGCCGCAGTGGAGCCGCTGCTGCACACGTGTGACCCCCCTTGTCATCAGGACACATGTTCAGCCGGGCATGTGGGGGCAGCAGGGGTCACGGGGAGGCGTGAAGCCAGTGCCCACGGCTGCTGAGACAGAATGCCAGCACCAGGTCGGGAAGAGCCCCTTCCTCCTTAGGGGTTCGCTGCCCAAGGGCATGAGTGGCGACCACGCAAACTGCAGGAAACCCACACAGGTTCAAACGCCGGTGCTGAGAAGACGGGCAGAGTGTGGCCTCATCATCACACTCCTCAGGCTCGAACAGTGGGAGACGCGCAGAGCACGGCACATGGGTAAGGACGCAAAAGAGACTCGGTAAGAGGAATGCAAATGATCTGAAAGTAAGTATGATAAACAGAAGTTGTACCTTCATCCTGGGCATGCTGTATAAACATACCAATCACCGTACTAATGTTCTTCACAGCGGATGGGAACCCTTCCTTCAAACCCAACTGACCTAAACGACCTAGCGGGAAAAAAAAGAAAAAAAATAGAAAGTGTAAACAACCTTGGGTTAAATGTTAACTTCTCATAAGAATTTAAAACTCAAGTTTTCTTTTGCTCAACATTATGTGCACTGAGCCTCAGGATCTGAAACTGGGTTGTTGCTGCTGCTGTTGTGGTTCAGTTGCTCGGTCGTGTCTGACTCTTTGTGACCTGTAGACTGAAGCCCGCCAGGCTCCCCTGTCAGTGGGCATCTCGAGGCAAGAATACTGGAGTGGGTTGCCATGCCCTCCTCCAGGGGATCTTCCCGACCCAGGGACTGAACCTGGCTCTCCTACATTGCAGGCGGGGTCTTTACCACTGAGCCCCCAGACAGCCCAATGTCAAAGACGTACACCCACAATTACTCCAACAGGCTATTAAAGTACTTCTTTCATCAACTACAGATCTGTATGAGACCGGATTTTCTCCAAACACCTCAACCAGAACAACGTACAACCAACCAGAAGGGAGCGCAAAGCAGCTATGGGAAACCAGACAGTAAAGAGGCTCACAACGAGACAAGGCTCCATTCTATTTTTGTTTGCAAACGGCTGTCTTCCATTTGACTAGTTTCAAATGAGCGGCCAAAGTTTTTCAAAGTACAATGTCTGTTACAGTCACTGACACATAAAACCCGGGCGGACCAAAGCTCTTGGGGGCGTCACCAGGAAACCCAACAGGGCGACGCCCCTTGCCAAGCCGCCACTCAGCTGGGGCCCAGCCTGCTCCAGAGCGGGACCCCTCCCTCCCCAGGGCCAGGCCGCGTGGGCTGCCCCCTCTTACATGGGAGGGGGTTCTGGGACAAGCCCCGGATGCCGCTGTACCCAAGGCCCCTTCCCGCGCTCTTGTGAGCACGTTACCCTGCACAGGCACCGCAGTGTCCACGTGCTTTCACAATACTACAGACAGCCCACAGGTGTGTACGTGAACCAGTCCACCTGCCCCTCGGGGTTGAACACGGAGAAACCGAGGCATGGGACACTGCAGGAGCTGTATTAGTTTGTACCCCCTGTAGGGGCTCACTCAGTGCTGGCCACAGGCACCCTGAACGCTGCAACAGACACAGCCCTCCAGTAAGTTCCTCCTACCAGGGACTCCCCGGACAATGCCCAACCCGGGATGAAACCATAAACATCCGGATCATCTCTCAGGCAGCCATTCAGTGAGGTTGAAAAGTAACGTACTTCAGAGATGAGAAATGTCAAGGAACTGTCACTCTTAAATACCTCCTTGCATTAGATCAAAGTGCTAACCGCCTGTCCCCAGCCCTGTCCTCTGAGACCAGCTATGAGGAGTGTTCGGTGCATGACTCGGCAGAGAAAGGGGTAGGATGCATGCCTCACACAGCTGTGGGACCACGTGGCCGTGTTCCCAGGTAACACATGGGCTTCCCTGGTGGCTCAGTGGTAAAGAATCCGCCTGCCAATGCAGGAAACGCGGGTTCAATCCTTGGGTTGGGAAGATTCCCTGGGGAAGAGAATGGCAATCCATTCCAGTATTTTTACCTGGGAAATCCCATGGACAGAGGAGCCTGGTGGGCTACAGTCTATGGGGTCACAAAGAGTCAGACATGACTGAGCGACTACACCATCACCAGCAGATCGCACCTGAGTGTATCATATTGGATCCTTTTCTTTTAACTAAAATGCTTAGTGAATTGGGTTTTAGAAGCTATCTACCAGAGTAAATCAGCGTATATGGTTTAGGGGGAAAGACTGACATATACGATGACCTGACAAAGACGATGGACAAATCTGCTGAAGACGTGGGAAGAAAAGTCCCCCACGGAGGGAATGTGGGTGAGTCCAAGGCAGCTCGGCCACAATGAGATTCAAGTGAGAAACACGGAGGCACTCTCAGGTCAAAGACAACACTCTCCACGCTCGGGGCCTGAGGGCAGCTGAGGGTCACAGGGGACGAGACCCAGTCTACAGGGCAGGACTCAGTGCTGGACAGTCACCCCGGGCTCTCTGTCACCGCTCTGTACACAGGTGTGTTAAGGAAAGGATGCATTCGTTAAGACAGCTCCACAGAAACGCTGAAGGATGTGGTGAGACCCCGGACAGAAATCAAGCACGACTGGCTACCGCAGCGTCTGTGCGAACACTGGCGTGAGGGCCAGTGCCATCCGAGCTCGGGGCTGCGCTGACCCCAGCCAGGCTGCTTCAGAGTTAGAACACTCTGGGGGCGGCAAGTGGTATCATGGGGCTTCACACGCCTCTGCGTCCAGTGGAGGCCGACTTCTGGCCCCGCTCTGCTCCTTTTCGACCCAAGGACCTCAGACGAGCTCACCTCTCCCACATCCCAGCTCTGCCAGGTTCTCCACTCCTCCAGAGCGATCCAAACGCTCCACACGAGGCCCTGTGGTCCATTCGTGTTCAGGCAGGTTAATAAACAGACGTGCCCATGGCGTGTGCTCACAGTGGTGTTCACACCCCAATCCAGCACCAGATGGCCCTGGATCATCCTGCTTTATTTCCCATGGAGAAGAAACCCCACTGGGATTTACACACTTGGAGTTAAGAATATAGACGATTCCTGTATTTTATGAACGCCTGGTGTGTGACTTCATTTATTATTATGAAGTCATACTAACCAACTTAATTATTCGCTAAATTCTTTAGTAAGCGTCAGCTTCAGAAACTGTTAAGATGCTTCTCCAATGCTTCCTTCTTAGAAACGGCTCACACTCCATCTGAGATGAGAGCATGGGAAGGACAGCACCTGTCCAACCCTACAGCTGTCGCAGGATTCCACCCTGTCCTCAGACTGGGCCCCACTGGCGCCCACCCCCAGCCCCCCCCCACTCATCAAGCCCCAGCACCCGCTGCGCATAGGGGCGGGGGGCTTTCCGTGCCAACAGACACCTAGCAAAGCTCGCCGAGGTCCTCCTGGAACAGCCTGGCAGCCCCTACCCTCTGGCACACTAGCCTTTCCAGGCATGTGAGCTCCACTCGCCCCAGTCCTCCTGTGACCAGGCAGCGTTCGCCAGGTAGGCCGGACTCTCTTATTTCCCACATGACACTTGCTTCCTAATTAGCCTCCCTTTGAACTACATTTACTTCTACATTATCGTTTTATTATACAGTACTGTTAACTATATGTTAACTATACATTAGTAATTACTCCTATGGGCTTCCCTGGTGGCTCAGATGGTACAGAATCCGCCTGCAATGCGGGCGACCAGGGTTCAATCCCTGGGTCAGGAAGATCCCCTGGAGGAGGGCATGGCAACCCACCCCAGTATTCTTGCCTGGAAAATCCCATGGACAGAGGAGCTGGGTTGGCTACAGTCCATGGGGTCACAAAGAGTCAGACACGAATTATTCCTGTAAGATACACAATTGTATTATATGTCACTCTTAATTATGTAAATATACATATATTACTCTAAATAATATATCATCAAATCTTACAAACTATTTTCTCAAAGTGTTAGTTGCTCAGTCCTGTCCAACTCTTTGCAATCCCAAGGACTATAGTCCACCAGCCTCCTCTGTGCATGGAATTCTCCAGGCACAGAGAATTCTCAAGAGGTACGAACAGTCCTTCTTGACTCTGTAAGAGAAGCTGCTACTGAAACCAGAATTTCCAGACATACTGATGCCGTCACCCGACGGCTAGAAATGCAGCTGCTGGCCCTTCCGTGTCCTGGCGGCCACGCCTGGGACGCTGATCTCAGGGGCTCAGGAGAGCCGTGCCCTGAGAAGCCATCTCCACTCCCACACCTCCATGCTTTCTTGTTCGGAATCTTAACTCCAAGTATATGCTGGATTATCTCCATCCAGTAAAATTAGTAGATGTCCACCTTGAAACCAGGCTGCTGTCAGGACTCAGCTTATATATTTACAACGTTCCTATGTTTGCAGGTGAATGTGCACAGTGCATGTTAGCAGACACAGTAACAAAATCAGTCAGAGATACTATATTTCTTACTGTGATCTACGTATAAGACTGATTTACATGACTTAAAAATTCTTAAACCCCATTTCAAATGGTATTATCTTTGAGTTTTAATTAAATGCCAAAGATACAGAGGATGAGACTTTCGATTCTTTTTGACTCCATGGACTGCAGCAAGCCAGGCTTCCCCGTGCTTCACCAACTCCCGGAGTTTACTCAAACTCATGTCCATTGAGTCGGTGATGCCATCCAACCCTCTCATCTTCTGTCGTCCCTTCTCCTCCCACCTTCAATCTTTCCCAACATCAGGGTCTTTTCCAGTGAGTCAGTTCTTGGCATCAGGTGGCCAAAGTATTGGAGCTTCAGCATCAGTCCTTCCAATGCATATTTAGGACTGATTTCCTTTAGGATTGACTGGCAATCTTGATTCCAGCTTGTGCTTCATCCAGCCCAGCATTTTGCTGATGTACTCTGCATATCAGTTAAATAAGCAGGGTGACAGTATACAGCCTTGACGTATTCCTTTCCCAATTTGGAACCAGTCTGTTGTTCCATGTTCAGTTCTAACTGTTGCTTCTTGACCTGCACACAGATTCCTCAGGAGGCAGGTTAAGGTGGTCTGGTATTCCCATCTCTTTACCAGTTTGTTGTGATCCACACAGTGTGTGAGATGAATGCAATTCTCTTGGCTGCAGTAGTTTCTGGTCCCGAGCATTCTTTTGAGCATTCTTTGGCATTGCCTTTCTTTGGGATTGGAATGAAAACTGACCTTTTCCAGTCCTATGGGTACTGCTGAGTTTTCCAAATTTGCTGGCATACTGAGTGCAGCACATTAACAGCATCGTCTTTTAGGATTTGAAATAGCTCAACTGGAATTCCATCACCTCCACTAGCTTTGTTCATCGTGGTGCTTCCTAAGGCCCGCTTGATTTCACACTCCAAGATGTTTGCATAGTCATGATAACTACTTTCAATGAGCTAAAGGGCCCTGACAAAGAAACAGGGTGAACCCAGTTTTGTTTGCTCCCAGGAGATGAACACATGGCAGAGAGAGTCAGTTCATAGTAAAGACAGCCTTCTAATAATGAATAGATCTCATCACTGATAATGAAATAACACAGGGAATGGAGAGCAGTTTGTCAGAGATGTGGCAAAAAAAGAAAAAAATAAGTCAAAGTGAAAAATAAAGACTTGTAAGGTGCAAAGGAAGCAGCAGAACTAAAGGGTCACTGAGGTCCTCCTTGGACCTGAGATTAAAAACAATCTGTTTCATTTAAAATATTTTTAAGCAATGATTTTAATTTCTGTATATTCAGCTTAGAATTGTAGAAACAAAATAAAACTAGTTCCAATTATGGGAGTATATCATTATCCTCACTGAGCAAGTATGAAAAAAAAAAAAGGGTGAAAGTAGGGAAGATAAACTTATTTTATTAATCAAATTAGACTATAACTTATAGCAATTTATGTATCCTGGTAAGTATATGTAGATGTGTGTATGTGTCTATATATTAAAATTAGTATCTGAGAATCAAGAGTCCAATTATAAATAAAATGTACTAACAAGAAAAATCGTTCCTCTTTGACAAAGTTGAATAAAATGCTAACATATAAAGAGTATGAGTCATGAAAATTAATTTAGTGCAAAAGTACCTACTCTAATGGCTATCAAGTCAGTCATTATAGTGAAGTCTCAGTCAACATTTATCATTATCCCACACTTACTCTCCCACCAAGACAGCACCAATAACAAGAACAAATTCAGTGTAAGAGACAACTCACCAATGAGCCTCAGCACTGACGCTATGATGATATCAGGAGTGTAGGCGATGTTCGGATGTCCTTTTCTGTACTTTATCCACTTATCCATCACAGGCCACAGCTCCTTGCTGCAAAATAACAACAACAAATATAGACACGTATGTATCTGTATGAAAGTATGCACGCCCACCATGGCTCAAATATTAAGACCCTATCTTAAAAATGGTCCATAAGTGACAATCAGTGAAGAAGAGGAACTTTAAAGATGTCGCATTTTTGGCTAACAACAGAACAGACACTGAAAACTCAGACTTGCCAACTTTTCAGGATCTCAGTGTTCACAGTGGCTTTAAAAAGGCTACAAACACTAATGCTGGCATCTTTATTCTGTTTAAACACTTTTCACAAGGCAAAGTACCCAGGATCATCCCCAAGCTGCAGAACTGGAAGCAGCACAGTCTGGATTTTCACATGGACCATCTAGACATCAGGCAACACCTGTGTTCTAGAAGCCTCGTTTCCCAAGAAAGAGCAAGGACAGGCTGTATTTCATAAAAAGAACTAAACCAGAGGAAATAAACCACACTGCACAGGGATTAAAGAAACTTTCTACTGACTAAAAACAGTGGCAATTCCTCTTTGCTTTCTCTTTTCAAAAATGTACTAACTTCTTACATAGTATTTATAACATTAGAAAAAGTTTAATACAGACAAACGAAAGGAAAATGTAAATTAAAAGCACCCTAAATAACACCCTGTCAGAAAACTATCATTCTTTTAATTTGGGGCTTTTCCTCCCACACACATCTTTGCCTGCATTTATGCAAAAAACACGGACAGAGTGACCACAGAGCTCAGGAATCAGGGTCTCAGGTTGCTCAGGCAGAGATCCTGCTATTCGCTACTCTGTCCACTACACGAGTGGGGGGACCCCGGACAAAGCACCTCTCCCTGGCACGTCCACGATGGTCTCATCTGTCACTGGGGAGGAGGGCCCTGCCCCCAGCTCCCAGGAAGAGGTGACCCAGGGTAGCCACTCGCTTGTCATGACACAGCACGGAACAGACGGCCCTGGCACTCTGTTAGTAACAGACTATAAAACACTTTGATCTCAACATATACAAAGCTATGTAGTACGGCTCTTAATTCTAAAATGGCTGTACCTCATTATATAGACGTCCCAGAAGTCAATTATCTATTGCTTGACATTTAGATGTATAATCTTTTCCCAGTGTTAAGGGAAAACAAGAACAAGTTTCCACAGGATATCAAGATACATACTATAAGTCCTTTGTGGACTCCTCTTCAGCCTTTTTCAGTCAGGGTTGTAAGAAAATTAAGGTTTTATTTAACCACGGAGCAATTATAAATACTTGACTATTTTTCCATTCTCCAAAGATGCTGCATAGTTGATGCACAGAGAAAAGTTAGTTCATTACACAAAACAGATGCCTGAGCGTATCAGACTCCGTCCTCTCCGGAAACCACAGTGAGAAGAGCCGCCAGTGCAGAATCCTGAACAGCCCTGTTCCTGTGACCTTTCCATAGCGCCTGTACGTTAGGACAGTGATCACGGCATTTCATCTACACGTACTCGCTGGGCGCCTCGCTTGCGTAGGCACAGGTCTCCACATACTGGGGAGGCCAGGGAACCAAAGATATGAGATTCACTTCTCTTCGGGAAAGAGACAGTAATAAGAGAATACAACAAAAAGCAGTGAAAGGTACCGTAAAAAAATAAAGTGGGGGCATGTCACAGCGACAAAGGCATCTTACGAGCAGTTTTATTAACTCCTATCCAAATCAAAATGCGTTCTAAATGGTTCAGCTGCCTTAAACAGCAAAATTATTCAAATCACAATTCGGCAATCGCTGAATGGACTACTTGACAATTCAAATAACCCAGCCTGAGTCAGGAGAGCAGCCGGTACCTGATTATGTTGTCGTGCGTCCAAACCCACTTCTGATGGCAGCAGAGCAGGTCGATGGCACATACGTACTCCCAAGTGCTATCACTCAGGTCCTCCCCAAACCTTGCACTGGGCTGAAATTCTGTTTTTGGACATAACTGTATGGTCAAAAGCAGCTTAGAAACCATGAAGCCAACATCTACAGGAGCATTCTAGCAAATAAAGGGAAAAAAAAAGGAATTTAGAGTTTCAAATGTAACGTATCTTCTATGGGTGATCTTAAAGCACGTAACGAGCATCAGATGAATCATCATGTAACTTTAAAAGACACCCTTTGAAAGCTAGATTTTGAAGAGGGAATTTTGTTTATCTAGGCATAGTACCTGTCCTAAACAATTATACAACAGTGGCAGAGAGGCCAGATAAAAAGCTCCAGGCACAATGCAGAAGCCAGCCAGGCTAGAAAAGACTCTGCAATCCACGTAGGAACGCAAAGTCAAATTAACTCAAATCAGAGAATTAAAGTTACAAAAAAAAAGTTTTTAATATTTAAAAAATTCTTTAATAAACTCATTCAGCCATCTTTCTGATCATATGTATCAACATGCTTTTTCCAGAAATTCAAAAAACTGAAGGAGACTGTACTAGTCTCTCATCCGGCTCCTTTCATAGCTGAGCATGCTGCCTGGGTGTCTTTCCACGTTCCTGAGCGCATGCCTTTTCACTGCTGAGCAGGGACCTGCGTATACCACGGTTCGGATATACCAAAGCACAGATATACCACGGTTTGTCCTTTCACCTACCGAAGACATGTGGCTCACTTACAGCTTTAGGCTACAATTAATAACGCTGCTTTGGACATTCCTGTAGAAAACTTTTTGTGACATAAATTGAACTCCCTTGGGTTCATACCCAGCAATGGATTTATAATGTTCTTCTCTTTCTTCAGTTATTTTTTATTGGGTTTTGTGATTTAAAGTGAACAGGAAGCTTTCAATTTCTGACGCCTGAAAAGAACTGGAATTAATTGGTTCTTCAAAGATACGATTTGGTGTTCAGGTGACATCTACACGCCCTTCTTGTATACTAAGTTTTCAACCGTCTTTTCCGTCTTTTGTAACTGAAAACTGGCTTACTGCAGTGTTCGATCCTGAAGCCGACTGTGGCGTGTGTATACTGCTGAGACTACCCAGGTCCAGAGCTGCCTCTGTGACGCTCCAGGCGGCCGTCTTCTCATTTTTCACCCTCTCTCTCTACTCACATCTCCTCTTATCCTGAAATCTTGAATATTTTTTGCTTTTCTCTTTTTACAGTCACCTGAACTGAGTTATCTGTCTTATTAGCATTTTTTAAAGGCAGTGTTTTTTTTTTCATTCTCAACTTTATTACTGTTACCTTTTAAATCACATTCTTTCTTTCCTAGATTCCTTCTCAAATTTTTAATTTTCAAGATGGTTATCAAAGCACTTTGTTTCTGTGTTTAACACTAAAGACATTTAAACTATCGCGATGAGTGTGAGTCTTCCAAAAACGAGGTCTCTGGTAATGAAGGGTTCCAGGTACATTGAGTTTCTATTTGTTCACAGACTGTCCAAGGACTGTGCATCTCAATCTCTGGGGAATTTTTATAGAATTTTTAAATTATTTATGTCTAATTTTACTAAATCTTACCAGACAATTTTGAGTGTACAATGTTTACTTTTTACAACTTAAAGTTCTTGTGTGGCCAAATTTATGATTGCTTTTGCAAATGTCATAGACATGAAAAATATAGTCTTCATTCAACTTTACTTTTTATGCTGTTGATTTCTGCTGTCTCCTTACTTATTGTTTGAGTATCACATCTGTTGAGCTCTATAAGACAGAATGTGGAAGTCTTAGACTATAATGGTATTTCCCCCCAGATATTTCTCTCTCTTTTTTTAATAGCTTTGAGTTTATATTTTTATATGATACAGATAAAATACACTTATTAAAATTCTCCCTTCTTCGTTAATCATGGCTTTTACCACCGTGTCCTATCTAGCTTCACCCTGAATGGTCTGGAGGAGATCCCAGTGCACAAGCGGAAGGATTCAGCAGGGGAGGGTGCGCCTGGCCAGCAGGTAACCACAAAGGGCGGGACGCACGCTGGATGCGGGACGGCTCTGCTCACGGCCAAGTGAGTGCAATCAGATGGGACCTCACATAACACACTCTGGACCGTCCAGGTGGACTGACGGAGGGCTGACTCAGACCTGCTCTTCAATACTTCCCTAACTTTTTATCCACCAAGCCCTTTTCTTATCTCTTTATAAGAAAATTACAGTCTAATTGACAGTAACATCAGAAAGAACTAAAAAGGAAAGCACAACGGCACATAAACATTGACTACAGGCATAAGCCAGAATTCTTTTTAAAAAAGGACAGTAATATAGTCCTAAAAAAGGGCAGAACAAAGTGAAAATCAACCTGTCACTGATTTCAATACCTCTTCTTAGAGTATATCACTATCAATTCAGCACCCAGATTCTCACTAGAGATAATCTATGAAAAGAACACCAATCTAGACATTACATTAGCGCATCAGTCACTAAAGAAAATAAAGTAATAAAAGAAAGCACACAATACTCCATAAAAATACAAATTCCATCAGTTGGGAAGAAGAACACAGAAGATTACATTCAGAAAAATCATCAAAGGAAGGAGTTGGGATGTCGATTTTCTCACCTAAGTACCACGTGTAGAAGCAGAAGTTTGCATCTTCTCGGGGCCCTTACATATGTAAGCGTGTGTATGGATTTCACCAGCGGCAAATTAGTACACAAGATTAACTCTGCTCGATGAACACAGCACAGAGGTCCACAACTTCTCCCAAAGTATCTCATGCATACTTAATGAGCAAAATGCATAAGCTTAGACTAAAAGGGTATTCTGAAGGATCTAATATGAAGGATAATAGCTCTAAAATGCTCACGAACTAACAGAAAACCAAATAAAACATTTACATAATATCTATGCGTGAAGTACTGCACAAAATAAAAAGAAACCTCACCTTCTCCCAATTGAGGAAGGCTCGCAAACAGTTCAGAACTTCTCCCTTGGCGCGCTGCCTGGCTACCAACTGCATCGCCTTATTAATCACCGACTGAGAGATAAACACATCATGCCACATGTTTGCAATGAACAAAGTCAATTTTTCAGACTCTGGAAAATCTATGAGAAAGAAAACAAGATAATAAACCTTCATGTCTGATTAAGTGAGTAAATTACAAAGCAAGAACATATTTAAACAATGCCCCCCCGACCCCCCACCCCGTGCGCAGCAAGGCCGCCTACACCAGAAGAGGGAGTCCTGTGAGGCCGCAGCCTCAGCTGCTTCAAACCCACTTCTGTCCCTCCTGCCTGTCCTCTCCCCCAGCCTCCAGCCAACTTTTCCCTTCGGCAAAGTTTCTTGAATCAAATGTGAAACACAGCATGAGTATACAGCATTGTCGAGAAGAGTGATACGCTCTAAGCCAAGCAGGGAAGGCAGACTCCCTGTGTCACGAACCCGCACCCAGAACCCTGCCATCAGGTGAGTGTCCTTCCAGGCCACCCCCTGGATGGATCACAGCCTTGCTGCGGCAAAGGTGCAGGGCCACCAAGACGGATGGGTCACAGTGCGGACTACTGACAAAACTGGGTCCACTGGAGGAGGGAGGGGCAACCCATCCCAGTATTCTTAGCATGAGAATCCCATCAGTTCAGTTCAGTTCAGATGCTCAGCCGTGTCCGACTCTTTACAACCCCGTGAATCGCAGCACGCCAGGCCTCCCTATCCATCGCCAACTCCCGGAGTCTACCCAAACCCATGTCCATCGAGAATCCCATAAACAGTATGAAAAAGCAAAAAGATATGACATCAGAAGATGAGTCCCTCAGGTCGGACGGTGTCCAGTATGCTACTGGGAAAAAGTGAAGGGCAATTACTCCAGAAAGAATGACGAGGCTGGGCCAGCAGAAACGGTGCTCAGCTGCGCAAGTGTCTGGTGGTGAAATGAAAGTTCGATGCTGGAAAGAACAGCATTGCATAGGAACCTGGAGTGTTGTTAGGTCCATGAATCAAAGTAAATTGGACATGTTCAACAGGAGATGGCAAGAGTGAACATGGACATCTTAGGAATCAGTGAATGAAAATGGACTAGAATGGGCAAATTCAACTCAGATGACCACTGTATCTACTACTGAGGGCAAGAATCCCTCAGAAGAAATAGAGTAGCTCTCAGAGTCAACACGAGTCCCAAATGCAGCACTTAGGAGCAATCTCAAAAACAACAGGATAATCTCGGTTCATTTCTAAGGCAAACCATTCAACATCAGAGTCATCCAAGTCCATGCCCCAACCACTAACGCCAAAGAAAGTGAAGCTGCATGGTTCTATGATGACCTACAAGACCTTCTAGAACTAACACCAAAAGAAGATGTCCTTTCCATCACAGGGGATTGGAATAAAAAGCAGGAAGTCAAGAGATAACTGGAGTAACAGGAAAGTTTGGCCTTGGAGTACAGAATGAAGTGGGCAAAGGCTAACAGAGTTCCGCCAAGAGAACACACTGGTCAGAGCAAACACCCTCTTCCAACAACATAACAGGTGACTACACATGGACATCACCAGATGGTCAACACCGAGATCAGATTGATGATATTGCAGCCAAAGATGGAGAAACTCTATATGGTCAGCAAAAACAAGACCTGAAGATGACTGTGGCTCAGATCATCAGCTCTTATATTGCAAAATTCAGGCTCAAATTGAAGAGAGTATGGAAAACCAGTAGGCCATTCAGGTATGATCTAAATCAAATCCCTCATGATTATACAGTGGAGGGGACAAACAGATGCAAGAGAGTAGATGTGGTAGACAAGAGTGTCTGAAGAACTACAAAAGGCAGTTTGTAACACTGTACAGGAGGCGGTGACCAAAACCACCCCAAAGGAAAAGAAATGCAAGAAGGCAAAGTGGCTGTCTGAGGAAGCTTTACAAACAGCTGAGTAAAGACGAGAAGACAAAGGCAAAGAAGAAAAGGGGAAAATATACTCAACTGAATACAGAGTCCCAGAGAATAGCAAGGAGAGATAAGGAGGTCATCTTTAATGAACAATGCAGAGAAGCAGAGGAAAACAACAGGATGGGAAAGACTAGAGACCCCTTCAAGAAAATTAGAGATACCAACACTTCGTGCAAGGATGGGCATGATAAAGAAACAGAAACGGTAAGGACCTCACAGAAGCAAAAGAGATTAAGACAAGGTGGAAAGAATACGCAGAGGAACTATACAAAAAGGTCTTAATCACCGGGATAACCACGAGGGTGTGGTCACTGACCTAGAACTAGACATCCTGGAGCGTGAAGTCAAGTGGGCCTTAGGAAGCATTACATTAACAAAGCTAGTGGAGGTGATGGGATTCCAGCTGAACTATTTCAAATCCTACAAAGTGATGTGCTGCACTCAATGTCAGCCAATTTGGAAAACTCAGCAGTGGCCACAGGACTAGAAAAGGTCAGCTTTCATTCCAATCCCAAAGAAGGGTAATGTCAAACTACCACACAACTGTGCACATTTAGCAGGCTAGCAAAGGAGAAAAGGAAAGATATACCCATGTGAATGCAGAGTTCCAAAGAATAGCAAGGAGAGATAAGAAAGCCTTTCTCAGTGATCAATGCAAAGAAATAGAGGAAAACAACAGAATGGGACAGACTAGAGATCTCTTCAAGAAAATTACCAAGGGAACATTTCAGGCAAAGATGGGCTCGATAAAGGACAGAAATGGTATGGACCTGACAGAAGCAGAAAATATTAAGAAGAGATGGCAAGAATACACAGAAGAACTGTACAAAAAAGATATTCACGACCCAGTTAATCATGATGGTGTGATCACTCATGTAGAGCCAGATATCCTGGAATGTGAGGTCAAACGGGCCTTAGGAAGCATCACTACAAACAAAGCTAGTAGAGGTGATGGAATTCCAGTTGAGCTATTTCAAATTCTGAAGGATGATGCTGTGAAAGTGCTGCACTCAATATGTCAGCAAATTTGGAAAAGGTCAGTTTTCATTCCAATCCCAAAGAAGGGAAATGCCAAAGAATGCTCAAACTACCACACAATTGCACTCATCTCACACGCTAGTAAAGTAATGCCAGGCTTCACCCATACGTGAACCGTGAACTTCCAGATGTTCAAGATGGTTTTAGGAAAGGCAGAGGAACCAGAGATCAAATTGCCAACATCTGATGGATCATCGAAAAAGCGAGAGAGTTCCAGAAAAACATCTATTTCTGCTTTATTGACTATGCCAAAGCCTCTGACTATGTGGATCACAATAAACTGTGGAAAATTCTTCAAGAGATGGGCATACCAGACCATCTGACCTGCCTCTTGAAAAACCTGTATGCAGGTCAGGAAGCAACAGTTAGAACTGGACATGGAACAACAGACTGGTTCCAAATAGGAAAAGGAGTACATTAAGGCTGTATATTGTCAACCCGCTTATTTAACTTATATGCAGAGTACATCATGAGAAACGCTGGGCTGGAGGAAGCACAAGCTGGAATCAAGATTGCCTGGAGAAATATCAATAACCTCAGATATGCAGATGACACCACCCTTATGGCAGAAAGTGAAGAGGAACTAAAGAGCCTCTTGATGAAAGTGAAAGAGGAGAGTGAAAAAGTTGGCGTAAAGCTCAATATTCAGAAAACTAAGATCATGGCATTTGGTCCCATCACCTCATAGCAAATAGATGGGGAAACAGTGGAAACAGTGAGAGACTTTATTGTTTTGGGCTCCAACATGACTGCAGATGGTGACTGCACCCATGAAATTAAAAGACGCTTACTCCTTGGAAGGAAAGTTATGACCAAACTAGACAGCATATTAAAAAGCAGAGACATTACTTTGCCAACAAAGGTCCGTCTAGTCAAGGCTATGGTTTTTCCAGTGGTCATGTATGGATGTGAGAGTTGGGACTATAAAGAAAGCTGAGAGCTGAAGAATCGATGCTTTTGAACTGTGGTGTTGTAGAAGACTCTTTGAGAGTCCCTTGGACTGCAAGGAGATCCAACCAGTCCATCCTAAAGGAGATCAGTCCTGGGTGTTCACTGGAGGGTCTGATGTTGAAGCTGAAACTCCACTACTTTGGCCACCTGATATGAAGAGCTGACTCATTTGAAAAGACCCTGATGTTGGGAAAGATTGAGGGCAGGAGGAGAAGGGGACGACAGAGGATAAGATGGCAGGATGGCATCACCGACTCAATGGACATTGAGTTTGTGTGGGCTCCGGGAGTTGGTGTTGGACAGGGAGGCCTGGCGTTCAGCAGCTCATGGGGTCACAAAGAGTCGGACACGAATGAGCGACTCAACTGAACTGAGCAGGCTAGCAAGATTATTCTCAAAATCCTTCAAGGTAGGCTTTACAAGCAGTCTAAACAAGTCAATCTGAAAGGAAATCAGTCCTGAATATTCACTGGAAGGATTGATGCTGAAGCTGAAACTCCAATCCTTTGGCCACTTGATGCAAAGAACTGACTCAGTGGAAAAGACTCTGCTGCTCGGCAAGATTGAAGGCGGGAGGAGAAGGGGACAACAGAGGATGAGACGGTTGGATGGAATAACAGACTCGATGGACAAGAGTTTGAGCAAGTTCGAGAGTTGGCGATGGACAGGGAAGCCTGGCATGCTGCAGTCCATGGGGTGGCAAAGAGTCAGACACGACTGACTGCACTGAAGTGAACTGAATGGTGAACTTCCAGATGTATATAAGCTGTGTTGAGAAAAGGCAGAGGAAACACAAATCAAATTGTCTACATTCACTGGATCCTAGAGAAAGGGAATTCCAGAAAAACATCTACTTCTGCTTCATTGACTACACTAAAGCCTTTGACTATGTGGATGCAACAAACTGGAAAATTCTTAAACAGATGGGAATATCAGACCACCTTATCTGCCTCCTGAAAAATATGTTATGTGGGTCAATAAGCAACAATTAGAACCTTACATGGAACAATGGACTGGTTCACATTTGGGAAAGGGGTAGGAGAAGGCTGTATAGTGTCACCAAGATTATTTAACCTCTATGTAGAGTGCATCATGCAAAATGCCCATCTGGATTAATCACAGTATGGAATCAAGACTGCCAGGAGAAATATCAACAATCTCAGATATGCATATGATACCACTTTAATGGCAGAAAGTAAAGAGGAATTGAAGAGTCTCTTGATGAGTGTGAAAGAGGAGAGTGAAAAAGCTGGCTTAAAACTCAACATTCAAAAAGCTAACATCGTGGCATCTGGTCCCATCACTGATGGCAAATAGATGGGGAAAAAGTGGAAACAGTGACAGACTTTATTTTCTCGGGCTCCAAAATCACTGCAGATGGTGATTGCAGCCACAAAATTAAAAGACGCCTGCTCCTTGGAAGGAAAGCTATAACAAACCTAGACAGCATTAAAAAGCAGAGACATCACTTGGCCAACAAAGGTCAAAGCTATGTTTTTTCCAGTGGTCATGTATGGATGTGAGAGCTGGAAGAAGGCTAAGCACCAAAGAATGGATGCTTTCAAACTGTGGTGCTGGAGAAGACTCTTTAGAGTCCCTTGGACTGCAAGGAGATCAAACCAGTCAATCCAAAATGAAATCAGTCCTGAATATTCAACGGAAGGACTGATGCTGAAGCTGAAGTTCCAATTCTTTGGCCATCTGATGGGAAGAACTGACTCAATGGAAAAGCACCTGATGCTGGGAAAGACTGAAGGCAAAAGGAGAAGGGGTGGCAGAGGATGACATGATTAGACAGCATCACCAACTCAATGAACATGAATTTGAGCAAACTCCGGGCAACAGTCAAGGACAGGGAAGCCTGGCGTGCTGAAGCCCATGGGGTCCCAGAGTGTCAGACATGACCTAGCAACTGAACAACGATGATGATAAATTAATGTTTAATTTTATAAGAAATTAAGTGTTTTCAAGTGGTTGTAGAAGTCAACACAAATATTTGTATCCTGTTTGGCATGAAGCCGTATCTTTTTCACTTTCTCTGTTCTATTTTATCTAACATTGCGATGTGTTTAGCAAGAGTAACCCAAAGGATACACTCTCTACGCTACTTTGATCTGTTACTCAGGAAACCGTGCTTATCTGGTCACACTTCCTCCTGTCCCAGGACATCACAGGCTGTTCCCTCCACCTGGAATTCTCTCCCTCACTTCTGTCTTCACATCTAAGCTCAAAAGTCACTTTGACAAGGAAAGCATCCCAGGCCTAAGACTCTCTCAAAGCCACCCTCCACTGTACATCTCATTCATTCAAGAGACACTTAATGGGAGCACACAACACATTTTTCTGGGGAGAGGATGTAACAGGAACAAGAGAAACAAAACTGGTACTCTGACGGGATCTAGCGGAGAAGACACGACAAAGGGAAAGGGGACAGTCTGACCATAACAAAGTGGAGAGAAACGCTTCCCCGGAGAGAAACGGTTACCAAGACCCAGAGGGGAGAATGGGCTGGGTGCGTCTGAGGAGGAAAGAGAGCCCTGGGTGGGCCTGGCCGCCCCGCGGGGCTCTCCTCTCTGCCACCTTCCACCGAGAAACTTGCTGTGTGCTCCTGTGAGGTCACGGTCACGCGCACGCCACTGCAAGGCCGTACCGATACCTGGGTCTGGGCACCAAAGCCTGCACACTGATGTACACCCCGTAACTGTTTGCTAATAAGTGACTGAAAAAATAAATAAAAAAAAAGTGGGCAACCAACACAGCAGCCTCATGCACAAGTCTACACGTGGCAGGTTCATCCTGATTCAAAAATCCCATAAACATTATGATGACACAAGGTTATCAACCTCTGCAATCTAGGTAAGACTCTGATACAATATTCAGTTGCATTTGTGTATCACGTTGCTATTCAAATGTTGCCCTGACGACCTGATGTAAAGAATGAGGCCTGTCTGCTCCATGAGGACAGCGCTGAAAGGTTAAGACTCGAAGGGCAGCACTCCTTCCCATTTCTCCCTGAAACTTCTCGTGAGCCTACGAATCCACCTCAGAGTTTCTGCTCTTTCCAGCCAGGGACACAGCAGAGCAGTTTGCTGCATCACAATGATTCCCTCCTCCTGTGTCAACCACCTCTGACTCCGAAGCAGCTGCAAGAGGAATAACACCAAGATGCATTGGTGAGAGACCCTCTCATACACAGTAGGGATGTACGTGCTGACCTAGGTAAGCTTCAGTCACATAAATCCTCCCACTGAAAACCAGGGAGATGCACAAAAGACCCACAGCAACAACTGAGCTGGAAATCCAGATGCACAGACAAGCAGGTAAAAGAACAAGCAGCTGTTTCTGAGGCCAGAGCGTCACCACCTAAGCGTACCTTCCTTCAGCAGGCCGTAGCAGAACAGGCGCGCTCTCTCCAGGTCTCCCAGCTGCCGGCAGACCCCCACGTACACCCTGCACAGCGCGTGGATGTAACTGTGCTCCACGGACATCTTCTGACTTTTCAGCTCTGAGAGGATCGAGTGAAGCAAGCTCTCTGCTAAATGCTGAATTGGGGGTAAAAAACAAAAAGGTGATGTACACTGACATTTATCTTTAGCCTACTACGGAACAGCTACAAGTTACAAAATCAAGTCTTTGGGAAAGCTGTAAAAATAAAAGGGGTGCTGTCTCAGACAGAGGGCAGCTGCCACTGCAGTAACCCGTTCAGCAGGGAAGCCGGGAGGCTCTGCAGGGAAGAGGGCCCCTGGCGGGCAGACGGCGGTTTAGCCGGGGTCAGCAGGGCCCGGGGCCCACGGCCCACCCAACTCCTGATGCCCGTCACTACTGCCACTCCAACAAGCTACTATTTTTTGGCTTTTACTAAAATAATCTGTGTGTATGAAATCCACTCTAACTCTACTGCCACTCCTGTTTTCTGAACTGCAATATACTCTACACATTTATCCTGTTTAGATCTTACAATACTGGGTAACAGTTTCCTTACTCAGGAAAAGGAGTACTAAGTAACCTGATACATTCAGTCAGGTGAAAATAAACATCCTTCCAAAGTTACCTGTGTTGCTCTTTATGCTTTGAACAATAAATATTTATACCACTGTGATTCCAGGCATATACAGATAACCAATAATGTTAATCCAGGGACACTGGAAGTCACCCACTCACCATCAGCATGAACATGGAAAAGATGATAACCTAGGAAAGACCTAAGAAATCCCGTATGTAAACCTACACACTTCTCTCCCCACCTTCTCTTGAAACTAAGCAGGTGTTCCTATTTGACTGGTGACCTGTATTAAGTGTGTGGGGAGAGGGGGGGACCCACACACTAACTTTCTCTCAAAATTCTCAAATGTGTATGTAAAACTACTGACAGAAAAGCTCTATTACAAAGCAAGAGATGCTCTGAAGCAAACCATTTTGAGCCTTTAAACATGCCAGAATCAATGGCAACTGTGCGATTTAAGTCCTGATGAGCACCTTTTTTTCCCCTTAAAATTTTAACTCATCTAGTGAATACAGACTACCAAGTCTCCAACGTCTGACCACTTCTCAGATGTACAAACTGCTGGCTAGAGACAAAGCACAGGTCCTGACGCTTACACGGGGGACTGTCCATCCCGGACGATAACCTTCTGTTCACGGCCCCCCTCGCTGGCAGGACACAGCCTGTGTCAGGGGACGGGCAATCCCAATGCTCTCCGAGCAAAGCAGCCACGTACCTTTTTTGTGGTGCTGAACTCGTAGACAACTTCCTTCTCCTGGTCTCGCATCACTGGCTTTTTGGAGATGTTTCCCACATACACGTGACTCCGGATGACAGGTAACAAGTCAAAGGCCGCCTCCCCGATCTTTCTCAGGGCCTCTGCGATGGCTCTATCAGGGGACTCCACGGTTTCTTCAGGGCTGGGGGGCGACTGCGAGGCTGGGAGAGGATGCCTGTCCTCCTCTGTCCTCAGGGCTGCAGCCTGGGGGGGGTCCGTCCGGGGGCTGTGGCCCAGGACCTCTGAGGTGGGCTCCGGCTCCGGGGACCCGCTGTCCAGGCGCAGCCTCTTAGCGCTCCTCGGTGCGCTCGCAGACAGCGTCCTTTTCCCAGCTGGGTCCTGCGGGGGCCCCAGGCCTCCCGCCTTGTCCTCCTTGCTGTCTCCACCGGAGCTGGCCCCTGCCTTCACGAAGGCGGTGGAGCTAGAAGCGATGGCTGTGAAGCCTGAGATGGCGCCCACGGGCCCCGGCAGGCCCTTACGGTCGGCCGGCGGGCCTCGCGTGAGCTGGATGTTCCCTTTGAGGATGTTGAGGGTGCGGGCCCGGGCGGACAGCTCCGGGTACATGGTGTCCAGGATCTTCACAGAGTTCTCCGGGGGCGCTGCCACTGCAGGATGGGCAGGGGCAAGCGGGGGCAGGCGGCCAGGCACTGGGAGGGCGTGCTTTGGGGTCACCGCGCAGAACTGCAGCGGAGACGACAAGACCCTGTCCCCGGCTGGGGCGGACGACGGGGACGGGGAGGCGCACAGAGGAGAGCAAGGCCCCGGCTCCTCCGGCGGCGCAGACATCACAGGAGGCGCCAGGGGCTCGGACGACGGGGACGTGGGGCAGAGCGGGGACAGGGGAGAGGAGGGGCTGGAGCTGGAAATGAGAGGAGACGCCGGCCGGGACGTCCGCGGTGGCGTGGCGATCAGGGGGGCCAGCAGCGGAGGCAGCGGGGGCCCCACCTCCTGCCGGATCTTGCTCAGCGTGTCCACGCAGCAGTCTGCGGGCGTGGACGTGTCGGCAGTGGCCAGGATGGTCTGTGTGTGACTTCTCTGGGGTTTTCCGTGACCTCTATCCCCTGAAAACGACGGAGAGACTTCACGCTGAGTGGTTTCAACTCGGCCCGATGCCGGGGTCTTGACTGGCTTGTTGGACTGATCTCTGTGTGAAACCTTTGATCGATTCTTATTTTTGCCTACTGGCTCCAGTTTCGAGTTATAATAAGTGTGATCAAATAGAGCAGTTTGCGACTCAAAGTTCTGATCATATATCTCAGAGCTGATCCTCACACTGGGTTTAACGGGTCTATTTCGCAAACGACTTTTATCAAAGTTACCACTCTGCCCGCTGCTTGAGATATCCTCCTGGGTTCCAGCCACACTGCGGCCACACGGGGGCTCCTGAAGAGGTGGGCCAGGGCAACTGGCCTCTGGAGACCTCTCCACGGGAGGAATCGAAAGGAAACCAGCCGCCAGCTCTTCTGGATCGGAGGAAAGGGAGGCATCCTCCGGGGCGTCACACAGGATCACCTGGCCCACCTCCGGCATGAGCGCCACCCCGTTGATGATGGTCCAGTGGTCCCCTTTCTCGATGACTAGGTTCTGATCCTTGTTGATGAGCACGTTGATGACCTCAGAGCTCACCGTGGAGATGTGACATTGGAGCGTCACCTCTCCTGACCCCGCTCCCGCGTCAGTGCTTGGGACTGAGGGCTCCGTGGGTTCTGACGGCATCTCCTCCCCATGGCCCGCCGGCCCGATGGCATCCACGAGGCCCTCAGGCGTGCTCTGCGTGTTTTCATGGCCAGGTCCAGCACAGGGCGGGGACCCGCCCTGAGTGTGCGAGCTGGCCGTCAGCACGGGTGAGGGGGCGGTGGTTGTGTGCAGAGGCGGAACCTGCTGCCGGAGGTGTTCTGCCGTCACGCTCGCAGGCCCTCTGAAGAGCAGCAGCCCGCCGGCCTCCTCCGCCTCGCTGTCCTCCTGGCCGGCCTGCAGCTCCTGCCCGAGCCTGGTGAGCCCCTCAGACAGCGTCTTCATGGAGCCCCGAGGGAGCTGACCCCGCAAGGGACAGTCGTCTTCCTCTGACTCCACCCAGTCTTCAGAGGTCTCCAGCGCTTCCTCTTCACAGAGCTGACTTCCATACCCTTCTCCTGATGGTCCACTGGGCTTCAATTCCTCATTCGTTCCTCTATTCAGTGCTCCTTTGCTAGAACATTCTGAAACAGAGTCCGCTGAACTACAGTCTCTTAGCTGACAACTTTCAAGAAACATGACGACCTCAGACGTGGACAGTCGGTCCATCTCAGAGAGTGTGCTGATGTTGAAGTCCTGCAGAGCTGAGGTCAGGGAGCCCACCTCGACGGAAGGCCCGGCCTCTGCAGCCCCCGCTCCCCACCTGGGGGCCCCGGGGGTGCCGTGCGGGCCTGGCTCGGGGGTGGGGTCAGGCTCGGTCTCCCCCTCACTACCGCTCGGCGCCTCACTCTCCTCCACCTCAGTGTCACCTCCCCCCGCCTCCCGGATGCCGCTGTAACAGCACGGGGCATCAGGAAGGCTACCCTGGGAGACAGCGCGTGGAAAAGCGGTCTCGGTGGTGCCCAGGCCTTCAGGAGGTGCGCCGCCAGGACTCTCAGACTCCAGCTGCTGGCGTTCCTTCGGGCCACGCTGTACGGCAGGTGGGGCCTGTGAAACGGCCAGAGTCGCCCCCGGGGACCTGACTGCGTCTCCAGCAGGAAAACCTCTGGAGAGTGTCACCTCTGTGGCTGGACGTTTATCCATATCCAACCTGGATGTGTCCACGCCTGTGGCCGGAAGACTGGGGCTCCGCTTCTGCGCCTCTTTCTGCACCGTGGCACCCGTCACTGAGTCTTGGTTTGGGACCAGGATGTTCTCAGAAGAGAAAGAGAATTTACAACCTGTAGGATGATGAGACTTTTCCACTGGGAAAGAACTGCTTGGAGCATCAAAATCTAATCTTCCCCAGGAGGTGGGGGCTCCTGAGGCAGGGCTCCGGGTGCCACTCTGCGTGGGGGCCCCCCTCTCCCCGCCACGCGGCACTCCAGACACTGTCCAGCCGGCCCGGGCGTCGCCGGCGGTCGCTGAGGCAGGCTCGCTCCCAGCTGGCCCAGGGGGCTCCGGGTAGGCAGGCTGTGCGGGGCCAGCCCGCGCCTGCTTGGTGATCACTGACACCTGGTTGGGCAGCAGGGACGCGCGGGCCTGGGGCACAGCGGGACCGCGGTCCTCGCCTGCGGACGCGGACGCGGACGCCGACCCGCCGCCCTCTGAGGACCACGCGGCCCGGGGCGCACAGTCGGGCTGCATGCTCGGCCTCTCCTCCCCTCCCTGCCGCAACAGGTCACTGTGGCGCCAGGAAGAGCTCCTGCCAAAGCCGAAGCTGCTCCTGACCAAGCTGGACGGAGGCCCCGGCGACGCTGTGAAACCTGTCTGAGCTGGCGCGAACTCGATCCTCAGCGCCTGCCCCGCAGCCAGCCTGCTGCCGGCAGCTCCCGAGAACACCGACTGCGGGGGGAACACAGGCTGCGGGAGCGAGCGGGCATCGCTCAAGTCCTTCACAAAGGCCGCACATCCCAGCAGGCCACTCCTCTGGGCAAAAAGACCGGACGCCCCCGACATGGGGCTCAGAGCGGGGACGCTGCTCTCCAGACGGGCCCCTCCCGAGGGGCGCCCTGGGGGCTCGGGGGGCACCTCCAGTGCAGTCACCGCGGGGGCTGGGACCATCTGCTCTGAGCCGGGCAGGCGGGGAGGGCCAACGGCAGGGGGAACCACGGGACCACCGCCATCCTCCAGCCCTGAGGGAGATGGGAGGCGGCTGCAGAGAGGGGAGGCTCCCGAGGCCGAGGAACAAGACCACGCACCTCCCAGGCCGAGCCCCACAGCTCCCGGGGTGGGGGGCACTTCCAGAACGCAGCCCTGCGCCGCCGCTCTTTCTTTCTCCAAGGCTCTAGGCTGTCCCTGGAAATGACCAGATATTGACCACCACCCTGATTCAGAAGCAGTTCCGTCGGTGAGCGCCCACCTGGCCAGCTCTGACTTGGGTGATTCGATCCCTGGGGACAGCAGGGTCTTCCCGTCAGGTGCCCTGGGCTCACCGAGCGGCTGCAGGCCCAGGGGAGGGGGACGTGGGACTGACCGACCACGAGCCGCGCCCTCCTCTCGCGCCAGGCCGCCCGACAGCGTCTCAGCAGGCTCGCCGCCAGAGGCTCTGGGATGTGTCCACGCCGTGTGCACCAACCTGTCCTCCCCGACCTTTGTCTGTCTGTCCGGCTCGTCCACAACACCCTTCTCTCTCCCACTCACGAGCTCAGAGGTCACAGTCCCGTGCTGCTCCTGAGCGAAGGCGAACGTAGCTGCGGGCTCCCTCAGGGTTGCTGCAAAGGTCCCAAAGCGGAGCGTGGTCCCCGCGCTGAGAGCCGGGGCGGCCTCGCAGGCGTGCGGCCGCTCCTCCCAGGCTGCAGCTCCTCCCCTCTCTCCAGATGAGCCACAGCGGTCCTGCGACTCAGGCGGATCCTCTTCCCACACAGGCTCCGAGTTCCTACGTGGGGCCGAGTCATCGTCACTGGAGTCGGCACCCTCTCCAAAGAAGGGTTCCTTAAAAACAAAGGAATTGTATCCGTCAGTTAAATACCACTTCAACCAACTACAGAGTTACCGATTCAACGCACCAGACACGGACATGCTCTGGAACCGTCTGAGGAAGGCAGGCCACCCTGGGCGCTGTACGGGTGGGTGGGCAGGGGTTGGGGGGCACAGCCCCCACTTCTCTCCTCAGAGAAGCCCCCCAGGGCTCCCCACGTGCACACCGCTTCTCCCCGAGGCGTCCAGGCGCTGCTGCACTGACAGCCAAGGGGTAGCTCTGTCCTGACTCTGAACCAGCCTCCTCCTCAACTGCCAAGACCCACTCACTGCCGGCAGCTGCCCAACTGTCCTCTCTACCTCCACTCGCCCCTCCCGTTCCCCAGGCCCAGCCCGGCCTGTGCTCTGAGGGCTGCCCTGCAGGCCCCTCTGCCCACACCTCTCACCGAGGCTGTACCCCAGCTGTGGTTATCCCTGGACCCCTCAAGTTCCCCTCCGTGTATGGACTAGTCCCCCTTCCCCATGGCCGTGACCTCCACGTCTGCTCCAGAAGCCCTCCGCGACCCCCGACCCGCCCCTCTCGTCCTGAGACCTGCCTTCGTCACCCGGCCCCAGAGAGCCAGCACACCACCAGCCTGCCCTCTGTCCTGCAAGGCAGACGGACTGAGGAGTAACCACCACCGACCCAAACGGGCTCCCGCCATAAAAGCCCTCCTCCCGTGGCTGCAGGGCACCCTCTGCCCTGGTTCTCCTCTACTGCAGGCGTCGCTTCTGGCCTCTTCCCTCTTCCGTCCGCCTCACCGGCACCAAGCGCCCAGCACTCCGTCGGGACACAGCCCTCATCTCCTCCACGCTTGGAGGGAGTGACAGTGCCTGGCCCAGGCCTCCGCTGCCCCAACATGCTGGTGCACCCAGCGCCTGTCCCACCCAGCCAGCCCCAGGGCAACGCCACAGACGGGAACCCCGCCTCACAGGCGCCCCCGGGGAAGGCCCGCCCACCCCAGACAGGGCCCATTTCCTCTGCTGCCTTCCCGCCCAGAGAGGCTCCTCTCCTGTGAGCTGTTTCCAGGACCCCTGACGGATCCCTCCTCTCACAGCCACACTGCAAATCTCACCAGGTTCGCTGCTCACTCAGCCTGGAGACCTTTTCCAAACCAGTGCCTACCAGTTAACTTCAGTGCAGCTACTGGGTCCAGGGGTCAAGAACGCAGGACAGTGCTGATCACAGGAGTCCAGTCCAGAGTCCTGCCTCTCCTCAGACTCTCCCATGTTCTCCCCATCCCCACTGCGACTCAGCGGAAACTTTCACTTCTCTGGACCCATCAACACTCCCCACTGCCGTCAGGAAAAAACGTCAAGCCCTGAAGACACATGGACTTGGGCCCTGGTCTGGGTGAACACTGCCCGCGTCAGGGTCGCCCGAGTTCCACACCTCTGTAAACAGCGCCTCCACCTGACACATGGCACCTCCTCCGCGCCCGGAGGGACACCAGTATCCAGGAGCCTCTCCCCCTAGCTGTTCGCTGGCCTCCCGCCAAGGTGAGCCCCCAGCCCAGCCCCCAGCAAGGCAGACTCCACCATGGCCCCCTCATGGGCAACCACCCAAGATTCAAGCAAGAGTGACCAGATCCTGTCACCTCTGGGCTCCCGGTGTCTAGCACCGTGTCCAGGATGTAACAGACATGCATTACAGTTCCTAAATGAAGTGATTCAAAGAAGCCATTTATCTCTTTCTTCCTCAGGCCAAGAAGTATACAAATCTGCTCTGTTAAGACTAACTTCCTCTATACGTAATTTGGTTCTGTCTTTTCCAAGTCTCCTAGTAAGTGTGTTGTGAAGTGAAAGATGCTCAGTCATGTCCGACTCTTTGCGACCCCTATCACTTTCAAAATTCAAACAATAAAAAGGAAAGAGAAACAAAAAAAGATTAACTTCCTAAGAAACTACATAACCCATTCTGCAAACACACGAGAGGATGAACTCATTGCATGAAAGTAGAGAACGCAGCAACCTGAGTTAATAGGCGTGCGTGCCTTACATGGATTTTCCGGCTCTGAAACACCTGTATAACTCACTCATTCCATGCCTGTTACAGGTCCAAAACTAAAGATAAGAGTAAACAACTGAGACACAGTCCTCCACAGGAGACTTAAAATATGCTGCAGATGAAAACAGTGACAATGCATCCCCAGCACAAAACGAAGACCATGACGTGTCCGTGTGCGCGTGTCTAAGATATGGACCCCCAGGGACACTGGTGTGCCTCGCGAATTCCCAGGTTCCTTCCTGAAGCTATCTGGAATGCGCTCACATGTCAGGGTGGGCAAGGTGGCCAAGTGCCCACTCACAGGTGCAAGCAGAGAGGGTGAGGCGCCCGGGTGAGGCGGCGGCGGCGGCGGCGGTGGGGAGGGCAGAGGGGACAGCAGAGGCGGGGGCAGCCTGAAGAAATCGACCGCAGCCTGGAGGTCCTCGTCGAAACCAGGGCCCTGAGCCTCGCTCCTCCGCGCCACAGCCTCAGGATTCGGGTCCTCTTGAGAGAGGCCGTTGTCGTGACCTGCTGCTCTGCCCATGTCCTCACAGGCAGAGAAGTCGCCCTCGATCTCCATGGACAGTTCTGCCAGGCACGTCCGCACAGCCGAGGTTCGGATGGGACTGCCACCTGCTGCAGGGGGCACCCCATCTTCTCTGGACTCTATAGATCTGCGGTTTTCTTGGGCAGGTTTTTCTGTGGGGGAAAAAAAGTGAATATTAAATTATTTACAGTTATCAAGAAAAAAACCCAAAAAACCACCTGTTTTAACAGTTCAAAATGCTTGTATTAAATCCAAGTAGAAACATTTTTAAAAGCCAACAATCCCTTCCTAAAGAATATCCTATAAGACTTAAACACATTCCACAAAAGTACGCTTCCCTCAACCAGCAAATGAGAAGACAGGCGGGGGGAAGGGGGGAGATGCCTTTGTCCACGAGCAGCAGGCTGTGCCCACCAAGGCTTCCATCCATGGCCTTGGTGACGGGCCTCGATGACACACTCGTTCTCTTGGGAAGTCAGCAGTACTGGGGAGAAACAGCCTTCTGCAACAAGGCGACAGGAAACAGATTTCTCCTTCTAAAATCAGCTTATCCCAGGCCTACTCCACGTAGGGCTTCCCTGGTAGCTCAGCTGGTAAAGAATCTGCCTGCAATGTGGGAGACCTGGGTTCGATTCCTGGGTTGGGAAGATCCCCTGGAGAAGGGAAAGGATACCCGCTCCAGGATTCTGGCCTGGAGAATTCCATGGACTGTATAGTTGATGGGGTCACAAAGAGTTGGACACAACTGAGTGACTTTCACCTTCACTCCATGAAAGTATTTGTACAATAGTCTAAGGAACCTGACTATGTCACATAAATACTTTGCACTATAGCACAACAGAAAACTACTATAAAATGCCAGTTCTCTTTGGGTTTTGATTTTGGTAAGCAACAGCAATGCTAATTGTTAGTAAAAATACTGCATCCTGGGAATTAACTGGAAACAACCACTTGTCATATTTGAAAGCTGTAAAAATACATGAAAGCTACAAAAACACCTTTTGTAGAAGGCCTCAGGGCTCCCTGGAGCAGCAGCTGATTACAGGGCTGGGGAGGGGGAAGTAGAAGCTGAGCCCGAGACAGCTTGCAGTACCAGATGTAAAGAAGTACTCAGAACAGGACGGACATGCCTAAGAGGCCCAGATGGTCCCAATGATCGCACCTGGGGCAATCTGAGCAATAAGATGAATAATAAAAGTACAGGATTATAACGCACAGAATAAAACAAGTGTCTATGAGACCATACTGACAGAAATAAGTGAATGAATGAGTAAGTGGAGATAAATGACAGTTCTTCCTTACAGAAGAACTGCAATTAATACCTTCAAGAAAACTAGGGAATTACAAAAACCACTATTCGACAGAGTAGTAATCGTAGCCTACAAAATGCATCAGCAGAGCTAACATCCATGGGACGGGGATGGAGAGAAACAGCACGTGCCGTGTCACAGCGTCTCCCTCAGGGCGATCACTGAGTAAGGAAGCAACAGCCATTTCGCAGGAGGAACCTGGCCGACACCGCCTTCCGCAAGAGATCAAGGGGACCAGGCAGACCCCACGCTCTCCCCACAGCACACCCTAGGAGCTCTCATGGAAAATACACAGCCTCCCTCTAATACAAGAAAACATGCCACAGCCCACAGGCTTTCTACCCAGCGATCCGTACTCTCCAAAAGGGTCAGGAGACAAGGAAAGATCGGTAACTGTCAGACCAGGGGAAACTAAAGAAGAAAAAAATGAAAGGGAAAGCGTTATTCGCTCAGTCATGGCCCAGCTCTTTGCGACCCCAGGGACTGGGGCCCACCAGGCTCTTCTGTCCATGGAATTTTCCAGCCAAGAATTCTGGAGTGGGTAACCAATCCCTTCTCCTGGGGACCTTCCTGACCCAGGGATCGAACCCAGGTCTCCCACACTGCAGACAGATTCTTTACCACCTGAGCTACCAGGGAAGCCCAATTAAAGGAAGAATGACTGCTAAACACAACCTGGGGAAGGTGACACGAGCGGACAAACGGAAACGGTGAGACTCGGTCTCCACCTGCACCCACCACTCACCCTCCCTCTAAGAGTCCTTCTGATTTCCGTGGATATTCTCGATGAAGATGCTATCACAAAATTCAAAACCAGATGCATTCAGTGAGAGTAGAAGTCACGATGGAAGAACAGAGCTTTGTATGATTACAAGTGCCCATCTTAGCTTATTTCACTCTTTCGATGCGAGATTTGAGAGAGATAAACTAAAGAGGTACAACATCCACAGTAAACACCACTGCTGCTGTATGAAATAAAGCTCTGGAAGCTTCCCCTCACCTGGGACGCATCTGCCGCCGTCACCAGGGAGTCTGTGTGTGGTGTTGATGCACAGCCAGAGCTCCTTCAGAAGCAGCTTTACCTTCCCTGTGGGAGAGTCAAGTGTTAGAGTCATGTCATTTGGCTCATTCGGCCCAAGGCCAAAACACACTCCTGGGAAACTGGGATTTATCAGGGCATTAGAAAACTAGGGAACTTAAACCACCTTCCCCTCCTTCAATCACTGAACACAGTTCAGCCAGCTACTGATACGGAGGCTTATGGATTGAAGCCTGAACACAAGCTTGGGTTTTGTTTGGAGAATGGGGTACACACAGGGCAGGACTCAGAAAACCCAATCTGTGTGTTGTTAAAGGTCTTCGCCACCATTATGCATGCACAGGATAAATAAATCTGTATTTTCCAGACAGTGACATGTGACTGGGGAGTGCAGGGAGGAAGCCCAGCTGGAATGACCGGTACAGGTCACCGCTCCATGAATTCTACAAAGAAGAAACAGCAGCCGCTCAGTTCCGTGAGGGCATCAGAAAAGACACCAGAGGTGACCAGGCGGTAATGAACTTAGGGGCTTCGTGGGTCTTGAGAGATTCTTTAATAGCCTTGAGGGGAGATGAGAGGAGACAAACATGTGGGTATAAACATATGGAGAGGGGGCGAGAGTCACCTACATGAGCAGACACACAGAAAGAAGCATCCACACCTGTAAGGGAAGTGAGAGCTTTGGGATTTTTGAATTTTTTTTTCAAAGGGGTCTGAATTCCTAAAGTGGTTAAGAATCACTGGTTCAAGTTGAAAGCAAAGGACAATTGTAACTGAATGAAAGTCATATATCATTAAGAATATCACACTGTGGTTTTAAAGTGAATTTAACATTAAAAATACAAATTCCCCAAAATGTTCCAAGCAAAAAACATTCATCAAAATATAAATATGAATAGTTTGTGTCGAATACACATAAAAAGACAAGCACATCACTTAAAATTTAACTGAAAACAGTATTAAGTCCTTGTAATTTCAGGTCATCTCAAAATTCTGTTATAGTTCACTTGAGGTTATTAAACAGAATCATTTCTTGAAAACATTGAAATCTTTAATCCAGTTCTAGAGAGGCTAAAAAGGTCAATGTTCCAAACTAAAATATTGCCAAGGAATCACAAATTTTGGAACAGGACAGCCCTATTTAATGGCAAACTGCATCACTCTATAAATGAATTCCACAGAAAGAGGACCAGGACAAATGGGGCAAACTTACAGAACGTGGAGAATTTGGGCATTTCCGACGTCTCCTGACCCAAATTAGCCAGTCATTGTGTGAGGTGCATCCATATGTAAGTTTCGGAATTCTGTGATCAAGTAGTTTATCTACATTGTGATTAACCCACCCAAAAGTCTGCTTCCAAATACCATGACCCCCTTTGCTTAGATGACCTGACCAGGATCCCTGCTTATTACAAATACCCAAAGCAGCAAAGAAGGAACCTTAGAAAAAAAACAAAAAAAGTTCCTTCTCTGTTCTTACAGAGGCTATTAACCAGAGCTACGTCTATTCCAACTGAGCACTCCTTCATTACTTCCAGTCTGACACGAGAGCTATCCAATACCAGCAAGCAGAAAACAGCCTTCACTGTGGCACCAGGACTTAGTCGTGAAAACCTCCTTCGGCTGAACCACACACCTTCCCCTGACCCTTTGATAAACGCCTCCTCTATCAAAAGCTAGGCATCTCCGAGGACAGCGTTTCTAGACTTGCCTACTCCAGTGACTTGGCAGTGTCCACCTGAGCAGCATGCATCGTTAATCACGACCTTGTAACTATATTTCAGTATCTGTGCTGGCATGACTCTGCCTCAGGGTTAAATTATTATTATGGAGTTTATTGCTCCTGATAAGCCTTACCCATCCAGTGTTAAGAGTATACATTTATAAACACATGTGGGGGAAATTCCCATCTCTATGCCTTCACTGTTTGGATCCAGGAACACGGCATTTGTGTCCATGTTTAGCGGTTTTAGAGCTGCCTTCAGGTACTTCCCCGGGCGTCTGACCGATCTGCGGCCATCTGAGAACAGACTGTTCTTACCCCATCTGTTCTGACAGACGAGTGACAATCCAGCGTGCACCCTCACGGTATGCACCAGCGCTTGCCCACGCTCTAACACTCGTGTCTTCCTTTCTCTACCTAGACAGTCACCTCATTTAAATGACAGCACTCTGGCTCTCCCCCATCAGCACTGACGGGTGCACGGCCCGGGCCCCCAGCACACACGGGAAGGGGACGGGCGGGCCTGCCTTGTCTGATCGCAGCCACTCTGCTCCCGGTGCTCCACCTTTCTCAAGGTCACAATGGTGTTTTCTATTATTGTCTTTTTTTTAAAATGAGGAATGGACGCTGAATGGAGATGATCCTATCATGTCCCGCTTAACCAGTAGTGGTGGTAGTCCTGAGCTAAATCCTCAGTCATAATTTGTCCATATTTTAAATTACTAATAGATGTGCGTTCTTAAAATTTTGTATTTTCACAGCTTTACTGCTAAGTGGCAGTTCTGAGTCTTGAAGCTATGTGTGCGTACCTTCCCATTTACAGTGGGTTTTGGCGCATGGTTACGCTGGTCTAAAAGGACTAGTAAGCCCTAAAACAAAACCAGTAACACAGACATCGGGTTTGCACTGAAGACCTGCTCACCCGCAGGCCATCCAGATCCTCCACAGTATTAGCTGTTGGATTTAATACTTTCTTATGGGTTATTCCTCTGTTCAGGACATTCCAACAACTGGTCTATGTCAATCTGAGTGTGTTTCCTAAAAAACACTCCATTTTATAAACATGATAAAATCTGAAATTTGTAAACTCAGCAATTCTCCAAATGTCGTTTGACAGCTTCCTGCTTTCCTGCCTTCCTTTCTTGATCAGCTTCACCAGCACTGCAGAGGTCCAGCTATTCATTTCAATGGTCCCAAATCAACTGCTGTTTCCTATTTCATTCATTTATGTTTCCACCTTCATCAATTCTTTCCTTCTATTTTCCTTGGGTTTCTGTTGTATTTTCCTACCTTAAGTCATTCATTTTCTGGAATTCCTGCTTCATTTTCTGTAATTCCTGCATCCTAACATCACTTACCAGGAGGCGCTAGCAGTAAAGAATTTACCTGCGAATGCAGGAGACTTAAAGAGACTGTGGGTTCAGTCCCTGTGTTGGGAAGATCCCCTGGAAAAGGGCACGGCAAGGCACTTCAGTATTCTTGCCTGGAGAATCCCATAGACAGAGGAGCCTGGCAGGCTACAGTCCACGGGGTCGTAAAGAGTCGGATATGACCGAAGCAACTTAGCACACAAGGGTGCGTCTCAGGATTCTTCCTCTGAGTCTGGCCTTCTGTCTATCCTCACATCGTTAAGACCACGGATCACTCACTGTATACTGGCAGTATCTCAAACATGTAAATAAATGCTGCCTTATTTTTATTTCCCAAACAGTTGAGTATTTCAGCTTTTCTCTTTTCTGATATCCAAGAGCGGTTTATTATGTGTGTTCAGTTACCAGTTTTTCAGGAAGGAGGTAGGAGAGACTTTTGTTAATATCTTTTGAAATATCTATAACCTAATCTCAAATTGTAGCTTTTTATTTAGTAAATAGTCAGCTTTTAGGTATTTTTGAAAAGTAGCTTTTAGGTATTTTTGAAAAGTAGTTTAAAGAATCCCCAGTCTGTGGTTTAAGAGTTCATGTAAATCATCCATCCTGCAATCATGATTCCCATTCTATCTCCCATTTTGTTTGCTTCTACTCTCTATTCCTAACAAACACACTAAAGTCTCTCATGAAGACAGATTTGGCTCTTCCCCCCTAGAATATCCAAGCGTTTCACCTAATGCAGTTTTATGCCTGAAGGTCACAAGAGCAGTATCTTCTTGATGAATTGTACTGCTGATCAATCTAGACAGTTCCTTTTAATCCAGGTAAATTCATTCCTAGGCATGAATTATTCTTTTGCGTTATATGGTTGGTTTAGTCACTAAGTCGTGTTCAACTCTTGCGACCCCATGGACTGTAGCCTGCCAGGCTCCTGTGTCCATGGGATTCTCCAGGCAAGAATACTGGAGTGGGTTGCCATTTCCTTCTCCAGGGAATCTTCCCAACCCAGGGATTGAACCAGGCCCCCTGCATTGCAGGCAGATTCTCTACCAACTGAAATACGAGGGACGCCCTTTGTGTTATATGACTGCTTTCAAATTAGAATTTGCTTGAACTGAAATTTCTATATCCATCCCTCTCTATTCAATCTTTCTGTGTCATTTGTTCTTAAACGTATTTCCTTTGAACAAGTCAGGGATGGAGACTGTACATAAAAATCATGCTCTACAGCTGGCAGGCTTTTCTAATATAAGTATCACATCAGGGTCCTCATCTGGGAAATCTTCCATCATTCCTCGATCACACTCTCTCTGGAAAGAGCAGCTCTGTTCTCCGCTCTGGGAAGTCCTAGGTGACCATCACAACATCTGGCTCTACGCTCCAAAGTCTCAGATTTTCCCTAACACCTGTTATTTCCTTATCTTTTTACACCACATACTCAGAGATAGCCAAGATTTAATCCCTTGGCTCATCAAAGCAATCTTGTATTTGCCCACTCAGCAACCCGGCCAGTGTTCCAGTGTTTACATCGACAATCCTGTCTTCAGTATCGGAGAACTCTGACTCGGACGTCACAGCAGCGGCTGACGGCCGTGCTCTCAGACGTTCTCTAAGGACACGGCTTCAGCTGGAGAGGTTTCCTCCTGTTCACGACTGAACACTGTTCCCTCAGGGACTACTCGGGCCTGGTGTCTTTCTCGCCCGTCCCTGCTCTTCCTCAGGACAGGAGCATCTCTCACAGCCAGGGCACGTCTCTTCAGCCTCCATCCACAGTGCCATCCCTCTGGCAATAAATGCAGGTCCTCGTGTCATGAACCTGAGGACATGCCTCCATCAGGAGGGCATGCAGAGCGAGAATGGGGAGGACCTACATGGCGCGCACACACCTCACTTTCTGGAAACAGGAGGCACTATCTTTGAAAGCAGCACCATTAACCCAATCTTCTGACACCCACAACCGCTCTGGGGCCTCCTGTGTCCTAACTCTTCAGAGGACTAAACCTGGGTCGCAGCCCGTGACAGCGTGCAACCGGATGGCTGCAGACCTCCCACCCGTCAGGCACACTGCTCCTCTTCGCCCCCACACCACCCCCAGTCTGGGGACGCCAGGCTCCCACAGCGAAAGCCCGCTTTTGGAGGGCTGCTATTTTCTCTGTGACTTGGGATTTCATCACCAATTGCCACCATCTGCTTTAATTGTTAGCACTTTTTAACTTTTTTTTTTTTTTTAATCTTCTGCCATCTTTAGATAAGGAATGTGAACGAAAGACAGGCCAACACAGGACTCAGTCAGTCTTCTACAAAGTGAAGCTGGCCCAATGCTCTTTCTCACTCATAGTGTCCTTCAGAAGTCCAGTATTAACAGAGGAAAGTGTTAAAGACATATTTAAGCACTGGGAATTAAACCCATCAAGCTCCACAGCTAAATAATCAGCAGATTCCTAAAGACTTCATTTATTTGGAAAAAGTAAAATAAACAAGATCCTTTCCCTCACAGAGAGGATATGTTAAAAAAAAAAAAAAAAAAGATTTTACTAGTTCTAGTAAAACTAGTAAGTAGTCCTTTGACGAAAAATCAGAACGTGAGGCTAGCGAGCAACTATGGAAGGGGGTGAGGGTTCTGCTTTAAACACTAAGGCCTGATAACGGCTGACTCCTAAAACAGAGAAGACCAAACTCAAGAGCTGGCTGTCAGCTGGCAAAGCCAAGCACTGCCCAGCCCTCGCTTTCTCTCAGCAGCAACAGCACGCAAGAGTCTCCACACCTCAGAGCAGGAAGAGCCAAAGACACATGGAATCATATATCAGTGATGGTGATAAACAGGGAATCAGGGCCCAGGTGGCTGAAACGTGTCAACTGTTAGTCTAGTCTGAAGCCTTGAACTGTAGACTAAAAAAAAAAAAAACTGAAGGAAAAAAGGTAGAGTAAATTTCTGAAGAGATACTACATACCTGCACAAAACAATGTGTTTTTAATAATTTCCATTTGGAAAACACATGGGTGACATGAAAATACCATTATTTACTTATTTATCATTTTGAACTTATCTCTACCAAAAAAGTATGAGATAGAACAACGGAAATTTGTAACTTTTTCAAAACTGAGAATGAAAATACAGAGAAGGGCAGTACACGGCCAAAGGTCCCACAACCGGTGGAAGTGGCGATGTGAACCCCGGGGTCCCCACTTCTCATGTGGCGCCTCCAGCCACGCGGCAGCAGGCGACAAGCGGGGCGTGGGGCACCCCTACTGCCTGAGGACCACCGCACCCTCCGTGGGTCGTCCGGGCTTCCCCAGGTCTTCTGTCTGCCAAACACCCCTCAGGGCTCGGACTCCACGGTCTCCCTGCCTGCCTTTAACCACGTCTATATACCTGGCACCTAAGAAATCGAGCATTAACTTGATGAACTGTAACCTAACGAGGAAACTCTACTTATTTATTGCAAAGTGTGGAAATTATACTTCTCCCAGCTTTTTTTTCCCAAACAATACTGCTTGTTTGACTCTTTCATTCACTGGATTATTTTATCAGACAGCAAGGCTATAGATCTAATCATGACAGGAGACAGGAGGTGGTTTCTTCTAACAAAAATCATTTACAAGCCCTGGAATTCCCATCATTATAGGTAAGAGTAACAAGCAACCTCCCAAACCACTAAAAGAAATGCACAGAGATTAAACCTAATTTGTAATATACTCACGTTTATCGATGCTTCCGTAAGAATCACTTGAGATTTGCGTTCCAATATGTCTCAATTCTAAAATGTAGGAGAAAACAGTTAGAATACTGTGTGTCAAAACAGCATTTTAAGTAAGCATTAACTGAATACTCACCCCTTTCACTTCTCTGTTTAGAAAATTCATCAAGTCTTTCCTGTGAAAAGAAAACAGAAGCAGTGTATGCAGTAGATACAGGAGGGCAGCTGTTTTGGACAGGATATATGGGGGCGACTTGGGGGCGCCCCTCACTGCCCTCACGTCTGTGGGGGCCTCTGACTCTGCATGA
The DNA here is from genome assembly GCA_024291935.2 of Okapia johnstoni. Classification (NCBI taxonomy): domain Eukaryota; kingdom Metazoa; phylum Chordata; class Mammalia; order Artiodactyla; family Giraffidae; genus Okapia; species Okapia johnstoni. The sequence continues at coordinate 104,250,286 of CM044313.1, forward strand.
GGAGGACCAACTGCGCTGAGAAAGGACATGAGCAGGCCTGGAGGGAAGAAATGAACACAGGCGGCACTGCTGCAATCTATTACCTGTGTCTTCTTAAATTCCTTTTCAAGTATTTTCTTTTCATTCCTTAGTTGCTTGAAGTCCTGAGTTTGCTTGACAGCAGCCTCTTTAAAAAGTACAGTGAAGTAAAAGAGAAAAATAATTTACCAAATTTATAAGTACCGTTGATGAAATACTCAAATAACCTACTGAGAGTTTTTCTCATTTTTTTAAAACTGGAAACAGATTTTGTAAAGTTACTGTTCTTTCAGTGTTCTGTCAGAGTCAGGAATAAAGGCAGGAACACTTTTGATTACACTATTATCTACAAAAACGAAGAACTGTCATAGGCCTTAAGAAACCTTTCCAATCCCCAAACAAGCCAACCCAGACCCTTCAGTCCGGCAAAAGGCCAACGCACAAGACCTACAGAGGAGAGGCTGCGGTGCGCTCAGTCTCCAACAAGCAGCAGCTCGCCAGCACCAGAAACTCAGAAGTGAGATTCTGCTGAGCAACAGTCCAGACCCTGCTCTTCATCCGGGGGGGGGGGGGGGGGGGGGGGGGGGGACAGCCTTCCCGGTGTTTGCTACACCGCCATGCCCGCCTGCCCGGAGTTGCCGTGCCCGCCTGCCCGGAGTTACCCTGCCTCAGGTTAACTACCCCAAGTGCCATAACTTTATCACAAAGGTACTTCTAACATGTTTGTGTAGCTCCCCTGTGGACCGAGAGCAAATTCTTAACTCGAGTTTTTGGCTCTGAACCACCGGAGGGTTCAAATATACTATGAAGAACCAGACCAGTATTGACTGCATCTGAGTATGTTCACATACAATTGCTATGAGAAGTAAAATCCTATAAACACCATAGAGATAGTCCTTTCCTGATTCCTCTAACAAACTTGTCTATTTCTTCACCTGATTTCTACATCCTATCACTTACTAGAAACATGTTTTTGTCACATTAAAAATATATTTTTGATTCAAAGGAAGTTTGTTATAATAGCTTCATACACTCTCACAGGCACTTTGGATCCCTTTAAAATATGTCCTTAAATAAGACATTTATCCCCACACACTAGCGAGGTCATACTGAGAAGGAACACAGTGATGTTGTATTTACTGCCACAATGCTTGTGCAACAACCAAATCAGGGGAAAAGTTGTTATCAAAATATTTAGAGCTTAAGTCTGAAAAACCGGGCTCAATTTAGGCAAGTTAATAACTGCAAATATATTCAGCAACGTCTATTCAAATTCTCACTTCGCACTCGAAATGAAAATACACTGTTCTCCACCAGACTCCCGGTTGCCAAGGGGGATGCAGAGGGAGGCGGTGGGAGTGTGGGGTTAGCAAATGCCAACTGGTACACACAGAATGGACACCAGCAAGGCCCTACCACACAGCACAGGGGACTAAACTCAATCTGCCGCGTGAACCATAATGGAAAAGAAGATAAAAAAAAAAGGATCTTTTTTTTTTAAAAGAATGTTTGTATTATGTGAGTCACTATGCTGCATGGCAGAGATTAACACAATGCTATAAATCAAGTATATTTCAATGAAAAAACAAATTAAAAAAATAAAACTGTTCTCTGAAGCAGAGCACTACTGGTGTGACAACAGGCCATAGCAGGGGCGGTAAGGCCCGCAATAAGAGGGCAGCCCAGGTGCACGCTCGGCTGAGAGCGCAGAGGATGGGACCAGGGAGGGTCTGGCAGGGCTCGATGCAGGGACTCTCACAGAGATCTCTCCATCATGGGAGTCGTGGTCATCCAAATACTCTGAGTTTCTGAGTACTAAAAGGAGTGTCCTTTCCTACTAACCACTGATTTCATCACGAATAAAATGAGAAGGCTCCATGAGATTCAGCTTTCAAAATTAAGTCCTTTGACTGCTGCTTCTTACACGGAACATGCGGGCTGTGTTCTAAGTGAACACGTCAAGGACCTACACATTCCAGGCCATGTCTGCCCAGGAACTTAGAGGAGCGTGGTGCTCACGCTTCTGCCTCAGGGTACCCTTAACACACTCTCCCAGGGATATGCCGTCAAAAACCAGGACTGGACTGCCTGACGGAGTACTCCAACCCTGTACAGTTACCAATCATTCATAAAAGGCTGATGACTTCCATTAGCTGGTAACAGAGAGCCAATTACCTTCCAGCTTCTTCACTTTGGCTTCTAGCTTCTTCTTCCTGATGACACAATTGTGCACATTAACATGGTTAGGAAAGTATTAATGGAAAAAATATATTACAACTTCACAATGTGTGATACGTGTTTTTTTTTTTTTTAAAGTACTGAGATTTATGTAGCAAAATGTTAGCCACAACAAGCATCAAACACCAACCACTAAACGCACCAACCACTCAGAGGCAGAGCGAACCACACAAACAGTACGCTGTCTTCACGTCGGGTTTGGGAAACGGGTTTAAGATTCTCCATCGGGCGCGCCGCGCGTGGGACTTAGAAACAACAGTACGCTGTCTTCACGTCAGGTTTGGGAACTGGGTTTAAGATTCTCCATCGGGCGCGCCGCGCGTGGGACTTAGAAACAACAGTACGCTGTCTTCAGGTCGGGTTTGGGAACTGGGTTTAAGATTCTCCATCGGGCGCGCCGCGCGTGGGACTCAGAAACAACAGTACGCTGTCTTCACGTCGGGTTTGGGAACTGGGTTTAAGATTCTCCATCGGGCGCGCCGCGCGTGGGACTTAGAAACAACAGTACGCTGTCTTCACGTCGGGTTTGGGAACTGGGTTTAAGATTCTCCATCGGGCGCGCCGCGCGTGGGACTTAGAAACAACAGTACGCTGTCTTCACGTCGGGTTTGGGAAACGGGTTTAAGATTCTCCATCAGGCACGCCGCGCGTGGACGCAGATAAGCACGGCTCATCTCAGCCAAGCTGATGTGTCCAGGTGATATCCTGATCGGGTGAGCTTACTTTAAGAAGCATGTCTGGTGGGGACAGTCACACCATTTTACAGGAGACAGTGGCTAGAAAACCACACTTTTTCAGTTTTAAGAAAGACTTCTGAGTCAGAGAAGGTAGGAAACCCTCTGAGAGAGTCTCTTGAGTTACTGTGAAATAACTGTGTGTGTAGTTCAAAAGTTTTGTGAATCATGTGAACATAGTATTAGACTTCAAAACAGTTAACTGACATAATTTTTGGAAGAGCCCTTTGCCTCAGTGGAACAGACACCCATTCCACATAATACATGCTAAAGGACTGGTACAAAAAAAGGAGATGACAATTATGTTTTCTCTGTGAAAACATAACACAGACACACACATGCATACATATAGACAGAAAAACTTTTATGGAGTTCCTTCTTTGTGCGAGCCCTTAACATACAATGGGATGTTTTATCCTATTAATCTTTCAACATAGAATTTCCAGACATGCAGAAACCAAGGTTGAGAGACTAGTTCAAGATCACCCCATTAATTATGGCCAATAAACCCAAAGACAGAGAGAAGACAACACTACTCATATAAGGATTAGACAGCTTCAAAGTTGAACACCCTATTTTCACAGTAATTTTTAAGTACGTACTGAGCATCAGTTTTCAAGCATTCTTCTTTAACACGAGCATATTCCTGATGAGTGTCCTGATATAACTTTAGAGAACTCTGGAAAAGACATTTTATATATTGAAATTTACATATTGATTGACATTCACCAATGTGAAAGTCACTGACCATCAGTGATAACTGATTTTGAACTTGATAAGCTAAATCATTATCATTTAATAGTATGAAATTAACTAAATGAATAAATATGTTTAGGCAGGAAACCAAAGTACAATTCATTGAATGCTTTAACAGATATAACCAGATTCTTAACAGAGGTAACATGATTAACAGTCTAGTCAAACAGAACTATAAAATTTAAAATATACTAATTGTACGGTAACTTCAAATCTTCCTAATATTGAATAGCTAGTATCTTTGTCTCAACCAATTAGAATTCAACAAACCTAGAGCAGTTTTCAAGCTTAATAAATGTAAGTTACTCTTACCACTGGGCTTCCCCAGTGGCTCAGTGGTAAAGAATCTACCTGCCAATTCAGGAGATGCAGGTTCGATCCCTAGCTCAGGAAGATCCCCTGGAGTACAAAAGGACAATACACTCCAGTATTTTTGCCAGTAAAGTCCCGGGGACAGAGGAACCTGGCAACAATCTATGGGTTGCAAAGAGTCAGATACAACTGAGCGACTAAACAACAACAATTATTACCACTGTGCAAAAATATCCACCATTACACTTACTGATAAGCAGGGGGAATATGTTCACACCAATCCACAGGCACACCTACAGGCGTCACGGGGTGGGAGAGAGACATACTGAGTCTGATTACACAGTCCACCTGTGCACACGGCTCTGCAGCTGCAGAGCTCGGAGACACGGTCTTTATGACCCCTTTTTACAGATGAGGGGCCTGAGGATTCAGAAGTCTTTGAAAGCCAAAGTGAAGGATTGACTGTTGCGGGTTTATTATTCAACTCTGACTCCAGTATTAATGTTTCCTCTCAGGTATGGTTGATGACATTACTTTGTCATCAGAGGCAGACAAAATTCAGCATGATTGTTCGTTTAACTTTCACCACACAGATAAATATATAATACTTTCTAAACAAACAGGAAAATCAATCACTGTTAAAGTAGGAAAACCTCAGAGAGGTGCAGGGCATGACCTTACGGCACGACTTGAAGACTGAGAGGCACGAGTGCTATCAGGTCAAGGAGACAGGAACCAGCGTGGCCACCACTTGTCTCATGCGAAACACCTAACTATCGGCTTCAGAGTTTTTAATCTGTAAAAGCCATAAATTCTCTTCTAGAGCTCCAGTAAAAGTAACACAAATTTTATATTAAAAAGTAAGTTTACAGCACTTAAAATTGTTTTATTGCAACTGGGTTTTGAAATGGAGAACTGAATTTTTCTAAGTTTAAGTTTGAACTTTGGCATGTTGTTTTACACTTATGTGCTGTGCTTAGTCGCTCAGTTGTGTCCTACTCTTTGCGACCCCATGGACAACAGCCCGCCAGGCTCCTCTGTCCATGAGGATTCTCCAGGCAAGAATACTGAAGGGGGTTGCCACGCCCTCCTCGAGGGAATCTTACCAAGCCAGGGATTGAACCCAGGTCTCCCACATTGCAGGCAGACTGTTTACCATCTGAGCCACCACAATGACAGAAAAACAGAAAAAGCAAGCAATGCAGGACACCAAGTCATACAAATTCACAGCTAAAGGTTCTTCTACTAAATTTCTCAAAACGCATAAGCAACTAACACAGCATTCCATTAATCATTAATGATTGCTGTGAAGGACTGAGGCACCAGCCAACCAGTTCAATGTTCTCTAAGGACAGCAGTGCACTGAAGGTTCCTGACTACCACTTCGCTCTCCTTTGTTAAGATATGTAACCTCCCCTTATCCCAGTGACAGTATATAAGCAGATCTTACTTTATTGAAGATAAACCTTTGCAGGAAAATTACTTTAGATACCTTTTTCTCTTCTAATTCGGCTTTTAAAAATCCCAGTTCTTCCTGACATTTCTGCAGAGGAGAAATTTTTTGAAGCATCTGCTCCACTTGGTGATGCAGAGTACTATTCTCTCTAAAAATGGACAAAGCATTAACGTTATTATGAGAAGTATCTATGGTGAATTATTAAATATATCTACTGGTGAGTTTCAATATCTTTTCTAAAAACAAAACAAAAAGAATCTCTTTTCTTAAATGCATTCTATTTATTTTGATATTTTTAAATACCAAAATTATTTACGTATCACTTTTTATTTCTTTGACATGAGTCTATTTCTAGTAAAAGTACACCAAGAGCCATCTGAGAAGCAAACACCACAGGCTCTCAATCCACTGGGGAACACAAGAATACTTGGAGAATCTGTCAAGTGATGTGGCTCTTCCAGTACTGAACTCATCACCACTGATTTAAATTAAATGACAGGCAACTTTGTGATTCATTTTATAACCACACTTAGCCTTCTTCTGATTGGTAAATATAATCAGTAGTGTTGTATACAACACTCCTAAATTCTAAGTAAGACCATTTTAAATTGTTTAAAATATACACAGTAAACAACCACATTAAATTGTCCAATTCAGAGATAATAACTGATAGCAATAAGCTTCATCTCAAGCCACATGGTCAGTAAAAGTAACTGAAAAATCAAACCCTAGGCCGTAATTTGGGTCCTCAGTAAGAATTCATTTAGACAATTTAGGAAGGAAAATGTAAATCTTTTATTATGAGCACTCAAAAAAGCCTACATAATGGGTCAATTCTATGTGGCACTTTGTTGAATTTGGGTAGAATTCTAGTCCAGTAAATGTCTACCCTGAATCAACTGTGAAAACAGGTAGCTTACCTTCTTGCAAACTGCAGCTGTAAAACTTGTTAAAGAAAACTGTGACAACTTTATCTACAGGTACTGGTCTGAAGATAAAACTCCCTTCAAAACTGTAATAATCTGTGTTCAATACACATACAGGAAAGATCATAATTCCTAGAAAACAACATTCAAAGTTCCACCTATAACATATGATTAAAAGCTTTTTACTGAGCTTTCCTAATGTACAACATTACCGTTAAGCTGAAATATATACTTCTCTAAACTAAAAGATTCTTGGTTAATTGTATGATTCATATGAAATTCCAGACAAAAGCAAAGAGAAAGGAATAAACAACTAACGAAAACGACCCCGAATCCCCACACGTCCTGCCTGTCCTTTCTCGGAGCCCAAAGCACAGTTCCAGCGAACAAGAGTTACACCCTTCCTAAAACCATGTACATATATGTGTCTATGTGCTTAATGAATACAGGTGGCTCCCGTGGTAAAGAGTTCGCCTGCAACGGGGGAGGTCTGAGAAGTACAGAGAGAACATAAAATCTAAAAACCTTTCACTCTTACAATCTGCACAGCTTGACAGCGTCATTTCCCATCATGCTGCTGCTGCTAAGTCGCTTCAGTCGTGTCCGACTCTGTGCGACCCCAGAGACGGCAGCCCACCAGGCTCCCCCGTCCCTGGGATTCTCCAGGCAAGGACACTGGAGTGGGCTGCCATTTCCTTCTCCAGTGCATGAAAGGGAAAAGTGAAAGTGAAGACTGAGCGACTTCAATTCCCATCATGCTGCCAGGAAAATATTACTGAAGACAGCAGTTTCATCTCCTGTAAAACCCTACTCTCATATCACAATACAGAAATGCCTATTGGTCATAACATGTCTGTATCGTCCTCTGTTAGAATGTAAACTTCTAACGGAGTATATTTTATTCATCCTAAATTACTGCAGTCTTGCCAAGAAACAAAAATTCACAAAAATTTCTGATGAAATAAAATATACCCTTTGTCCTATAGAAACTAATAACAAAACAGTCAGAATGACACAAAAGAGTACAGAAAGCAAACTAGAAGTAAGGTGAAAAGACAGCCCTCAGAATGGGAGAAAAGAATAGCAAATGAAACAACTGACAAAGGACTAATATCCAAAATACACAAGCAGCTCATACAACTCATTACCAGAAAAACAAACAACCCCATCAAAGAGTGGGAAAAAGACCTAACCAGACATTTCTCCAAAGACATACAGATGACGAACAGACACATGAAAAGATGCTCAACATGGCTCATTATTAGAGAAATGTAAATCAAAACTGCAATGAGATATCACCTCACCAGGGTCAGAACGGCCCTCATCAAAACATCTACAAACAATAAATGCTGGAGAGGGTCTGGAGAAAAGGGAACGCTCTTGCACTGTTGGTGGGAATGTAAATTGATACAGCCACTATGGAAGATGGTATGAAGATTCTTTAAAAAACTAGGAATAAAACACCATATGACCCAGCAATCCCACTCCTAGGCATATACCCTGAGGAAACCAAAATTGAAAGAGACACATGTATCCCACTGTTCACTGCAGCACTATTTACAATAGCTAGAACATGGAAGCAACCTAGATGTCCATCAACAGATGAATGGATAAAGAAGTGGTGGTACATATAGACGATGGAATATTACTCAGCCATAAAAAGGAGCACATTTGGGTCAGTTCTGATGAGATGGATGAACCTAGAACCTATTATCAGAGTGAAGTGAGTCAGAAAGAGAAAGATAAATACTTTATTCTAACACATATATATGGAATCTAGAAAAACAGTACTGAAAAATTTATTTACGGGGCAACAATGGAGAATCAGACATCGAGAACAGGCTTATGGACATGGGGAGAGGGGAGGAGAGGGTCAGATGTATGGAAAGAGTAACATGGAAACTTACATTACCATATGTAAAGTAGACAGCCAACAGGAATTTGTTGTGTGGCTCAGGAAACTCAAACAGGGGCCCTGAATCAACCTAGAGGGGTGGGTGGGGAGGGAGACGGGAGGGAGGTTCAGAAGGGAGGGGACGTATGTATCCCTATGGCTGACTCATGTTGAGGCTTGAAAGAAAACAGCAAAGCTCTGTAGAGCAATTATCCTTCAATAGAAAATAAATTAAAAAACACAAGAGTTCAGAATGAGGTCACAGAAGATGCCGTATTAAGCCTACAGCACTGGCACCTCAGGCTGCAGAGCGAACCACCGCGTACCTGAGGGCAATGGACACACCGTGGGCCAGTGTCAGGCGTGTTTATTGTTTGAAAAAAATCTGTACTTACCTGTAATTGAGGCTGAAGCACATCACCCCATTATAGGGGGAATTGAAGAATAAGTTTCTATCAAAGTTTAATAAACTATTCTAATAATTTTGATCTTTAAAATTTCATAAAGTTTAGGAAAGTAGCTCAATAATTTCCCTGCTGAATGACATTTGTCATTACTCAAAAAGTTCATACCATTTCTTCCAGAAAGGATACAATGAGCACATGTTTGCCACATATTGGAATTAATATTTCCCTATTTTGCTAATTAAAGGTGTTTATGGTTTCCGCACAGCTTTCAAAAACCAAAGATATCACTCTTGTAGTAACATAGATTTATAATTAAACAGATGGACAGTTTCAATAAATAAAACACTAGAGGAGACTTTCAGAGGCCTGTTGTTTTAAATGTAAAAATTCAGATACTAAAGAGATTGAAATGCTATGCCTTGATTTTATTACTCCAATGATACAAATCAGATATGACTGTACCAACACAAACCAATAACTGATAAACACATGTGAGTTTAGGAATGCCAGACACAATACTGAAACCAGTCTCAGGTTAGTGCGAAACCTAAATAGCAGTATTTGCTCCAACACTGAAGCTGGAGCTGCAGGTCCGTGAATTCCTAAAAATGTGTATGTTTATTGTCATAGGAGAGACTTAATTTAGGTAAGTATTAGCACAGGATGCAGCAGAACAACTAGGCACACAATTTCCCCCCTTTCAAGAAAATACAAAGACCTATTTGCTCCAGATGGCTCCTGAACAAGTGGAGACCCAGAGCCCAAGAACTGTCCAGTGGATACAAAAGCCCACTGTGACTTGGCATATATTTATTACTCCCTACAAATCACAAAGCTAATGAACAAAAGTTAACCTTTCAATATTCTGACAGTCCCACAGTATACTTCTTACAGAAACCCCCCAACCTTCTCACAGCACCATCTCAGCTTCACATTACTCCTAAACCTAAAGAACACAGGGGATGTCCTCAGGGCAAATGAAAAAGACCGACTTTTTATAAAGCTTACAAAACCTGAGAAAATCAGAATTAGTGACAAAAACAAAACGTTCTGTAACAAGGAGACGAGCAGCCTTGATGTAGCGCCAGTCTAGAGCAGAAGACAGCTGCTCACCGGGCTTAGGAGGGCACCTCCTGCTTTGAATCTGTAAACACCGCTCCCCAAAGGGAACCATGAAAACTGTCACATTTGTTCACATTCTTAAACTTTCAAAGGAAAAGCCAGTAAAAGGATATCATCGCATTTCTTCTGATATTCTGTTAACAAATTACTGCAACAAAGAAGAGAGTTATGTTACTTTTCAATCTAGAAAAAACATACTATGTTTCAATCATATTTCAAAATGTACAAGGCACTCGCCTTCCTAGGTTTCCTGCTACAGATTTATGTGTAATCCATTAAATACATGCACCCATGCATATACAGCACCTTAAATTCCTTAAAAGCACTGCACATATATGAGTTTTTACTGTAAAATTCCTTTGATCTAAATACTATCTTTGCCCATAAATTCCTGTGATTTTACAGGATTAAAAAAGCAATCTCATATCATGACCATGAACTACCACAAGGAAATCTATCCAGTCCTAAAGCTAAGAAGGCTTTAAAGAATTTTTAAAGCTCTTAGAATTTTTAACATTTCCAGCTTAGCAGAAATCATGTCCTAGCCCCTGAACTAAAGGTCTGAGAGCACTGGGAGCTCCCGGGTGGTTCAGGGAGCTAAGACCCTGCAAGTCACACGGTGCAGCCACAGCCCACAGAAGCCACGCGAGGCCCCGAGGAGCTCCACTGCCACCCACAGTGCCACACAGGCCCCGGGAGAGCAACCCCAGGTCCACCCCCAGCCCGAGGGCGCTGCCAATACCACCACCCGCTCCAGTTTGTACGTCAGGTGTATCGAGTTCGGCCAAATGCACGAACACATACTCACTCTGTGTTAATAATTTTTTGCTTCAAGGTAATTAATGCATCAACGTATTCATTCAAATTCTGAAAGAAAAAAAGCTGCAGTCAGCTATTTGTTTTTATAACATAAACTTTTCTGTAACATTTATGATAAAATATAAACATACGGCTCACTGTATTATACAAACACACAAACATGTGAGTCTATCATCTACGTTGTACATAAACCCCCAGGGGTATTCTGTGTGACCCTGGGCCTTTGCTGCACGGCTCAGAAGCTCCTTCTTTACCTGGATGACGGCGCTCTAATAGCAAGATGCTCTGCCTGTGCGTGCTTTCTCACTGTGAGAGCTCAATAAATAGTTACAAGTTTAGTTCACTCACTACTATTAACCACCAGTCTACACTTCACTCTGTTGTTATTTCCAAAAGGACTTAATCCAAAAATACACATAAATTCTTAAAAACACCAAACAATGAAAAATAACATGGGAAAGACAAATAGGAATATTAAAATAGGGCCAAGAGTCAGTGAAGTTTCTTTTTACAAGTATCTATTTTATACTTTAGGGACAACTACAAATGTGGCTCTAAATTGTTGCTATCATTTGATGGAAAAAAATTAACTGACTGTTCAAAATGTTCCTAATACTTAAAACTGAACAGATTTTTTTTTTTTCTTTTAAGTGACTTTTCCCTTTAATGTCTCCTTTTTTCACTGATAAACATTTCAGAAATAAGAACTTATTTTTCATTAATTATCCACAAAATGTCTTTTTCTATCTAATCTAACATATTTTGAGAATTACAGAACAATTTCCCTTCATACTAACATGTACACTTTCTTTGCAGTCATACATGTAACATTTATTGAAATAAGAAATCTACACATTAAAATAAAAAGTATGTATCATCTTATAATCACCTGTTAAAAGTCTCTCTTACTTTTTGTATATATCCTTTCAGAACTGTTACTGTATATTTAAAACATGTTTGGATGTATTCAATTCACTAATTCTCCACTGAAGACCAGGTTGGGTCCTTTTCAGTCTTTACTATATTGTTAATAATACACCGGGCAATATATTTTCTTCCCCACTCTTCTGGGAGACACGTCCATTTTCAAATCCAAACAGGCTCCCTGCATTAGTGATAGCTGGAAGCTCGATCACCTCAGAGCCGTGTTTTTCATTTGTATTTCTTCATGACTGAAATGGAGAAACTGCCCTTGTCTCTTCTGGCCGTTCTTAGAAAACATTTTAAAAGCTCTTAAAAATTAAAAACAGACACCCACTGGGATGGCTAAACTCAAAATGACAGATAGTAGCAAGTGCTGGTGAGCGTGCCGGGAAGCTGGGACTCTGCTAACACTGCTGGTGGAACAGGAGATGTGCAGCTGCTGCGGAAAATACTTTCACAGCTCCTCAAAATGTTGAACAATTAACTATATGATTCAGCAATTCCAGTCCAAGGTATACACCCAGAAGTGAAAACATGTCCATGCCAAGGTTGTACACTCTTATTTAAAGTGCTTCCCAGGTGGTGCTAGGGGTAAAGAACTTGCCTATCAATGCAGGAGATGTGGATTTGATCCCTGGTTAGAGAACGTATCCTGGAGGAGAACACAGCAACCCACTCCAGTGTTCTTGCCTGGAGAATCCCATGGACAGAGAAGCCTGGCAGGCTACAGTCCATGGGGTCACAAAAGAGTCGGACACAACTGAAACAAGTTGGCATTTAAAGCAGCATTTATTCACACCAGGCAAAAAGTGGGAATAAACTAAACATCAACCGGTAAACGGATGAATCATCATCTGATGAAGGAAAATACAAAATGCAGTGCAGCCACATAACGTGAGTATCTGACGATGAGCAGAAATGAAAGGCACACGCTACCTCACGGAGGAACGCTGACAACCTGCTTAGTGCAAGAAGCCGGTGACAAAAGGCTAACGCTGTGTGCTTCATTCGTGTGAACTGTCCACAGCAGGCAAAGCCAGAAAGTAGACTAGAGACCACCAAGGGGCTTGGGGGCTGGGGAAGGGGGATGACTGCTAATGCTTAATGGGTTCTTGGAGAGGGCACAGGGGCAGGCAAGACATATTTAACAAGTGGTAACCGGGTTTCTGTAACTGTGAATATATTAAAAACCACCTAACTTTACATATTAAAAAGATGAATTTATGGTATGGGAATTATACTTCAACAAAACTGTTACAACTAAATTAAAAACAGGAAAGCAAAAGAAAAGACTCAAAAGATTTGGTGGTAAAGCTGAAAAAAAAAATGTCCTCCAAACCCCTCCCCACCAAAAAGCAGAGACATGGGAAAGAATTTAGAAAAATAAAAGCAATCAGTGTGTCAGTGCAAGAAGTCTCACCTGCCTAGGAAGAATGGAAAAAGATAGGGAGATCATTAAACACTGAAATTCAAGAAGAAAAACCCAGAACTGCAGCCAGAGTTGCCAAACTGACAGAGCCCAGCACAGGGATACAAACTGGATCCAAACCATGAAACAGAAGCACAAAATTTCAGAGCGTGAGGCAAAATAAGGATCCTGTAAGAATCATGAGAGAAAGAAAATCAAAGTGAAACAAATCACATACAAACAACCTGGAATCAGAATATCTTCCAACTCCAACAATCATCTAGAGACCTGAGAAAGCAAGCCTTTAGCATTTTGGGGGAAAATGAATTCCAAGGTAAGATTCCGCACAAGCAACCAATCAATCAAGATGGAAAACAGACATTCTAACACTTGCAGTCTCCGCAAATTCTCACTCCCCAGATGCCCCTGCTCAGGGAGGTACCCAAGGATGTGAACAGACCCCACCCTAATCATGAAGTAAACAGAGAGAGAATGAGGCAGGCACAAAACAGAGGTATGGAGAACCCAGCAGGGCAGCTGTGCACCGGACGGAGCAGGCCTAAGGGCCCAGAGGGGATTTTTCCCCTTAAGAATAAATTGACAGATCTGGTGGAATGAAGGCATTAAGACGATCTGACTGACCAAGAACTGCAAGGGAACATGGCGTCATCACACACTGAGACGGATTAGTTTTCAAATAACCTCTTTTCCCCCATTCTCTTTCAAGTTCTTTGCAAATCAATCTCATCTTCCCAGCCTTGCTTCCAGGTGCCATTCTGTAACGTCCAGAACTGTGCCAGACACATTCCAGAAACCTCAGGCTCTGTGATTAGACACAGCTGGGCTTAAATTCCTCTTCAGCCACTTTCTAGAAGGGTGCATTGGGCAAACCAACTTAAGTTTCCTTGCCTCAGTACTATTTCCAGTTGTACAGACAGGAAGACTGAAACACTGGTGTGTGTGTGTTTGGAGGTGGGGCAGGTTATGTATCTGGCTTGCTATCAGGATTAAACAGAAGGAGCCATATAAAGCATTTAACTTCATCTCTGCCATATTAACATTTTCAAGATTAATCCACTGAGTTAAGGATATAGCTATTAATGAGGGGAAACACTAGCAAACACAGAGGTAAGGAAAAATAACCACAATTTACTCCATAGCTTGGCTCTAACAGTCATAATGATGTCAACTCTGAATAGTGACCTAAGGGGCATCGCAGCCACACCAAGAGGATTGTTTTTTTCACTGTTGGGGGGGGGGGGGTGCTGGGAAGGAGGGTACAGGGCAGAAAGACAGCTCCAGCCTCACCCTCCAAAGGCAGAAATGGAAAAATATGTCTGAAACTGAAGAACAAGAAGTAGCGACATACCTCCATTATTTAACAATATGCAGCGGTGCAAACAAAACTGGTGTCTCTTGAGAACGCGGACAGGGTGGCTGGGGCTTAACAAATTCGGTGTGTCTAGCTGTCTTTCTAAACTATGCTCACAGAACTCTGACTTTAAAAACTTAAAATCACAAAACACAGCACCACCCAGGAAAGCAGCAGACACACCGGGCGAGGACAACCCCGTGGTGGCCACAGTACCCGGTCCCTAACTTCTCCTCTGGCCCAGCTGGCTGGTCTGCCGCTGCGGCATCCTGATAAAACATTCTCCGGTGTTTCTCCAACCCTGGTCGCGGTCAAGACCTCTAGCTGACGTGTCTGGGAACCATAACCGCTCTGTGGAGCAGAGGGCAGGCCCGGCTGACCTGACCGCCCACGTGCGCACGCAGTGCCCTCCCGGTGCCCAGCCTCCAGGGCAGGACACAGGTCCCGGGCGGCTCTCCCTCCCCGGGAGGTGAAGGCAGGGGTGTCCTGAGACCGCTCTTCTTCTGCGGCCTGTGCTCTCCTTCTGGAACTCTATTCCCACTGTCTCTATTTCTCTGTCCTAACACAGCTTCCTCTCCTTCGGGGACTTCTGCCACAGCGTCCCCCAGAAACCTCACTTCACCGCAGTCCCCTCCCTGCGTCCTAACTCCCACCTGCGGCTTTCCTCTGTCTTCAGCCTGCGCTCCTCAGGCTCCGTCTTGCTCACTCCCGGGCTCACTGATACAGCCCCCAGAGCAGCCCCCGTCCCTCCGAGTCCTTCCCCCTGCTGCACAGCACTCTGTTCACATCAGCCAGACCACAGCCCCCGAGAGTCACTGCGAATACAGAGCACCGAGGAAAAGGGAAGAGAAGCAATTCTCTGATTCCCATCTTCCCTCAACACAATGAGGGCTCAACATAATGGCTGTGCACACAGGGTGGGGGGCAGGCACCTGGCAAGGAGCACGCAGTGGGCCCGGGGGCTGAGAGGTGGGCAGAGGGAACAGCCATCAAGTTAGGAATGCGGTTTTACTAACGCACTAAGTACAACCCACAGACATCAACACACAGACATCTAGCAAATAAGGAAACGCACAGATGACAGCGGGCTAAGTAAACTGCCTCAGTCAACCCGGGACCACGGACATTTGGGGCGGGAAGGCTCTCGGCTGACTCTGGAGCGGCCCTCCCCGCCGCGGGAGGCCGGCCGGCTGCAGCTGGCTTCCGCACAGCCAGAGGCTGTCCACACCCGGGGCTGGTGCAGGCCAGAGCCCACAGGGCAGGCCTGAGGCTGCAGTCCTCAGAAAGGTCTGCTCGCGAGGGGGGCCTTGGCTGGCACCTGGGAACCTGGCTTTCTGGAGGGTTCCCACCACTCCCCAAACCAGTAAGAGTGGTACCCGGTGGCTCAACGATGTGACATGGCTGCTGCTGAAACCTGCTTTCCTCCTGGGAGGTGGGCGCCTGGGCACGTAGGCAGGCGCGACCATGTGGCCAGCCCACAGCAGCCTCTGGGCTCGGAGTCTCGAACGAGCAGCCCTGCTAGACGATACTTGACACGTGTCACAACACACGGCTATACAACCCTTGAGTCAAGCGCTCAGCTGGCTTCCTCCACACGGCACCTCACTTGCCTTTCCTGGGTCTGCTTTCACTGCAATAAACCACTAACCTAACCCTGGATCAGCCCTCCCTGGGCGTCACAAACCAGGGGCGGTCGTGGGGGTCGCTACTCCAGGGTAACCACCGAAACGTCTCCCGACCTGGCCAAGTGTTCCGCAGAGAGTACAAGGCTGTACTGGAACTTCCCCACACAGAGAGAAAGACTAAAGGAAAAAGCCTGAGGAGACATGACGACGACATACAGTACATCTCCCTGACGGGGTCTCGCACCAGGAGGGGCGAAGCTACAGCTGGCCATAATGTAGGCCCGTCGGATGGGTTTACAGACAGTGACCTAAGGGAAATCGTAGTCACACAGAGAGGCCAGAGGGAAGTACGATGCAAAGGCTTCCGGCCTGATGGGAGAGCTGTGGCTCTGCTGGAAAGCGCTCAGATCTTGAGGAAACACACTCAGTGTGGAGCAGGAAGAAAGTGTGTGTGCGTGCAGACCAATGAGTGTGTGCAGTGGGGAGAGAGTGTGTGTGCACGTGTGTGTAGACCAATGAGGACCTGAACACGGGGAGAAAGTGAGTGTGTGTGTGTGTGTGTGTGTGTGTGTGTGTGTGTGTGTGTAGACCAATGAAGATCTGAACATGGGGAGAAAGTGTGTGTGTGTGTGTGTGTGTGTGTGTGTGTGTGTGTGTAGACCAACGAGGATCTGAACACGGGGAGAATGTGTGTGTGTGCGTGTGTGTAGACCAATGAGGATCTGAACACAGGGAGAAAGTGTGTGTGTAGACCAATGAGGATCTGAACACGGAGAGAAAGTGTGTGCGTGTGTGTGTGTGTGTGTGTGTAGACCAATGAGGATCTGAACACGGGGAGAAAGTGTGTGTTTGTGTGTGCGTGTGTGTAGACCAACGAGGACCTGAACGCAAACCTCTTGACCACCTGTGAATGGGATGAACAGAATATCAGCCTTCTCTGCACTCTTCTGGCGACTTTCCTAGAAGTTCTAAACTATTTCACAATAAAGTCTCTTTAAAAACCACAAATCTCTGATTGCTGTGCTGTGGGTGACTTGGCTACACGACCAGCTCGAATCCTCTCTGATGAGCCACGTGTCCTGCTCCGGTTTGCTAACTTTTTACCAACGGCGGCTGAATGAGTCTGGGTGAGCTCCATGAGGGCTGAGTGTGTCCCCTGAGCGGTCAGCCAGGGCCCCAGGTGACGCCCCCTGGCACAGTGGGAACACCTACTCGCTCCACCTGCACACACCCGCCGGGATCGCTGAGCAGCTCTGGCTCTGGGGAGGGTAGGCTCCAGCCTTGCCAGCCTCTTCCTCTTTGCCCCTCTGCTTTGGGCTTGATCACTCAGAGACTCCATTCCCCTCCTAGTCTCTGCCCGTGACGCCTCCTCTGCCCACACCACTCCCCTTCCATCTTTTCCCTCTTGTTTATCACAAATGATTCTTCAGGCCTAGACTCACTTCCTCCGTGAAGCCTTCAGCTGTCCCTCCTGGATGCTCCCAGGGGGCCTACCCTGAAAGGCCCCTGGAAGAGCACAGCTGACCTCTGACCAACACGGGTCTAAACTGTGTGGGTCACACCTTTTACTCAGATTTTCTCAGTAAGTACTCATTGCAAGACACGTACACTGTGGTTGCTGTTTCATTCATCTGTAACGTCAACCACAACACACACTCCACATCTCTTCTGTTCATGGTCATTGTTCCCACACACACCACAGTATCACAAATGTGGTGACACTTGAAAAACATTCGCTGAATGAATTTCAATTCTGTGAGCATTCGTTATAACCCGTTACATACTGGTATGTCTAGGGGCAAGTATGTTTCAAGTTGCAAATAATGGAAGTTCAAACCCCTGGTGATTATCAATGGAAGTCCAACATAAATTTATATAAGTAATTGGCTCAAACCTGCTCCAAGGACAGCCAAACACCATTTATTCCGAATCTATTCTAGTTACATAAGCTAAACAGTATGACTATGTGCTTCAAACTCTCACCTGGATTTTCCAGAGTTAAAATGTCTTACTCTGCAATAACTAAAACTGGTAAAAAAAAGAAAAGAAAAGCAGCGGGGATGGAGAGGCCCTCTCCTTCACCAGAATAAAGGGGCTTATGCCAACTTAACTTCAAACCTCTCAACTTAAGATTTTTTTAACGATACATAGTATAACCAGTGTGAGGATCCACACAGGTTTAGGATTTCCAAAGCTTGGCAACCCATATGAACACTGGGCTACAGATCAGTGATCAACCTTCACAACCAGTAAGGATGAGAAAACAGAGGAGGTGATGTGAGAGAATAGGGGAAAACGTGGTCAATCTACAAACTTCTAAATCAAGCAACAAAAGCAACGTATCTCTGCACCCGCTAAAGAGAAAGAGGACAGGGAATTCCCTGGCAGTCTAGTGGTTAAGACTCCAGGCTTTCGCTGCTGAGGGCTCAGGGTCAATTCCTGGTCAGGGAACTAAGATCCTGCAAGCCAGGAGCATGGCCAGAATAAAGAGAGAGAGAGAGAGAGAGAGACGGGGAGGAAGGCGTGCAGCCGCGCAGAGCACAGCCCCATGGGGACAGAGACAGCTGGCCTCCAGGGGCTCAGGAGGAAGCCACGGCCCTGGCTCGGGGTCTCCTGCTGGCAGACGCGCCTGATGCATACGATAAACTTCTGCAAGGCCCAGGGGTCTCGTGGCGTCTGAGCTCACAGCAGGGTGTGCTCTCCACAGACCCTCTCTGACACAGCTGCAGCTGAGACACAGGACGTGCTGTGATACTCTGCAATCCTGCAGAAGCTGCTTTTCTGCGGGGCCAACCGTGAGCTTACTGACTGGCAAACGCCTGTTCTCAGCCCTCCTGTCTGTCTCATCCTGATTTCCCACATGCGTCCTCTTTACCCTGTCTGTCTGCTTCTCCTGGCTTCATGACCCCATACCTACCTTAGTGACCAGCAGGCATGGACAGAACACACTCCTTCACTCTCCTGTCCCCACCTCTCCCCAAGTAAGATTCTCACAGTGAACTCTGAGCCCATCTGACCTGGCCACTTCACTTTTTCCCTGGAAGGAGATCGTGGTACCTGGAGGCCTGGCTCCACAACCAGACGTGAACAGAGCTGAAAACCCTCAGGGCTTCAGTCCCCACTTCCAGTGTCTGTCCCATCCCACAAATACGGGATCCACCGAGCCTAACCACACCCATCCCTCCAGGGCTACCCGTGGCTATCTCTGCACTACACAGGCTGAGCTGAGTGCCGGTGAAGGAGACCACAACACCTAACTATTATGATACTGCCCCTTTCGGAAAAGGCCTGCAGACTCCTGTACTTAACAGACTTCAGAGGACGACTCCTACGGCTGCTGGCTGGCTTGAGAACCAACAGGAAGAATGTGGCACGGCAGGAAGGAGGGAGATGCCCAGGAGGCGACTGCAACAGCCTCTGGGCCAGAGATCACAGGGGTTCACATGAGGGGGGAAGCGGTGGGGACCGGGAGAAGACGACTATGAGCTGACGGGCTGGACGCGGGGTGCTAGAGAAAAGCGAGGAACCAAGGGGGACATCTAGCTCCCGGCCAAGCCACCAGGAGGATGCAGGTGCTACTCTGAACGAAGACCAGGTCTTTGAAGGAAAATCAGACCCACAACTGGAAAGCATTATTTACACTTGTCGTCCTCCTGCACAAAAGCCTCCTGTGACTCACTATCCTTTCAGAAGAGCCAACATTCTTACGACAGTCCCCAAGGGCGCCCACAGTCAGCCTCTCTTCTAACTTCATCAAATTCTGTAGGTCATTGTGTCCCCCACCAAATTCATATACGTATAATCAGCAACAGGACAGCCACCTGCAGTGTGGTCCTCTGCTGGGTGAATAGGTCATAATGGCACAGCCTTAGGGGATGGAATTTGTGCTCTTACGAAGGAGACCCCAGAGCACTGCCAAGTGAGGGCACAGCAGGAAGGAATCATGAAGCAGGAATCCTGCTCTCATCAGAGAGCAGATCCAGTCCCTGGATCCTGGACTTCCTGGCCACCGTGACTGTGAGGAGTGAATCCCTGTTGCTTATAGGTCACCTGGCCAGGGCGGCCCCAAACCGACCAAGACCCCAGTGCGCACTCCACCCCAGCTACCGCGCCTCCACGTCTTCCCAAGCACACGAGCAACCCTGGCCACCACAGCTGACCTCTCTGCCGTCTGGGGTGCGCCTCTCCAAAGACGTGCACAGAGCTTATCCTCACCCTCTTTGCCCAAAGACAACCTCCCTGAGGCCTCCAGGACTCCCTATTTAAATTCTACCAGACATTGGCCCTTTCCTCAGCCTTTTATTCCCCTCCCTCCTTTCTCTGCTGAATTTATTTCCAACACGTTTATTACCTTCTCACATAACTTGCTCACTCTGTCTCCTCCCCCTACCTCCTAAAACAGAGGCTCTAAGAGATCACAAATACTTGCCTTTTCACCCACTGCTGCAACTGCACTTCCTAAAACACAACAGGGGATCAAAAAATATTTGCTGAGTGAATAAACAGCCCAAAGAATAAATACAACTTACAAAAGATTCAAGAGAACTTCAATCATGGACCTGGGTTTTTGAGGGAAAAACAAAAGCACATCATAAATGCCTCCATGAGACAGCTCAGACAGTGACTTTTCTATTAGTTCTCCCTCTATTTCAGAGTGCCAGCAGGACTTTCTTCTCTCCCTCCCTGCTCCCAGCCCTTAAAATGTCTGGGATCAGCTCACAGATGATGCTGTTAAAAAAACAAAACCCCAAACCCTCAGCTTCTCTGATGGCCTCGGGGCCTCCACTCCTTCCTGGCTTCACAGAGCTCTGCCTCTGCACCAACCACAGCTCCTCCAGTTCCTCAGACACCTTGCTCCTTTTCAACCCCAAATCCGATCACCTGTCAAACCCTCTACCCAGGAAGCTCCTCCCACACCTTTCTTAGTCTGCTTCTCACCGTTCACACGTGCAAATGCCACCAGCTAAAGAACAACCTGCCCTCCACGCAGCCCCCAGGGGAGACAAAAACCACCACTCCAACTCCTCCTTTATTTTCCTAACACTTCAAACCTTCTAAAGTCTTACGTGCACACATATACCTTATCTACAAGATGCTTAGTTCACCACTACTTTATTCACCACTATGTCCCTAGTGCCTAGAACACTAGGTAGAATAGGGGTAATTTAATTACACAGCAGTACTGCGTCGGACAAGAGGAGCTTCCCTGGTGGCTCACATGGTAAAGAACCCACCTGCCAAATGCAGGCGATGCAAATTCGATCCCTGGGTTGGGAAGATCTCCTGGAGAAGGAAATGGCAACCCCCTCCAGTATATTCCTGCCTGGAAAAAAAGTCCCATGGTCAGAGAGAGAAGCCTGGAGGGCTACACACACAGCCCATGGGGCCACAAAGAGTTGGACGCGACTGAGCACACAAGCAGCCACGGGGGACGGCTCCCCTTTACCGCTGGAAAACACTGATGACAGCAACAACAAGAGAGGCTCCCGACATCAGACGGCCGGAGAAGTCCAGCTGGAGAGGAGTGCTCCGCACGCAGGACCTGAGGCAGACGCTGGCCGCGGCTCCTCTTCTGCCGGGGGCGCGCACACTCTGCGCGACACTTAAGAGACCTGCAGTGTCCGCGTGCCTTCGGGGGACGAATGACCCTCCTGGCCAACCCGCAGGCCACATGAGCACCCGCCCCAACTGCCCCCACAAGCAAGAAATACGGAAGGACTGGCCGGCACAGTTAAAAAAAAAACAAACAAAAAACCACCTTCTCCTGGGAGAGATTAGCTTCCCTTGGCATTCTGACCACCACTCATCTCCCTCGCAGTCAGCCTTGGGGGAAACACCGGGATTGGAAAAGGGAAGCCCAGGGGGCCCCCCACCCCTCCACCAGCGCTGCAACCAGGAAATGAATCCCGGATTCTAAGCCTGAAGAACGCAGCGGAAAGTCGCTAAGACGTGTCCAACTCTTCCAACCCCATGGACTGTAGCCTGCCAGGCTCCTGTGTCCATGGGATTCTCCAGGCCAAAATACTGCAATGGGTAGCCTTTCCCTTCTCCAGGGGATATTCCCGACCCAGGGATCCCAGGTATCCTAATATCGATGCTGCAGCTAAGTGCTTCAGGTCGTGCCGGGCTCTGTGCGACCCATAGACGGCGGTTCCACTAGGCTCGCCGTCCTGGGATTCTAAGGCAAGAACATGGAGTGGGTTGCCATTTCCTTCCCAACGCACGGAAGTGAAATGTGAAAAGTGAAAGTGAATTCAGCTTCAGTCGTGTCCGACTCTTAGCGGACCCCTGGACAGCAGGCCTACCAGGCTTCCCCCGTCCATGGGATTCTCAGGCATGCAGTATGGAGTGCGGTGCCATTGCCTCCTCAATCCTGCATTGCAGGCGGATTCTTTACGGAGTTGTGCCACAAGGGCGCCCAACAATAATGGAGTGGGGTGGCCTTTCACTACCTCCAATCGCGGATCCTCCCGCCCCAAGCAAACGAACCGAGGGTCTCCTGCATGCAGGCGGAAATCCAACCTGCTGAGCCACCAGGGAGGGCCCTGCGTTCCAATACGGGGAGAGGGGAGGAGGGGCTTCCGCCGGACCGCCACCCCAGCCCCGCCCCGCGATCCGCACGTGCCCGGCCGGCCCCTCCACGCCTCGGCCTGAGGCCAGGACGCCGCCACCTGGCTGCAGGGAGGCGCAGCCCTGTAAGCGGTCGAAGAGGCCCGCCCGCCGTCCCCGGCGCCGCCGGTGCGGTTCTCTGCCCGGCTCTCATGGTGCCGCCTGCCGGGCCCGCGGAGCCCGCGCGCCCTCAAGGGGGCCAGGGCGGCGTCGGTCCCGTTACTGCCTCTTGCTGACGTCGCCGGGGCCGCCCGGCCTGCCGGGGGTCGCTTCCCGGCCTGGGCCCGGGCGGGTCCATCCGTTGCACCGAGGTTCCCCGTGGAGCCGATGCGAACGGCTCTCCGAGCCAGAGCCAACCCCAGGCGCTGGAGAGTGAAACGGTACACCCGACCGCGGCCCCCCCTCCGAGCGTGCGGGACGCCGTCCAGCAGGACCCCCGCCCAGCCCCGGCTCGCAACGCCCCCTCGCCGCGGCGCCGGGGCTGACCGCCCGGCCCGCTTGAGGGAAGACCGAGGCGCGGTGCCGCGCCGCGGCGGCTGGGGACACGGCTCGAGAATATGGCGACAGGCGGAGAGGCGTCGGACGGGCCCCTCTTTTTATGCCGTATAGAGTTATTTAGTCTTCTTTCGAAGGCTTGCTGTGTAGTACGGTTTCCATAGACATCATGGGCCGTCGCGAGGGGGAAGTGACCTGCGGTGACGTCACTGCAGGCGCCTCCCAGCCCTGAATGGAACCCGCACCTGACAGGGACGGTGCACGAGTTTTAACTGGAGCGGCTTGCTACGTCAGAGAGCAGGCCGGGCGCAGGCGGAGACCCGAGGACTACATCTCCCGGGGCCCCCGCGCGCCGGCGGACCCACACCCCCCCCACCCCCGAGCGGTTTTCTTCCGGCCGCCGCAGGCGCGCCTGAGGGGGCGGTTTTCGCCTCGTTCGTCGTCTGTCGCGGTGTCTGTACCAGTCACTTCCTTCCCGGAAGTCTCTCTTTCTCCGCAGCTCAGCTCGCCTTCCGTGTCCACTTTGCCGTCCGGCCCCGCGCTCCTCCGGCTACTCTTTTTTTTCCCCCCGGAAACCCTGCGAAGCACCAGAGCCTGGCCGAATCCTGGGCGGAATCCGCTCTCCGTCGGTGGCGGCCTTGCTCCAAATCTTCTTTTTAATATCTCTTGAAAAGGGAAAAAAAGAGAAAATCTTTACCTTAACAGCCCGATTCACGGATACACTCAAGGTCCTCATCCTCTTTGTTTGAAATCGAAGTTTTTGAATAATCCCAGCTTGTTGCCATCGGTTACCTTGCTCGGGAAGGCATCAGACGTCCCGCCCGGACGTTTCTGGTTAGGAAGTCCGAATTTTTAGCGTCCACCAGAACTTGCAGCGTAAAGGAGGCGCCCAGACCCTATCAGCTTCCTTCCTAAATCTTTCAGGATGGAAATTGCAAATGTGGAAAACCCCACCCCCCTTCCAAGAAAGCGCTCTGTGTTCCTATCAAAAACACCGCATCCCTGTCCTTGCTTGTACACGCTCTGACGGTTGAATTGAAGCTGGCTGTGAGTGGATGGTAGGGACCAGGTGTCCAGCAGTCGCCTAGATCGCCTGTCCTTGCACTGAAGACACGTCTTGTACTCGTCCTAGAGGGCTAATGTAGGATGTGCAGGGAATAACAAGGAGTAGGTTTAAAAGTGAAAGGATAGTGAAAATGAGTATATACCAAAGAAATCTATAGTTCAATGCAATCCCTATAAAGCTACAATGATATTTTTCACAGAACTAGAACCAAATCATTTCACGAATTGTATGGAAGTATAAGAAACCTCGAATAGCCAAAGCAATCTTGAGAAAGAAGAATGGAAACTGGGTGGAATCAACCTGCCTGACTTCATAAGCTCTATAAAAGCCACAGTATCAAGACAGTGTGGTACTGGCACAAGGATACAAATATAGATTCAAGGGAACAAAATAGAAGCCAGAGTTAAACCCACGCTCTATGGGCACTTATCTTCGACAAAGGAGGCAATTCAGTAATACAGGAGAAAGCAATCTCTTTATCAAGTGGTTGCTGGGGAAAACTGGTCAAACCACTTGTAAAAGAATGAAACTAGAACACTTCCTTAACACCATACACAAAAATAAACTCAAAATGGATTAAGATCTAAATGTAAGACCGAACTATAAAAAACTCCTAGATGGAAAAACATAGAGCCCAGAGATAAAACCCACGCACCTATGGGCACCTTATCTTCGACAAAGGAGGCAAGAGTATACAATGGAGAAAAGACAATCTCTTTTAACAAGTGGTGCTGGGAAAACTGGTCAATCCACTTGTAAAAAGAATGAACTAGACACTTCCCTACACCATAACACAAAAAATAACTCAAAATGGTTTAAAGATCTAATGTAAGACCAGGAAGACCTTATTAAAACTCCTTAGAGGAAAAACCTAGGCCCAAAACAGCTCCCCGACATAAATCCACAGCAGGTTCTCCATGCACCCACCCCCAGAATATTGGAAATAAAAGCAAAAATAAACAAAATGGGACCTAATTAAAAATTAAATGCTTTTGCCAAACAAAGGAAACTTGGTGCAAGGTGAAAAGGGACAGCCTTCAGAAATGGAGAGAAAATAAATAGCAAAACGTAAGAGCAACAAGGTTCAAACAATTAATCTCAATAAATATACAAGGCAAATTCCTGGGCAGTGAAATTCCAGAAAAAATAAACTACAGCCATTATGGAGAACAGTGTGGAGATTCCTTAAAAAACTGAGAATAGAACTGCCATATGACCCAGCAATCCCACTGGTAGGCATACACACCGAGGAAACCAGAATTGAAAGAGACGCGTGCACCCCAATGTTCATCGCAGCACTGTTTACAATAGCCAGGACATGGAAGCAACCTAGATGTCCATCGGCAGACGAATGGATAAGGAAGCTGTGGTACATATACACAATGGAATATTACTCAGCCATTAAAAAAAATACATTTGAATCGGTTCTATTGAGATGGATGAAACTGGAGCCCATTATACAGAGTGAAGTGAGCCAGAAAGAAAAGCACCAATACAGTATACTAATGCATGTGTATGGAATTTGAAAGATGGTAATGGTAACCCTATATGTGAGACAGAATAAGAGACACAGATGCATAGAACAGTCCTGTGGACTCTGAGGGAGAAGGTGAGGGTGGGACGTTCTGGGACAATAACATTGAAACATGTATATTGTCATATGTGAAACAGAACACCATTCCATGTTCTATGCATGGGACGGATGCTCAGGGATGGAGCGTTGGGATGACACAGAGGGATGGGAAGGGGAGGGAGGTGGGAGGAGGGTTCTGGAGGGGGAGCACATGTGAACCCATGGCTGATTCGTTTCACTGTATGGCAAAAACTACTACAATATTGTTAAGTAATTAGCCCCCAACTAAAAAAAAAAAAAAGAAAAGAAAAGAAATATAATATTATATATATATTAAAAAAAAAAAAAACTGGGGTAATCCTAGCCCTCTTGGCCTGGTATATAAATTTAAATAATCTCTTAAAGACCAGCGCTCTGCTTTTCACCTGTAGGACAATGTGAGAGGACAGATAATGTAGGAGTCAGGCGGTTCTGACTGCCACAGGTCTGTGTCCTGCTCTGCCACATACTAGTTCTGTGTTCTTTGGCAAGTTCTTTAGTTTCCTCATGCCTCAGTTTCTTCGTCTGTGAAATGCAGAGTACATTTCCATCTTGGTTTGTCGTTGTCATCCAGTCGCTAAGCTGGGTCCCACTCTTGCAACCCCATGGACTGCAACCCATCAGGCTCCTCTGTCTATGGAATTCTCCAGGCAAGAATACTGGAGTGGATTGCCATTTCCTTCAGGGGATCTTTCTGCCCAGAGAATGAACCCACATCTCCTGCCCTTCAGGTGGATTCTTTACCACTGAACCACCTTGGAAGCCTTGGTCTTGGTTTATGGCTCAGTAATTTTTAAATATTATATAAGAACAGAAGAAGAACTGGTACTCTCTGTTGATTTAAAAAGTCAATTTATGACCATTAAATGAAGTTTCTTAAAAAAAAAAAAAAAAAGTGAAAGGAGAAGTGAGAAAGGGGAGAGGAGCCCCTGTGGTCCTGGTGACTTTCCATGTCTGCCTTCCTTCCTCGGACAAACAGGTCTTAACAGTAACTTCCTTTTTATCTAAGGTTTCCCAAATGAGTGGTTGCCCCCCACCCCCACCCCCCGCCCCAGGGTACCTTAGTCAGGGAGGCACCAGCTTATGCTCCAGCGTTGGTTCCCTCTGCACTGTCCACCCACCTGCAAGACATCCCTACCCTTGCTAGAACTGAGAACTCACTGCTGCCTTCCTGTCCCCTGCACCTGCCTGGAACGCCCTTCCTCCTAGCTTGGCATTCTGTAATCCTGTCCTTCCAGGCCGCACGTTTTACCTCCACAACCACAATGTGTATGTCCTTTTTTGTCCCCTTGCTGTTGCTTACTTACTATGTCATATCCAACTCCTTTGTGACCCCATGGACTATAGCCCACCAGGTTCCTCTGTCCATGGGGTTTCCCAAGCAAGAATTCTGGAGTGGGTTGTCATTTCCTGACCCAGGCACCTTCCTGACCCAGGGATTGAAACTGTGTATTCTGCACTGGCAAGCAGATTCTTTATCGCTGAGCCATCAGGGAAGCCCCTTTTTGTCCCTTAGCACTAATTTTTTTTTTTTAATAATACGACATTTTGACTTGGATAATGGTGATCTTTATGTCTTAGAAGTGAGTTTTCCTTTTAAACGCTACAAAGTGCTGTACTCAGTAGGTGCTCCATGAATGTCAAAGTGAGTCAGATTTGCTACAGCTAATTGAAAGTGAAAACTAATAACTTCCATTCAGAAGTGAAAGTACATTTGATCCAACTTCGACCTTTCTCATAAGATATTCAAAGGGGGGAAAAAAAACCCAATAGCAGCAGTCTGGTTTGTGTAATGTAGTGTGGGCAAACTTTCCATAAATGGCCACACAGTAAATATTTTAGGCTTTGGGAACATACAGATCTTTACTGCATATTTGCCATTTTTTTGTTTATGAGGAACTGTCTACAGATGTAAAAATCATTCTTACCTGGCAGGCTGTGGAAAAACAAGTGTGGTTGTAGTTCACAATGGAAGTTGGTGTCAGCCACCGGTTAGAGAATGCTGGAAACGACATTCTTCCTCTCCCGTAAGAATGGCCACACCTGCTGGGTCATACTGTAGCCACCTGATGTGAAGAGTCCACTCATTGGAAAAGACCCTGATGCTGGGAAAGATTGAGGGCAGGAGGAGAAGGGGACGGCAGAGGATGAGATGGTAGGATGGCATCACTGACTCAATGGACAGGAGTTTGAGCAAACTCCTGGAGATAGTGAAGGACAGGGAAGCCTGGGGTGTTCTGCAGTCCATGGGGTCACAGAAAGTCAAACACAACTTAGCAACTGAGTGACAGCAACATTGTGTCATTGTGATGGAAACAAACATGTCTACATAGCAGAAAATGGTGAGCAATGGCTGTGGAACCACACACCTGGCTTTAAACTCTCAAGCAAGTGATCTATTTGAGCTGCCGTTTCCTTACAGAGGAGCAGCTGTAATTTAAGGGTAAACTGAAAAGAACACGGCCAAGCCCGTAGCCTCCACCATACAGTGAAGAGGTATTCACAGTTTATTGATGGCGTTATCTAGTTTGGAAAACAGATAATATCTCCATCCAACTCACATTAAAAAAAAATAATAGAAAAAAAGGGGGAAAAAGAGGTTTGGTTTGTGGGAGGGGAGGGGTTAGCAATTTTTTTTTATTTTGGTCAGGCTTCCAAGGAAAACTGTTTTTCTGTCAGACTGTCTTAAGACCTGGAGGGATGTCTACATTCTGGTTCTGATTTGGGGGACCCTTGTGCGTGGAGTCCAAGCAGCTGTTTAGAGAATCCAACTATAACAATCTCAGTTCTTGCCCCACACCCTCATCAGTTCAGTTTGGTTCGGTTCAGTTCAGTTGCTCAGTCGTGTCCGACTCTTTGCGACCTCATGAACCGCAGCACGACAGGCCTCCCTGTCCATCACCAACTCCCAGAGTTTACCCAAACCCATGTCCATTGTGTCGGTGATGCCATCCAACCATCTCATCCTCTGTCGTCCCCTTCTCCTCCTGCCCTCAATCTTTCCCAGCATCAGGGGCTTTTCAAATGAGTCAGATCTTCGCATCAGGTGGCCAAAAGTATTGGAGTTTCAGCTTCAACATCAGTCCTTCCAATGAACACCCAGGACTGATCTCCTTTAGGATGGACTGGTTGGATCTCCTTGCAGTCCAAGGGACTCTCAAGAGTCTTCTTCAACACCACAGTTCAAAAGCATCAATTGTTCTGATCTCAGCTTTCTCTATAGTCCAACTCTCACATCCATACATGACCACTGGAAAAACCACAGCCTTGACTAGACGGACCTTTGTTGGCAAAGTAATATCTCTGCTTTTTAATATGCTGTCTAGGTTGGTCATAACTTTCCTTCCAAGGAGTAAGCGTCTTTTAATTTCATGACTGCAGTCACCATCTGCAGTGATTTTGGAGCCCAGAAAAATAAAGTCAGCCACTGTTTCCATTGTTTCCCCATCTATTTGCCATGAAGTGATGGGACTGGATGCCATGATCTTAGTTTTCTGAATGTTGAGCTTTAAGCCAACTTTTTCACTCTCCTCTTTCACTTTCACCAAGAGGCTCTTTAGTTCCTCTTCACTTTCTGCCATAAGGGTGGTGTCATCTGCATATCTGAGGTTATTGATATTTCTCCCAGCAATCTTGATTCCAGCTTGTGTTTCTTCCAGCCCAGCGTTTCTCATGATGTACTCTGCATATAAGTTAAATAAGCAGGGTGACAATATACAGCCTTGACGTACTCCTTTTCCTATTTGGAACCAGTCTGTTGTTCCATGTCCAGTTCTAACTGTTGCTTCCTGACCTGCATACAGGCTTTTCAAGAGACAGGTCAGATGGTCTGGTATTCCCATCTCTTTCAGAATTCTCCACAGTTTATTGTGATCCACACAGTCAAAGGCCTTGGCATAGTCAATAAAGCAAAAATCGATGTTTTTCTGGAACTCTCGTGCTTTTTTGATGATCCAGTAGATATTGGCAATTTGATCTCTGGTTCCTCTGTCTTTTCTAAAACCAGCTTGAACATCTGGAAGTTCACGGTTCACATATTGCTGAAGCCTGGCTTGGAGAATTTTGAGCATTACTTTACTAGCATGTGAGATGAGTGCAATTGTGTGGTAGTTTGAGCATTCTTTGGCATTGCCTTTCTTTGGGATTGGAACGAAAACTGACCTTTTCCAGTCCTGTGGCCACTGCTGAGTTTTCCAAATTTGCTGGCATATCGAGTGCAGCACTTTCACAGCATCATCTTTCAGGATCTGAAATAGCTCAACTGGAATTCCATTGCCTCCACTAGCTTTGTTCGTAGTGATGCTTTCTAAGGCCCACTTGATTTCACATTCCAGGATGTCTGGCTCTAGGTGAGTGATCACACCATCGTGATTATCTGGGTCGTGAAGATCTTTTTTGTACAGTTCTGTGTATTCTTGCCACCTCTTCTTAATATCTTCGGCTTCTGTTAGGTCCATACCATTTCTGTCCTTTATCAAGCCTATCTTTGCATGAAATGTTCCTTTGGTATCTCTAATTTTCTTGAAGAGATCTCTAGTCTTTCCCAATCTGTTGTTTTCCTCTATTTCTTTGCATTGATCTCTGAGGAAGGCTTTCTTATCTCTCCTTGCTATTCTTTGGAACTCTGCATTCAGATGGGAATATCTTTCCTTTTCTCCTTTGCTTTTCGCTTCTCTTCTCTTCCCAGCTATCTGTAAGGCCTCCTCAGACAGCCATTTTGCTTTTTTGCATTTCTTTTCCATGGGGATTGTCTTGATCCCTGTCTCCTGTACAATGTCACGAACCTCTGTCCATAGTTCATCAGGCACTCTATCAGATCTAGTCCCTTAAATCTATTTGTCACTTCTACTGTATACTCATAATTTAAAGGTTAATTAAATTGTATTTAATTTATTAACATGATTCCACTGAAATGGCGAATAGGCTTTGTCTAGAAGTCAAGGCTTGTATCACAAGAACTCAAAATGGAAAGCCGTTTGTTCTTTGAATGTTCTGATATTTTGCTTTATGGGGAGCTATTCTTTCATCTGCTGCATTTACCCATAAGCAAAATAACCTATGTTTCTTCCTTCTTTTAAAATCCTGAGAGATGTGTTACAGAATAATGTGCAACTCTAGTAGTCTACAGTTCAGTGGTGTTATCTAATTAAGTTGTGTTAGTTTCTGCATCTGTGATGTAATGCTAACATAAGCCCACAAGATGTCTGTCTTTCCCTGTCTGTGGTTTAGACCCAAATGGAATTTCCAACCATGTATATGACTTACTAGCAATACTTTGGCCACCTGATGCAAAGAGCCGACTCACTGGAAAAGACCCTGATGCTGGGAAAGATTGAAGGTGGGAGGAGAAGGGGACGACAGAGGATGAAATGGTTGGATGGCATCAGCGACTCCATGGACATGAGTTGAGCAAACTCAGGGAGACGGTGAAGGAAGGGTAGCAGTTCTGCAGTCCATGGGGTTGTAGAGAGTCAAACATGACTGAGCGATTGAACAACAACAGCAATCCCTTCTGGGAGGGGAGGGATGTTTGAGTTTTCCCCAGGGATCAGTGGTGGGCTTTATGCCTTTGCTTCTTTTTTAAATTATTTATTTGGCAGCATTGGGTCTTAATTGCAGCACACAAGATCTTCGTTGCATCATGCAGGATCTTTTGTTGCATTGCAGAGATTCTTTAGTTTTGGTGTGCAGATTTAGTTTACTTTGCAGCACGTGGGGTCATTGTTCCCTGACCAGGGATCAAACCTGTGTCCCCTACATTGTAAGGCAGATTCTTGACCTTTGGACTACCAGGAAGTCTCTTTCCCAGCATCAGGGTCTTTTCCAGTGAGGGGGCTTTTCACATCAGGGGCTAAAATATAACCCAGTAGGTGTGGCCATTCTTATGGGAGAGGAAAAATGTCGTTTCCAGCATTCTCTAACCGGTGGCCAACACCAACTTCCGTTATGAACTATAACTACACTTGTTTTTGTACAGCCTGCCAGGTAAGAATGAGTTTTACAGCTTAAGTCAAAGGGTCTTACCTGAAAGATTGAGTTTACTCAGAAACCTGAAGAACCAGTTTTTGGAAGACACCCTGAGGCTGGGAAAGATTGAAGGCAGGCGGAGGAGGGGACAGAGGACGGATGGGATGGACATGAGTTTGAGCAAGCTCTGGGAGTTGGTGAGGGACTGGGAAGCCTGCCATGCTGCAGTCCGTGGGGTCACAAAGAGTCGGACACGACTGAGCGACTGAACAACAGCAACCTGGAAGACTGAGTTTACTCAGAAACCTGAAGAACCAGTTTTTGCTTTAAAACAAGTGTGATTGGGAATAGAAGGCAAAACTGATACAGCTGATACAGATGAAGCGCAATTTAAAGGCCTTTCCTGGTTGCTAAAGCCTTCTCCAGGGGAGTGTGAGGTATTTTGTGAACATCTGGCAGCTGTAACTCCTGGTCACCTAGGACTCTTCCTGTGGTCTCCAGGATTTGCTTCCTGAACGTTCCCACCCTACAGACCTGGTAACTTCTGGCCCTTTCCAGCACCAGGATCATCTACACAGTTTTGGGGGCCAGATATAAGATGAAAATGCCAGACCCCTTGTTCAGAAGTTCTGATTAATTCTAAGATGCAACAGCAAATTATCAAACAGGGGCAGGCCTCTTGTGAGCAAGGGTCAGTCTGACAATGGACAGCACGCTGAGAAAGCCGCCCCGCCACCTCCCTGACTCGAACCAGACCTGCCCCCAGCTCTCCTAGCCTCCCTCCATGGTCCACCCTCTCCCAAGCCTGAAGCACAGAGCTGTGTGCTCGCTGCTCTCAGACTCAGCCCACCAGATGGTCCTCCCTCCTGTCCTAAGGGACACTAGAGTCTGACCAGTCCAGAGACATCATGGGTGGACTTCTCACTTCACCAAACGCTCTCATCCTAGGCCTCACGTCTCTCCTCCCTGTCTGCCTGTCCATCTGTCTAGGCCCTTCGTGATCCTGGTTGCACATGGCCTCAGCCACCCGTGTTGTGGGTCACTCTTGTCTCCTATGGCTGTGATTGTAAGACTCCACGGAGCCCTGGGATAACTGCAGGGTGACCCCAGGAAAATTCTGAAGGATGGCTCAAAATGTTGTTCTGTCAAAGAAAAAAAACTTATTTCTGACACTTGACAAAGAACAGCAAAGCCTTTATTTATGCCCTGGTGACAGCCGTAGGGAGCCCTGCCGGGGTTTTGCGGCAGGAGAGGGGGCTTGGGCTCCGCACCAGCGACCACGAAGGAAGGTGGGGATTTGCAGCCAGGGCGCAGGGTTGGGGCTGCAGGGGGCGGAACATTTCTGAGAAAATGTCCAGCCTAGGTGGGTGGGGGCAGGGGTCCTGGCTAAACCATCCTGACAGGACTCTTGCTGCAGGCAGGCAGGGTGGTCAGACCTCACGGGGGGGGAGGTGGACATGGAAGATGGGGAACCTGATCAGAAGTCTCCGGGGTCCCGTACCCAGGGTGGGGGCTCCTGGTCCAAGTGACTGAACAAGACTCTGGCTCAAATCCGACCAGGCAGAGTTGAGCCCTGAACCCTCGGGGTCAGGGCCACACGGAGAGGACAGCTCAGAGGCGGCCTGTGGAGGGGAGACCTGGCGGGCGGGCGGCAGCCGCTCCCCCGGGCTCTGCTCTGCCCGCCCCTGCCCATGTCACCTGAAGCAAAGGGCTCTCTCCTGGAGGAAGCTTGGGGACCTGTCTCTCTCTCAGAGCCACCACTCAGTCCGAGTCTGAGGGGAGCCCAGTTGAGGCCATTCTGCGTCGTGTTAGTCGCTCAGTCGTGTCCAACTCCTTGTGACCGCATGGACTGTAGCCCCCCAGGCTCCTCTGTCCATAGGATTCTCCAGGAAAGAACACTGGAGTGGGTGGCCATTCCCTTCTCCGGGGGAATCTTCCTGACCCAGGGGTCGAACCCAGGTCTCCTGCATTGCAGGCAGATTCTTTACCGTGTTAGTCACCAAGGCAAATCCACCAGGGCATTTCTGGATAAGAATAGCATTCCCTGCTAGCACTTCAAGGCTGCCGGTGGGTCCCAGCACCAGTGACAGCAAGGCTGGACCCACGGTGAGAGAGGGAAGACAGAGGTCACCGCAGGTCACCTGTGGCGCCTTCTGACCCTGATCCTTTCAGGCAGATCCGAAGGAAGGAAGGGTCTTTGGCGGACACTGTCTGAGGGTAGCGGTGCTCCTTTTAAGACAGGCTTCCTTTTTCCACTTCATGGGAATCAAAGCTGCTGCAGAGGCGCAGCATCCCCGGAGCCTGGGAAGGCTGTCCTGCCAGCTGGACGTGCTGCCGGGCGCCTCCCTTCCCTACCCCCTGCCTCCTTCACACCCTGGAGTCCTGCCGGCACCTCCATAGCAGGTACTTAAAACCCTCTGCCCCAATTTTTGCTGCAAGTCA
Source organism: Okapia johnstoni (assembly GCA_024291935.2). Lineage (NCBI taxonomy): Eukaryota > Metazoa > Chordata > Mammalia > Artiodactyla > Giraffidae > Okapia > Okapia johnstoni. The sequence goes on from CM044313.1 coordinate 104,284,488, forward strand.
TACCGTGTTTCACTGTTTTATTGAGACAGTGATGGTTCCACTCCCTTATGTGCCTTCCCTAGGGCCTCACCTTCCCTCCACCCTCTTCAGAGTCTGTGCTCTGAGCTGAGGTTTGGTCCTCACAGGCCCCACTAGCCTGGCCTGTATCCTTGAGTGCTCGGAGGACCGACTCTGGGAACAACCTGTTTCTGTGATGTCTGTTATCGCTGTGACCCCTGTGCACTTAACATCCTTCTTGCCACCATTTAAACGGACCCATCCTTGCTAATATAACCAGAACCTCTCCTAAACTGGCATGTGTGTTCAACAGTGTTTCACCATCATCTTTTCATAGTTATTCAATATGAGGTCTGGTGAGCCCCACTCGAGGTTTGACACAACACTGACCCTTGGTGTCCTCAGTCCCATCCCGGGAAGTGTCTGGACACACCTGTGAGCTTGCCTCTAGGCCTGTGTCCCTGCTGGGCCCTGCTCTGAGGGCCACTGGGCGTCAGCCTCACACACTGCAAATTCTCACTCCACGTCCAAGTCTCCCAGCCTCACCAGCTGCTCTCTTGTTTCGTTGCTGAGTCATGTCCAACTCTCTGTGACCCCACGGACTGCAGCCCTCCCAGCTTCCCTGTCCATCACCATCTCCCAGAGTTCGCTCAAACTCCTGTCCGTTGAGTGGGTGATGCCATCCAACCATCTCATCCTCTGTCACCTCCTTCTCCTCCTGCCCTCAATCTTTCCCAGCATCAGGGTCTTTTCCAGTGAGTCAGCTCTTTGCATCAAGTGGCCAAAGTATTGGAGCTTCGGCTTCAGCAACCCTAGGACTGGGTAATTCTGGAGAGTTGTGGTGGTGGTGCCTTCCTGTGCACCTCAGGATATTAAACAGCAGACTGCAAGCTGTGTACCAGATGCCAGGAGCCCCTCACCCTCTGTCACCATTGTGAAAACCAAAACTCTCTCCAGACCCTGCTCACATCCCCAGGGTAGAGGTGGGAGGTACAAAACCACCCCTCTTTGAGAACCACTGCACTGCCTCATGGAAGTTGCGTCTTTAATTTTCTTGGTGGCTGGAAGGGAAAAACGTCGAGGTGAGGGAGCAATTTCTTAAAGACGGAGGATGCGCATCTCAGCTCAGAGTCCTCAGCGTGCACCGCTTTCCTTTGTCGCAACTGCTGGTCACTGTTTCCCCCTTCACTAGCGTCTTACTGGGGTCCAGACACCCTCTCCCCTGGACGCTCCCCATTCCACAGGCTGCTCCTCCTCTGTCTCTTACTGGCCCCCCAGGCTGCCCCTTGCAGGGTATCAGTGTGGGCAGACCTAGAGTGGTCTGCCTCCTCCCCTCCCTCCGCATTCGCTCCGGGAGCGGTGAACTCCTCCGTCTGCCTCGGCTGACACCAGGCTGCCTGGTCCGCTGGCCTGAACTCTACAAGAGCAGGTCCCCCGCCTCTGTGTGCTCTCCCGCAGCCGGGAAGAGGCATCCTGACCATCCCGCCTGGTTACAGGCCCAAAGTTGAGGAGGTCCCTTCCCTCTTCTCCTCTCTCCCACACATCCAGCTCGCAGGCAGCCAGGCAGTCCAAGCACGTGCAGCTCCCGTCATGCCCACCACCCTCCTCCACGCCTGTCCCGTTTACTCATCCCAGCAGTGCTTTGACACACAAGTCGTCCCAGATTCCCCAGCGGACAGGGAAAGAGTGAAGTCCCAGCCGACCTTCCTGCCTCTGTGTTCTCACTGTCCCCCACCCCTCCCAGACTTGCCCACCGGCTCCAGGCACCTCCAACCCCCTTCAAGAGACCCTTCCTTCCCCTCATCATCTGTTGGCCCCCTCCCTCACCTCATTCACATCTCTGCTGCAGCCCCCTTCCCAAGTGGAGGGTCTGCCTGGGGGGCTGTCCAGGCCAGCTTGGCTGCCAGTCTTCCGAGCTCTCGTCACCGCCTGGCGTGACCTGCCTGTGTGCTGATGGCTTCACTCAGCTAGAACTGGCGCTTAGTGGAGGAGAAGCACTTTGTATTCATCCCGGGTCCCCAGCACCTAGAGCACGCCTCATGTGGGCAGTTATTCAACAGGTCTCATCGTGGAAAGAGTTAATGAGTGATGGATTAGCAATTAGCTAATCACTAATTAACAGTCCTGAATATTCACTGGAAGGACTGATGCTGAAGCTGAAACTCCCATACTCTGGCCACCTGATGCAAAGAACTGACTCATTTAAACAGACCCTGATGCTGGGCAAGATCGAAGGTAGGAGGAGAAGAGGACGACAGAGGATGAGATGGTTGGATGGCATCACTGACTCGATGGACCTGAGTTTGAGTAAACTCCAGGAGTTGGTGATGGACAGGGAGGCCTTGCGTGCTGCAGTCCATGGGGTCGCAAAGAGTCTGACACAACTGAGCAACTGAACTGAACTGAACAGAATTAACAAATGAGTGATTAATTAACAAATATCTGGATTAAAAAATATAGGTTAGTGAGATTAAAAACCAGGAACTCCACACTTGTGCTCCATGACATTCACCTGAATGAGCTGAAAACGCAAGTCAGCACATGGATATTTGTAACAGTTTTGTTCATAATTGCTGAGACTTGAAAGCAACTCAGATGACCTTCAGTAGGTGCACAAATAGATAAACTGTGGTCCATCCAGTCAATGGGATACTATTCAGTACTAAAAAAAATGCACACTAAGCCATGAAAAGACATCAGTTCAGTTCAGTCACTGTCATGTCCAACTCTTTGAGACTCTATGGACTGCAGCACACCAGGCTTCCCTGTTCATCACCAACTCTTGGAGCTTTCTCAAACTCGTGTCCATCGAGTTAGTGATGCCCTCCAACCATCTCATCCTCTGTCATCCCCTTCTCCTCCTGCCTTCAATCTTTCCCAGCATCAGGGTTTATGAAAAGATATGGAGGAAACAAGTGCACATGACGAAGTGAAAGAAGCCAATGTTAGTGGGCTACATCCTGTATGATTCTGACTCTTGAGACATTCCAGAAAAGGCAAACTATGCAGACAATAAAGGCTTCCCTGGTGGTGCTAATGGTAAAGAATCGGCCTGCCAATGCAGAAAACTTAAGACATGCTGGTTTGATCCCTGGGTTGGGAAGATCTGCCAGAAGACGGCATGGCAACCCACTCCAGCATTCTAGCCTGGAGAATTCCATGAACAGAGGAACCCAGCCGGTTATGGTCCATAGGATCACAAAGAGTCAGACACTACTGAAGTGACTTAGCACACATGCATGGAGACAGTAAAAAGATTGTGGTTTCCAGGGCTTGGGGAGAGGGGAAGTGAACAGGTGGAGCACAAAGGATTTTTAGAGCAGGGAAAATTTTTTTCTGTGTTATAGGATAATAATGGTCAGATGTCTTATGTTTGTCCAAATCCATAGGCCGTTCATCACCAAGAGTGAACACTTGCATAAACTATGGACTTTCGGTGATGATGATTCATCAGTGTGGCTTCATCAGTTATAACAAATGTACCACATGGAGGGAGATGTTGGCAATGGGGAAGGCTGTGGGGGGGCAGGGGGGCAGGGGATACATCTGTACTTACCACTCTGTTTTGCAGAGAACTTAAAATGTCTAAAAATTAAAATTTAATATATATGTGTGTGGATATATATATATATATATATATATATATATATATATATATATATATGCAAGAAGTTTCAGGCAGTGGGACTCACAATAAGTCTCCGAGTCAGGGACTCTGGAATGCAGTGAGCCAGGGGCCAGTGATCCTGATTAATTGAAGTCAGGGTGGGGGCGCAGACCAGACCATACAGAGTCTGGTAAGCCAGAGTAGAAGTGCTTTAGATTTGAAGTGCAATTGTCAGCCACTGGGCTTTCCTGGTGGCTCAGATGGTAAAGATGTCAAGTTGCTTCAGTCGTGTCCGACTCTTTGAGACTCTGGACTATAGCTTGCCAGGCTCCTCTGTCCATGGGATTCTCCGGGCAAGAATATTGGAGTGGACTGCCATGCCCTCCTCCAGGGGATCTTTCCGACCCAGGGATCGAACCTGCATCTCTTAGGTCCCCTGCACTGGCAGGTGGTCTCTTTACTACTAGTCCCACCTGAGAAGCCCTCTGAAAACACAGATGGTAAAGAGTCTGACTGGAATTCAGGAGACGTGTATTCAGTCCCTGGATAGGGAAGATCCCCTGCAGAGGGGAATAGCAGCCCACTCCATGGGCAGTCATCCAGTTCAGTTCAGTCGCTCAGTTGTGTCTGACTCTGCAACTCCATGGACTGCAGCACACCAGGCCTCCCTGTCCATCATCAACTCCAGGAGCCTGCTCAAACTCGTGTTCATTGAGTCGGTGGTGCCATCCAACCATCTCATCCTCTGTTGTTCCCTTCTCCTCCTGCCTTAAATCTTTCCTAGCATCAGGGTCTTTTCCAGTGAGTCAGTTCTTCACATCAAGTGGCCAAAGTATTGGAGCTTCAGCTTCAACATCAGTCCTTCCAATGAATATTCAGGGCTATTTTCCTTTAGGATTGATTGGTTTGATCTCCTTTTAGTCCAAGGGACTCTCAAGAGCCTTCTCCAACACCACAGTTCAAAAGTATCAATTCTTCAGCACTCAGCTTTCTTTATGATACAACTCTCACATCCATACATGACTACTGGAAAAACCATAGCTTTGAGTAGGCAGCCATTAAAATTTTAAGAAACAGAGTGGCCTGATAAGATTTACATTAAAAACATTTCATTCTGGCTGTCAAATGGAAATAGCTTAGGAGACTGGGTGTCCTTTCCTGATTTGGGAAAGAGTAATCAGCTTTGGGCAGAGAATCAAGTAAGTGTTCCTCTAAAGATGCATGTAACTTAAGAAGTTGTTTATGGCTTTCACAAGAGAGATCACACAATAAAATTATCTGGACCTGTGAATGACAAAATGATTTTTGAAAGTAATATTTTGAGTTTCTTACTGGCCTTTAAGTGGCTTCCCTGGTGGATGAGCAATAAAGAATCCACCTGCCAATGCAGGAGACATGGTTAAATCCCTGGGTTAGGAAGATCTGGAGAAAGAAATGGCTACCCACTCCAGTATTCTGGTCTGCGAAATCCTATGGGCAGAGGAGCCTGGTGGGCTACAGTTCATGGGGTCATAAAAGAGTCAAACACGACTTGGCAACTAAACAGCTACAACAAACTGGCCTTAAGAAGCCATAATTCTCAAAACTTGCTTATTTCTGAAACTGGGGGTCCAGATTGTGGGTTGGGATGGTTTTATTCTAAGATCATGAGAATACAGCACATTCTGTAATTCATCCAGGCAGGAAAGGATTGCCAAGGAGGGGAAAAAATATATATCTTTCATTTAGAATAAATGTTGAGCAATTGTTTGAATTTTAGATAAAATGATACCAAACATCTTTGGCCAGAAATTTTCCTTTGGCCTCATCCTCAAGCCCTGACATAAAGAAAAATGGTGCTAAACTTTAACAATACATTCCAGATATATGGTAGATGCTCCAAGTCTGGGAGATAATCATTCAACATATACTAGAGTGAAAAAAATAGCTACATGTTCTTCCTTAAGAAAAAATAGGAAAGTGTGAACTCCAAATGCCTTTAGGACATATCCTATTGAATTGGTTGTCATATTTTGAATTCCTAGTTAAAAAAGAACTTTTGTAGCCAGTGAGGAACATTATAGCTTTTGAGGAAAAAAATTAAATATCTGTTTAAGCATAGGTTGAAATTTCTTTGAAAATTCAGAAGTAAGATCTGACAAGGACTGTTGTGCAGACAGATTACATCCTATCTAACTCTGGAAGTAGAAGTTGCAGACTGTCAAGTCTATCCTTGTTCTCAAGAACTAGGACATCTAGTTTTTGTGGAAGGCAAGAGGCAAGGAGAGGGATGATGCTTCCTTTTTCTTTGCAAAAAATATTAACAATCCCTTGGACTACAAGGAGATCAAACCAGTCTGTTCAGTTCTTTCGCTCAGTCATGTCTGACTCTTTGTGACTCCATGGACTGCAGCACACCAGGCTTTCCTGTCCATCACCAACTCCTGGAGCTTGCACCAGTCAACCCTAAAGGAAATCAACCCTGAATATTCATTGGAAGGACTGATGTTGAAGCTGAAGCTGCAATACTTTGGCTGCATGATACAAAGAACCGACTCATTGGAAAAGACCTTTATGCTGGGAAAGATTGAAGGCAGGAGGAGGGGACAACAGAGGATGAGATGGTTGGATGACATCACCGACTCAGTAGGCGTGAGTTTGAGTAAACTCAGAGAGAGTGAAAGATGGAAGCCTGGCGTGCTGCAGTCCATGGGGTCACAAAGAGTCAGACGCAAGTTATCGACTGAACAACAGCAAACAAACTACTCAGGGGGCCTTTCAAGCAGGCAAAGTGATTCAGTGGAAGTGTTGAAAGTTAGTTGTGTCTGACTTTCCAACTGCGTGGACTGTAGCTCACCGGGCTCCTCTGTCCCTGGGATTCTCCAGGCAAGGATACTGAAGTGGGGTGCCATTTCCTTTTCCAGAGGATCTTCCCAACGCAGGGATCGAACCCAGGTCTCCTGCATTACAGGCAGGTTCGTTACCATCTGAGCCAAATGATTCAAGGCTCCGCTAAAGCCAGGTAACTCTGTCACTTAGGAATGATTCAGTTGTAAGGAACAGGAAATGTAATCTCATTCGACTTTTAAAGGAAGGTCTTGGCTCCTGTTAACTGATCTGATCCAGGATTAGGAGACCTGATCTTTTACCTCTGTCAGTGATTAGACAGGCCCTCCCTGCCCAGCCACGTGGTAGAACGTATCCTCAGGATTCTCGTGCACTAGGAGGGAAGTTCCTGCTCCTACAAACAAAGCCTTGGCTCCCTAGGGTCAGGTGCACATACCTGAACCAGCCTCTGTGGCTGGGAGAAGCTTAGGTCTGGGTCACGCGCCTTGCTGGACAGCCAGGCAGCTGCCCACCCCATGGGGTATGGGGTTGTTCATTTGCTCAGTCATACCCAACTCTGCGACCCCGTGGACTGCAGCCCACCAGACTTCCTGTCCTTCACCAGCTCCTGGAGCTTGCTCAAACTCATGTCCATCGAGTCAGTGATGCCATCTGACCATCTCATCCTCTGCTGCTTCCTCTCCTCCTGCCCTCAGCCTTTCCCAGCATCAGGGAGTGACCATGGCATGTGGGGCCAGATACTGAAATGAACTCAGATGCTTCTACACATATGAGAAGACTGAATGCTAACTGTCCACCCCCCCAGCACAGGTGGCGATTCTGGGGGACTCTGACTGCACTGCCCTCCGCGGGTTCGCACTTTGTGGACAGGACTGGGATGTAACCTCCCGGGTGGGCAGTGACTCCTTTTATTCCTCAGGTGACTAACTGTAACAGGGGCTTTAGTAAAAGGAAACCAGGTTTGAAAGGATGATTATGAAAGCAGATTTTTTTCATCTGTTCATTTATTGGGTGTATCTTGGGGGGCACTCCTCCTCTGTGGCAGGCACTGTGTGTTGCTCTGGGATAAGGAGATGCAGGCTCATCTTACCTTGTCCCAGGAGCTCACCTCTGGGTCACATAATTGAGAGTTAGGAGGTAAGAGTGCCTGTCATTGAAACCATACAAGAAAAAGAAGGAAGTCCTGAAAAAGCCCAATGGTCAAATAGCATTGGGAAATTGAGTTATACCTGGATATTTATTTCAAGAGGCTTATATGAACATCAAATAAAAACCAAGGGCTTGGCCTTTTACAGGCAATTATTTTTAAAGGATAAGCGAAAATGGTTGCTCAGCACTTGTTTAGCTGACTGCCCAACAATGATTAGTTGTTCAGATTAAGAAGCTATAAACCAGGACACCAAAACTTACATCATGGCGATTTAATCAGATTGTAGACGAAGCAGTAGAGAAGAAAATAGCAAAATTCTCCAGTGGTCCCGCATTTGCAAATCTTTATCTGGAGTTGAGAGAAAAATGATACATATAGGAAATAAATTTAAATCCCATGCAAGGAAATGGATTGTGTAAAATGATAGTAGATGCTGTTTGTTTACAGGTGACTTCACGTGGTAGAAAGAGGTGATTGGCGATCACATCCTCTCGTGATCTCCCCAGTGTGTCTTTCGCAGATTAGAGGGTCTAGAAAGCTAACACGACTGTGCGTGTACGTCCTTGCAGCTAGGCTGATGGATGTGAATTAGTGTCTGCCAATTAAAAGTGGTCACAAGTGTTTCAGAAAAAGGAAGCAAAGGGGAGGTCATGTTTCTGCTGCTGTGACCGGGTAAGGTTTGATTTTTTATTTTTCTCCAGCAGTATTCCAGGATGCTGTGACTAGTTTCTTAGCTGTTGAGAACCCTTTGCAGCAGTGGTGGCTGGAACATCTTTGGACCGCTAGGAATAGAGGGCCCTGGATACACCAGGTTGACACTGTCCCTCTGACCCCACACCTTCCCCACTGGGCCCAGGTGGCCGCTCCTGGTGGGTCTGGGCCCGCGGTGCACTGGGCATTCCTGGAGGCCCACCCAGCCTGGAGACACTTTTCCAATTCAGTGTGCAACAGCTCTGTGGATTCGTTGCGTTAAATCCTTTCGTGCTTAAAATAGGTGCAGTGTCTTTTAGTCCTTGCCATTTAATTCTCACTCATCCAGAAGTTGGCAGCCAAAGTTGTCATAGGCAACAGACCCCGGGGGACTGAGACGGTGAGATGATCTGTCAGTGGAATCTGAGGGCAGTGAGGATTCAGTCACTGTGACAGAAACTGGACCTGTGTGGCAGAGTAGTAGGAAAAGCTACATAAATTCTCACCCAAAGTGTCCAGGAGTAAGGAGCCTTTTAAAAGCGAGACACTGGGGGGCCGAGCGGCTGCTCCAACCTCGCGTCAAGAATGAGGAGCATAAGGTGGGTGGGTGGGCTGGCAGCTTGTGGCTCAACTGAAGATTTCAAAGAAAGTGTTAAGCCCGGGTTTTTACATTCTCTGCTGTAGGCACAGTCAGACATGGAGCTCCTAAGTCTGACAGATGGAGCTTCTTCCTGGTAGTCGTGGACATGGCCAAAACGAGTCAGCTGAATTCAAAGCCTTGCTAGAGCTCCTTTGAAATACAGGAGACTGTTTGGTTAAGAGTTAGAACTGGAGGACTTCGGTCGGGAGATTTCCTTGCTAAGAGAACTTTCTCCTTCTTTGTCTGACGAGGGCAATCTTATCAACATCTGACATAGTTTCCTGGAAAGGAATGCTGGGTCTCTCCTTGCCTGTTCCTACCTCCTCGACGCCCCTAGACCTGTAATTAGAATCAGATCCCCACATGCTTCAGAGGCAAAGAATAGAATCTGACTCAGGAAGAGAAGACATACTTATCGAAAGAATTATCATTTGTTTATGCAGTCAGCCTTCTGTATCCGTGGATTTCACATCCATGCATTCAACCAACCACAAATTGAAAATATTTGGAAAAAAATTCTAGAAATTACCTAAAAGCAAAACTTGTGCCACTCACTTGCAGCTGTGTACATAGTATTTGCATTATATTTAGAGCTCATTGCATAGAATTTACAGTATACTTACAATGATTTACATTGTATCAGGTATTACATCTAGAGATGATTTAAAGTACGCTGGAAGATGTCTGTAGCTTATATGGCAAATGCTAGACCATTTTACGTAGGAGACTTGAACATCCATAGATGCTCCTGTATCCTGGGAGGGGTCTTGGAACCAATTCCTCTTGGATATGCAGGAAGTGTTACTCAATCAGTCATGTTCAACTCTTTGTGACCCCATGGACTGTAGCTCTCCAGGCTCCTTTGTCCATGGAATTCCCCAGGCGAGAATACTGGAGTGGGTTGCCATTCCCTTTTCCAGGGGATCTTCCCGACCCAGGGATCAAACCCGGGTCTCCTGCATTGCGAGCGGATTCTTTACGGTCTGAGCCAGGGGTAAAGGGAAGAGAAGGGTTAGATATCTAGGAAGGATTGTATTTAATTACATGAGAAGCCTGGGTAATATATTTTGGAATAGTTTGGCAACATGCTAAATAAACTAGAGTAAAAGGAATATATCTTTAGTTTGGGCAAAATGTATCAGATGTTCTAGTCTCTCACTTTTGATCTGTGTCAACGTTTTCATTCTCTGACAATTAGTCATAGGAAATTTGAGTATCTTACCCTCTCCTATAGGGACAGAGGAGCCTGGCAGGCTACAGTCCATGGGGTCGCAATGAGTTGTACATGACTTAGCAACTAAACTACCACCACCGCCATCATCCCTTAGAGTACAATATTTATTCAATTTGTTGATGGCATTGTGCTCATTGAACTTGGGGAGCCAGAAATATCCTACCGAGTGTAACAGCAGCCAAGATAGAACTGATGAAAAGTGCCAGGGGTCACCACCAGCAATGAACTTGTTGCAGGTCCACATACAGCCCTACATGGGAGGGTATAGCACAGTTTGTGGGTGTTTGAGACTCTACCACAGAGAAAGAAGCTCAGGGCTTGGTCAGACTCTTTTTTTTTTTTTTTTTTTGAGGAAGAATACACTACATGTGCGTATTTTGGGGGAGCACTTGTAGGAAGTAGACTCCCTTATATTCTGTCTCAGTGCCTCTGCTCCAGACCCCTGGACCCCTCAATGCAACCTTGACCCATTTATTTGAGTAACCTGAAAGACAACCAACTTTAGAGGAATACAAAGCAGGAGAAGGCAAGATGCTCTGATACCTGGCTGCCTAGCAGACACAGAAGGACTGAGCAAATGTGTCGTCAAACCTACCGCAGACCTTCCTAGAGGAACTGGTGAGGCCCTTAGACTTTTGGCACAAAAAGTAATGCCTTTTATGGAAACTGTTGTTCACTCACTAAGTCGTGTCTGACCCTTTGCGACCCCATAGATGGCAGCACGCCAGGCTTCCCTGTCCCTCACTATCTCCCAGAGCTTGCTCAAACACATGTCCATTGAGTCGGTGATGCCATCCAACCACCTCATCCTCTGTCACCCCCTTTTCCTCCTGCCCTCAATCTTTCCCAGCATCAGGGTCTTTTTCAATGAGTCAGCTCATCACATCAGGTGGTCAAAGTATAAGAGAATCAGCACAGTGGTTTTTCTAAAATATCTCTTCATTGCTGCAGGATCCCAGAAGAGATCGTGGGACACTGTATGTCCTTATGATCTCACTGATTCGGTCATGAAGTGTGGCTTCCAGAACAGCACTGGGTCAAAGGGAGATGACATCAGCTTGAGCATTAGCAGGCCTTGAAGGTCAATTAAAATTGCAAAAACCTTAACCCTAATTAGTAGAGGGTCGGGCATGGTGTGCCAGGAACAGCCCAGGATGGATCTTTGTCGATGACATCTCCTCTCAGGTTTGCTCCTGTTGATGTAGAGTCACGGGAGTTTCTCCCTAGGGTGGAAATCAAGCAGTTCATGTAACGTCTCATTTTTATTGGAAGGAGCTATGGCCGCAGGCATAGAGCTTAACTGATCCATGGGAAGTCGAGGGAGTTTGGCTGCTCAGCGACTTGGAAGGAATGAGATTGGAGACCTGGGGACAAGGGGTCTGGAGCAGAGGCACTTCTACAGAATATATTTCTTACAAGTGCTCCCCGAAAGTTTTCAGTAACCAGGTAGCCCAGATGACCTACCTGTGGTGATCGGTTACCCTCTCCCCACACCACCTTGGCAAGTTGGCTGTGATGTCTTTGGTGAAGATGAATAATAGCCCGGGCTTTCCTTCACAAAGCTGACCTGTCAGCCTGCCACGGGCCTTGCCGGCCAAGAGCTGACAGGGCTGAGTGTCAGAAACAGTGTCATTCCATGGGGAGTGAGAAATGAAATGCTGCCCGCCATATCAGGAAACAAAGGATGTAAGAGCCATCAGCGCTTGCCGCCCCCCCACGGGGAGCCCTGAGGGAACTCAGGATGGAAACGAGGACAACTGCCGGTCATCATCACACGGAATCCACCACCACACCCCGTCCACCGGGCAGCCTGAGGAGGCTCAGGACGAGAAAGCTCGGGGTATTGACCCCAGGCAGCTGAGGTGCAGATCAAAGGACTGGTTTCAGCGAGCCCAGACTCTTGCATCTTCTATACAAAGGAAAGCACTAAATTCCTTAACCTGAGATGTCTGGCTTCCTTTAATTAACAATAAGCTTTTGATGTTCAGACTGCCTGCCCCTTGTAAAACTTCTATGGAACCTGGAAACCCCCTTCAGGTGGGAGAAGTTAACCGTTCACCATGGTACACTGCCCACAAGCACACAGACCCCAGACCAGTTGGAACCTGAAGGTTGAAGATGCTGACTCATACTTACCTTACCATCAGCCAATCAGAAAAATGCTCACAAGCTGATCATGTCCTCTTTGAAGCATTACTATAAAACCCCACACTCACCCCTCTGGTGGGGACATGCCATTTTCAGGGCTTTAGTCCATTGTGGCCCCCTTTGCCTGGTGAAGCAATAAAGCTATATTTCCTATTTCACTCAAATCTCTGTCTCCAAGATTTAATTCGGTATTGGGATGCAGAGGCGAGATTTGACTTCAGCATCCCTGTAGGGTTATGCGGTCTTCCCTTCCTACCCAAACGTCCACATGCAGCTGGATGTTCAAAATGCTGGAATAGTCTATTAAGTACCCAGACAAGACATCCATCAAGGGGCATTACTGAAGTGGGAGTAATGTGAGAGTGGGTGATGCCCTGTAGAATGCAGCGTTTGCTTTGAAACGGTGACTGATATTTGGTGCTATTTCCCCAAAGGCAAAAATACATGTACCCCAGACCCTTGGAGGTAGGGCTGGGTCCTTCTGTTGTTACCCATAATGACCATCGCACAAAATTGCTTCCTGCTCCCCCAACTTTCAGATTTCCTTGTTTAAAGGTTTTCATTCCCAGGTAAGAAATGCTGAAACCCAGTATCCTCAGGGACAGCTCTTAGAATTGCCGAGCCAGTGGCAAAGGCTAATGGAAAATTCAATCGACCGGCCGAAACAGGACCCCAAGGGGCTCAAGTCCGCTAAGAGTAAAGGTTCGATTGACCAGGCAAGTAGCTGAAGTATTTTCTGAGTGGAGAAAAGGAAGTAATTTGTAAATAATTGCATAAATAGAAATAATGTCTATGGCTTTGTGCCCACCTGTAGGAGTGAGCCCCACAGTAAAGACCAATGTTCCTTTCCTGTCCTGTAAAGGTGGCTTAGTCAAGTCCCTTCTCCACTGCTTACTTTTCTCTTTTTATTTTACACATGCCGTGTTGGCCACGGTCAGCGTCTCAGTCTCTGGTTGCAGACGGGGAGACTGTGACTCCTGAGGACTTGGTCCAATGACAGGCATGTTGATGGACAAGAGTGTGGATCTCTCCTCTTTTGCAGAGAAGATGGAGCTACTTTTCATTTGTATGAAGAATAAATCCATTATGTTGGGCAGGAGCTTCTTGTCCTCTGGTGTCTTAGTGGATTTGCCATGGCGGGGGGTGGGTGGGCACAGGTCCCGGGCTGCTGGAATGGGTTGCTGTGGCACATTTGGAGTGCCGCTCTCAACGTCCACTCCAAACCCCAGCTGTGTCTTCCCAGGGGGCCGAGGTTGGGACAATGTTTCTCTGCCTCCTCTCCAGTTATGGTCTGGGTGAAACTGACTTCTGAGAAGCAGCTGTCTTCCCAGGACCACTGCCAGGCAGAAGGGCAGAGAGTTTGCCTTGCTGCCGCCGTGGCCACATCAGCTGACACTTGGGACCAAAATACTGGCCTCTGCAGCCGTGGTCCACTGTCTAGACCCTCACTTACTGCACCTGCAGGGTGAGTCTTCTGGGGCCTGGAACACAGACAAGGCCACAGGTTCCTGAGGTCACTGATTCCATCACGATTCCCCCAGTCCTCTTTGTCATGGAAGTGCAAGTCAGAAAGTACTTCGAGTTATTCCCTGGGCCCCGTCGGTGTGCAGACCCCTTCTCCTTTTGACCCTACTGGAAGCACGTGACCCGCTGCACTAAATCCCTTTTCGTTTAAAATACCTAGTGATTCTTGGGGACCTCCTGGTGGTCCAGTGGCTAAGACTCCACACTCCCAATGCAGGGGGACTGGGTTTAGTCCTTGGCTAGGGATATAGATCTTCCTGGGTGGCTCAGCAGGTAAAAATCTGCCTGCAAGGCAGGAGACATGGGTTTGATCCTTGGGTTGAGAAGATCCCCTGGAGGAGGAAATAACAACTTACTCCAGTACTTTTGCTCGAGAAATCCCAGGACAGAAGAGCCTGGTAGGCTACAGTCCACAGGATTGCAAAGAGTCAGGCACAACTGAGAGACTGAGCATGCACGCGTTAATCATGCTTGCAGGGAAATAGATCCCGCATGCTGCAATGACAACATCCCACGTGCCTCCACTAAGACACACAGTGCAACCATATACGTGGTTCTCAGCTACTAAGTCATGTCCGACTCTCTGTGACCCCATGGACTGTAGAGCCCCCGGGGCTCCTCTGTGCCTGGGATTTCCCAGGCAAGAATACTGAAGCAGGGTACCATTTCCTCTTCCAGGGGATCTTCCTGACTCAGGGATGGAACTTGTGTCTCCTGCATTGGCAGGTGGATTCTTTACCATTCAGCCACCTGGGAAGTCTCAACCGTATAAATAAATAAGAATAAATATATTTAAAAGAAATACCGAGTGGTTCTTGGGTCTGGTTTGTTAGCCTGAGGGTTGACTTTGGAGGCAGAAGTGCAAACGGCCGGCACCGGGACTCCCAATTCCTGAGTGGTTCTTGGGTCTGGTTTGTTAGCCTGAGGGTTGACTTTGGAGGCAGAAGAGCAAACGGCCGGCACCCGGACTCCCAATTCCTGAGCTGGTCTCCCAGCCGTCTTTCTTGTTTTCCTCAAAGTCCCCCCCAGCTCGCAGTTCCCTCCCTCTTGTTCTGCTCCTCCTCACTGCCTCCACGTGGCTCACGCAGGCTCCACCATCACATGTTTACACGCAGATTACTGCCGACTCACACAGCCTCAGACGTCTCTTTCCACTCGTCTTTAACAGCATTGACGCGTTTGTTCTCTTAAGGCAGTTTAAAAAAAACACACACACGAATTATTCTCTTTCCCTAAGAGCTCTGTCACTAAGGTTACCTACAAGAAAAAGTCCAGGTGTCATAGAACGGGGTTCAAGCCTGCTCCCTGCCCCTCCCCGCACATTTCCCATACCTCCTCGAAGCTTTATGACCAGTTGGTACATTTAATCCCCCCGGGTCTCCCAGTCACGCCTTGTGCCCGCATGCCACACAACTCCCGTAACTTCAACTACCCAAATGCTGCCACCTTTGCTCTTCCGGCCAAGCCCGTCTCTTCCACGAGGAATCCCTGATTTATCTAGCTGGGGGGAATTGCTCTGTCCCGTAACTCCCACAGGACTTAGAATACAGCTGGGCCATGCCCTCCACCCCTCAGTGCCCATGCTGGGGCTGTTTTATCCTGGGTCTCTCTACGCTCGAACTGGAGGGTCCTCCTGCTTAGAAGTTCATGCTATCACCATCTTCCACAAAGCACATCACAATCTGTTCATAAGACGGACTTTAATCCATAACGACTTAACTGACCTCAACACTTGAAGATAATGGATGGGGACCTGACTCCCGCCGTCAGACTTGGAGGGTGACGTCGAATGCTTTATGTTCTAATAGCAACCCAGGCATGCATTGCATGTGTGCTGTAAAACATTTTTTTTTCAATGTGTGTTTTAGATTTTCTGCCCCCAAATGGAAGTATGTATATTGACTCACTTAACAGGAATCCTGCGAAATGCCGTGTTATTTGTGAAGTACGTTGTTTCTCATTGATAAGTAGCAACATGAAGAGAATAGTATCATTTACTTTATGAAGTGTGTTTAAGTCATAGGTCTGAAATCTGAGAAAAGTTAAAGTGTTGCAACAAATTTTAAACTTGACAAATACGATCCATTGTCTTTGAACCAAGTGGTACTAATTTGGCACAGAAAAAGGAAAAAAAAAAGAATCCTTATTGTTGCCAGTGTATATGTTTTCAATTCCCTTATCCAAAAGTCTCTCTCGTGCTTTTTGAGGGGAATTCCTTTTTCACACTAGGTTTGATGAAACTCCCATTTGTTACAGGAGTAGAGTGCATGATTTCCTCATCTAAATGTCTCCCCAGAAAAGTGAGGGTCCATGTTGGAAACAGCACGTTCACTCCACTTTGGTCTGCTGATCAAGCATGGACTGAGCACATCTACTCCAGGCTGGGCCTGGCTCTGGGGTGTGGGGATGGCCGGGTGAGCGCCCCCTGCGCTGGGATGCTCTGTCCCCAGCACATCACTAGCAGGACAGGGAGGTGCAGCTTTGGGGGGCGGGGCAGGGGTTTCTAGTAGATATTTAGGAACCATCATGGAGGAGATGAGCTTAGAATTCAGGGCTGGATGTTAAGAAAGGATTTTACCAGGAACAGAACCATTAGGGCCGGCGCATCTCCAAGGGAGGATACAGCTTTGGCCAAGTCACTGGGTATGAAAGTATCAGCTTTCTGAGCGGAGATGAGTAATAATAGCACGTGGCCAGAGGGAAGGCTGGTAGGGCCAAGTGAAGGAGGACAGAACGAGAGGTGGGTGGTGGGGTGTTTAGGTTACCAAAAACCCGTCTGGGCCCCAAGGATATTGTGTGTTGTTGAGAGTCAGGGAGGAGAAGGGTTTTGTCTAACTTGCTGGACTGAGAAAGGAAGACTTTCTCAGCTGGATTTCTTCTCTCCTCTGCAGGACAGACATAAAAGCACACACAGCATCACGATGCTGAACGCCGAGTTGCACAGGCGCCTCAGCACACATCAGATGTGCGCATTGTGCAAACCCCGCAGAGTCAACAGCAACCACCGCAGCAGCTTCTGAGGAATGCCAGGGGCAGCGTAGGGTCATGCAGAGACTCGTAGCCTTGGTACGTGGCCACTCACTGAGACGCCTTGGCCGAACTCTTTGTTATAGCCTCACGTTCTGGGAAACAAGCTCACTCAGAAGGAGGATGCAGATAGTGAAGTGCAGTTTATTACACCGGCGGGCCCAAGGCAGAGTCTCCTCTTAGCCAAGGACCCCGACCAGCATTTGTGAAAATCTTTTATACCCCCTGTGTACGCATCTGAACCCACCACCCCAATTTCCTTGTGACTTACATAAACAAAGGAAAGGTAAATACAATCACAATAACCCCATCATTCATGTGTTAGGTGTTGAAACAATCAATTATCAGTAAGCCCGAGGTGACAGAAAAAAATCTATGACCTGTCTGGAGGTAGGGGGATTAGGGATTAGTGTATGTTTTCTCTTAGGTGATGAGTAACCTGGATACAATCTTCAAGGTTCCCCTGTCCAGAGGGGGTCTTATCCTTCTATTGTCGTTTCCACAGGCACTAAGCACAGAGTTCAGAGTCCATTAGAGAGGTGGCCGAACACGATCAGCACGAACAGGCCTAAGATGGAGTCCAGGCCCCATGAATTCCTTCTTCACCTTGAGCTCTGAGAGAGGACCTTTCTTCACGCTTCTCTAAATAAGGTGGGGCAATGAGACTTCCCTTTGGTCCATGACACAGGTGCATGCGTAAGACCTGACCAGCAAGTGGATGTTTAGTATGTGGTAGATGCTATAATACGGAGATACCTCATGTTCACAGATCCAGAAATTTCTCTCTATTCCTCTGCCACAGGTGAGCTCTCATTGGGAGCAGGTCTACGTGGTTAACAAAATGCTTGTTTTGTTAACAAAACAAAATTCAAATAAAACTCCTTGTTTTATTTGAATTTTGCAAAAAAGTCTGCCACTTTGCCTTCATCTGGAATTCACCCCGGTGTTGGGCTGACCTGCTCCCTCGGAGGAGGAGAAAGGCACCCAGAAGGGCGTCCAGCTCTAAGCTCGTCCCTTCCAGCACGTGCGGCTGTCACACAAGGAATTCTTCCCGCTTCTCATGCCCTTGTCCACACTTCCTGTCGTTTTCACACACCCTTGGAAGCCGTCCGGCTGTGGGGTTTGGAAATCATGCAGAGAGAATGTTCTTCTCTGACAGCTGACCTTACTGCCAGTGACCCAGGGGACGGCCTCCTGCCCTCAGCCCTGGTCTGACTCTGTGTCGAGGGGTGCCTTCTGGGTTTTATATCTTGTGGGGGCTCCTCAGAAGCACACTCTGCTTGAATCTGGCTCATTTAAGAATTTGTGGTGGGCTGAGTGTCGGGAACCCAAGCTGCATGTGGGAATGCATCCCCACAGAACTGACTGTCTGCATTACATCAGTATACCACCCCACGATATATATTAGCCTGACTTCTCTCCAGATAGGAGTAAGCTTGCAAATAATTTTACTGCCAATCTCAGAAATTACCCCAATATTAATTTAAATGAACATTCAGGTACTCAGTTTGCAGTGGATTGTAGTGGATGACTATATGGCCTCAAGACTCATGTAGTCTGCTTCTCCTAAGATATTTTATCACGAACTTTAAGCCATCCCAATCCCACCCCACTCTGCTTTGAAAGATCAGCCTTAACCCAGACTCCAGAAATCTCATAAATATCCCAGCTTTGCCCCACTCCCTCCGAGACAAATACAAGACCTTCAAGGTGAAATGCAGCAGCACCATATGGTCCTTCCCACCCCCATGTCCTCTGCCTGCCTTTTGTCTGTGGGAAAACTTTAGCCAAAGAACAACTATAATGTGAGTGAGTCACTCAGTTGCAGCCTACTCTTTGCAACCCCATGGACTGTAGCCCAGCAGGCTCCTCTGTCCATGGGATTCTCCAGGCAAGAACACTGGAGTGGGTAACTATTCCCTTCTCTAGGGACTCCTCTCGACCCAGGCATATAGCACGGGTCTCCTGCATTGCAGGCAGCTTCTTTACTATCTGAACCACCAGGAAAGCCTACTATTAAGAGACATTTCTAACTATAAAGACAAATCAACTTAAAAAGTATCAGAAGATACATGCTTGATTTTATCTTACAATCTATAGACAATACATTAGAATTGGTAAATAATCCATACACCTTTTCCAAAGGAATACCTGAGACAGAAGCAGCAATAAAGTTATAAATGACAATCATCAATCAGATGAAATAATTTAGATGAAGCTTATCTCTATTGAAGAGATGGGGACTGGGCAAGTGGTCAGGAAGGAAATACGATGTGCTTTTAACTTTGTATGAAAAATAATGTTCAGTCCATGTTGCTGAACATAGTTCTGTTTTTGCCAAATGTATCTTCTACTTCAAATTACTGTCCAAATGCTTTATTAAAGCTCCACTTCTGGTGGAAATGCAGAAACAGAGGAAAACAGTCAAAGAAGACCAAATAGCAGTAGCTTACTCTTTAAGCAAAGTCAAAGACCTGTAGTTCCTCCTCAAGAGCTAAATAATTTTCTGGGCCACATCCTGTGAGCTGTCCTACAGATCCTGAAACCCCCACCAAGTGGAGAAATTAACTACATGATGACCACACTGCAGCCATGATAGGAGATGCCACAGTTCTGAGAACTGTCCTCAGAGAAGTTGGAACAAACCAGCTCTGGAACTGAAGGTAAACTTACCTAAAACAATCAAGATGATGCTGGTCAGACCACTGATGACCAACTTCAAGATGACTGTCAGAGCTGACTGTGCTGTTTCTGCAAGCAGCCCCCTTACTGCATCTACAAAAGCTCTAGCCTACTTCTTAGATGTCATTCATAACTACTATCACGTCTGAGACACATTTGAGAAACCAGGTGATACACGGGAGAGGATATAATGCACAGAAAATGTGAGCTAAAGCTTTGGGGTTGACCCAGTAGAATCTTCCAAAGGGCCGCTGTCTTCAGACTGACGGCCAATCAAGGCTAAAGTCCTATTTGAGGAAAGTCCTGTGATCCTCCCTGGTGTGGGGACAGAAGAGGGAGACTGCCTTCACGGCTGACTTCCACAAGCCACGCTGCCTTCATTCTGGGGGGAAGTCAGGCTTTGGAGTAGAATCTGCCCTTCCCCTCCACTCGCCAGCATCCAAAATAAAGCAAATTTTCCTTTCCGATAACTTGCCGCCTTGTTGGCTTGTGAACCGTGATCCGCTGGACCCCATTTCCAGTTATGTAAGTAGAGTCCTCCTGTGCCTTGGTGAGCCACAGACTCAGCCTTGCTCTGCCAACAGCCTGCACTGGCGGGACTTACAAGGAGCGGGCGTTCAGCTGCTTGGATGCCCCAGTGCCCAGGTCCCTCTGGTCACCTCACTGCTCGGTGCTCTGTGTTGAAGATGTGTGTCTCCGAGGGCCGCCAGGGGCTGTAAACAAGGTCGTTGCACCATGTCCAGGCTCCATCGCTTACTTACCAGCATCGTCATCCTCCACGAAGCTCCCAGTCCTGGCGGAGTGCTGAATAATGGCTCCTAGAGTTATCCATCTCTCATCCTTTTTACTTTGCATGGCAAAATGGACTTTGCAGATGTGATAAGATTAAGGATTTGAGGCAGGAAGATTTTCCTTGATTACCCAGGAGGGCTCTAGTAGTAATCTCAGATGTTCTTGTAAGAGGGAGGTTTGATAGCGAGGGGAAAGCAGGCAGAATGAAGTCCGTGTGACTTCCTGGAGTCAGCCATGAAGGCAGCCTCCCTCTTCTGTCCCCACACCAGTGACCATCGCAGGATTTTCCCCAAATAGGACCTTAGCCTTGATTGGCCATCATTCTGACAACAGTGGCCATTTGCAAGACTCTACTGGGCCAATCTCAAAGCTTTAACTCACATTTTCTGTGCTTGACACCCTCTTCCACATATCATCTAGTTTCTCAAATGTGTCTCAAACATAGCAATAGTTATAAATGATCTCTGAGGATCCATGGAATCATGGGATTTTATAGCTATATTTTTTCTATCACAAAGTTCTCCTTTCTTGAGAAAATCCTTCATAAAATCTTCTCTAATGAGTCTTTTATATACAATCTGATTTTGGTCCTGTACCATTTTTTTTTTTAGTTTTAGAAAAACTTGATAAATTTTCTGAAGATATAAATTATTCCAGGCTAGAGTACATTGTCCTAATTATTGAAAATATTTAATTAAAAAACCATTCTCCAAAGCAGGGTTCCAGAATTCTGCTTCCCTATGGTGCTGCAAAAAGACCCATCTCCTCTCCTACTCAGTAAGAGAAAAACTTCCCACAATTGTAGGCACAACCAGCATTTTAAAATCTTTACTGAACGCGTGGTTTGGAGTCAGTGGGAATGTCTTCCACCAACACTACAGGCAGCCCCGGCCTGGTTGGCCACCCACCCCCGAAGATGTGGGGACCCTCTGGGAAGGGGTGCAGCCCTCACCTTCCCAGGCAGGATGGCTCCTTCCCTGGGTACCGCTTTTCTTCTGATGGTGAGTGGTTCTGAGCCTCCCCAAGCACTGTGTTCAACAACAGAGACACAAAACACTGAGTGAGCTGGACTGGAACAGTAAGAGGCCAGAGCTGGAGATGGCCTGAGTCTCACCAGTCACTGGCTGACCCTAACCCTAACCCTAATTTAGGGCTGGGGAGGAAGTGCGTGGGCACAGTGTGAGAAGCTGCAGCTGGGTGGATGACCGATGCCAAGATAGCAGAGGGGCAGTGCGGACTTGGCAGCGGGGAGCAGGGGTATCCCCTGCAGCCCAGGAGTGCTGGCCTGGGGCAGGCGGGCTCAGGGAATCCTTGGAATGTGTGAACAGGGAACACCTCAAAGCAGCCACAGAAGGTCCTCTTGCTTGAAGATTTAGGCACAGCTGGTGTCACCCCTGCAGAGAATTTAGGTGGGAAATGATAGATGGAGCCAAGTTCCAAAATCCACAAACTGTTTCTGTAGGGCAGCATGTTCCTGACTTACTGAAATGCTTGGGCAAGTGGTGATTATAACAATCCTCTACCTTTCCTCCTTTTATGGCCAAAATCTTTCCAAAATACACATTACAATTTCCTGTTTTATACAGTGCATGCATGCATGCTAATTCGCTTCAGTTGTCTGACTCTGTGCGACCTCATGGACTGCAGCCCACCAGGCTTCTCTGTGCATGAGATTCTCAGGCAAGAATACTAGAATGGGTTGCCATGCCCTTCTTCAGGGGATCTTCCCTAACCAGTGATAAACCTGCTTCTCTGACATGTCCCTGCGTTGGCAGGTGGGTTCTTTACCACTAGTGCCTCCTGGGAAGCCCCACTTTATGCAATACTATACAGTAATTATAATATACATATAATGTACAGTATATATACTAAGGGCCTCCCTCGTGGCTCAGATGGTGAAGAATCCACCGGCAGTGCGGGAGACTTGGGTTCGATCCCTGGGTTGGGAAGATCCCCTGGAGGAGGAAATGGCCACCTACTCCTATATTCTTGCCTGGAGAATCCCTATGGACACAGGAGCCAGGTGGGCTACAGTCCACGTGGTCACAAAGAGTCGGACACGACTGAGCTGCTGAGCAGAGCACACACAACACTATGTAAATATAGTTTATTGGCTGATTCTTTGATATTTGGTGACACTGAAGTTCATTAGCTTCATATTTTAGCTGATTACTTCAGTCCAAACATCAGTGATTATAGGAAGCACTGACAGGTAGATGACTTCACTAGCTACAAGTTGCCCTGGATTTTACTTTTATTTTACGAAAGCTCTGATGGAGATAATAAACCTATTCAGTTCAGTTCAAGTTCAGTTCAGTCGCTCAGTCGTGTCTGACCCTTTGTGACCCCATGGGCCGCAGCACACCAGGCTTCCCTGTCCATCACCAACTCCCAGAGTTTACTCAAACTCATGTCCATCGAGTCGGTGATGCCATCCAACCATTTCATCCTCTGTTGTCCCCTTCTCCTCCCACCTTCAATCTTTCTTTTCTATCTTTCTTTTCAACAGGGTCTTTTCAAATGAGTCAGCTCTTCACATCATGTGGCCAAAGAATTGGAGTTTCAGCTTCAGCATCAGTCCTTCCAATGAATATTCAGGGCTGATTTCCTTTAGAATGGACTGGTTGGATCTCCTTGCAGTCCAAGGGACTCTCAAGAGTCCCAACACCACAGTTCAAAAGCGTCAATTCTTCGGCACTCAGCTTTCTGTATAAACCTCTTACAAAGTTTATTCGGTTTATATATTCACAAAGGAAAGGAAGCTGCCTTGTATCAGTCATCGCTTGCTGGTCAACGACTCACCTCAATCGGGGTTTTGTTTATTTTTAAAGGTGTCCCTTTCTCTCTCAGCCACACCGCACAGCTCTACCCAGTGGAAATAAGGCATGAAAGCCACCTGGTTTCAGCGCGTCTGCAGAATTCGGCTCTCTTTAAATCACATGACAATCTCAGGGAGATAGTCACACGTGTTCACAGATCAGCCAGAAATTGTATACTCCCAGAATAAACTGCTGGAGTGTGGGAGAAGATTTATTGGGCTTCAAGGAAAAGGGAAAATTATGTTATCAAGTGAAGGATCGCAACCCACAAAAAATTAGAGAACGCAGGACACGGCAAGGCTCCTCCCCGGGGAGCAGCAGGGTTGGCCGACCCTCCGGATTTCCACAGTCACACATCCCGGACATTGAGAAGGCTTCACAAGGAGGAAATTCTGGGGGTACTTTTGGGGCCCAGAACTTGGAAAGAGCTTTACCTAAACTCTCCTCCCTGAGGTCTGTGATCATTCCAATGTAACAGAAGAAAATTTTCAAGCCAAGGGAACAATTTCAACAGGCACGTCAGTGTTCAGGGTGGACACCTCATTGCGAAATCACAGGGACAGATGTGTGATGGGGAATCCGGAGGACCAGAGCCCTGGAAACCTGGAGGCTGCTGGTTAGCGCACTAATTTCACAGACGAGGAACCTGGAGTCAGCGACAGAGCCAGGGCTGGCGGCCAGGTTTGGGATGGACAGTCCTGCGGGCCCCCATCTCGCCGGGCCTCGGCTCTCAGGCTGACTCAGTGAGTGGATGGACAAGCTGGCCTGAGGGAAAGGGACAGGACCCTTGCCGCTCCATCTGCGTCCCTTCCCTGGGCTGCTCAGAGGCCCAGCTTCCTAAGGAGCAGTCCTGTAGCTCAGTACCCGAGCTGTCTGCTCCTCAGCTGAGCCACAGTCAGGCCCCCCAATTTAATCAAGAGCTTCCTAGGCAGGGTTCATGGTTCATAAGGGGTCAGTGTGCTCTCTGTACAGACACATGCGTTATAACAGCTTTAACTGTCTTAGAGACAGGACTCCTTAGTGAAGGAACCTCAGGCATCATCACACCACAGAGGCAGTCAATCAATATAGAAATCAACTGACAAAAGATACAGAATAATAAATACTATAATACATACATATGGCTTCCCAGGGGGCTTAGTGGCAAAGAATCTGCCTGCCAGGGCAGGAGACACAGAAGACCCAGGTTCGATCCCTGAGTCAGGAAGATTCCCTGGAGAAGGGAGTGGCTATCCATTCCAGTATTCTTGCCTGGAGAATCCCGTGGACAGAGGAGCCTGGCGGGCTTCAGTCCACAGGGTTACAAAGAGTCAGACACGACTGACTATGCACACACACACAAGCACATATTCATTCATATGCTACTTCCTATAGACACATATAATGAATCTATTCAATCGGTTCTATTGAGATGGATGAAACTGGAGCCCATTATACAGAGTGAAGTAAGCCAGAAAGAAAAACACCAATACAGTATACTAATGCATATATACGGAATTTGAAAGATGGTAACGGTAACCCTATATGCGAGACAGAATAAGAGACACAGATGCATAGAACAGTCTTGTGGACTCTGAGGAAGAAGGTGAGGGTGGGACGTTCTGGGACAATAGCATTGAAACATGTATATTGTCATATGAGAAGCGGAACACCATTCCATGTTCTATGCATGGGACAGGTGCTCAGGGCTGGGGCATTGGGATGACCCAGAGGGATGGGATGGGGAGGGAGGTGGGAGGAGGGTTCGGGAGGGGGAGCACATGTGAACCCATGGCCGATTCATGTCAATGTATGGCAAAAACTACTACAATATTGTAAAGTGATTAGCCCCCAACTAAAATAAATAAATTTATTAAAAAAAAAAAGAGACAATAGTCTATAAATATATAAATATTTTATTAATACATTTATATTTCCTAACTATATGATGATTCAAGTATAATTTTATAAATATTTTTTCACTTAGCAACTAGTTCTTAATATAAATATGAATCTACACCTGTAATATTATAGTTTTTCCTTATGCTTGCAAAGTATTGCACTTTGATTCAGCTTCATCCCTGCAGTTGTACAGTTTGCTTATGGTTTCTCAGGCTCGGGACTGCTGGCATTTTGGGCTGGGTCATTCTCTCCAGTGGGACTGACCTGGGCGTGGTGGGACATTGAATAGACCTCTGGTCTCAGGCCACTAGATGCCAGTAGCGGCCCCTTTTAGTCGTGGCAATTAAAACTGTCTTCAGACATGGCCCAAAATCTGTTAGAGGCAGAATCACCCTGGACAGAGAACCAGTGATGTATGTTTTTTTCCCTCCCGCCCCAGCTCTCATTACACGAAGTTGCCTGAACTTCCTTATAGCTGTCTTCCCACCTCTACCCGATTCTATCCAGAGGGTAAATTCCTCAATGCTAAATTACTGTCTCAGAGCAGAAACATCCATCTGAGAACTTTAATATCCTTTTGCCAAATTTCTGTCAAAGTATCATTTTTTTAAAAGTTAAAAACACAACTCTCAGACAAACACACAGTGAACCTGTGTCAAAGGTTTCTTTGTCTCATTTAGTGAGACAACCGGCAGGATGGGGAGGCTGGTTCAGGGGGAAGTGAAGAAACGGCTCCCCAAAGCATCGCAAAGCACTGGAGAGGGAGGTTATTCGATCACACACACGAGTAGGCTCTAACCTTGGGCTGTAACCCTCTCCAAGGCTACGAGCTTCATTCATTGCTTTGTGTGGATGTGGACTCTTCCAAGGCTGTGAAATACCGTAATCAACAGATTTGTGCGTGCTAGGTCAGTTCAGCCGCGTCCTACTCTTTGTGACCCTCGGGATTGTAGCCCTCCAGGCTCCTCTGTCTGTGGGATTCTCCAGGCAAGAATACTGGAGTGGGTTGCCATCTTCTCCTCCAGGGGATCTTCCCCACCCGGGGATTGAACCTGTGTCTTCTGCGGCTCCTGCATTGCAGGTGGATTCTTTACTACTGAACCATGGGGAAAGCCCCAATCAACAGATAATCGTAGGCAAACCAAAGGTACTTACTTCTAACGAATCAGGTGGGTCTTAGATGACTACTGGCCAAAGTCACCCTCTAACTATTTCAGATTTCCGATTGTCCCTCTGCTGACGTCGCCTTCCTGCAGTTTTGTAAAGTGTGCTCTCATCTCAGTTGACCCAGCTCCCGTAACCGTACCAGCACGAGTGGGTGGGTTCTCAAGTCTTTTTTTTACTATGTTCAATCATATGGATATCTCGTTACTTTTTCCCTCTTTATTTCACTAACTTTGAGGCCAAATCGTTTCACATACTGGCCATTCACGATCTAATTTATTTGTCCGTTCAGATCCTTTGTCCATTTTCCTTTTAGAGAAGTCAACTTTTTCTCATTCGTTTGCAATTCATCCATCTATTTAGAAGACCAATTATGTGTCTCTTTTAAATGTTAGAGATATTTTTTCTAAATGTTCCTTTGCCTTTTTTTTTAGTTTCTCTTCATTGCAGAAATGTCTGTCAGGGCTTCCCTGGTGGTTCAGTGGTAAAGAATCCGCCTGCCAGTGAAGGAGACGCAAGGTCGATCTCTGATCCAGGAAGATCCCACAGGCCTCAGAGCAACTAATCCTGTGCCACGCAACTGCTGAGCCTGTTCTCTAGAGCCGGGAGCTGCAGCTGCTGAAGCCCACGTGCCCTAGAGGCTGTGCTCTGCTGCAATGAAAGCCCACGCCCTGCAACGAGTAGCCTTGCTCTGTGCAACTAGAGAAGAGCCCTGGCAGGAATGAAGACCCAGCACAGCCAAAAGTAAAGAAATTAAAGAAGAATTTTTATGAAGAAATGTATGTATAATCGGATTGATCAGTATTTTTCTGATGATTTAATTCTGGGATTATGTTGAAACATCCTTTCTTAAACGCGGATAAAATACAGTTACCCTTAGTACCCACTGGCTCTGTGTCTGTGGATTCAACCAACAGTGTATCAAAAATATTTGGGACAAATAGTCCAGAAAGCTCCTAAAAACAAAACTTGAATTTCCCACACATGCGCTGCAACACTTGACATAGCATTTGGCTGTATTTGCACCGATTTTCATGGAATTTACATTGCATTAAGTAATACAAATAATCTAGAAATGATTTAAAGTATAGGGGTGTATATGCTTGAAAGAGAAAGTGTTAGTCACTCAGTAGCGTCTGATTCTTTGCAACCCCATGAACTGTAGCCTGCCAGACTCCCCTGTCCATGGAATTCTCCAGGCAAGAATACTGGAGTGGGTAGCATTTCCCTTCTCTAGGGGATCTTCCCGACCCAGGGTTTCCCTCACTGCAGGCACATTCTTTACCTTCTGAGCCATCAGGGCATGTGCCTAGGTTACATACAATTACTGTGTCAACTTAAATACAAATACTGTGCTAATTTCATATAAAAGACTTGAACATCAGTGAATTTTACTAGCAAGAAAAAATAGTACAAGAATAAGATTATGGCTCATCTGATTCCGTTTCATAAAGACTGTCATAATTATTGTCATAAGCATTCTCACAATTATCCTCGGAAGGATCTGTGTGGGGTTGGGGGTGTGCTGGAACCAGGAACCAAGGGCACAGCGGGACAGCTGTATTTATCTGTGCTTTCTTTCAAAACATCTAGCAGTTGTTATTTTATATTTAAATTTGTATTCTACTTACAGTTCATTTTCAAATAGGATGAGAGTTGGAGATATAAGATTTCTTCCCCAAAGAGTTAGCCAGATTTCTTGACTCCAGTTCAGTTCTGTCGCTCAGTCGTGTCTGGCTCTTTGCGGCCCCATGGACTGCAGCCTGCCAGGCCTCCCTGTCGATCACCAACTCCTGGAGTTTACTCAAACTCATGTCCATCGTGTTGGTGATGCCATCCAACCATCTCATCCTCTGCCATCCCCTTGTTGACTCTAAAAAATTTAACAACTCATTTTTTTAAGCCCCTGTACAGAAGGGCCTGTTTCTGGACTGTCTGTTCTGGCCTCTAGATCTGCCTGTGTCTTGGCCCCAGACCATAAAACATAAATCACTGTTGATATATAATAGACTTCTTTATCTGGCAGAGTAGGTCTCTTTTTAAATAGCACGACATTTATTTGCAAATGATAGAGTGTCTACTTGTTTGGGATTTAGGTAAGTAAAAAAGCATTCTTTAGTTTTTTTCTAAGGACAGTGATTTTTCATTTTCTTATCAAGCCATTTTCTTATTAAAAAGATATTTTCACTTCTTAGTGAAATTTCTTCCTGTGCAATATAAGGCAATGAACCCTGTCTTAAATATTCTTACCAAAACTCCCTTCCTATGCCTTATTGTCTGAGAATGTTAAGGCTCAAGGTCATGGTGTGATCAGTCAGTCAGTTGTGTCTGGCTCTCTGCAACCTTATGAACTGTATAGCCTGCCAGGCTCCTAAGTCCATGAGATTCTCCAGGGAAGGATAGTGGAGTGGGTTGCTATGCCCTCCTCCAGAGGATCTTCCCAACCCAGGGATCGAACCCAGATCTCCTGAATTGCAGGCAGGTTCTTTACTGTCTGAACCACCAAGCTTTAAGATCATGGGGGGATGTCCAAAATCTGGCCAAGCGAAGGCTCCTGGGCAAAGGAAGGTGTAGACCCTCACACTTCCATGATCACACGCAGCACAGCCAGATTGCACACAACAGAGTCTGTGCATCTTTGTTTACTTATTTGCCTTTATTAATCTCTGAACCAGTTTTTTTCACACTGGGATCCTCCCCCCCCACCGCCCCCATTTATCAGAGTGGCTGGAGGAAAGGGCTTTCTGGAGCGGAAGGGTTGGAAACATCCTGTGACTCTCCGAGAGCATGATGGTCAGCAGTGTTGGCACCTTCTCCAAGCAACAGCCATCAGCACGCCTGTGAACACCAGCTTTCTAAGCTCTGCAGCCCAGGCAAGGCTAGTCCCCCGATACCACAATTTTTCAAGTAAAACTGCAAAAAAAAAAAAGAAAGAATATCTCCAAGAGTGAAAATAAAAACAAGTGTAATTAACGATGCTCATTGACAAGAAGGCAACAGGATCCGCTCTATCTTGGAGGCAGTTTCCAGTCTTCTGAGTGAGCTCTGTGCATTCTCTGGGCTGCCCCACGCTCTCCCCCAAGGGGGTTGGAGGACAGGAGCTGTCATCCTTCTCTGCTGAGGTCGTTGATGTCCTGCAGCTGTGCGGTGGGGGGCCTGGTCGGGAGTCGGCATCTGAACATCACCCAGCAGATTCCGTCAGTTTTCCTTTGTTGTGTAAATTTACCAAAAGCTGCTGGAAGGAAAGCGGAAATGTAGTCACTCAGTCGTGTCCAACTCTGCGACCCCATGGACTGTAGCCCGCCAGGCTCCTCTGTCCATGGGATTCTCCGGGCGAGAATATCAGAGTGGGTTGCCATTTCCTATTCCAGGGGATCTTCCTGACCCAGGGATTGAACCCATCTCTCCTGCATTGCAAGCAGATTCTTTACTGTCTTAGCTCATAATTTTGCAGGTCAGAAGGCCATTCTCTGCTCAGGGTCCCACCTGGTGAAACTGGGCTCTTGGCTGGGCTTCCTTATTTTCCGGAGGCTCAGAAAAGATTATGCTTCCAAGTCATGCAGGCCTTTGGTAGAATTCGTTTCCTTATGGCTGTTAAGACTGAGGACTCTGGGTCCCAGAAGCCATGCATATTCCCTGCCATCTGAAATCCCCTTCCATCTTCAAAGCCAGCAGCAGAGGGACCCCCTCATGTGAGTTCCCTTTATACTTCCAATCTCTTTCTTCAGGAAGAAACTTATCCCTTGTATGGGCTCACCTGATTAGGTCAGGCTCACCCTAGATAATCTCCAGATCTTGAAGTCAATTTATTTTGGACCTGAATTCCATCAACAAGATCCAATCACAGCAGCACCTAGGTTACTGTTTGAGTACCTTGCAGCCTATGTGTACACCACAGGGCTGGGGAGCTGTGGTGGGAACCTGGGGGCTGTTTCAGAATTACCTCCACACTCATTGCCTTTTATTGGGGGTACCAAGACTTTGGGCTTCCCAGGTGGCTCAGTGGTAAAGAATCCACCTGCCAATGCAGGAGACGCTGAAGACGTGGGTTTCATCCCTGGGTCAGGAAGATCCCTGGAGAAAGAAATGGCAACCCACTCCAGTATTCTTGCCTGGGAAATCACATGGACAGAGGAGCCTGGCAGGCTACAGTCCCTGGGGTCACAAAGAGCCAGACACAAGTGAACGCACACACATACACACACCTGGATGGCACTAGATTTAGACATTTTCTGTGCCACTGAGATGTACATTGTGTGACCAGGAAGATAAAAATGAGTCAGGAGAGACTTGGTTGCTTGTGTGTGTGCTGAGTTGTGCCCGACTCTTTGTGACCCCATGGACTGTAGCCTGCCAGGCTCTTCTGTCCATGGAATTCTCCAGGCAAGAATACTGGAGTGGGTTGTCATGCCCTCCTCCAGGGGATCTTCCCGACCCAGGGATTGAGCCCATGGCTCCAGGATTGGCAGGTGGATTCTTTATCACTGAGCCACATGGGAAGCCTTTGCTCTTGGCTAGGGGTAGGAGAATGCACAAGAAACCCAGAGAGCCACCCAAAAGGCTGATGCTGACAACCTGGCAGGGTTCTGCCTGTGTGGCGAGGTCACTTTCCCCATAGCTGTTTTGCCCTATTGTTCCGGGGATGGAAAGAATCTGTGTGGGGGTCCTGAGGTTGTCTTTTTCTGAATGCTTTAATAAGTCTATTTTAAGCTTCACTGTTATTTGTGGTTGATGAAAATGCTCAATATATTGGGGCCAATGAAATAATTCACAGCCATGGCCCTGATGTCCTTTACGGGGTACTGATGCAATTCACGTTTTGTTTGCCCTCAGTGATACTTGGAGAAGGCAATGGCAACCTACTCCAGTACTCTTGCCTGGAAAATCCCATGGACGGAGGAGCCTGGTGGGCTGCAGTCCATGGGGTTGCGAAGAGTCAGACACGACTGAGCGACTTCACTTTCACGTTTCACTTTCATGCATTGGAGAAGGGCATGGCAACCCACTCCAGTATTCTTGCCTGGAGAATCCCAGGGACGGGGGAGCCTGGTGGGCTGCCATCTACGGGGTTGCACAGAGTCGGACACGACTGAAGTGACTTAGCAGCAGTGATACTTGGAAAGAAAGCACCCATCCCACCCCCCTCAAAACAGAGACTTGCTGCCACAAATAGCATCCCATGCTCCAACCCACTTTTCTCCTCAGGCTACAACCTGATCTCCTTTTTTTGAGTTCTGGACCTCAAGTTTGTGAAAGTCACTTGGTAAAGTTTTCAAAAAATCTAGCAAGTGAAAGCTTTTAGTCAAACCAGGCTCCCTGGGGTTGGTGATCGGCTGCTAGCAGCTCCCCACTTTCAGCCAGTGTTGAGGGAGAGTGCTGACCCCAGAGGATGCTACAGCACTATCCCTACCCTTTGCCTTCACACTAAGCTCCTCTCTGCAGGAACCGTCAACTTCCTCATCTGCTGGAGGAAGCTGCCGTTTCCCACTTCAGCATAAGACAATCTGGACTCCTGTGGAGCAGATGAGACAAGCCCAGCTTCACGGTGTCCTCTGCTCCGGGGCTCCCTGTCCTGGCCAGCCCCTCGGCTCTGATGTCATTGGTACGACGAGCCTGGGGATTGGGGTCAGCCTCTTCCGCTCAAGCAGGACTCACTAATGTCATTGAGCGGCCTGGTTTTAGTTTTCCACCACCTCCCAGCTGTCTGTTTAGGAGTGTTGAAAGCCAAGCTCATTCATTCTTTCCACCATTTACTAGTGACCGAAACAGTTTCACGATCGTCTTATGAGGAGGAGAAAGAAATACAGACTGGGAAGATCCACAGGGTGATGAGAAAGAAGGATTCTAAGCCTGTAAGAGAAACACAAGCTAATAAAAGTAGAATTGAAAACATCAGCCTGTACAATCGCCCTGGTGCTGGGCTTGCTTAACGGGGGGGAATCTAAATTTATCTCGCTGCTGAGAGTCCACCGTGAGAAATGCAGTTTAGGGAAACCTGGGGGGCATTCCAGGATTTCTCAACAACATTAGCAATTTGAAATGTGGGAAGCAGAGTGTGGGGGTGGTTTAAGGGGCTTCAGCCATCCCCTTGCTGCTAAAGAAACGTCCTAGCTGTGGGACAGGCTGTTGGGGTCTGAGCTGAGTGGCCTGTAGGACTTGCCCAGGCTTCGCTGACCAAGTAGGCAGAAGCATTCCTGGACCACCTCTAATGTGGTGTCTTGTCCCGTCCACAGACTTCTTATTTCAGAGGAGAGGGTACTGGCTCAGGAGTCAGTCACTGCAGGCTCTTCCTGGCTTGTTTTACCCTTCAGCTGCCCACATGGGTGTCCCGGGGGCGTCTCATCCAGGCAACGCGAGCACGCCTGGAACCTTGCCCTTCTCGACCAGCAGCTCCCCTGGCCGCAGACCTCACCCCAGGAGGTGTTTGTGGGCCACTTGTGTCCTCAGCTCCAAAGACAGGACGGCCTCTTGGCTCTCCTTCTTTTGCCTCTTCTTCTGACCAGGCTGCTTCCCCTCCCCCCCCCCCAAACCCCAGCATCTCCGCTGTCCTTCTTGCCCTCTGGGACCTGGTGTCCTCACAGGTGCCCAAGGAGTAAGCTTGAAACCTGAATAATGTCATGTTACGCCCCTGCTCACAGCCCCGCACTGCTCCCCACGCTGCTTGAAAGAAAACTTAAATATTCCGAAGGCGGGTGGGCCTGCGTACTTGGACGCCTGTGCCTTCCTACTCCTCCTCCTGAGAGCACACGCTCCCTTTCTGTTCACAGACTGGGCTGGGTCCCATCCCCTCTGCGGACGTTTCCAGATCCCGTCCCTCCACCTGCAGCTGCTTCCTCCAGGTCACCCCAAGGACGCTGCTGTCTGTTCAAGTGTTTCCTCTCCAGGGAGGCTCCCTCCCACCAGTGACTGTAGGGGGGAAGCCTGCAGGAACCCCCAGGGAAGGTGGCATCTAGTCTGGTACAGGTGGTCCTGCAGAGGTTTGGTGAGAAAATGGTAGGTAACTTCCCTAATGTATGTGCCTGTGCTCGTTTAGTCATGTCCAGCTCTTTGAGACCCCATGGATGTAGCCCGCCAAGCCCCTCTGCCCATGGGATTTTCCAGGCAAGAACACTGGAGTGGGTTGCCATTTCCTTCTCCAGGGCATCTTCCTGACCCAAGGATCGAACACTTGTGTTCTGCATTGGCAGGCAGAGTCTTTACCACTAGTACCACCTGGGAAGCCCTGACTTCCTTTTCCCTTCCCTGATACATCAGGAAGTTTAACCACATAAGCCTGAACTCAGAGAGGTAGGTTTTCACTCCCCAGTATCCATGGATGTAAGAGATCCTGGAGCTGTGTCGTCCAGTGTGGTAGCCACTGGCCACATTGGGATATTGAAACATAAACCAATTAACATAAAATACAATTTCTACTCATCTTCTTGGGCTTCCCTGGTGGCTTGGATGGTAAAGAATCTGCTTGCAATGCAGGAGACCTGAGTTTGATCCCTGGGTTGGGAAGAGTCCCTGGAGAAGGAAATGGCAACCCACTCCAGTCTTCTTGTCTGGAGAATCCCATGGACAGAGGAGCCTGGTGGGCTACAGCCCATGGGGTCGCAAAGAGTAGGACATGACTGCGGGACTAACACATACACACACGCACACACACACACAATTAAATATTCAGTTTCTCCATCACACTGTGCACATTTCAGACACTCTGTAGTCACCTGTGGCTAGTGGTTGCCTATTGTGGACTACATGGTTTTGTCCCTCCCTGCACACCACCCTCCCCATTCACATGTTGAAGCCCTAACCCACTGGGATGGTATTTTGAGGTGATTATGTAGAGATGAGGTGATGAGGGTGGGGCCCATGTGATGGGATTAGTGTCCTTATAAGAGGAGGAAGAGAATTCCTCTTCAAGAAGTTCAGAGTCTACCAGGGAAGGACAGATGGGTGGATGCCATCTAATTAGCCCTGGTAGATGTTGGCACAGGTGCTGAGGACTCAAGTTGTGCCCAAATTCTGGGGACACAAAGGTCACAGACATCCTGCCCTTGCTGACTCTGAGCCGAGTTTTCAAGAATGAGCAGGAGCAGTCAGGTAAGACTGAGCATGGAAACGAGGGGCGGACACTGCCGAGTGTCCTGGAAGCAAATGTAAACATCAGAGGACCTCAGGAGGGCATGTAAACCCCTGAAGACTGTGTTCCTGCCTCCCATCCTCTTCCCACTTCCTTAAAGGGAAAGGGCAGGACACTTTTGTTCTTTGGGGAGATAGACATATTAAGATGGTTCCTGACTTATGATGGATGGTTTGACCTATGATTTTTCGACTGTGTGATGGCACAAAATGTCTCCATGTTCAGTAGGAGCCATTCTTTGAACTTTGATTTCTTCCCTGGCTGGTGATACATATCACAGTACTCTCTTGTGATGCTGGTCAGCGGCTGTGAGTCATAGCTGCCAGTCGGCCTCAAAATCATGATGGTTGACAACTGATACACTCACAACCATCCTGTGCCCAGATGACTTCCAGCACAGGACTCAATAATTACATGAGACAGCCCACACTTTATTGTAAAATAGCCTTTGCGTTAGATGATTTTTCACAACCGTCTTTAAAGTACGTGATTTGCTCACGCTTAAGGTAGGCTAGGCTAAGCTGTGTTTGGTAGAGAGGGGAAGGGGGCAACAGAGGATGAGATGCTTGGATGGCATCACCGATTATATGGACCTGAGTTTGAGAAGCTCTGGGAGATAGTGAAGGGCAGGGAAGCCTGGCGTGCTGCAGTCCAGGGAGTGGCAAAGAGTCGGACACGACTGAAACAAGCTAGCACGCATGCACACGTGTGAGTCAGGTGGCGAGGGAGTGGGAGCCATTTGAATGGAGGTGCTTCTTGGAATCTGTGGAAGAAGGAGGAAGTGGCATGACACAGCTTAGAGGTGCTGACACTGCTCACCCAGAGAACGGGCTCTGTACTCAACTCCCAAAGGCATCTGTGCTGCTCACAAGGAAACCAGGACAGTGCAGCATGCTTGTGCAGATCAGAGGGCTTCTCGCTCAGTTTGTGGGCATCTTTCACAGCCCTGTGGAAGCGGCTCTGCTACCACTCCATGTTGGGCTGGAGATGATACACCAGCTGGGCTTCGTGGGGAGGAAATGTTGGCAGTGACACCAACTTTAAATTGATATTAATGTCAGGGTTGCTTTTTATAGTTTCCCTGAAGGGTTTAGCAACAATAGACATGAAGGCAAGCTTCATGGTACCTGAACTCGAGTCAAGTTTGCATTTTTCGGACGTGTATTTAATCTGGTTTTGGCACAGAGTCCCTGTTTTTTGGGTTTTCCATCATTATGAGGTTGCATGGATACACTCTAACAAAACATCATCTATAATCAAATGAGGCTCACAGAAGAACAAAATGCATGCCAATTCCGACTAATCTTCGCCTTTATGGGAATAGCTGTTTGCTATCAATGATTAGCCAAACATCTGTGTCAACACTTCCTGAGCTGGAGATAGAGACATTGTTAATCACCACATTTAGAGTGATATTTCTAGCTCCACAGAGGGGAAAATGCTCATCACAAACAAATGTCTCAACCAACCTCTTCGGAGTAAAATCTACTCTCCTAATTACTTATGGTAATTAAAAGACACAGACATTTGCATGGGATGCCTATACATGTGTGTGTGTGTGTGTTGAGCAAATACATTTTGTTTTGTTTCACACTAAACTTTCTAAGAAAATGACATCTAGTCACTCTGACGGGGTCATTTTAGGGAGAAAGACATTTTCTTTTCCCCACTGCACAGAGGCAAATGGTCTCAACTACACCTCTAATCCCGGCATCACTCAGCATTTTTTGGGTTGAAAAGAATGCTCTTTGAGGATGGTTTATGGGATTAAGGATGACAAAAATTCCAATAATTGAATTCATGGTAAAACAGTCGACATCTGGACTTCGTCTTTCCACACATACGCAGCAGCTCTCGGTGTTTGCCATGAGGAGTGTGTTTCTCCTGGTGATCACAAACACACAGCTGCCAGACAAAGCTTCCCACCAAAGCTCGTGCTTGGGACTGTGAGGATGGGGGCACCGTGTGAACCCTAGCTGGGGCAGATGGTTGCTCAGTCGCTAAAGCTGTGTCCGACTCCGTGACTCCATGGACTGCAGCATGCCAGGCTTCCCTGTCCTGCACCATCTCCTGGAGCTTGCTCAGACTCTGTGTCCTGAGCTGGTGATGCCATCCAGCCGTCTCATCCTCCTGCCCTCAGACTTGCCCAGCATCAGGGTCTTTCCCAGTGAGTTCGTTCTTCTCATCAGGTGGCCAAAGTATTGGAGCTTCAGCTTCAGCCTCAGTCCTTCCAATGAATATTCAGGGTTGATTTCCTTTAGGATGGACTGGTTTGATCTCCTTGTAGTCCGAGGGACTCTCAAGAGTCTGGGAGCTGCCTTTTCGTGCTCCGCTTCGCCTCTCGCTGAGGCTGTACTCTGCCGGTGATCTGTGTGTCCATGTGCGGCATCCTGTCTATGTGTGTGATCTATTCTTTCCACTGTGACATCTGTTACTGTCCCCCATCTGCAGAGTTGACATTGCAGGAAGGTATGGCGAGAGATCTGAACACGTGGGCAGCTGGACAGCTTTCTCAAATTTAGAAGCAGTCATAGGTGGAGGTGATAGAAAGGCAGGACACGCTGCCTGGCTTCGCGGGTGAGCCTGATGTCTCTCCTCTCTGTTTTCCTGCGCCAGAGAATTCCAGGCCAAGGGGGGTGATTTCTAAGCCATCTGCATCAACTGAAAGTGCCCATTGATGTGGACTCAGCCGCTGTCTGTTTTGTCAGCTGCACCCTCTGCAGGCCTGGGAGGCCTCCCCAATCCTCCGAGGAGGCCAACGTGAAAACTTTGAGTCATCGGATCAACTCTCTTTAAACCTAGAGACAAATTCCTGGAGTTTAATAAAATGAAGTTTTAAATAAAATGAGTTTTTCTTCTTAAATGTCTGTCCCTATTGAATTTGGCTTCCTCTTAAGACCCTGAACTGTGGTGTGGGAGAGTAAGGGATGTAGAGAGAGGAGCCCTTGCCATTCCAGCCCCCGAGGCCAGTGGGTCCTTTGAATTAACAGCACCAGTTGGATGGAATCCAGTTTCAGATTTGACCTCACCCTGGACAAGCAGTCTTGTTTACTCAAGTCTGCCATTTTGTTTTGTAAAAGTTCACCTATGAGGCATGTTGTGTGTGTGTGTGTGTGTGTGTGTGTGTGTGTGTTAGTCTCTCAGTCATGTCCAACTCTTTGCGACTCCATGGACTGTAGCCCACCAGGCTCCTCTGTTCATGGGATTCTCCAGGCAAGAATACTGGAATAGGTTGCCATTTCTTTCTCCAAGGGATCTTTCCAATCCAGGGATTGAACCCGGATCTCCTGCATTGCAGGCAGATTCTTTACTACTGAGCCATCTGGGAAATGCCACGAGGTGCATTATCATGCAGCAAAACCAGGGGAAGCCGCTCAAATACATCTCGGTAGAGTCTGTGGAAGACTTGCAAGTCTCTGCCCAAACCGGTCCTCCCTGCTGGGGAGAACGCACTTAGACTGAAGGCATCTTATTTCCAGCTGGGGTTGCCATCAGCTCCTGCCATCTCAGGGTCAGAGAGCTCTTAGCCCAACTCTCTGGGTTTTCCCCCCTTGGGTTCATTAAAAACGCTTAGGGTTTTCTGATTTGTCATATTTAACCAGGAAAACCATTCCCTTTACTGAGAAACTGAAAACTGACAGCAGAGGTGACTGGTTTCTATTTTATCTCAAATTTGGTGAATCTGGAAGCCAGGAGACACAGCTGAGTAACCTCCGGCCTCTTGCCTGGACGACTGTCCACTGCACCATGAGGCCCTAAGTGTCTGCATTCCTACCTCGGAATGCAAGTGCTAAGCAGAACCTCGGTTCAGGGTCTCACGGAAGCAGATGTGTGAGTCAGCGCCAAAATGACAAGGGGACAGAAATGTAGCTGGCCAGGACGTTCAGATGCTTAGACAAGTTTCCCTGGGATGGAACTACTTGATGTTTTTCTCAATAATGTTATCACCCATCACATCACCCCCGCTGGCGGGACTCCTGCCCCCAGTGGTATTTGTGATGTCACTGGATGGTCACTGGGCAGCAGCCCTTCCCCATCACTCTGTAGGAAGGAAGGGGCGACTATGCCCTGCGTCAAAGTGCCCCGCCATTGACTCATAGCACCAACCACCCCTTTACTTGGGTCCTCACAAGATGAACCTCAAACGCCTACATCTAGCATTGTTCAAGAGTATAGACTTGTTACTGCTTTGAAATTCTTTCTTTGGAAAATGCTATTTATTGCTAACAAACTGGTGGGCATAAGAAAACACAGTATTCTTTTTTTTAATTTTTAATTAATTTATTTATTTTAATTGGAGGCTAATTACTCTACAATATTGTAGTGGTTTTTGCCATACATTGACATGAATCAGCCATGGGTGTACATGTGTCCCCATCCTGAATCCCCCTCCCACCTCCCTCCCCATCCCATCCCTCAGGGTCATCCCAGTGCACCAGCCCTGAGCACCTTGTCTCATACATAGAACCTGGACTGGCGATCTATTTCACATATGATAATATACATGTTTCAGTGCTATTCTCTCAGATCGTCCCACCCTCACCTTCTCCCACAGAGTCCAGCAGTCTGTTCTTTACATCTGTGTCTCTTTCACTGTCTTGCGTATAGGGTCATCGTTATCATCTTTCTAAATTCCATATATATGTGTTAATATACTGTACTGGTGTTTTTCTTTCTTTTTCTAAATTTTTTAAAAAAATTTATTTATTTATCTATTTTTTTACTTTACAATATTGTATTGGTTTTGCCATACATTGACATGAATCCGCCATGGGTGTACATGTGTTCCCCTTCCAGAACCCCCCTCCCACCTCCCTCCCCATCCCATCCCTCAGGGTCATCCCGGTGCACCAGCTCCGGGCACCCTGTATCAAGCATCGAACCTGGACTGGCGATTCGTTTCACATATGATAATTTACTTGCTTCAATGCCATTCTCCCATATCATCCCGCCCTCGCCCTCTCCCATAGAGTCCATAATACTGTTCTATATATCTGTGTCTCTTTTGCTGTCTCACATACAGGTTTATCTTTACTGATTTACTAAATTCCATATATATGCATTAGTATACTGTATTGGTGTTTCTCTTTCTGGCTTACTTCACTCTGTATAATAGGCTCCAATTTCATCCACCTCATTAGAACTGACTCAAATGCATTCTTTTTAATAGCTGAGTAATATTCCATTGTGTATATGTACCACAGCTTTCTAATCCATTCATCTGGTGATGGACATCTAGGTTGCTTCCATGTCCTGGCTATTGTAAACAGTGCTGCAGTGAACATTGGGGTACATTGGTCTCTTTCAATTCTGGTTTCCTCCGTGAAAACACAGTATTCTTTCTTGACGAACATGTGGGTTCATTTCAACCTGTGGCTAGAATGTAAATTACTTGCTTTTGAATGAACTGAGACGGCCCTGTCATTTTTAAAGGTAAGAAAATTTTCATTCAGACTCAGTTTGCTATGACAGAAACATAAAATAAGAGTTTATTCAGTTGAGTGTCAAATAAGAGTTCAGTTACTTTGGGAGATTATATTTAAAACCTTGAGACTTTGGAGAAGCCTGGCATGAGCTGGTTGAGGGCAGGTGTCTGTCTCGGAGGGGTGTGTTTGAGCTGATGGCTGAGAAATGAAGGAATTAGGTGGAGGGGGTGAGACGGGTATCCGAGGGGGGGGAAAGAGCATTCATGGTGTCTGTATCCGCTGCGCACCCACCCTGATGCCTGTCAGCATCCGTTCAGGAGTCAGCCTGAGGGACCCTGGCCTGGCCTCCAGTCCCACATGCCGCCGTCGTGTGCCTGTTGCAGCGATGCTGCGGTCCTGCAGAGTCTCTGGGGTCCCAGGGAGATTTAGCTGCTTCTGTCCTGGGCATCCTCAGGGTGCCCAGGTGGCAACGTGGTAAAGAACCTGCCTTCTGATGCAGGGGATGCCAGAGAACGCAGGTTTCATCCCTCGGTTGGGAAGACCCCTGGAGAAGGAAATGGCAACCCACTCCAGTATTCTTGCCTGGAAAATCCCATGGACGAAGGAGCCTGGCAGGCTACAGTCCACGGGGTCACAAAGAGTCAGACACGACTGACGACGGAGCACACAACAAGCGGCAAACAGGTCCTGGGCATCCTCGCTGGCGTCCCCCGAGGGCCCAGACCCGAGCGGCTCTCACCCGCGTGTTGTATGCAGCATGTGCCCGGTTCTCTGTGCTCACCGCTCCGCATCTCTGCTTCTCCTCCAGGCTGAGCTGCGAAGCCTCCGTCTCCGGGTGCCCTTGCATCTACTACAGAGCGTAGTAGCACATAGTAGGTGCTTGGCAGACCTCAGCTAAGGGAATGGAAGGAATCCCCATGGAATACCTCACGTGGTGGAGAGATGTTCATCCCGAGTCTCGACATGAGGAATCATGGTAACCGGAGATGATGAGGTCTGGGGACTCAAGCTTGGCTGAGTGCATGGGGCTATTCTTGGGATGATGGGTAGTGCCTGCCACTTCCGGGCAGAGGAGCCTGGCATGCTTGCCTCTTTCTGGCCACACCTTATGATGGCACTAGACACACCTAACATGGAATTTGACGGGTGAGACAGGACCCGGAGATTGGGTCCAAACCCGAAGAATGTCCAAGGCATGCCAGAAGGGAGTTGGGGATTAGGTAATAGGGAGGGAAAGGGGCTAGTCCAGGACTGGACTCTCTGTCCATCTGTGCTCACCAATAGTCATGGTTGGCCGAGGTCGATGTGGAGGCAAGGCCAGAGCTGTCAAAATAAGGTCTCTGCTTGAACACAGACCACACAGGCGTGGGGTATCAGAGCAGAAACTGACTTCCAAGCTAGTCTAGGATTCACAGGGTCAACCAGTTGCCCAAGGTCACAGAGACTGGGACCTGTCTCCAAGCTCCCTTCCTTCTGAGCAGTTTTTTTCCTATTTTTTAAAAATATTTATTTCTTTGGCCCCACCCGGTTTTACTTGTGGCACACTTTTTTTTTTTTTTTTAATTGCAGCATGCAGGATATTTAGTTGCAGCACGTGGAATCTAGTTCTCCGACCAGCAACTGAACCCAGGCCCCCTGCACTGGGAGGGCAGAGTCTCAGCCACTGGACAACCAGGGAAGCCCCCCTCTTTTCTTATTGCCACAGTGCAGACAGGTGAGCTTGATGCAAGGGTCATGCTGGCTGCTCCTCTACACACTTCACAGCTGCCCCCCATCAGTCTCGGCTGGGGCTGTGATACAGTTTTGTGGTTGTTGGAAACTTTACATTCCAGGGTCCCTTAGAAGAAAAGAACAACTCATTTGCAGCACCTGAGCAGAGTGAGCAGGCAATCAACAGAACACTCTTGTGTCTGAGCAGATGTGTGCGGGAGGATCTGCCTAATGCTCCCTGGACCCCCTCCTCTGCCTCCAGTCTGTCAGCTTAGAAGCGCCCTGTTCTTTTCCGAGTGCATCTGCTTGGCCCTCAAGGTTAACCCAGGGGTGGAAAGCTGGTCATCTAGGAAATGCTGAGTTTTCCTGAGGGTTTCTGAGCAGGGATTCCCCAACCTGGACGCTGAACCACAGGAGCCAAGGGCACTCTGGTTGCTACGTTTCCTGCCCTTCAAAGTAACAGGCTTGGCTTGCAGTGGCCAGTGAGAGAGGCAAGGATGAGGTGCTGAAACTGAGGAAGCCGGGCAGCATCTATATCTGGGGATCAACGCCCTCTGGGGTTCAGAACCACCACTCC
This sequence comes from Okapia johnstoni, assembly GCA_024291935.2. NCBI lineage: Eukaryota > Metazoa > Chordata > Mammalia > Artiodactyla > Giraffidae > Okapia > Okapia johnstoni. The sequence continues at coordinate 104,326,507 of CM044313.1, forward strand.
ACTTTCAGAGGTTGACTGTTCAACTCTTGCTTGGATTCTATTGATCAGTTAATTGATGTTTTGCTTATGCTCTTTCAAGTCAAGTTTTCTGTTTCTTGTCACCAAAGGATTTCTATTTAACTAAGACACTTCAATTCTAGACTCTAAGTACTCATTAAAGAAAACTCTCTTCATAGCATGGAAGTAAACCCAGTAGAAGTTAACTACCTTGTTTTAGGTATAAAAGTGGCAAATCCCAGGCTTGGGGCAGAAAAAGTAGAAGATGAACCTGGGACATGTTATCGTGTCAGAGAACAAGAAAAATGGTGAAAAAAATGAGACGGGTCCTTGGTACAAGGACACAGAGCACAGGGGCCACAGGAAGGAGGTCTCAGCAGAAACGTCTGGGTCAGTTTTCACTCTAACATCATTGAGGATGGTGATGAATTTTTGCAAAAATCCTTATGTCCATGTCAACAATAATTGTTGTTATTTAGTTTCTAAGCCACGTCTGACTCTCTGTAATCCCCATGGACTGTAGCATGCCGGGCTGTCCATGGAATTCTCCAGGCAAGAGTACTACAGTGCCATGTCCTTCTCCAGGGGATCTTCCCGACCCAGGAATCAGACCTATGTCTCCTTCTTGGCAGGCGGATTCTTTACCACCGAGCCACCAGGGAAACACCCAACAATAAATAGATACACAAAATAAGTAGAGGGGAAGGATGAGCTCTTGCCTACTGTGGCATGATCGTTCAGCTGATAAAGTAGAGGGAGAGCTGGATTGAAAGATCTTCACTCGGTGGCTGTCACTGTACAAAGCGGTTCAGGCAAAAGTCATCAGTGATGCTCAGATCTCAGGGGCAGGGATGGATTTGGACGGGGAGCAGGATGTTGGCATGTCTTAATGTGCCTCCTCACAGTTACTTTGTTCAAAATCAGGGAAAAACTAGTAACTACGGAGTGAGAAATTGGACCACACAATCACTGGCTGAACAAACTCTGCCTCAGCATCGAGGGCAGACCACACCCTGTGTTCTGGGTGTGATGCATGATATTCAGTGTCCCTCTCAAGGAGATTGGTCCAACTCTATGTGAGCAATCATTGGCAAACAGCCCATTCAAGCAAGACGGGTAGGATTCTGAACTGTCTCAGGTGAGAGGGAATTGGAAGGTGGGATAACTGGATGCAGGAAATGGTCCTAGACTGACTTCTTTACTGGAGGAGGGAAATGCCATAAAGGACAATACAGCAAGACCACTGCATGCAAACTTCAAGTTGCAAACTTTCAAAGATGTGAGTGTGCCCCTGTGTGCCAGCTGCTATACTGCACTACTGTACTTTTCGAGGTACTGTATGAAAGATTAAAATGTTTTCTTTATTTTTTGTGTTTGTTTTTAACGTATTATTTCTGTGAAAAATATTATAAACCTATTACAGTACAATACTATATGGCCTTGTGCTATTTTGTACCTAGGCTAAATTTATTGGACTTACAAACAAATAGGACTTACAAACAAACATGCTATCAGAATGGAACTCATTAGTATGTAGGGGGCTTACTGTATTGGATTAATTGTCAAAACTGAAATATAGATAGTGGGCTAGATGAAGCAATTGCATCAATATTAAATTCACCACAGTTGGTAACTGTACTACAGTTATGCAAAAGCACACCCATTATTAGGGGTAAGAAGCTAGTCTCAGATGGCTCAGAAAATATTATATTAATATGTACAGATATATTTAGACAGAGAGAGAACAAATGCAAAAGCCGATGGGGAAAAAGGAAATAAATTTGATTCTGAGGAAAGGGCACACAAGTCTTCTGGTTCAATTTTTAAAATGTTTTCTCTAATTTCAAAATGATTTCCCAATAACAACAGCAAAAGTGGTACAATCTATCCCCCAGGAAGAAAACCCAGACCTGCAGGGACAGTGAGTCACCTAGACACCCCGGGGCTTCCTCAGTCTCCGGATTTGCTGTTTGTTCAGCAAGGTGGCGACAGGCTTGGCCTGAGGGCGTCACTTTTCTGCCTCCTGCTCGGCAATTTTATCTTTTCCTGGGTGTTTGTTTCAATTAACCTCCAGGTAGCAGAGGGTGAAAACAGCCCAGCCCCGTGCCAAGAATAAGGCTTGGCTCTCCCAGAGCCTCAGAAAACTGTAAATAAACCAAAACACAGGGGACATTATTTGATCTGGAAAAGGGTTACTTAAGTATTCCAGGATGTTGGAAACAAAAGATACTTTAAATACCACAAGGCCTTCAAGAGTGACTTAGAGGATGTAATTCTGCCTAATATTAGCTGAAATCAGTTGGAAGGAAACCACAGCTAAGAACTTAAGCCCTGAATGTAAGAGAAAGAATTAAGCTATCCAGTGTCTTAGACCCCAAGATTTCAGGGATCTTCAGTTTTAAGTGGACGAAAATGGGATCAGCAAACATCTGAGAGGCCCTGAGCTCCTCCCTGTCAGCGAGTCCAAGCTTGCTCTGCTTGCCTCAGAAGAGGCCAGTGAATCTGAGAGACGAGGTGTTGAGGCAAGGAGTTCTACTTCGTTCTGCAAGCTGGCTGACCAAGAAGATGGCAGACTAACCTCTCAAAATGACCGTCTGGGATCCGGATGCCAGGCTCTTTTATGGATCGGAGAAGGGGGAGGTGAGGAGACAAAGTGAAAAGGCCATTTAATCCTGCAAGTACCTCCTAGAATGGCAAGCCTGGGGAATGTATTAATTTCTTCCTTCTGAACAAGGACACAACAGTCGGGCAGAGGGGCAGGGTCCTCTGAGGCAAACCATTCTGTGTGATTGTAATAACAAAAGCAGCCAAAGGCACAGATGTAACACAGAAGAATCAAAACTGGCTCTTCCCTGTTACATCATGACCACATCAGCCACTCCTGCGTGCCTGCTTCTGTCCCCCCCCACCCCCGCCGGCAGCACCGGGAGTTGAGGGGCGCTGTGTCATTGCCCCGTGGCTAGGCTAAAGGGACAGCATCAGCCGTTCCCCCAGGGGGACGCCTCAGCCAGCAGCAGCAGCATCAGCCGGGAATCCGAGAAATGCCAGCATCAGGCCCCACGCAGACCTGCCAAGTCCCAGCTCGGGGTGTGTTAACAAGCCCTTGGGTGGTTCTGTGTTCACTGCCGAGTGACAGCCGCTGGGCTGTGGCTCCTTCCCAAGCTTTCATTTCCAGCGGAATGTCAGTTGCTCAAGCAGCCAGGTTTTAATTCAGTTCTATCTCTCCCTGTAAACTTGGGGAGATGAAGTCAGATTCTTGTGCCTTTTGGTAGATTTAGGGACCTTCTCATTTTCCATCTTTTTTCTTGTTATTTGTTTATTCAAAATTACATCAAACTGGACTTATCTAATTCAAAGGGGTTTGCTCAACCTTGGAACTTGGATGCGGACGTCAGAAGAGGCTTCGCAAGGCCTGAGGAGCAAAGACCAAAGTCGAGGTTAGAAATTAGAAGCTGTGAGAGAACAAGCTAGTGTTTACCAGTAGAGGGTAGGGGGAAGGGGTTATATGGGGTGGGAGATTAAGATGCACAAACCACTATGTATAGAGCGAGGGGACACATGTATACCCGTGCTGATTCATGGTGATGTCTGGCAGAAACTAACACTGTACTGTGAGGCAAATATTTTGCAATAACAAATTTAAAAAAGAAGCAATAAAGATATGTTGTACAGCAGAGGGAAATATAGCCATTATTGTGTAATAACTTCATTTTTTAAATTTTAATTTTTTATTGGAATATAGTTGATTAACAATGTTATGTTAGTTTCAGGTGTACACCAAAGTGGTTCACTTATACATATACATGTATCTGACATTACTTTGCCAACAAAGGTCCATATAGTCAAAACTATGGTTTTTTCCAGTAGTTATGTATGGATGTGAGAGTTGGACCATAAAGAAAGCTGAGCACTGAAGAATCGATGCTTTGAACTGTGGTGTTGCAGAAAGCTCTTCAGAGTCCCTTGGACTGCAAGGAGATCCAACCAGTCCATCCTAAAGGAAATCAGTCCTGAATATTCATTGGAAGGATTGTTGCTAAAACTGACGCTCCACTACTTTGGCCACCTGATGTGAAGAACTGATTCATTAGAAAACGCCCTGATGCTGGGAAAGATTGAAGGCGGGAGGAGAGGGGGATGACAGAGGACCAGATGGTTGGATGGCATCACCAACTCGATGGACATGAGTTTGAGCAAACTCCAGAATATGGTGAAGGACAGGGAATCCTGGTGTGCTGCAGTCCATGGGGTCGCAAGGAGTCAGACATGACTGAGCAACTGAACGACAACAACAGCAATTCTTTTTAAAATTCGTTTCCCGTTTAGGTTGTTACAGGGTACTGAGCAGAGTTCCCTGTGCGATACAATAGGCCCTTGTTGGTTATCCATTTTAATTATAGCAGGTTTTTTCCTGTCAATTCCAAACTCCTAATGTATCTCTTCCCAAAATCCCTCCCCCTCTGGTAACCATAAATTCATTCTCTATGTCTGTGAGTCTGTTTCTATTTCATAAATAAGTTAATTTGTGTAATTTTAAAAATATTGTGCATAGAAGCAATATCATATATATTTCTCTTTGACTTACGTCTCTTAGTGTGGTAATATCTAGGTCCATCCGTGTCACTGCAAATGGCATTATTTCATTCTTTTTAGTGGCTGAGTAATATTCCATCATACACATGTACCACATCTTCTTCATCAATAACTTTAAATGGAGTGGTAGTCTATAAAAATATTTAATTACTATATTGCACACCTAAAACTAACATACTATTATAAATTAACTATACTTCAATAATAAAATATTAACAGAAAGCAAGTGAAGCTGTGGAAGTCTTTACTCTGTTGGCAGGAGGTGAAGAAGTAGTCACTCCTTATAACTTGTGTTCCTACCCTTTGTTTTCCCCATTGAGTTTCTTCCATCCTAAATGTAAGTGGTGTCTCTCTGCACGGCCTCTGAGCTGGGGTCATGTAAGATTCTCCGCAGGGAGGGACCAGCCCAGTGCTATCCAGAGAGGAGAGCAGGTGGGTGGGGAAAGAGAATCCTGCTCTCCTGCAAAAAGCATGGCCAGTTGTTCGATAATCTGCAAAAGATGCTATGGAGAGGTGGAAGAACATGTGAAATTTTTTTCTCAAACTAGAGTTAATCTCCAGCTATAATTCATGTTTCAGCACTAAAGTTATTACTGATGGAAAATTCATAAAAGAGGAAACAGCAGGGAAATGAGTTATGGGGCTGAGAAAAGAGGATTCTAGGACCTAACAAGTCCTGAAACAAGTGGGGTTGGAAGGCCATTGTGTGTATGTGTGAGTGTGCATAAATGTGTATATGTGTCTGTGCATGGTGTATGTATATGCTTCTGTGTATTCAGTGTGTACAAGCATGTGTGTGTGAGTACATACATGTACATGCATGTATTGTGTGCGCATGTGTATATTTGTGTACACAGTGTATGTATATGCTCATGTGTGTTCAGTGTGTACAACTGTGTATGTGTGGCAGTGACAGCATCCATTTGCAGTGTGTGAGTGTGTGTGTACACTCTCCTTGTAGCCTTCAGTCAACAAGAGTCTGGATGGTTACGAGGGAGTGGCAAGAAAGAGAAGGAGAGAGATGGGGAGGGGAGGGAAGAAAGAGATGGTGGGACCTGGGTCTTGGGCGTGGTGAGTATGTCTGGGGAGGCCCAGCCACTGAAGCAACTGAAGTGCAGGCTGGAATGCTGCCCAGGGCAGGTGGCAAATATTTTACTTTATTTATATTATTTCATTCTGCTTTTACAAAGAACTAACACCTTGGTCTGACAGATATGGTCATGGAAGAAAGAAAGATTTATTTATGATTGTCAGGAGGACATTGGAGGCTTGCAGGCAGCTGTGACCCTGAATTCTAAACCCAGTGTTTTGCCAGCAGTACACCTGGGATTATGACTTCACCTCCCTGAGCCATTTCCTTTATCAGTCACTGAGGATTTTAATAAGATTTTGGCTTCCCTGGTGGCTCAAGTGGTAAAGAATCTGCCTGAAATGCGGGAGAGCTGGGTTCAATGCCTGAGTTGGAAAGATCCCATGGAGAAGAGAATGGTACTCACTCCAGTACTCTGGTCTGGAGAATTCCATGGACTCTATAGTCCATGGGGTGGCAAAGAGTCGGACACGACTGAGTGACTTTCACTTTCACTTATATATAATATATATGTATTACACATATATTAATATTATAATACATATGCCTGCTAAGTCGCTTCAGTCGTCTCCAACTCTGTGCAACCCCATAATTGGAAGCCCACCAGGCTCCTCCGTCCCTGGGATTCTCCAGGCAAGAATACTGGAGTGGGTTGTCATTTCCTCCTCCATATGCCTAGACAGTGTATTAAAAAGCAGGGATATCACTTTGTTGACAAAGGTCTGTATAGTCAAAGCTATCATTTTTCCAATAATCATCAACAGATGTGAGAGCTGGACCATAAAGAAGGCTGAATGCCAAAGATTTGATGCTTTTGAACTATGATACCGGGGTAGATTCTTGAGAGGTCTCTGGAAAGCAAGGAGATCAAACCAGTCAATACTAAAGGAATCAATCCTGAATACTCATTGGAAGGATTGATGCTGAAGCTGAAGCTCTAATACTTCGGCCACCTGATGGGAAGAACTGACTCATTGGAAAAGACCCTGGTGCTGGGAAAGATTGAGGGCAGGAGAAGGGTGTGACAGACCATGAGATGGTTGGATGGCATCATCGACACAATGGACATGAGTTTGAGCAAACTCCGGGAGTTGGTGAAGGACAGGGAAGCCTGGCATGCTGCAGTCCATGGGATTGCAAACAGTCCGACACAACTTAGTGACTGAACAACAACAAAAGCATATGGATTACATGCCTGCCTGCCTGCCAAGTGTCTTCAGTCGTGTCTGACTCTTTGTGACTCCACGGACTATAGCCCACCAGGCTCCTCAGTCCCTGGAATTCTCCGGGCAAGAATATTGGAGCGGGTTATCATTTCCTTCAGCAGGGGATCGTCCCTTCCCAGGTATTGAACCTGCATCTCTTCATGCTGCAGTCCATGGGATTGCAAACAGTCCGACACAACTTAGTGACTGAACAACAACAAAAGCATATGGATTACATGCCTGCCTGCCTGCCAAGTGTCTTCAGTCATGTCTGACTCTTTGTGACTCCACGGACTATAGCCCACCAGGCTCCTCAGTCCCTGGAATTCTCCAGGCAAGAATATTGGAGTGGGTTATCATTTCCTTCAGCAGGGGATCGTCCCTTCCCAGGTATTGAACCTGCATCTCTTATGTCTCCTACATTGGCAGGTGGGTTCTTTACCACCAGTGACATCATATTGCTATGTATATGTATTATACATGATGTATATATCATGCTACTGAGCTTCATGCTTGAAAATAATTAATATGGTGAAAGTTATGTGGATTTTATCAAAATAAAAGTTAAATAACATAAAATAAGCCTCAAGTAGTAGCCCTCAAGTGAACCCCTTGGCCTCCCAGGCTTCTCACCATTTGGGAGGGGACGCCCCCGTCTTTGGGGCCTGTTGGAACTTTCCTCACAGCCTCCTGCCTCTTTTTCCAGGGACCCTCCACTCTTACCTGAACAAAAATTTTCCTTTTAAGCTGACTTTGGTCTACAGAATATTCTCTGGTTTCTGAGAACTAATTCCTGCCTCTTTTTTTTTTTTCAGATCATTTCCTCAGTATGGACCATTCTTTTCCAGCCCCAGGGTCTATGCCCAGGAGTCTTCTACATGGTGTTTCAGAAGAGAATGCAGATACTGGGGTCCATTTCCTGGAACCCTAGTTCAGCAGTCTGGAGGAGGCCTGGCCTGAAGCCCATCACAGTCTTCTTCTCATAGGATTCCTGCAGCTGGTCTCCTTGAAGGCTCTTCTTTGAGCTCATGTAGAGAAACTGTAACCTCAGGTTTGCTGTATTTAAAATGGATAACCATCAAGGCCAACTCAGGAGATGCAAGAGAGACATAGGTTCAATCCCTGGGTCAGGAAGATCCCCTGAAGTAGCAAATGGCAACCCACTCCAGTATTCTTGCCTGGAGAATTCCATGGACAGAGGAGCCTGGTGGGCCACAGTCCATGGGGTCGCAAAGAGCCAGACACAGAAGAGCACACAGAAGAGAGAGAAGAGAACCTGTAAACTCAGCTTTGCTCTATTTAAAATGGATCACCAACAAGAACCAGTTACCATACAGCACAGGGGACTCTGCTCAATGTCATGTGGAAGCTGGATGGGAGGGGAGTTTGAGGGAGAATGGATACGTGTGTATGTATGGCTGAGTCCCTTTGCTGTCCACCTGAAACTATTACAACACTGCTGATCAGCTATACTCCAATATAAAGTAAAAAGTTGAAAAATTAAAATGGCACATTCGTGAAAAAAACTGCTGTTCTTGCAGCAAAATTGGAGTTGAGCCGTCAAACCCTGGCACCTTACACAGCATGTGGGTGCTGGGCTGCTCTAGATAAAGGGGAGCCTCTTGACCCCCACCCTCTGTATGTGGCTCTGTGTCTGCGGCCCATTTAGGGGGCATCTCCCACTCCAGGCCGGAGGCGCAGGTCACTCCTGCCCAGAAGTCTGCCCTTTCCCGTCCTCTGGGCTGGGACACTGTCTGACCTCCTGTCCATCCGGACCACCGTTTCTTCCTACTTCCCTGTACCAGTTACTCATCTCTGCCAGAGAGAACCCCCCTAACTCATGAGAAGCTTGCACACCTGTCACTGCTCCCCACACGACAATGACCTCGCTCCTCCTGCAGGAATCCCCTTAATAAAGCCCCTCTTCAACTCAGTCTGCACTAGTTTTTAATTAGATGTTGGGCTGAAGCAGTCTCAGCAGACCATGAAGGAGCTCAGGAAATGGCCACACCGTGGCTTCTGGAAGCCTGTCACTGCCCAGCAGTCAGCCCCTGGGTGGACAGGCATGCCCTACAGGTGGGCCCTGTGGCCCAGAGCTGCCTGACACCCGAGGAACCTCAAGGGCCATGGCTACGGGGGTGGAACGTAGTCACTGGATGTAGTCATGTGGCCACTCCGTAGGATGGAGGTCCTGAGTCATCCACTGGGGTGGGCAGGGCTGGCATCAAGAGAGTGCCCAGGGTGCAGGCTGCCTTCAGGGGGTCTCGGACCCCCAGGCTCACCTCTGTCTCTGGGGCCAAAGCCCAGGGTTGGGGATAACACCAGAGAAGAGCTGACCCTCTGGGAGACCGTAGCTTAAAGTCTAGACGAGAAACTGAAAAGATCAGAGGTGCACACGTAGGTCAGTTTGAGCTGAAAGAGATCCCAGAGAGGCAGCAAATGCCTTCATTTTCCCTGCGGAGCAATGGAGGTCTCATTCCTGGTGTTGGAGAAGTTCAGGAGAAGAGATCAGAGTCCCAGCCTCAGCTCTGAGGCAGAGCCCTGTTGGCACCCACGCACACCACCTCGGGAAAGAGAAAAGTCCTCAGGCAAGATTTCAGGAGAGTACACAGAAGACCCGAACGAAAATGTGACTATTTAAAACACTATTCAGGAATGTTCTCCTCAAACCTAATGTGTCAGGCAAAACAGTTTCATTTGCAGCCGGCAAAACCCTGACTCAAATTCACTTCTGCCAAAAGTGGGGAATAGTTTCTCCAGGGAAAAGAGTTGCAAAGCCTTCGTTTTCTCCAAGAACAAAGCAGTTATTGAATCTCTGAACCCATTTGGCAAATGAAATGTCAACGAGCTTGTTGTTATTGTTCTTTAGCCAGTCAATCGTGTCTGACTCTTCTGACCCCGTGGCCTGCAGCCCGCCAGGTTCCTCTGTCCATGGGATTCTCCAGGCAAGAGCACTGGAGTGGGTTGCCATGCCCTTCTCCAGGGGATCTTCTCAACCCAGGAACTGGACCCAAGTCTTCTGCATTAGAAGGTGGATACTTTACCACTGAGCCACCAGGGAAGTCTTCAATAAGCTAGAGAACATTAATTTATTATAAATTATTATTATAAATATACATAAACATAATTGTTGCTATGAATTATTATAAATTTATTGTTATAAGTCACTGAAAGGATTTAAAAATTGGGAAAAATAAAGGCAGAAACAACAAGTCCTGAGTCTGTATCTAGATTCCGATCAGTTCAGTTCAGTTCAGTTCAGTTCAGCCGCTCAGTCGTGTCTGACTCTTTGCAACCCCATGGACTGCAGCATGCCAGGACTCCCTGTCCATCACCAATGCCCAGAGTTTACTCAAACTCATGTCTATTGAGTCGGTGATGGCATTCAACCAGCTCATCCTCTGTCAGTCCCTTCTCCTCCTGTCTTCAATCTTTCCCAGCATCAGGGTCTTTTCCAATGAGTCAGTTCTTCACATCAGGTGGCCAAAGTATTGGAGTTTTAGCTTCAGCATCAGTTCTTCCAATGAATATTCAGGACTGATTTCTTTTAGGATGGACTTTTTGGATCTCCTTGCAGCCCAAGGGACTCTCAAGAGTCTTCTCCAACACCACAGTTCAAAAGCATCAATTCTTCAGTGCTCAGCTTTCTTCACAGTCCAACTCTCACATCCATATATGACTAGTGGAAAAACCAAAGCCTTGACTAGATGGACCTTTGTTGGCAAAGTAATGTCTCTGTTTTTTAATATGCTGTCTGGTTTGATAACTTTCCTTCCAAGGAGTAAGCATCTCTTAATTTCATGGCTGCAGTCACCATCTGCAGTGATTTTGGAGCCCCCCCAAAAATAAAGTCTGCCACTTTTCCACTGTTTCACCATCTATTTGCCATGAAGTGATGGGACCAGAGGCCATGAACTTAGTTTTCTGAATGTTGAGTTTTAAGCCAACTTTTTCACTCTCCTCTTTCTCTTTCATCAAGAGGTTCTTTAGTTCTTCTTTGCCTTCTGCTGTAAGGGTGGTGTCATCTGCATATCTGAGGTTATTGATATTTCTCCCAGCAATCTTGATTCTAGCTTGTGCTTCATCCAGCCCAGCGTTTCTCATCATGTACTCTGCATATGAGTTAAATAAGCAGGGTGAGAATATACAGCCTTGACGTACTACTTTTCCTGTCTGGAACCAGTGTGTTGTTCCATGTCTGGTTATAGCTGTTGCTTCTTGACCTGCGTACCGGTTTCTCAAGAGGCAGATCAGGTGGTCTGGTATTCAGATCTCTTTCAGAATTTTCCATAGTTTGTTGTGATCCACACAGCTCTATTTATTTATTTTTTATTTTTTAAATTAGTTTGTTTATCTATTTTTAACTTTACAATATTGTATTTGTTTTGCCGTATATTGACATGAATCCACCATGGGTGCACATGTGTTCCCCTTCCAGAACCCCCCTCCCATCTCCCTCACACAGTTCTATTTATAAACATCTCTAAAAAAGTCATTGGCTTTGTTTGTAGAGTGAATGTAAATTATACATCAGATAAAACCTAACTAGTCTCGATATTACAGTTATATAAAGGGAATTACAGTAAAATGGTCATTTTAATCTTTTTTAATTTAAAGGAGATTTTAAGATTTTTTTTACTACTGCAAAGGACTATCATCTGAGACTGTTACCTAAAACAATGGCTTCAAACAGAGTCAACCCCAAAACATCAAAAAGAAGGCGGCTCCCCATTCAGTTGGGATGTGGTTATCAATCATTTTTTATATGAAGTCATGTTACAGGGAAGAACAAAATCTGACTAGATGTTGGATCTGTTTTACTTTAACCTTTGCTTCCTGTGGCTTTTGTTCACTCGAAGGATACTATCTATACATAACGGCCTGTCTCTGGGAGCCCTGCCCCTCTGCCTGAATGTTAAACCGAAGTGCCTTTGTTCAGAGAGATATCCTGACCCTGTCCACCTGTGTATGCCTGCAAGAAAAAGGAAATTAAGACCCCCTTTGCCAGGGCTGATCATTTCAGGAGATATCTGCAAGACTTCTGAGTTTTACTTTACTTCCTCACCGCCCCTTACTGAGGGCTATAGATAATATTCTGAGCCATATCCTGTGAGCTGTCTTATAGATACAGAAATACCAGGTAGAGAAGTTAACTCCATGATGACCAGACTGGGCCCGGGACATGAGCTGCCACAGTTCTGAGAACTGACTGTGAAGAAAAGGGAGAAAATGGACCCTGGAACTGAAGATTGACTGTATCTAAAACAAACAAGACGACGCTGGTCAGACTATCGATGACAACTTGAATATGACTGTTAGAGATGACCGTGCTGTTTCTGCATGTAGCCCCCCCACTTCTGTCTATAAAAGCTCTTGCCCACTGGTTGCCCGGGGCGAGAGTCGACCTTTGGGCAGATGGCCCGCCCCCACTCGCCCTCATTTGCCAGCATCTGAAGTAAAGCAAATTTTCCCTTCCACCAACCTGGCCTGTTTATTGGCTCTTAAGTGGCGAGCAGCCAGACCCCACCACACACTTTCCATAACAGACTCACAGTCACAGAAAACAAACCTGTGGTTATCAAACATGAAAGGTGGGGAGGAATGAACTAGGAGTTTGGGATTAAAAGATACACGCTACTATATATAGGATAGATAAGCAGTAAGAACCAACTGTATTGCACGGAGAATTATAGTCAATATCTTGTAATAACCTATAGTGGAAAAGAATCTGAAACAGAGTGTATATATATATACATGAATATATGTGTGTGTATATGTATATGCATATCACTTTTCTGTACACTCGAAACACCATAAATCAATTATACTTAAAAAAAGAAAAAAACTTAAAAAATAAGTGATCCCACAGAGCTCCTTCAGCCCTTCTGCCCTGTGAAGACACAATGAGAAGACATGGTCTATGAACCATGGAGGATTCCAGCTTCTAGAACTGCAAAGAATGCATGTCTTTTGTTTATAACCTATGGTGGGCTGTTAGAGCAGCCTCAGTGGAATAAGACACACAGGTAACATGCTTGTCTCGTTTGTCTTCTGGAAATATGGCTACTCACAGAAGAAGCACATTCATATCAGGAAAGAGAGGAGAGTGTATCTGACAGTCGTGTGACCAAGTTTTCTCCCATCTAGTATTTTAATGCTTCTCTGTAGCACGGCAGGAATCTGCTTGTCATGATTATGAGAACATCAGCTCAGGTTGCATCTGATCCTACAAAGTGATTTCACTACTATAACTGAACTGCAGAGCCAAATCCAAGTTTTCAAGAGGCAGCCGAAAACATCAAAAATCTGAAATAGTCATTTCATAGCATCTCCCTCCTTTATTTTCTCCTTGGAACATCAGAGAATGTGGATGGGCGTTTCTTCTTGATGTGACTTGAAAGGCATTATCTCATTAGTCAGGATAATCAAAATGTTTTGTACTGACTAGACATCTTGATTCATTTTCCAAGCCCTCCATATTTACATTGACCAGCTGCCTCCCAGGGCCCTTCAGCCACACAGATTGCCCTACCTGCAGGTCCTGTGGGCTTGGCTCACTTGACTGTTTCTTTCATGACCTGCAGCAAGGTAAGAGGTTGCTTGATGCCTCCTTGGTTATGCTGTGCTTTATGTTTGCGTTTTGGGCTGGTTTATTTTGCTTTTAGGTGTGGGACTATTTCCTGTCCAAAAGTGCGCTTCTGTGCTGTTACCAGAGGCTGTTTACATTTGAAAGAATTTCGTGGAGTGTAGTTCACTCCAGGTTTTCGGAAATGCAACACTTTTGGTAATATTTATGGCATCATCTTCAGAAAAAATGATGTTTTCTTTGGTTGGCCTTCCCAGGAGATGACACAGTGAGAGAAATTTGCATCTTTCCGAAGGTAAATGTCTCAGATCTTTGGTTTTGACATACAAGACGGATGATTATGTTTTGTATTCTATAAAGAACTAAATATTAGATATTATGATCATAAGTTGTTTCTAAGAAGACACACACAAATATATACAAGTATATTCATAACTATGGTTTCCGACTTCATTGTTGAAGAACTGGGTTTTTATTTTAAAAATGCACATCTAATTCAGAGACTTTACAAATAATTGACAAAGCCTGAGTCAGGAATGACGTATTCTCCAGGATTCAGTAACACAGGACTTTAATTCATCATTGTAGGAATGATTGTGGAATTTGGTGAAATAATTTTCATAGAAAAGTAAAATATAATTTGGGGCTTCAAGTTTCTGATAATTGAGTAATTTTAGCCCCTGTGGTCTTCACTCCCAGATATTTTGGCCATACTAAACAAAATAAAGTTGATTTGCCAGCAATATCAAGTTTTGAGGATATAATCACCCATCCGCCCATTCACTCATATATCCATCACTCATGTGTGTATTTATTTTCAAAATGTTGTGAGCTGGGTTCTCTTTCTGCTGTGGGAAATAATGCAGAGAATTATGCAACATTAGACACACCCCCTTTATCACGACTTCATTCCTTCTGTCAGGTCAGTATTGATTTGTTTTTGAGAGTTAGAGAGAATATGTTTGTGTCAGTTGCTCAGTCGTCTCCGACTCTTTGTGACCCCATGGATTGTAGCTTGCCAGGCTCCTCTGTCCATGGAATTCTCCAGGCAAGAATACTAGAGTGGATTGCCATTCCCTCCTCCAGGGAATTTTCCCCACCCAGGGATCAAACCAGGGTCTCCTGCACTGCAGGCAGATTCTTTGCTGTCTGAGCCACCAGGGAAGCCACAGAAAGAATATAGAATTAGAAGAATAGTGGGAAGCTTGGAGAGTATCTGAAGCTGAGATTATGCCTGTGGTCAGAAATGGGGGTGCAATGAACTGCATTGCTTATACCCCATGATTCACATGCTGAAGCCCTACTTGCCCTGTGGCAGCATTTGGAGGTGGGGCCTTTGAGAAGGGACTAGTGTCAGATGAGATCACTAGGGTGGGGCCTTCATGGAGGGGTTGGTGCCCTTTAACCTGCCTGTGATGCAGGAGACCAGGGTTCTATCCCTGGGTTGGGAAGTTCCTCTGGAGAAGGGACTGGAAATCCATTCCACTATTCTTGCCTGGAGAAGCCCATAGACAGAGAAGCCTGGCAGGCCACAGTCCATGGGGTCGCAAAGAGTCAGACACGACTGAGCGACTAACACACACACACAAAGAGGAAAGAAGCTGCTGGTCCCCCGTGGAGCGGGAGGATACAGGAAGAGGACTGTGCTCGGTAAACCAGGAAGTGTGTGCTTGCCAGAACCCAGGACGCTGGGACCCTAATCCCGCACTTCCAGCTTCCAGAACTGTGAGAAATTCCTGTTTGCTGTTTAAGCCACTAACCTCCAGTGATTTCTTACAGGACTGAGGCAGGGGTACCCAAGTAGATTGTCAGAACAGTGTTCTTTTTTTTAAAATTAATTTTTATTGGACTGTTGCTTCACATTGTGTGTTAGTTTCTGCTGCACAGAAAATGAATCAGCCGCATGTATATGTATGTCTCACCTCTTCCTTGGCTTTCCTTCCCATTTAGGTCACCACAGAGCACCGAAGAGAGTTTATTCGGTGTGATACAGCAGGTTCTCATTAGTTGCCTACTTTATACATAGTATCAATATTGTATATAGGTCAATCCTAATCTCCCAATTCATCCCACCCCCTTTTCCCCACTTGCTGTCCATACATTTGTTCCTTACATCTATACCTCTATTTCTGCCCTGCAGAAAGTTTCATCCGTATTATTTTCCAGATTCCACATGTGTGTGTTACTCTATGACATTTGCCTTTCTCTTTCTGACTTACTTCACTCTGTGTGACAGTCTCTAGGTCATCCATGTCTCTGCGAATGAGATAGTTTCATCCCTGCCTATGGCTGGTTGATGGTCCATCGCCTCTATGTGTCTGAGCAGTGCCTCTTGACAGTTTGACTTTTGCAGTCAGAGCATATCTGGAAAGAAGGTGTGTGTCTGGCTCGAATCACTGCTGGTTGCTTATTCCGTGTGGGGTGTGGAGGACCAGCTCACAATCATGAGACCTGCAGTGGGTCAGCAGCAGCAGCTGGTGCCTCTGCTGTGGCCAGAGTGGCCATGGAGGAGCTGGTTCTTAGTGATGATGGTGGCCTTTGAGACCTAGACACGGCGGGTGATGGTCACAGTCAGAATAGAGATCTGCTGTAGCACAGATGGGCTGATTGGCCAAATCAGTGCCACCAACATTGTAACTAAGTTGCAGCAATCAGATGAAGCAATTAATTTTTTCAAGAAAAAAGAACAACTCAGTCTATGGGCTAAGTCCGATGTTAAGCGCACACCTTAATCCAACAGAGTATAATATTAGTGGTTTATGACAGGTTATAGGTCCTTTCAATGAACCAAAGATCTAAAATTAAAGGGCACACATATTTCTGGGCTTCACTGGGCAAGCTTTTCTCTTGAGTAATCTAAGATGAAACATAATTTTTAAAGAGCCGTGTCCATGATTTTCTTAATAATGAATAACAAAATATCAGAAACGCGCACAATTCCACGACCTTTTTAAAGTCAGTGGGGTTTCGTTTGCCATCCTATGACCAATGAGACATGTTTGGGGCACTGAGGTGTCATTCTGGTGGGGGCAACCTTGCTAGACTGTATTTATTTACCAAAAACTTAAAAGAAGTGAAGACCACTGGGATGGTCACAGTTTTGCAGAGGCTAAGATCACGTGGGAATGGGGCCTTAGCACGCCATCCAAAATCAACGTTTACAAGAGGATCAAGGAAGCCCAGAAATGCAACAGAACACAGGCCCTTTGGCTTTTTCATTAAGATGTTTATACCGAGTGGGATCCCGTTTCCTGTCTTTTGAAGGCAAAGCCTTGGCACTAGAGAAGGCCGTCTCCTTTGTTCTGAGGCAATCAGTGCCTTTCTGTTGGTGGGCCTGGGGGAGGTGGCCCGTGGCTCCTGCCCACCACAGGAGGCTCGCCCAGACAGCGTGCTGTGTGGCTGGAGGAAGGGAGCCCCATGCCAGTCTTGGGGACTAGGGGTGGATACATTAAAAATATGTCAGCGGGCCCCAGGATTTTTGGCACCAGGGACTAGTTTCATGGAAGACAGTTCTTCTATGGAGCGGGGTGGGTGGGGTGGGTAGGAACGGTTTTAGGCTGATTCAAGTGCATTGCATTTACTGTGCCCTTTGTTTCCATTTCATTACATTGTGATATGATGCAGTAATTGTACACCTCACCATATTGCAGAATCAGCAGGAGGCCTGAGCTTGTTTACTTGCAACGACACGGTCCCATCTGGGGGTGGTGGGAGGCGGTGACGCCCAAAGTGTGTTGCTAACATACAGTCTACCCCATCGTTTTGTTTCGGTTACTGTTGCTGCAGAAAACCCAGCATCACAAAGACAGGATGTTGGAAATAGAAGCAGGGCTTTTCAGGGCTTTTGTGGCACTCTCAGGATATCCCACCTTGACTTTAATCCAGGACGTATGGAGATTTGAAGTTGTCTCAAACATACTTTTAAGGCCACCATCGTTGGCAGTCTCATGCGGTAATGTGAGGAAAGGGGAGTGGATGTAAATACAGTTGGGCTTTGTCACTGGCCAGCCACTCACCTCCTGTTGCGTGGTCTGATAGCTAGCAGGTTGGGGCCCCTGGTCTGTGTTGAGACTTTGAGTCACGGTCAGCCCCACAGCCAGCTGACCTCAAGACGTGTCTCCAGCCCTGCGGGTACCTTGGAGCGCACAGGGGCAGGTCCTCCGCTCAAAGCCCAGGAAGCTGCCTTAGACTAGCCCACTCTCCCCCTCCCCGAGAGAAGGCCTGGACTGGGGGTCAGTGAGACCCCTTCCAGGCCCAACTCTGCCTTTTACTGTTTGAACCATCCTGGGCAAACACACACTCTCTGCCTTGGTTTCCCTGTCAGTCACAGATGGAGGTGATGGATGGCTCCACCCCCCTTGCTCACAGGGTTGTTTTGAAGATTAAATAAAGAGGTTCAGGTAAATACTCTGTCCAGGGCTGTGTAGCTATAACATAATAAGAAAAATAAAGATTTTCAGTAAGCGGTGCTGGAACCATTGGATATTCATATGCCAAAAAGTGAACATCATATCTTACACAACAAGCATCTCAGGGTGGATCATAGACCCAAAAAGAAAACCTTGCTCAATAACACTTCTAGAAGAAGTAAAAGAGAAAATACCCGTGACCTTGGATTTAGTAAGGACCTCTAAGATATACCACCAAAAGCACAATCCACAACATGAGAAATTGAACATTTGGACTTCATCAAAATGGCAAAGATGCTAAGAGAATGAAAAGACAAGCCACAGATAGGGAGAAAATATTTGCAAACCTGCATCTGATAAAGGACTCCTATGCCAAATAGCCAAAACTCAAAAAACAAACAATACAGCAAAAATGTGGGAAAGATATGAAAAGAAGATAAGCAGGTGGCAATTAAGTACACAGAAGAGCTCAGCATCATCAGACACCAGGGAGGCACCAAACAAAACCTTGATGAGTGACAATACATTCCTACAAGGCTGGCTCTGACCAGGCACCCTCAGGGCAGGGGACCCTTCAGGCATGGACATCCCCGGTTGCAGAGAGCAGGGCAAGTGGGAAGCAGCAGGGGCCCCCCAGGTGGAAAGGAGTCCTCGATGCTGGGTGACCACCTTCGAAAGAAGAGACCACGGGGTCCCCTTGTAGGAGAGAATGTTTATGGCAGAGGCTCTGAGCTGTAACATGGTGAACACATTCATCAGAATGGCAGCAGCGAGAGAAGTCAATGGTTCACTAGCCAAAAAAGTTTTCTCTATATCAGCAGTATGACAGGCACTTGAAGGATTTCAGCTCAGCTATTGCCAGGAGAAGCATCAATAACCTCAGATATGCAGATGACACCACCCTTGTGGCAGAAAGAGAAGAGGAACTAAAGAGCCTCTTGATGAAGGTGAAAGAGGAGAGGGAAAAAGCTGACTTAAAACTCAAAAGTCAAAAACCAAAGATCATGGCAACCGGTCCCACCACTTGATGGCAAATAGATTTGAAAACAGTGGAAACAGTGACAGACTTTATTTTCTTAGGCTCCAAAATCACTGCAGATGGTAACTGCAGCCATGAAATTGAAAGACACTCGCTCCTTGGAAGAAAAGCTATGACCAACCTAGAGAGCATAGTAAAATCAGAGACACTGCCAACAAAGGTCCGTCTAGTCAAGGCTATGGTTTTTCCAGTCATCATGTATGGATGTGAGAGTTGGACTATAAAGAAAGCTGAGAGCTGAAGAATTGGTGCTTTTGAACTGTGCTGTTGGAGAAGACTCTTGAGAGTCCCTTGGACTGCAAGGAGATCAAACAAGTCCATCCTAAAGGAGATCAACCCTGAACATTCACTGGAAGGACTGATGCTGAAGCTGAAGCAGAATACTTTGGCATCTGATGAGAAGAGCTGACTCATTAGAAAAGATCCTGATGCTGGGAAAGATTGAAGGCAGGAGGAAAAGGGGATGACAGAGGATGAGATGGTTGGATGGCATCACTGACTTGATGGACATGAGTTTGAGCAAACTCTGGGAGATGGTGAAGGACAGGGAAGCCTGGCATGCTGCAGTCCATGGGGTCACAAAGAGTCGGACATGACTGAGTGACTGAACAGCAACAACAAAACCCTCCCAGACAGGTCCTGTGGAAGGGAATACATTTCTGGAGCTAGTGGCCTCCATCACTATTTTTTTTTTTTATTTGAAGTATCGTTGATTTATTGGTTACAAAGTTGTGTGAATTTCTACAGCAAAGTGATTCACTTATACATTATACACACAATCTTTTTTACCCCTTCACTCTTTCATTGGGAGATTCTGTACACTCAACACCAATTGTGCAAATTTATATTTGAGTGGAGTAAGAGTCTTAACTCCACAAAGTTGCAATCACAGAATTCTTCTAACAAGACTGGAAGGAAATATAAAAAACATTTTAACTGTGATTATTTCCAGCTGGTGGGATCAATGAGGCTATCTCCTCCTTCCTTTTTTTCCTTCCACTGCCTTCTGATCGAACCAGTGTGTGTGATAACTTCCTAATCAGGGAGAAAGTGGAGTGAGCTTCATTTTGGGCAGGCTGTCTCAGTGCTGGCGACCAGAGGGAGAGCCGAAACCACCCCAGGCTGGTGCTGATGGGGAGGGGGGCTCTCAGTGGGATGTGGACTCTCAGTGGGATGTGGACTCTCAGCGGGATGTGGCCATTACCAATGGAATAGCATCGCTCCAAAGAAATGAGAATTTTGTATTGAAGAGTCTCCAAGGAGTCATTTTCCTAACTGGAAGCCAATGAAACTGCCTTCAAGGAAAGAAGACATTAGCTCTTTCTTTTCCTGTTGAGTGAACTGTGAATTCTGCATCCATACCTAACCACTTCACATCTCACTAACACAATAAAGATGCTCTGGTAACAACTGAAGGTCTGCTTGGACTATGATGGAAGGAGGACCCTGGGGTCTCTGAGCTCAGGCACTGGTTGGCAGTCCTGGGGAAGAGAGAGGGTCCAACACCACACAGAACAGCAGCAGTTCCAGGGCCAGGTCCCAGTAGGGCTCTCCTGGGGCCACTGGAGCAAGGATTTCAAGACAGCATTGAGAGCAGAATGATTCTAAAGATACATCAAAACCGCCCCAAAGTGGACAGGCACTTCTCAGCCCTCTGGGGTGGCTGCATTCCTGGAAGGCTCTTCCTTCTGATGACACTTCCGGGACATGGGGGTTCCTCCAGGTGGAAGCGATATGAGGGGCCCTCGGAGGACGGGAGTCCTGCCCTGTGCTCTTCAGTCACTCGGTGTTGTCCATGGACTCTGTGACCTTGAGAGAATGTTCTAGGGGGAGAGGATGGAGCCTGCGTTGGCTTCACTGGAGTGGTGACAACAAAGTGTATTCAGAAGTGTTGCCCTCCACTTAAATATGTAAAGTGAACCCTTCTCTATTGTGTCCAGTGGTCTGGTCTAATGCGCCCTTTCAGGCCACTGTCTGGATCATCTGTCCACTGACATAAGTGGGATATTGAAGTCCACGACCATTACTGTGTTACTGTCAGTTTTCCCCTTTATGCCTGTTGTGCAGTGCTCTGCTTAGTCGCTCAGTTGTGTCTGTGGGACCACACGTACTGTAGCCCACCAGGCACCTCGGTCCGTGGGGATTCTCCAGGCAAGGATACTGGAGTGGGTTGTCATGCCCTCCTCCAGGGGATCTTCCTGGCCCAGGGATTGAACCCACATCTTCCATGTTGCAGGCAGATTCTTCACTGTCTGAGCCACCAGGGAAGCCTTATGCCTGTTAGTATTTCCTTTATATATCTGGGTGCATCTTAATGAGTGTAATATCCTCTTCTGGTATTGATCTCCCAGCATTATGTAAAACACTTCTTTATCCTTTATTGTAGACTTCACTTCAAAATCTGCTTTGTCTGATATGAGTACTGCTACACCAGCCTTGTAGGAGAAGGGGACGACAGAGGATGAGATGGTTGGATGGCATCACCGACTTGATGGACATGGGTTTGGGTAGACTACGGGAGTTGGTGATGGACAGAGAGGCCTGGCGTGCTGCAATTCATGGGGTCGCAAAGAGTCGGAACGACTGAGCGACTGAACTGAACTGACACCAGCCTTCTTTTCAAGGGCTCACCAGCTCATGTTAGAGAGCTTCAATCTGATGACCGTGACATCCTTTCTTTACTGATATGGCAGGAAGTAGCCCATGTCTCACTGCCTACCTGGAGACAGCTTCCGATGCTGCAGAGTAAGAGCGCTGTCTTAGGAGACTCCCTCTCCTCTCCCCACCTCTCCCCCCCGCCATGCCTCAGATGCCAATCACAAGTCCAGGTTTTCAACTGTGATTCTTACTGATGGCTGTAGATTGGAGACTCCATAACCCCCTCTTTAGGTTCAATTTATTTGCTCAACTGGCTCACAGAACTCAGAGGAGCAGTTTGATGACTGGTTTGCCAGATTACTGTGGAAGGATAGGACTCAGGAAGGGCTGGACAGAAGAGATGCAGAGGGCAGGTATGGGCAGGGGCTCGGAGCTCCCTTGCCCTCTCCAGGCACCACTCCCCCCAGTCTCCGTGTGACCCCCACCTGGATGCTGTCTGAACCCTGTCCTTTCAGGTTTATACAGAGTCTTCATTATGTAGGCCAGGCTGACTTAATCACTAGCTGTTGGTGACTGATTCAACCTCTAGCCTCTCCTCTTCCTCAGGGATCAGGAATTAGGGCTGAAAGTTCCAACCTTCCAATCACATTGTTGGGTCCCCTGACAACCAGCCCCCAACCTCAGGCTACTTAGGGGCTTTCCAAAAGTCATCTCACTGACAAAAGGCGCATTTATCACTCTCATCACTTAGGAAATCCCAAGGGTTTTAGGAGCTCTGTGCCAGAGTCAGGATGAAGACCAAACATACATTTCTTCTTGCAAATCAAAATATCACAGTTTTAGTTAAAATAAGATTATCCAAGTATTTAAAACTTTAGTCTCAAACCCCAGAAAGGAAGAATCTGAGGAAGTTTTGAAATGATGTGAATTTCTTAGTCCCACCATTAAGAGACAACATTAGGTGCAGTGATTATCATTGGGGTTAATATCAGATTGGGCTTCCCCAGTGGCTCAGCGGTAAAGAATCGGCCTGTAACACAGGAGCTACAGGAGATGTGCGTTTGGTCCCTGAGTTGAGAAGATGCCCTGGAGGAGGTCATGGCAACCCATTCAGTATCCTTGCCTGGAGAATCCCATGGACAGAGAAGCCTGGCGGGCTGCATACAGTCCACGGGGTCACAAAGGGGCACAAAGGGCTGGACACAAATGAAGCAACCGAGCATGCATGGAACATCAGCTTGAGGCTCAGATCTCGGGCGAAGGCAGGGAAGAGTCTACAGATGTGAGAGTCCCTCCACGAGCAAGGATGCGGAATAAATGAAACTAAGTTTTAAAGAAAGCTTCACGAGAGCTTATAAGAGTCACTAAGGTGTGTTGACTGAGAAAAAAAATGCACAACTTAAAAGCTGATAATTATGTTTCATCTGGGGCTTCCCTGGTGGCTCAGGGGCAAGAATCCACCTGCAAAGCAGGAGACATGGGTTTGATCCCTAGGTGGAGAAGATCCCTTGGAGGAGGAAATGGCAACCCACTCCAATATTCTTGCCTGAAAAATCCCATGGACAGAGGAGCCTGGTGGGCTACAATCCATGGGGTCGTAAAGAGTCAGACACGACTGAGTGACTGAACAGCAACAACAACTGAGAACTTAAGACTAGGAGACAGCCTTTCAGGTAGCTCTAAGGGACTGTTCTGAAGAGGTAAGGGAGTAGCCAGGATGAAGTGAAGTCGATCAGTCGCGTCCAACTCTTTGTGACCAACCCCCTCCCCCGCTCCCCGCCATGGACTGAAGCCCACCAGGCTCCTCTGTCCATGGGATTTTCCAGGCAAGAACACTGGTGTAGGTTGCCGTTTCCTTCTTCAGGGGATCTTTCCAACCCAGGGACTGAACCTGGGTCTCCTGCATTGCAGGCAGACTCTTTACCATCTGAGCCACCAGGGAATCTCAGGATGCAGAGGACTTTTTGCAAAACAAAACAAACAATCAAAAAACAGGTTGATCAGGAGATTACCAATAAGAGGAAACAACCAGATATCTCAAGCTAATGAATTCAGAGCTTTTCTAGGTATGGGTAGGTGCACACTCATCCTCTGACATGCACCTTAGCTCTCTAGGGCCAGTGTCCCGCTTTTCTGCATCCCGAATCCCCTCCGGGTGCACAGCTGGGGGCGGCCACAGTGGCTGCTGGCTTGATGGTCCCACATCCTTTGTTTACTGACTTGGCAGGTGGCATTCATCCACCCCAAGTGTTAAGGTAATACTTGGGATATGATGGGCTGCTGTCAGGCAGCCAAAGGGGAGTCAGAGGCTGTCCACATTTGACATCGTGATTTCTTCCAAAGTAGAGATTCTGGAAGGTGGGACTAAAGCTGCGGTAGAACTCATGTTTTTGGTGTCTGCCCGGCCTTCAGCATTCCCTTCCTGCCCCTTCTGCCGAATGAGCCCTGGCTTCCTTTGGAGAACTCACCCGTTTCCTTAGCGTGCCATCGTGCTTGGGCAGGTCTTCGTGGACAAAGACCACCCTCTCACCAGGTCCAGGGTTGTGCCTGGATGAAACTCCTGGGTGCTTAATTCAACATCTGCCCTTGAAAGGTGCCATTGGAGGCTTTGTTGCCCTTCCCCAGAACAGCCCTAATGAGATGGGGACGCCGCTGGTGGGGCAGGACCACTGGTGCCACAGCAGGCACAGCAAGCAGCCTCTCGACCTTGCTGGGTGGGCAGTCATGACCACAGGAAGAGAGGGAAACTGAGTCACACCTGGGAGCACAATCAAGGCTGATTCTACAGTGACAGAAAACTGGTCAGTCACTCCAGTGTGGAGAATGGGAAGAAATGCCGTCGACTTAGCATGCACACATGCAACCCACTCCAGTGTTCTTGCCTGGAGAATCTCATGGACAGAGGAGCCTGGCGGGCCACAGTCCAGGGGGCAGCAAAGAGACGGACATGACCGAGTGACTAACACTTTTTCACTTTTTAGAAAAGAATGCTTTGCAAGTGTGTGGCCAGAACGGTAATGTGAGCCAGACACAGAATTGCAGTTTGACCCCCAAGGAGCTCTGGGGGCTGTAACGATGCCTGCATGTGGCTCGGGCCGGGTGCACTGCTGCACTGGGGGGAGGTCTGCAAGGGTGAGCTTGAATTCTGAGGGAACTAGGCTGGACTTCAAGTAAAAAGGGCTTGTTCCTGTGGTTCCTTGGACTTTTCTGTGGTCAGAGGAGGTGTGGGCGATGGTGGCACAGGGCATGGCTCTCACCAGGCCCTGCCCACCCAGAGGGTGCAGCTCCGCTGTGCAGTGGCCTCGATGGAAGAGTAGGGGGCGCAGCTGTGGGGAGACGGTCTTCCCGCTGAGCTCTCGGGAGGGAGGGGGCCGCCTGGAGGCCTCGGCAGGAATAGAGTGGGAGTCACCTAGAAGTTTGCTGGCTGGGGTCTTCTTGGCCCAGGTGGGGGACATCCTGCAGGTGTACACTCTCCGATACACTGGGTGTGAGTCCATGGGGACCTTTATGTCACTTTCCAGATGTTTGAACTGTTTCACAGTTGTTGTCTGACTCTCTGCGACCCCATGAACTGCAGCACGCCAGGCCTCCCTGTCCATCACCAACTCCCAGAGTTTACTCAAACTCATGTCCATTGAGTCAGTGATGCCATCCAACCATCTCATCCTCTGTCATCCCCTTCTCCTCCTGCCTTCAATCTTTCCCAGCATCAGGGTCTGTTCGCACCACGTAAACTTTGAAAAAATGAGCTGAGGAGGAAGAAGCAAAAGCAGGAGCAGAGGAAATGGGACTGAGCTCCTCACACTTCGAGAACCGACCACGTACTGTGGAGACGAAGACCCCAGGGCAGGGACGGCAGTAGCCGGAATGCCGGGAGAGGTCAGCTGAGGACAGAGGGCAGCTGCCCGGGGAAGCAGGGAGCTGCAGAAAGAAAGGGGACACTTTCTAAACACTTGACTCTCCTCTATTTGCAAGGCCTCATAGACAACGGTTCAAATTTACACTAAAAGTCATCAATGAGCTTTGAGATGATTTCCTTTCCACTTCACTCTGTAAGATTTCCGTAGGAGAAACTCTCGTAGGAGTAAAGTGAGCTAGCGCATCTTGGTGCCCACAACGCGGGTTAGAACCAAAGGGTGCCTGCCTGGTGAATCTGCAGAGACAGGCCCTGATGAGTGCCCACCAGGGGCTTGATCCCCAGGGGCAGAGCAGCTCCCCAGCCAAGTGGTGGATTCTCCCGTGTGGATGAGTCACTGCATGTCCCTGGGGGCAGCAGAGAAGGGCAAACAAAGCGTCCAGTGGCCCTGGCGGCCCCGATCCCTGCCCAGGCTCAGGCCCCCCAGACTCAGCTCCCGGCCAGAATCAGCAGTGGACAGAAGGGTCGGACAAGCGCACCAGTGCTGTTTACCTTACCTGGCCGCGTGAACGAGCCCTAAGATGCTTACAGCCCAGACAGAAGCATTCGATGCTGATTCATACATTTCTTTCAGCCTGGAAAGTCCATCTGTCACTCACTCGACAAGGCCCCTAGCTTGTCGCTAGCATCTCAGAACAAAGCACCTGAGAAAGTGTACAAGGTTGGGAGCTGTGGACACCAATAGGGAGAAAAACCTGCTTTGAAGCAACTGTGGGCTACTCTGACACCGTCAGTCAGGGCAGTATGTCCCCCTGGAAACTCAAAGCCACCATTAAGCAAAGCTTGGGAAAAAATGAATCACTCTTCTGAGATGCCAGGAAACATCAAAAAATCCTTCCCTCACGGGTGCCCTGGAGCCTGCAGGCATTCCTTCCTACTCGTCTCTCCCCTTCACCTCCAAACTCTAGAGTTCACCCCGCTGGAGGTGCCCTGGAGCCCAGGAAAGACCCCACGTCCCATTGAGTCGTTAGTGCATGCCTCCACCTGCCATCTGAGGGTTTTCTTTGCATCGTTTGCATATACTGCAGGGGCATCCAGTTTTTCTGTAGCAGTAGCACAGCCTGCTAGGAAAGACCTTCTCAGCAGGGTACACGTGGGACTGGAAATTCTGAAAGCCAGAGTGTTGCCTCTTACAATGCATTCAAAGGGAAAGATTACTGAAAAAAAAACAACAACCAAACAGCTCAGAGTTAGGCATTTGATTGTGTCCAGATTCTTCTTCCAGGCTTCCCTGGTAGCTCAGATGGTAAAGAACCCGCCTGCAATGCGGGAGACCCCGGTTCAATCCCTGGGTTGGGACGATCCCCTGGAGAAGGGAAAGGCTACCCACTCCAGTGTTATGGCCTGGAGAATTCCACGGACAGTCCACGGGGTAGTAAAGAGTCAGACACGACTGAGTGACTTTCAGTTCAGTAGATTCTTCTTCCAGCTCTCAGTTCTCTCAAAAGGAAAATCAGGGGCTCACACACTCACTGAAGTCTCTCCCAACTACAGATAAATTTTTAAGGTCTTAATTTAATCTGGTTTTGTCCATCACTTTGTCCTTCTCGTGCTCATGCTCAGCCACGTCCAACTCCCTGTGACCCCATGGACTGCAGCCCACCAGACTCCTCTGTCCATGGGATGGTCCAGGCAAGAACCCTGGAGTGGTAGCCATTTCCTTCCTCAGGGCATCTTCCCAACCTCGGGATGGAACCCAGGTGTCCCGCGTCCCTTGTATTGGCAGGCAGGCTCTTTACCACTAAGCCACTGAGGAAACCCCTCTTCATTGTAGATTACTCCGTAAACAGAAATTGCCAGACAGAGAACTTTTCAGACACCCTGAAGTTTTTGTTTTCAAGTAAATACATCTAAACTTCAAAACCAAGCAAAAATAAACCTATGTATATCTTTAAGAACAGCTGTGCTATGCTTAGTCGCTCAGTCATATCTGATTCTTTGTGATCGCGTGGACCAGAGCCTATAAGGATCCTCCATCCATGGAATTCTCCAGGCAAGAATACTGGAGTGGGTGGCCAGTCCCTTCTTCAGGGCATCTTCCCAACCCAGGGATTGAACCCAGATGCAATGTGGGAACATTGCAGGCTGATTCTTTACCGTCTAAGCCACCAGCGAAGTCCTTAAACTTGGCTGCCACAGGTCAAGTTCAACCATTATATAAAGGTCACCAAGATCAGCAAATCACGGGTTGTTCCAACAGAGGATCCTGCAGAGGCAGTTCATAAATAGTGCTTGCATTTATTCTCGCTCCCAGCCTGCTTTAGCAAAAATGGAATCATTCTGGTGCGAACAGACATTAGTGAAACAAGGGCTTCACACTCCACGCATGTAGGATGCAGGAAGCGCGTCATCCCCAGAGTGGAAGACAGTCAGGCCCGGGAGGGCCTGGCTGATCAGAGCGCGTGGCTTAGAGAAAGGTGCTCACACACGTCTCCTGACACGAAGACTACTGCGGGCCCAACAAAAGTTCTCCCCCCAGAGACTCGGCCCTGGAGCCAGCACTCTGTGATGTCCGAGAGGCAGAAGCAAACCACCCACCTGACACATGTGGACACCAACCAGTGAATAGACTTAAGTTTCAATCATCAACCACTGTACTACTTTGACAGGCATATTCGGAAATGGCACCCTTTCTCGTCGTATGAGCTAATCAAGGAGAAGACATTCTTTTCTTTGGTTTCCTTGGTGGCTCAGACAGTAAAGAGTGTATCTGCAGTGCGGGAGACCCAGGTTCCATCCCTGGGTTGGGAAGATCCCCTGGAGAAGGAAATGGCACCCCACTCGAGTATTCTTGCCTGGAAAATCCCATGGATGGAGGAGCCTGGCAGGTTACAGTCTGAGGGGTCACAAAGAGTCGGACTTGACTGAGCGACTTCACTTCTTCTTAAAATTGAGATGACACCTTGCAGCGCTAGGATGCTGCCTTTGAGGGAAGTGCTTGCAGCGCAGTGAGTGGGTACAGACCCCCGCTCATTCCCAGCTGACGCCTCTGCTAGGGTGTGCTAACGCTCTGCTCTCCACTCCAGCGGGGCTCCACGCTGGGCTGCCTGAGCCCCCGCTAAGCATCCCAGTCTCTCCAGGAATGGCCCCTCGAGGCATGCAGCTCGGAGCTCCTCGGGGCGTGGGAGGGAGCAACCCAGCACCCCCACTTCATCACCCGTGGAGCCCAGAAACGCAGGAACTGATGGGGCTCCCTGCAGGAGACCACCGGGGAAGTGCCTGGAAAACGCCTCTCTTCTGCACGGTGAGGGGGCGCAGGGAAGGGCCCGCTTCTTGGAAAGCAGCCCCTGGGAAAGAACACATTAAAGAAACGAAAGCCTCTCGAGCACTAAGCTTTCTAACCAGGAAACGTTTAGGAGTTTCCCCGCTTCCACAAGTGTGTTTCCATCTTTTGCTTATGTGCCCTCTCTGTCACGACTCACACGGACGGATGCTCTAAAACAGGGCGCTGTGCTCCCGGCCAGCAGCGCTCAGCCTGCAGTGCTGGCCTTCTGTGTTTTCACGCTGAGACTAGACAGGCCAGGCTGCTAGTGGCTTCTCAGAAAGTGCTGGCTCATTTGGTTACCTGTCTCTTAGAGAAATACCGGCAGCCTCAGATATGCAGATGATACCATTCTAATGGCAGGAAGTGAAGGGGAACTAAAGAGCCTCTTAGTGAGGGTGAAAGAGAAGAGTCAAAAAGCTGGCTTGAAACTCAACATTCAAAAAACGAAGATCATGGCATTTGGTTCCATCAGTTCATGGGAAATAGAAAGGGAAAAAGTGGAAGTAGTAACAGATTTCATTTTGTTGCATCCCCAAATCACCTTGGATGGTGACTGCAGCTATGAAATTGAGACGCTTGTTCCCTGGGAGGAAAACTATCACAAAATGAGGCAGTGTACTAAAAAGCAGAGACATCACTTTGCCAACAAAGCTCAATATAGTCAAAGCTATGTTTTTTTTTCTGTAATCATGTACGGATGTGAGAGTTGGACCATAAAGAAGGCCGAGTGCCAAAGAATTGAAGCTTTTGAGTTGTGTTGCTAGAGAAGACTCTTCAGAGTCCCTTGGACAGCAAGGAGATCAAACCGGTCAGTCCTAAAGGAAATCAACCCTGAATATCCACTGGAAGGACTGATGCTGAAGCTCTGATACTTTGGCCACCAGATGGGAAGAGCTGACTCATTGGAAAAGACTCTGATGCTGGGAAAGACTGAAGGCAAAAGGAGAACAAAGTAGCAGAGGATGAGAAGGTTAGACAGCTTCACTGACTCAATGGACATGAGTTTGAGCAGGCCCTGGGAGATGGTGAGGGACAGGGAAACCTGGCTTGCTGCAGCCCATGGGGTTGCAAAGAGACAGAAACGACTTAGTGAACAACAACAGAAGATATGAAAGCAGTGAATTAAAATGTTTCTCTACCCACTACTTGGAATCTTCTAGGGTCCCTTCCCTTGTTTTAGAAGCCCTAAAAAATGAATAATCTATTTTCTAAAATAAAGAACTGTCTATTTATGCAAGTCTATATAGATCTGTAAAGACTTTGAAGATTTTTCAAACAGTAAATACAGGATAACAAAATTAACAGCTAAGGGCATCTGGGGAAAAGAACAATGAGCATAAAAAGCAGTGAAACCAGGGCTCTGAAATGAGTGGTCTGATAGACATAGGTTCCCAATTTTAACAAAAAATCCATTTCCCTGCCAATGCAAGAGACCAGAAGATGGTTCTATCCTGAACAAGCACACACGTTGCACCTGGAGCACGACTGTTCTATTTTAATAAGTTTACTCTTTTTTCAAATATTTTGGAGACTTTTGCCATTTTCCGTTCATGTACTCTGAGTAGACCTCATGATTACTATCCACCTTGTAGGATGCTCACCTGGTACATTTCCCCTGAACTCTATCTGATTGATTGTTATCATACTTCAGAATGTGGAGAAGATGGATGAACACTGGCATCCAGGGAGTGGCTGATTGCTTGTGTGGTCTCCCGTCCGCTGAGCAAAGCCAGAGAACACAGGTCAGAAAGAAACAACAGGGGCAGATGAGGGGCATTGGCTAAGGAAAGTCTAATTCTTCGATATTAAATGAGCAACTTGAAACATACATCGATTACAAATTAATGTGCATCACGATGATAATTTCCGATCTACTGGCTGATATCGATACCATCCACCTGAGATATTGCTACCACTGTGGTGTACGTGTTTGTTTAAAACTAGTTTCTTCTCCTTCCTGTCAAAAGTCAGTTAGTAAAAGGGATAGGAGGAATGGGTGGGTGAAGCGTAAAGTGTGATTAAATGCCAACATTTGGTTTTAACTGCCAAGGCCCCCAGCTTGGCCTCAGCAAAGCAAATTAAAACCACCCCAAGGAATCACTGTGTATTAAGGAGAAACTGCAGCCTCCAGGGGCCGACGTGATCCAGTCTGGGACAATGCAGGGCTTTAAGGCTGTTGCCTAGGAAAGAACAAGGCTTGGGGTTTTCCAGGGCAGGATGTGTGGGTTGAATGGCTTTTTATTTGATTTTTTCTTAATTTCCTGACTGTGCAGGCAACAGTGGTGAGCCCCGAGGGCTGGGGATGGGAGGAGCAGGGCTGCAGTTGGGTCCTGATGCACTCAGAGAATTACAGAAAGGTGTGTGGGGGGGGAGCGTTGAGGGAAGTCTTTTTGTCGAACTGAGCTGGATCTGTGTCCAGGAGCGAGGGATGGAAGGGTCAGTTTCACGCTCAGGGCCGAGGCCGCTTGACACGTTATGTCCAGGTGGCTGGAAAATGCTTTCCGTTTTCAGGCAGGGCTGGCCCTCCACTGGGAGGCCTTTGTTTGCAGTTTGTATCAATACCGGGAAGGGAGGACCTTGAGGGGCTCAGGCGTGGATGTGGGATGATTTAAGACATTCTCCATTGCCATGTGATCCAGCAATCCCCCTCGTGGGTGCATATTCAGACAAAACTGTAATTCAGAAAGGTGCATGGCCCTTAGTGTCCATTGCAGCGCTGTTTACAGTAGTGAGGACATGGAAACAACCTAAGTGTCCCTCAGCAGATGATTGGATAAAGAAGACGTGGTACATAAACAGGATGGAATATTATTCAGCTATATAAAGGATGAAATAATGCCATTTGCAGCAACATGGACAGACCTAGAGAGCATCATACTGAGTGAAGTAAGTCAGACAGAGAAAGAGAAATGGATCGTTTCTATGTGAATCTGAAGTATGACACAAATGAACCTATCTATAAACAGAAGCAGACGCACAGACATAGAGAACAGACTTGGGGGGGCCAAGGGGGATGGGTAGAGGAGGAGTGGAGTGGGAGTTTGGGGTTGGCAGATGGAAACTAGTACACAAAAGGTGGATAAGCAACAAGATCCCACTGAATAGCGCAGGGAACAATATTCAGTATCCTCTGATAAACCATGAGGGCAAAGGATAAGAAAAAGGATGTATAGATAGGTCTCACTGAATCACTTTGCTGTACCGCAGAAGTTAACACAATGGTGTCAATCAACTATATTGCAGTTGAGAAAAAAAGATAGACTCAAAAAGAAGGATTAGTCCCTTTAGGAGGTTTCAACTCCGGAGTGACAGGTATAGCACATGCCAGTGTGCGCTGACCCTGTGGCACTGCGTGTCTCAGCCCCGCCACACTCTGGACAAGGGACAGTCACCAGGGTAATCTTGCAGTGGATGCGGCAACAGGGGGTGGTGCTGGAAAGGGGAGAAGGTGGAAGTTCTCTGCAGAAGACTGACTGGCAGGAGGTGGGCATCAAAAGTCTTGGAGCTGCCACGGCCCTTGACCTACAGCCACACTCGACCCCATCACACACACACACAAAGCAAACCCTGGGAAGGCAGGCACTACGTAAGAAAGAGACACTGGAGGAAGGCTCAGGACTCCCCGAAAATACAGTGAAACAGCTTCCCCTCTGCCTTAAGTACCGGGCTTCTCCGTCAGGTCAGGCATTAATCTCTTGGGATTGCTTAGGAAGTAATGAAATGAACTGACTCCTGTTTTCTGTAATGTTTTCCCTCCTTTTCTTTCCCTCCTTGAGAAGCGCGGACCATCACTGAAGTCTTCAGAAGCTAAAGAAAATTAAACTCTTGGAAGAAAACATAAGCATACATTTTTCATGACCTTGGATTAGGCATTCGTTCCTTAGATGTGACACCAAAAGCGCAAACAACAAAATTAAAAAAAAAAAAAACAGATAAATTGAACTTCATCAAAATTAACTTTTTTTTCTTTCTTTTTATTTTTTAAATTATGAAAGTATTATAACACATTTATGAGAGACTTGGAAAATATAGAATAAAGTTACATATAGTTCTACTAGATATTACAATTATTTTTAAGTGGATAAATTAAGATTTTTAGTTGGAGTTTAAATATAAAATTCTCAAAAATTAATAGAATGAATATACAGGAAAGTAGAAAGATACAGGAGACCTGAAAATCACCAGGAACCAATTCAACATAATTAAGATTTATACAATTTTCACACAACAGTAGAATACAAATTCAAGTTCCCATAGACTACTAACTAGGAGACATTAGAACATATCCAGGGACATAAAACAAAGTGCAAACATTCATAGTCTAAAGGTATTTAAATCATAAAAGTCTGCTCTCATCACTGTGGAATCATGTTAGAAATCAATATCAAAAAATATTTTAAAATAACCCATATAGTTTCAAGTGCAATGTGACATTTTTCAAGAGGTATCTTTGACTTAGCCACTGAAAGCCTCAGTAAAGTTGGAAGGCTGAAAAATCACTGAGGGCGATTGCAGAGAAGAAAGTAAATGAGAAATTAACATCAGAGATTAACCTTTGTTCTTTAAAGGACACCATTGAGAAGGTGAAAACACCACTCTCACAATAGGAGAAAATATGTGTAAATTATATACCTGATAAGAGGTTTATATCCTCGTACATAAAGAATTCTTATAATTCAAGAATAAAAGAACAAATAGCCAAGTTAAAAATGAGCAAAGGACTTGTATCCATTTATCCAAATCAAGTACACAGATGTTCCACTGGCATATTCAAAGATATGAATATCATTAGTCATTAGAAAATGCAAGTCAAAACCATATTGAGATGTGACCGCACATCCATTTTGCTGGTGAGGATGTGAATATGGAACCCTTAAACACTGCTGGTGGGCTTGTTAAAATGGTGCAATTTCTTTGGAAAACCATTTGGCATTTCCTCAACATATTAGACAGAGGGTCACCCTATGACCCAGCTCTTCCACCCCTAGCTCCAAACCCGAGAGAAATGGAAACACACGTCCACACAAAATCTTGTGCACAACTCTTCATAGTAGCCTTATTCATAATAATAAAAATAAAAACAACCTAGACCTCCATCAATTGATGAATGGATGAACACAACGTGGCATTTCTATTACCTGCAACAAAAAATAATAACGCAGTGATGCACGCTAGGATGAGGATGAACCTTGAAAACGTGACGCTGAGTGAAAGCAGTCAGACACGACGACCACAGAGGCAGGATTCCTTTTATAGGAGGTGGAGTCAAAGTTATAAAGACGGGAGGTAAATGAGTGGTTGCCCGGGGCGGAGGACCCAACTGTGACTAGCATGGGATGCCTTTGAGGATGACAAGAGTGTTCCGGAATTAAACAGCAGTGGCGGTTGCACAGCTGTGTGAATATACGAAAAACCACTGAACCGTACACTTCAAAAGGATGCATTTTATTGTATGTAAATTATGTCTTAATTTTTTTTAAAAAAAGAGCAAAGAGGAAGAAGGCATACGGCACACACGAGCCGTTTGTAAACGAGACAGTGGGAGTCATATTTAAAAGCCAAAGCTTTGGATCATCAAATATTTGAGCCCCCAAAGTAAACTTTTTGGGGTGTCATGGGTGATGGGTTGGTGCATATGGCTCAGTTGAACCGGTGGGTGGGTGAAAGATGCTTCCTGTGAGGCAGGGCATGGAGTGGGATGGATCTGGCCCAACTCTTTGGGGTCCAAGCCCAAGACCGTGAGAGCATTACCCAGCTATGAGCACCAGATCCAGCCCCAACCGGGGGTCCTGGACCTACTGCTCAATCCCAGCCTTTGACGGGTCAAGCAGCAAACAGGCGAGCCTCTTCCCACCCTCTTCTCCTGACCCTTCCCCAGTACAGATCCCACCCATTAGCAGGTCCCTGTGACTGCAGGGGGCTCCTCTTGTATTTTCTTTAATTTCGGTTCAGTTCAGTCACTCAGTCGTGTCCGACTCTTTGCGACACCATGGACGGCAGCACGCCAGGCCTCCCTGTCCATCACCAACTCCCGGAGTTTACTCAAACTCATGTCCATTGAGTCGGTGATGCCATCCAACCATCTCATCCCCTGTTGTCCCCTTCTCCTGCCTTCAATCTTACCCAACATCAGGGTCTTTTCAAATGAGTCAGCTCTTCGCATCCGGTGGCCAAAGTATTGGAGTTTCAGCTTCAACATCAGTCCTTCCAATGAACACTCAGGACTGATCTCCTTTAGGATGGACTGGTTGGATCTCCTTGCAGTTCAAGGGACTCTCAAGAGTCTTCTCCAACACCACAGCTCAAAAGCATCAATCTTCAGTGCTCAGTTTCTTTATAGACCAACTCTCACATCCATAAATGACTACTGGAAAAACCAAAGCCTTGACTTTAATTTGCTTATTGTTTTCGGCTGTGTTGGGTCTTCCTTGCTGTCCACGGACTTTCTCTAGTTTCGGCGACTTTCTCTAGTTTCTCTCTGTGGCATCAGGTGGCTTCCCTTGCTGCAATCCCACAGCTCTAGAGCACAGGCTCAGCAGTTGTGGTACCCAGGCTTAGTTGCTCCGTGGCATGTGGAATCCTTTGGGATCAGGCAGGGATCGAACCCATGTCCCCTGCGTTGGCAGGCAGTTTCTTAACCACTGGACCACCAGGGGAGTCCTGGCTCCTCTTTGTTGTGGGTAGGTGTCCACACTCCTTTCACTGCAAAGATACTTAAGAGCCTCAGGATGACTCTGTGCCCCACAGATTCATAACGTTGGTCTGGGATGTGAACTCCAGTTTCCAGTTCTGCAGAATGGCTAGCATTCCTCTAAATAAATGCTCCAGTCATCGTGAAGGAGCGACTGTGCTCATAGAGACGGATGACCTTGTTTCTAAGCACAGTGTGGGACCCTCTTGCCGGCATCTGGGCCTGATGAGCCCCCACCTAGGCTGTGGCAAAGATGGAGTTCCGTCTGCAATGCATTTTGCAGATGCTTGCAGATAAATCAATCCAAGTCCATTAGGAGAAAAAGAAAGGCAAGGGTGATCTGCTGGCCGTGTGGGGCTGTGGGGGAAGCCCCAGGCCGTGTGGATGTTGAGTCATGGTGAGATGAGTAATGCTAAGAGGAAACAAATGTATGGCGGGTTCCGTGAGCAGGGGGGAGGCCAGGCCGGCCCCCTGGGACAGAAGGGGCTGGGAGGTCTGGGAAAAGCGCGCCGATGTTTAGCATCAGCTTTCCTAGGATTCCCTCAACACTAATTACAACCGCCTTGCTGTGTTGCATCGCAATAAATTTTCCTAAGTGGACCGATTATTTGCCCTTGAGGTCCTGCCCACATCTCTCACCTCCCACGCCAAGAATTTGGTTCTCTGGAGACGCGTGCATTTTTGTTCTGGCCTCAAGTCTTTCTAGGAGAGAGGAAAGTCCCAGGATGGAGCTGCCAAAGTTAATCCACTTGACCACTAATTGTCTCAATACAAAGGAAGAGGCAGCGTAAAAGCTGTTTCATGAATTTGGACTGGTTAGATACTCTGCATGAACGTTTGGGGATTAATCATGAAACACAGCAATTAACACAAAAAGTAGGCCCTTCCCTAGAAATGGTTTAGTATCTTTGAGAAGGAAAGAAACTGATGTAGTAGTAGGTTTGCCCTTGAGTTCTAAACTCAACTCTGGAAAATTGCTTATAGAAATCTCCCAGGAAAGGTGAAGGGGGAATTTGGACCGCTTCCTTTCAGGTCCCGGGGCTTGCCAAATCAAGGAGGGAACATGTGTGCGCAGCCACCTCTGGGTGGGGAGAGAGCTTCTCTGGTTACCGAGCGCTCAGCCAGTGGGAGCCAAGGCTCTCAGGAACCCAGAGGTGGGGGAAGAGCAGCTCCCGGGGGCCCACTCGCTGACTGATGCTGCCCGGGATCCTGATGGAGACAGGCTGCAGAAGACAATTCCAGGCTGGCCCCGGTTCCCACAGTCGCTGGCTTTCTCTGCCTGATGAAACTGGTTCTTTCTTGACTTCTTACAAAAGTGTGATGATTATTAGGCTCTTAAACAGATTTCTCCAGGAGGAGAGAACTAAAACTTCCCCTCACAAAGTCTAGTGTCTTGGTGACCCTCCTGTCTGGGCCGAGCTATTATGAACAGGGGTGTACGCGTTTCTGTGTGAGCACATTTCCCGTTCTCTTAGGTATACACCTTAGAAGCGGAGCTGCCGGCTTGCACAGCGGTTTTGTGTTCAACCTTTTCCAGGAGCCGCCAAAGGAGTTTGGCAAGACCTGAGGGTTCTAATTTATGGTTGGATGGCATCACTGGCTCCATGGACATGAGTGTGAGCAAACTCTGGGAAATAGTGGAGGACAGGGAAGCCTGGTGTGCTGCTGCCCACGGGGTCGCAAACAGTCAGACACAACTGAGCGACGGAACGATTTCTCCACATCCTCACCAACACTGGTTATTCTGTGAGTCATTCTTTCTTCTTTCCTTTCTCTCAGAGCCATCCTAGCAAGTATGATGACCTTTCTCATTATGGTTTTGCTTCTCCTCTCCCTAAAGACTGCTGTCCCACTGACAGAGCAGTATGTCCAAGCACACACATATTTCCTCTCACCTGGGTGATTCCCCAACCCCCACCCCCACCAAACAAATTGCAAGAAAACTGGAAACTATTTGGAAGATAGTCTTTGTTCTTCCACTCTGTACGTCTTTGTCCATTGATGGTGTTTTTGGTCCTTCCAGTTTTGGCACAAAAGGGCCTCTACTGAGGAAGGGCTCTGTCTTCATGAAAAATGCCTTCCTCGTGAAAAGCACTTTCCTTGGTAAGTGGGTGCATGTCTGGATCAGTGTGTATCTTGCTTTCATGCTCGGTCGTGTCTGACTCTTGGCGACTGTAACCTGAGAGGCTTCTCTGTCCATGGGATTTCCCAGGCAAGAATACTGGAGTGGGTGCCATTTCCTCCAAACACAAGACTGGGACTAACATAAACACAATGACCACTGTCAGAGGAACACCCTCCTGTTGTGGAGAGAAGGGCCCCAGGAGTGATGCTGAGATGATCCTTTGTGTTCACTGACTGTAGTTTCATCTCTTAAAGTTGAAGAACAACCCACGTGTTACATGCTGTACCCTCAGATAGGATAATAATGGAAGAATGTGTTTGCTTTCAAATTGTTCCTGCAGCTGCTCCTTCCTGATGGAACTTCCAGCAATGGACAGTTGTACCGGAACCTTAATGTCTACCTGACAGTGAATCTCTAACGATAGCACACTTTTTCCCCTTCCTGTTGCCTTTTTCTCGTTTAAATCTGCCAAGAGTTGATCTGAGGCTAGGTGAATACACAGCACTCATCTAAATTCTTTTGTACCTACTTTTTTGAGATTAGGGGAAGAGAATCAAAAATAATCGGGTTGGTTTTTCTGCAAATCTTACAGTGTTCTCCCATCTGCTCACCAGACACGCACAGGTAAGTGTGTGTGAGAGAGAAAGAGAGAGAGAGAATGAATGAATCTCTGGCGCCTCTTTGTTTTCTGAGCAGGACCCCAGCCCTGTGGGACCACGGCCCCTCCCGTGACCTCATCTAACCTTAATTATCACCGCCCCCCACCTGTCCCTCCATCTCCAAACACAGTCCCACTAGGGGTCAGCATGTGAATTTGAGGGGGGACACAATTCAGTCCACAGCCAGCAGGGAGCTGGAGGAGAGGGTTTCAGGGTGTCCTAGGGTCGAGGAGCAACCCTGAAAGGTAGAGAGTGTGACAAAGTGCAGCACTCTCCAGGAGTACTGCGCTCACTCAGAAATGAGGGGAGAGACTTAAAGCTGCCCAGACTTGGCCCGTTTCCCCTCAGGCCCTGGGTCCCCATGTCATGGTGGGGCGTGGAGGTGCTCCCGGCTGCAGAAGACAGACAGACCTACAGGAGCCCATCTGCAGGTGCAGGAGGCGTCCCCTGGGGTGGACGGCTCTCAGACCTTCCAGTCCAAAAGGTGTGCTTTTCTTCTTGGAGGTGACCCGCCAGTAAGTGGTGCACTGTGACACGACTGGGAGGAGGAGGAGCTGGGGAACTCATGGACACAGCAAGGGGCACACTCATCTCCTGGTGGACCCTGGTTTCCCGGGAAGCTCGGCACCCTTCCTCAGCTCCTGAGAAGACGGTGACGGACAGGCATGCGCGCAAAGCAGCAAAGCACGCTCCCCAAGCCGTTCACGCTCCTCCCGGCAGGCGCATCGCCCCTCTCAGCCACAGGGCACACGGGTGCCGCTGAGTCTCTGGCCAGACTATGGATTCAAGCTCTTTGGATCTGTACGTCCACCGCAGAGCCCCAGCTGGGGCATCAGCTGCTGGGGTCGGCTGTCCAACTCGAAGTCAGAAGAAGAAAGCTCAGCAACCGAGCCTCACGGCTGAGTGTGACCCAGGTGGGAGCCTTGGGCAGCAGTGCTCAGGCCTGCGACAACAGAGCCAGCCGGGCAGTTGGCGGTCAGGGCGAGTCCGGCAGGCAGGTGGGCCCGAGGACATTCCTACTGGAGACCTGGGCAGGAGGAGCCTCAGCATGGTTTTTGGTTTCCTCCTTTGCCAGGTGGGCAGGTGGCCCTGGACACCCTAATCTGTTAGAGGTGGGTTCTGCTCATTCCACCTCTGGAGTCAGTGAGTGCAGAGTGTAGGTGTAAGGATTTCCATGCATGCATGTCTGCTTGGTTGCTTCAGTCATGTCTGACTCTTCGCGACCCCATGCTCTGTAGCCCACCAGGCTTCTCTGTCCATGGGATTCTTCAGGCAAGAATACTGGAGTGGGTTGCCAGGTCCTCCCCCAGGGGATCTTCCTGACCCAGGGATCAAACCTGGGTCTCTTATGTCTCCTGCATTGGCTGATGGGTTCTTTACCACTAGTGCCACCTGGGAAGCCCTATATAGATGGAGATATATGTATATCTACATATATAACTTCTTTTCCAGGTTCTTTTATACTACAGTTTATTACAAAATATTGAACACAGTTTTCCATGTTATGCTATACAGTAGGACTGTATTGTCTATTTTATATATAGTAGTTTGTATCTGGTAATCTCACACTCATAATTTATCCCCCCACCTTTTCCCTTTGGTAACTGTAAGTTGGTTTTCTATGTCTGTGACTTGTTTCTGTTTTGTAAATAAGCTCATTTCTATCACTTTTTAGATCCCACATATAAGTGATATCATATGATATTTGTTTTTCTCTGACTCACTTCATTTAGTATGACAACGTTTAGGTTTACCCATGGTGCTGCAAATGGCATTATTTCCTTTTCTATGGCCGAATAATAGTCCAGTGTATGTGTGTGTGTATTGTTGTTGTTCAGTAGGTAAGCCATGTCCAACTCTGCAACCCCATGGACTACAGAACACCAGGCTTCCCTGTCCTTCACCATCTCCCGGAGTTTGCTCAAACTCATGTCCATTGAGTCGGTGATGTCATCCAACTATCTCATCCTCTGTTGCCCTCTTCTCCTCCTGCCCTCAATCGTTCCCAGCATCTGGGTCTTGTCCAAATGAGACCACATATTCTTTATCCATTCATATGTCAATGGACATCTAGGTTACTTCCATGCCTTGACTATGATAAATAATGCTGCTATCAGCAGTGGGGTGCATGTATAGATGTGATTACATTTAAATCAGTGGAATTTGAGTAAAGCCAATCACCCCCCATAATGGGGTGGACCTCACCCAATCAGTTGAAGGGTCGCAGAGAAGCAGGAATTTGGCTTCAAGACTATAATGTAGAGACCCTGTCAGAGTTTCCAGCCTGCTGCCCTGCAGAACTCAGGCTCGAGGCTACAGCCTCAACTCTCACCTGAACTCTGGGCGTGCTCCCTGCCCTCCAGATGTGTGAAACCCCCACAGTTGTGTGAGTCAGTCCCTTAAAGCAACCCCCCTCCATAACCTCCAGCGCCTGTGACTCTAGAGATCGCTGACTAATAAAGCAGGCTCAAGTGAAAGTCGCTCAGTTGTGTCCAACTCGTTGCAATCTTGTGGACTGCAGCCTGCCAGTCTGTCCCTGGAATTCTCCAGGCAAGAATATTGGAGTGGGTTACCATTCCTTTCTCTAAGGTGGGGGGGGGTGGTCTTCCCAATCCAGGGATCGAACCCAGATCTCCTGCATAGCAGGCAGATTCCTTACCGGCTGAGCCACCAGGGAAGCCCAATGAAGCAGGGAGCGCCTTTTAATTGATCATGGCATCTCTAGGGAGGCTGCACCTGCCCCTTGCAGATTGCAGGTGAAGCTGGAGAAAACCTGGTCCCTGGGCAGGTGGGCCCTGTGGCCCTGCCCCCTGGCACTGGCCACCACCATTCCCAGGTCACCAGCCGTCTTCCCTGCAGCCTCCTCACTCAGGGCACTGTCTCCTCAGACTGGTTCTAGCACTTTCTACCCGAGTCTGAGCTCCATTTCCCCATCTGAGGCCAGGTTCCCAGTTCTGTGCCTATCCTCTGCATTTCCGAGTAAACCTCGCAAAGAATCACAGCTGTTCAGAAGCACGCTGCACAATATAAAATTTATTATAAAACTTCAGCAAATATAAATATCCAGGCACCATCTGGAATGGAGACCACAGACAGGAAAGGACTGAAATCCGGGGTTGCGGGGGGAGGTCGGAGGCCCCCCCTGCTCTGTAGCTTTTCACCTGGAAATTCTTGGCCTCCCTTCTGAATGGATGTTACGAAAACAACCAAAATTTAGGGGGGAAAATCGAAAACCCTGCAGCACATAAAAGCAAAACCAAGTGGGCCAATCACGGCCCACAGTGGTTGGTGTAAACCCCGTGGAGTCTCTAATTCGGGTCCAGCCTGTCATTCTGCCACTTGAAAGAGAAAAGCATTAAGAAATGCGTTTAAATAGGAACACTCACTTGTAAATAACTGAGGAAAGAGAAAAAAGGCAACGTATGAGAATTCTCTCCTCCTTCAAACGGGTCTGAAAGGGACAGAAGCACCATGGTGGGGATTTCCTTTCCCATTTCCAGAGGCCCGGCTCCCCATCAGGATGGAGACCAGCTCACCCACCCGGGGCCCCCTGGGGTCCCTGCGCAGAGAAACCGCCGCTGGGGCAGGACACGGGTCTGGGGACGCAGCCTGGAGGGGCTGACCCCACCTCAGGAAGCGGTGGTCTCCAGGTGGCAGCTGGGCCGGTCCTCTTCCCCATTCCACGCCGGCCTGCTTTGCCAGAGCTCCACGGTTCCGGGCGAACACGTTGGGGAGCTCTGTCCTGCCGCTCAGGACGCCCTGCAGCCTGACTCCACGCCTCCTCCCCGCCGAGCGTGTGCCTGTGTGCCCGGGGATGCACACACGCACACGTGCATGCACACACGCACACGTGCGTGCACACACAGGCACACACGCAGTCCGGTCCACGAGCTCCGCACAGGCTTTTCTTCTCCCGGCTTCCATCTTCCTGGGACGCCTGCCGGTGGAGAGACCACACGGCCAGCTGGTGCTGGAGACGGGCCCCTGCGCCTGCGGCTCACAGGTTGGACGTGGAGCAGGCCTTGCAACACTGTTGGCCGTAGAAGCGGTGGCCGCACACCCCGTGCTGGGGCACCAGGGCGCACCAGTGGAAGCGGTCCCCGCAGGAGTCGCCTGAAAGCCAGCAGCCCCGCATCAGTCGCCAGCGTGGCACCCCACCCCGGGTAGGCCGCCACCCGCGGAAACCCCGCAAATCAAGGCAAGCCTGCTGTCACCCTGCAGCTGCTCTGCAGGGAGGGCAGCTCTGCAGGTCACACGGACCACGTGGGTCGTGCTGTTTTCGCAAGATCTCTCTTCGCAGGTTCCAGCAAAGCTGGCATTTTCTGCTTTCCATGCTAAACACCCCCATGGAACCACTCAGCCTCCTGAGACAACAGGTCTTCTGTGGACTGGACTCCGGTTGTCGGGTCCCTGACTGAAGCAGACCACTCACTCACCTCCAGCTCCATTTTCTCCTCCAGAAACCTTGACAGACAGACAGACAGACGGGGCATGGTGCTGCAAATCCCCAAGGCACTTTGGGTATGTGTGCACAGGGATTGCGTTTACTGCGCAGCCAAGGAGCAGCAAGAGGAGAAGGGGACAACAGATGATGAGATGGTTGGGTGGCATCACCAACTCGATGGACATGAGTTTGAGTAAACTCTGGGTGTTGGTGATGGTCAGGGAGGCCTGGCGTGCTGCGGTCCATGGGGTCGCAAAGAGTCGGACATGACTGAGTGAACTGAGCTGAAGGAAATCCCACAGACAGAGGAGACTAGATACTACAGTCCATGGGGTCGCAAAAGAGTGGGACATGACTTGGCGACTGAGCATCAACAACCAAGGAATATGCTGGGGTCTCGTTTAACTTGGGGGCAAAAAGGCTGCTCTACTCAAAATGGCCTTCCCTGAACACAGACAGCAGCTCTGAAACACAAGAGGCAGTTGTGCTTGCTGAAAGCCAAAGGGACCTCACAGCCGCCTGTGCGGTTTCTGGGGAGGAAGGCGTGAGCAGGGAGCGGTCTGCTCCGTGGGCCTTTCGTGGGGAAAACTGGCGGAGAGAACAGGCGTAGCAGACACCAGACCCTCTAACCCACGGGGACCCCCAGTTGCTCAGCCCTCTTAGCAACCACTCCAGACACCTGACAGCCCCACCCGAATCGCCAAGGTCAAACCTCGGGGGGTGGGGAGGGCCTCCGACACTCACCTTTCTTCTCTGCGATGGGGCAGAACTGAGTGTTGCAGGCCTGGGAGACGGTGGGCTTCTGCAGCATGGAGCAGCCTGCGGCCGGCCGGCCCCCCGCCAGGCACTGCACTGACCGCGTCTGCACGCCGCCCCCGCAGCTGGCCGTGCACTGCGGGAGACACGAGCCACCGTCACACTGGGCCATTTGGCCTTCAAGCCATCCCTTCCTATGGGCGGTCCCCTCCACCCAGGCTCCTCAAGGCAGTCTTTCTCTCTCTCTCTCGATCGGGGTGGGGGGCTGAACACAAGCTGCATATTTCTCAGGTATGGACACTGACTGGGAAGACAGGCCCAGAAGTCTGAATATTCTTGAGTCATCAAGGGTTCGATAGACACACACACAAAAAGCGGCACATATCTAGGGATACAGGCTGCGGGTCCGTCACGAAACGCCGTCACAAGCCAGCCTTTCTGGTGCCCCCACCTCGGAAAAGCTTGACGAGCCAGCGCCTCCCCCGCACAGAGGCGTGATGACACTCACCCCTCCAGACCCCAAGTTGCAGGGACTCTGGATGCTGGACGTGGCCGCCCCCTCCCAGGAACCCTGTGTCCCTACACTGGGGCCCCGCACTCCGAGGCTCAGAGCACAGCGGAGGCAGGGCGGGGAGAGGCGCCTCCGTCAGACCAGCCCTCACCAGCCAGCCGGGCACATACCCCAGAGA
Organism: Okapia johnstoni; assembly: GCA_024291935.2. Lineage (NCBI taxonomy): Eukaryota > Metazoa > Chordata > Mammalia > Artiodactyla > Giraffidae > Okapia > Okapia johnstoni. Next base: position 104,370,569 of record CM044313.1, read on the forward strand.
CCACGGCGGTGGGTCCACCCGAGACCCACTGCTGGCAAGAAACCGGGAGAGACGTGAGTGATCGGAAATGGAGGGACCCAAACCTGCAACAGTGAATCTGCCCAAAAAGAAAGCGGCTCAGAGTCTAGACCGAATTCTGTCTAGCTCACAGCATTGCTCACACAAGGCTGCGTGTTCAAGAATGTTAAGTGGTAGAGGAGCCCCTGCAGAAAGATGGGGTCAGAAAACCATCTGGAGATCCTGGTGTGTGGTGGGTTAAGTTAAACAGTTGCATTAACATGTGAGGATAAAGCTCTGCTGATTTGGAGACTCACACACAACCCAGGCTGCTGCTGAGATGTGTGGATAGGACAGACGCCGGCACCCCACTGGGGCAGCAGCCCTGAGGCCGGTCTTCCACGGCCAAAACCGCCCATTGCCAGATGCGGAGGATCCGCTGCAGAGAGAGCCCGGGGAGGTGGCTTTTAGAACCCTTGGGAGATGGATGCACTGATGGGGTAAGTAGAACATCTTGGTCTACCTCTCGACGGAAGAGAGAAGCTGGAAACAGAGTCCCCAAAGCTCATAAGCTGAAGGAATTGTTTCTTCTTTTTCCCTCTTTTGGGAAAGGACATCTGGACTGCTGGAGAGAGAAAATCCAGGGCTTTTCGCTGATGAGCATGTGGGTTTGGAACCCACCATGTGAGGCTGGGAGAAGGCGATGGCACCGGCTCCAGGACTCCTGCCTGGAAAATCCCATGGACGGAGGAGCCCCACGCTCCAGCCCTGAGCACACATGCAGTGTCTACTGTGGTGTCAGACACAGCCCGGCAGGGGTGCACACTTACGTTTTCCAAGTCCAGGTGAGCGTGGGACCCACTGGATGTGAAGCCCCAGGGACCCAAGTGAGTGAAGTCAGTGCTGCTGGGTGAGGCCTCACTAAGCAGGGCCACTGAGGCCAACAGAAACCCTCCTCATCAGATTAGAGACCTGTCTGTCTTCCCGCAGTTACAGGAATAACCTGTCTGGGGACAGAGCCGATCCAGGCACAGGACGTGGCTTTCCTCCCCAAGATTTCCCACGGCCGGAGGGTGCAGAGCCTCAGGCCCAAGGGCTGACGGCAAACGTGGCCTTAGCGTCATTCTTCCCTGAAGTCATGGAACATAGCAGATGAGCCACGTTGGATAAAATCTTCAAGTAGCTTGCGGTGAAAATGACTTATTAGACAGGCTGGATGTTTTAGGTTGGTGAAAACCACGCCAGAAGTATTTTTAAATTTTAGGTTTGGGTTTAAATTAAATAATGGCAAAGTTTGTTTTTTCTTTTTCTAAATTTGCCTGAGGTCTCTGAAGCGAGCAGAGTGGGGTAAACGCTGGGCAGATTCACTCTCAGGAGCTCCAGTCTCCCCTCCCCATGGACAGAGGGACGACAGTCTTGGGGAACCACCAGGCCTTGTCTCTGAGCCATGTTCTCAAGGGACAGAGACAGCGAAGCACCTGCCCCAGGAACAACTCGACGCAGCCTCTTGGCTCGCCCATCCCTTCATTTTGCCGGAAAGCCTGTGCACTCAGAGGAAAATTAAAGGGAAAACTGTGTGGCTGGTGATACTTTAGACCTACTTAAAACAGGAAATGCTTGAAAAGGATATGGTCCAAATGCCCTACGGTCCAGTATTTCAAATGAAACAATTTCTAATACCATCTGGGGAGGAGTTCGTGTATTTCTAAATGAAAAAGCGACATCAGATTTGAAGATGTGGGTGCTGTCACTTGTATTCGACTCTCTGCCACTCCACGGACCTCAGCCCGCCGGGCTCCTCTGTCCGTGGGATTCTCCAGGCAAGAATACTGGAGTGGGCTGCCATGCCCTCCTCCAGAGGCTCTTTCCCACCCAGGAATTGAACCCATGTCTCTCATGTCTCCTGCATTGGCAGGTGGGTTCTTTACCGCTAGCACCACCTGGGAAGTCCTGAATTTGAAGATAAGCGGAACCAAAGGCAAAGCAAGAACACAACTGCAGGGCAGTGTGCAGAGTGGGTGGCGAGCAAGAACAGCCTCTGGGGGTTTTAAAGATGCTGCGCTACGTGGCCTGGCAACAGAGCGCACGACACCGATGACAGTGACAGCGACTCCCCCAGACAAGCGTGAGAGGGGGAGGCTCTCCAAATAAGGACCAGGCATGGCTGCCTGAGGCACTCATGGATTTGCTTTTCATCTGAAATCCCGCATTCAGCAAACACTCCCTGAATACACAGTATGGAGTATGTGCCTTGCTAGACGCTGGGGACTGTATACCTAAAATATGCACGCATGTATGTATATATACACATATGTCAATATGGAGAATACACCGTAAAACAGCAGGACACTCGCCACAGAGCGACCGGTCTGGATGGCTGTTTGGTGACTGTGTCCGCTTTCAAGCCGCTCACGTCAGGGGGGGCAGCCTTGACCTCTGACGAGGCTGCAGTAGGGACAGCGCATGATTAGGGGACAGGAGGCACGATTCTCCACTCTGGAGTCTGCGTTCTATCCTTGCTTCCTTTTCAGCACAGGGTGCCCGGGAAGTTTGAGGATGCGGGATGTGCTTCCTGGGAGGGCAGTCACTACCTGGGCAGGGAAGACTGCCATCTGCAGCTGCTTGGGTCATTCCTATGGCACCAGGCGCACAGCACGTCTTCTGGGAAGTGATTTGGAGAGAGACAAAGACTCCTGAAAGTTCCTTTGAAAGTGATGGGGAACAGACATCCGCCTGTGGTCCCCAGGAGCAGCCTCTGGAATCAACGAAGATCCCGCTTGCTGGCCCTGAGAGATCTTCTGAGATGCGGGTGTCCTGGTGACCCGTGGATCCCATAAACTTGGTAGGACTTCACCTCAGAGGTCCTGGAGCCAGTGTTACCTGGTACGGTTATGAGAGCTGGCCAAGGTCGGAGGCGTTTTCCAAGGTGGGAGCATAGGAGTTCGTGGCCGTCCTCACTATCATGTTCATTTGCTTTCTCTTTTTTTTTGATGTGGACCATTTTTAAAGTCCCTACTGAATTTATTACAATATTGCTTCTGCTTTTATGTTTTGGTATTTTTTTGGCCACAAGGCCTGTGGAATCTTAGCTCCAGGGATTGAACCTGCGCCTCCTGCATTGGAAGGCCAAGTCCTAACCCCTGGACCGCCAGGGAAGTGCCTTTGCTTGCTTCTTAAAAACTGACCATCCAGACCCAAGTGCCCATGAAGACACTGGGCCCTGAGCTGCTCTTGTGCTGCCCTTGCCCACAGACGGCATCAGGACAGGCAGAGAGGGCTGCTAGGAGCCCAAAGCCGGAAGCAGGGCCAGGAAGGAGCTTGGGTCAACAGCAGTAAGTGCAAAATTCTTCCCTTACAGCCACCGGGAGCGCGGGAGGAGGAGGGAGCCGGGGACACGGAGACCCCGGGACAGACCCCGCAGCCCCTCGGCCTGGGCTGGCCGAGCCCGGGGAGCAGGCGGGTCACAGCCATTCTGGGGGCTCAACCCCCATCCTCATTTGCTCGGCTTTGCGGTTGACCTCTGACATATTTACAGTCACCTGTTTCTTCCAGATCATGTATTTCTTCCTCATCCATACTCACCTCTGGGGAGTTCAGCCCGGCTTTTACCCAGACCATTACATCTTCTTACACTCCAGAGGGTGAAGGCTTAGAACCACCACATCGTGCCTGTGTGCTCAGTCATGTCCGGCTCTTTGCGACCCCATGGACGGGAGCCCGCCAGGCTCCTCTGTCCATGGAACTCTCCAGGCAAGAATACTGGAGTGGGTATTGCCATTTCCTTCTCCAGGGGATCATCCCGATCCAGAGATCGAACCTACAAATCCTCCATCTCCTGCATTGGCAGGCTGGTTCTTTACCACTAGCACCACCTAGGAAGCCCTAGAACAATCACAAGTACCCTAAAAGATGGAATAACCTTTGGAGATCACCTTCTGGAAGCCCCCCTGCAACCCCGAACCTCAGGAGCCCAACACCACAAGGGCTTCGAAGGGAAGGGTCTGGAGCTGGCTCCGTGGGCCTGGGGGCTATACTCTAGCAGAAACTTTCCTGCCCAAGGCAGCCAGCAACACCGAGGAGGGGCTCCGCCCACCACCCCTTCATCCCTACCTGAGACCAGGGTGAGGCAAACCAGCCGGACCGCGGGGGTCCTGCAGCAGTGAATGCGGGGCGCTTAGGGCAGGGAAACCGGGCGCAGGCACGCTGCAGCTCCAGCTGGGGCTGCGGCAGGTGCAGGCACTTCTTGGAGGCCAGCTCGCGGTACTTCCCAGACACGTACTTCTCAGCACATTTTAAGAACCTTTTCTGGGTTCCTCTTTCACAGGTAACAGAGCACTGAAAAGAAGACAACCGAGGACGTGCGTGAAAGGCGTGTCTCAGTGCGTGGTGGCTGTCGCTCTGGCAAAATCGTTGAGTGGAGATGCCTCCTGATTATGTCAGCCTGAACATTTACGGATGTGTGAACAATCAGTCCATCCTAAAGGAGATCAACCCCAAATACTCATGGGAAGGACGGATGCTGAAGCTGAAGCTCCAATACTTTGGCCACCTGATTGATGCTTTTGAACTGAGGTGTTGGAGAAGACTCTCGAGAGTCCCTTGGACTGCAAGGAGGTCAAATCAGTCCATCCTAAAGATCAGTCCTGGGTGTTCATTGGAAGGACTGATGTTGAAGCTGAAACTCCAATACTTTGGCTGCCCGATGCGAAGAACTGACCCATTTGAAAAGACCCCTATGCTGGGAAAGATTGAAAGCAAGAGGAGAAGGGGATGACAGAGGATGAGATAGCTGGATGGCATCACCAACTCAATGGACATGAGTTTAGGTAAACTCTGGGAGTTGGTGATGGACAGGGAGGCCTGGTGTGCTGGGGGTCCCAAAGAGTCAGACACGACTTAGTGACTGAACAACAAATAGTCAGTGAAATTTACGGGACCTTGGCATTTTAAAATGGTGTTAACAGTATCTTCCAAAAAAAAAAAAATGAAGATCTTGAGGTCACAGTGGTCTAGCACTAGAGACAGGGCAATTAGAAACCATGAAGGGAGCGATTCCGGAGCTGTCACTTCACTGGGAGATGAAGATGCTGGGCTGTAAGTGACACCAGAATGCCCTGGGATCTAACGCACGAGGACGTCAGGTAAACCCCAGAGCTCCTCTGAGTCACACACCCAACAGCAGCGTGATGCTGGCCCCTAGCACAGGGGCAGGCGGGGGAGACCCAGGGTTTCCATTTTCCCTGGGAAGCTGAGTGCTGCCCTAGACAGAGCACAGCAGACTCATTCGTTCCAACCACATGTGCTCTGAGCCCGAGCTGTCGCTGCAGCCGCACCCTCTCGCATGGACAGCGGGCCCCTGGGCCGACCTGTGGCCCGCGAGGCTGCAGCCACGTGACATATGGGGATGACGCAGAAGGCCAGGCACAGGCTGTACCATGAGGCTGGCTCGGAGGTCACAGGGCAGGTCCTGGGGTCTGGCATCGCTGCCTCGGGCTGGCATGTCTGCAGGTCCCATCCATGGAGGAGGCTGGGTGCCCGGGGTCCTGGCCTCACACTCAGGCTCAGGCCTGGCTTTTGGGTGTGCTTGGCATGTCCTGCTGCCAGAATGGAGATGGAGGGCTCCTCTTGGGGGCTTGTTGGGGCCAAGCCTGAGAGAAGCTCTGGGGTGTGATGAGTGTATGTGTGCACATGCCCGAATGTGTCAGATATTCAGGACAAGGGATTTCCACCTGGACACCTTCCAGATACCGTGTGTGTTAGTCGCTCAGTCTGACCCTCGGTGACCCCATGGACTGTAACCCACCATGCTTCCCTGTTCATGGGACTCTCCAGGCAAGAACACTGCGGTGGGCAGCCATTCTCTTCTCCAGGGGATCTTCCCGACACAGGGATCAAACCAGGTTTCCTGCACTGCAGGTGAGTTCTTTACCACTGCGCTACCTGGGAAGCCCTTGCTAGGCAGACCAAGGTGCTTCTTTCCTAAGGACTCAGCCTCTGGAGATACGCATAGAATCAAATGTCCCCTAATGACTGCGTAATTCAGTCATATAGACACTGATGCCCCTGGTCCCAGGTGAGAGAGGACCAACCTGGGAAGGTGCGTCCATCTGGGACCACTGCACCCACCTGGGAAGGTGCACCCACCTGGGACCTGGCACGCCCACCTGGGAAGGTGCGCCCACCTGGGACCACTGCACCCACCTGGGAAGGTGCACCCGCCTGGGACCTGGCACGCCCACCTGGGAAGGTGCACCCCCCTGGGACCTGGCATGCCCACCTGGGAAGGTGCACCCACCTGAGACCTGGCACACCCACCTGGGAAGGTGCACCCCCCTGGGACCACTGCACCCACCTGGGACCAGGCGGACACGAGCCACTGCAGCTTCTTATGCTTGTGGCAGCGCCTGATCAGACAGGCCTCGTGAGTCCTGGGCTTGGGCTCCGCGGTGCAGACGGCGTCCGGCAGCAGCTGCGCCCTGGCTGAGGGGTTGGTGCTCTTACAGGCCACGGACCTCTTCCGCCAGCCCTTCCCACAGGTTCGCGAGCACTATGCGCGGGAAGAGCAAGTGTCGGCTCCCTCGAGGGATGGATGGGACCGAGCTGGGGCTCCAGCTCTGAGCCTCAAGGCCAGGGGAGACTCCAGCTGCCCCCACACCCCGCACTGCACAGGAGGGACCCCATTCCCCATTCCACCCCGCTAGCCCCCCTCCCCTCCCAACTTACCTCTGCCCAGGGCCCGGTGCTCCACGCAGGGGGGCAACTCTGAGGCCGGCAGGTCTGTCGGCTGGAGGGGACGGGCTGTGGACACAGGCTGGCCGGGACCCGCTCCGATTTGTAGTGCGCGCGCCGCATGCACTGGACTGCCCGGCTCTGCGTGCCCCCTCCGCATGAGCGGCTGCAGGTGCTCCAGTTCCCCACGGACCAGCTGGGGGGACAGGGGACCCCACGGTGAGGGGCGGGGCTGGGGGCGGGGCATCAACCGGCATAACTTCCCACCTACTGTCTCCACGTGCACAGTCCTTTTCAGTCCCGCGTGTGGTCTCCCAGGCCCCCTGCCCCTTCTAACTTCCTGACTAGCGTTCCTGCCGGTCAGGCCTCCTGTCCCCTGGCTGTCAGGTTCTCTTGTACTTGAAAATAACTCCCCTCAACGCAGTGTGTCTGTCCGCCCCCCTCCCCAACCTTTTCCTAAAAGGGAAATTTCAAACATATACAGAAATAAAGGCCCTCATGTCCCTGTCCACCCAGTCACAAAGATTATCAGTTTATGTCCCCGATCCCTATAGCATTTTGAAGCAAATTCTAGACATACTAATATTTCAATACACACCTCTAAAAGATAAGTAGTCTTAGGTTTTTCAGCCTAATTATAATGCCATTATGACATTTGAAAATTTTAACAATAATCCCTTAACATCATTAAATATTCAATGTTCCATTCCCAATTATGTTGGCCCTGTCAAAATTTAATCTGCTTGCTGGAGTCAGAATCCAAATAAAGCTCCTACTTTGAATTGGTTGATGTGTCTTTTTTTCAGTCTATAGGTTCTCTGAAATTTCGTTTAGTTTTCTCTTTGTTACAGAATGGCAGAAGGATGGCTCACCTTACTACGTCTCTACCGCTTTCTTTTCTTTTGCTGATTACAGGACTCTGCAAGCTGCATCTCTGTGGCGTCACTTAGAAGGCTCTCTGTCCTCTGTCCTTCTTGCAATTAAGCCATTGGATCTAAAGACTTTGTCATATTTGGGGGTTTTTGTTTTGTGTCCACAGACACCCTGAAATAGTACCAAACCTAGGGGGGCCGAGACCCCCCCAAATTGCTGAACAAAGCCACCAGCATGCGTCCTCAAGTTCTCAAAGGGGTCTGTGACCCAAATCACGGTCGAGCCTATCTTTGGGCTTTTGTGAAAGTTCTAAGGATGAAGGAGGCGATGGAGGGAGGAGAGGGGAATCAATGGCACCTGCTGGATTGGGAAGAGGGAGCGACCCCACCCCGGGACTTGAGAGCCCTGCAGTGGCCCTTGGTGCACTCAGGCTGAGCCGTACTGTGAAATGGGATAGCTCCTGCCGTATCAGTAAACAAGGGTGCCACAGCTACCCGTGATTCCTCCAACGTGTGAATTTCCGAGCTGGGCTGACAAGCAGCCCCACTCCTACACAAGGAACTTAAGGATGTCGCAGTTATCAGCAGTTACAGCCCTCCGGCGTGAGCCAGAAGGCCCTGAGGGAATTCAAGAGAGAGAAAAATGTCTCCTTAAACATGCAGGATGCTGGCCCCAGATAGCTGAGACGCGTATGACGGGAATGACTTCAATGATCCCAGACTCGTGCATCTTCCCATGCACAGAAGAGCACTAAATCCCTTCACTTGGTGTCTGGTTTTCCTCACTTAACGATCTTTGATGTTCAGGCTGCCTGCCCTCCTTGCTGCAAACCGGTGAACAGCTTGACTCCCCCTCCCCTCCTTGGAGCAGTTTTCTCAGGGTCACTGAAATGCCATCTCCCGAGCTTGGAATCCTTAACATTCCTGCTAAATAACTCTGTCCTTTCAGGTTGCGACTGTGTTTTTTTAGTCGACAGAACCATGATATGTTTATTTAGCTTTGTTTGTAGAAGCTTTGAGCTAGTTTATGCCAAAGTATTTCTCACGAACAGACTCAATTATCTTTCTAAGAAAATTATTTAAAAACTGTAATGAAATGTTTTACGCATATAGTAATAAACTATGTCAGGCTTGTAAGAACTGCTCTGTATCAACTGTGGAAAAGCTTCCACTTTTCAGTGTTAACAAGGTTGTTGTTGTTGTTTAGTCGCTCGGTTATGTTCGACTCTGCGACCCCGTGGACTGGAGCCCACCAGACTCCTCTGTCCGTGGGACATTTCAGGCAAGAAATCTGGAGTGGGTTACCGTTCCCTTCTCCAGGGGATCTTCCCGACCCAGGGATCGAACCCTCGTCTCCTGCATTGCAAGTGGATTCTTCACTGCTGAGCTACTGGGAAGCCTGGTCTTTACCGTCATGTTAAACCATGAAAATTATGCAAACTCCTTAGGAAACCTGGGCTTTGGGCTCCTGGCTGCGTTGATTCTGCATCTGGAGGCTCTCCATTGCTTTTCTATTTTTTATGTTTCCTCCCACTTCATACATCTGCCTCCCAACTGCGCAACCTCATAAACTCTAACTGGTCAACCCTGGGGCTGCGGAGGTGTCTTGGCTGCTCCCAGGCTTTTCACATCCCCATGTTAAGTCCTCGGTCTCCACCATCTTAAGCTATTCCAATGGGGCTGGTCTACTCCCTGACCACCTCTTAGCTGCACATCATTAAAAAAGGGTCCAGGGCAAAAATTGTTCAAACGGCATCGGGAAAGCCAAAGGTCTCCTTTGTTTCACAGGCAGCGCCCTGGGGAAACGTCTTGACTGCAGCTCAGGAAAGAGTCAAAATCCACGCAAGCTTCTGTGCTGTTGTCTGAGGGTCCATTGAGCAGAACGAGGTGTGTTGGGTGGCTGACGAGCGGCCATACCTGTCCTGCTGTGCTCTGGTTTTTCAGGTCAACCAGCTGGAACGGAGCAGGCGGCTGGTACGACTCTCATCAGTCGGGTGTCCCAGGCAGGGCCTGGAGCACTCGGCCTCCCGGCCACCACGGTGCTCCCCCCAGCCGAGGGGTCACCTGGCAGGACTCACCCTGCAGCTCTAGAGCTGCCCGGACAAGTGGTGGAGTTTACAGTAGTTACTCAACAATTTGGACAGGGTTCCCTGGCACCATCTGCTCCATATCAATATCACTAATTGTCAACAGTCAGGAGTTGCTCCTCATAAAATGACTTCTGCCTTCACTTTTCAATCCCCATTAAAAAAATAACAACATTTTGGTTTTGGTTATTTAATGTTTCCTCTGAAAATGCAAGTTCTCAACAAGGGTATTTGGTGAAGTGAAGTGCGCTATCATGAAGCACTCCCCGACAGGCTCAGGGCTGCGGCCGCCTTTCGGACTCAGAAGTCACCCTTGACGGGGACCAGACCTGTGGCTCATGGCGGAGCCCCACCTGTATGGTCAGCTCAGGGCTGTCACAGAGTCAGCGTCAGAAACCGCTAACTGTGTTTTAGAATCGGGTTTCCGTTTCTCTTCCTGCTCCCTTGAAAGTTTTCAGACGAAGCACCCTGCCATCCCCTTTTCAGGAGTAAGTCTTGATTGTCGATGGGGTGGCTTTTCATAACTCAATAAGCACAAGGAGTGATGACCGGGCAGAGCCCGGTTCACAGGGTGAACCTAGAGAAGGCCATGTTCACCGCTGGATTTAGCTCCAGGGAGGTGCGGGCTGGACAGGGCGAAGGACAACATGCGAACACAGCTCCAGTTACAAAGTGTCCCCCACGTCGGTCAGGACTTTCACACGCTGGTGTCCGTCACAGCCTTCAGGAAGGATGCTCTCAGTCGCATTGCCCGCTTTTACTTTGTGACATGGTCTTTAAAATCCTCTGTGACTACAAACACAGACATTCACACGCCCCACATTCAGTGGCCCAGGACCTGTGATAGTTGCCATTGCGGCCCAGCAGTCACTGTGTGGGTTTTGAAGACAGAAGGATCTTGTCTTGTCTTCGCAGCCCCATGACACATGCAGGTGATTTGAGGTTTGCCATGCTTTTCGTCTACATTAACTTGTTCACTTAAAAAATATTCACAACCTAAAAAGCTGAGAGCTATGTTTCAATCAGTGGGAATTTTTAAGACCTAACTCCAGGAGGCAGAATCTCAAGTAACCCTGAAAGAATTCTCCAACGAGGTGAGGAGAGGAGTCAGGTTACATAGAAGCTTTGCAACAAAGGGCAGGTAGTCTGAACATCAAAAGAATATTGTTGAAGAAAACCAGATATCTCAAGTGAAGGAATTTAGTGCTTTTCTATATAGGGGAAGGCACAAGAGTCTGGGCTCATTAAATTGTTCCTTTCATATGCTCTTGGGGCCAGCATCCTGTGTTTTCACATCCTGAGCTCCCCTGGGACTCACTGCTGGGAGCAGCTGCCGTCTGATGGCTGCTAGATCATAGGTAGTCTCCTTTCTGAGAGCCTTTAGGACTCCCCGGCTCACACTGGAGGGCTGCCATCACTGATGACTATGACATCCTTGTTTACTGATATGGTGGGAAATACTCCACTGCTTTCAAGATAACAATGTGCATCTCTCAATAAACAGATGCCAGTTTGAAAAATCTACCTTAGCCACAGGAAGAGAACATTTGCGAACATGTTAACTTAAAGAGAGCAGACAGACTGGGAGCTGAAAGCTCAGTAGCTGAGATCAGAGGACTCAGGGTGATGAAGAGGGAGAGAAGCTGATTACTGAGCCCATCTGGCAGCTGGCCACTCATGGGCTGTTCGCTGGCCTGGGCCATCTGCAGAGTCGGGAATTACTGGTCTCTGTCAGAGGATGTTTCAACTGTATCAGAGGGTGCCAGCTACACTCTAGGCCAGTTCTGAGGCAGAAGTCCAGTGCTGAAAGGGCCAATGATCTTGGTAACCAATTGTGCAAGTGAGTGGTGTCAGAGGCCAGAGCTGTTGGATGCACAGCTTGCACTCTGCAAGCATGCCCTGATGCCTGAAGCAAGTCCTCCTGAAGTGCAGCAGTAAGTACATTAGAAGTGACAGCAACGCGCCAAACACACGCACGTCCTCCAGCACGTGTTGGCAGAGATGTTCTAGACCTTCCAGCTGTCTGCTGGATGCATTCTTCTAGAAGAAATGCCGGGGTATGGCTTCCACAGTCACCCCAGAACTGAAAGTCCATTACTGATGACTGGCTGGGAAGGATGGGGGCCAGACTTCAGGAAACTGGGCACCTGGACCCAGAAGCCAGGCTCTGGGAAGCTGGCAGCTTAACAGTGACTTCGTTTTGTTCAGTCTCAAAAGGCAAACTCCTTTGTTCAATGTGAAAGTGAAGGAGAGATTTATAATGAGTCAGACATAGGACTGAATTTTTTTATCATTAAAGGCAGCATTTCCTTGCTGACTCACATGGAGCCAAACTGCAGGACCTCAAAATCTCCCCATAAAGGAGGTTCGGTGGGTGTTAATTTTATGGACTGTGAGAAGCCACAGATATGGAGATGTTTTTATTATTCAGGGGCTGATGTGCTATTTTTACTGAACTTTCGTGTCTCACTCCCCTGTCATCAAATGTTATCTTAAGAAGAATCAGTAAGATCTACAGAGCTTCATTTACATGGGGGAGGCAGGGGAAATGGACTTATGAGGGAAGCACAGGCCAAAGAAACCTACCTCGCTTTTCCAAACTGCCTTGATAATTCCCTGTTTCAGCAAAAGTCCTTCATCTGGCGGTTTTTTTCTCTGCAGACCATGGAGTGTGTGTGCATCTCATTAACTCAAATGAAAAACCCCGGCTCATAAAAGGTGAGAGGGAAATGCTTAGATTCCAAGTGACAGTGAAGGGCTGCTTCTTGCAGGGCTGCCCCCTCTAGCCAGTTTCCACGGGAAACTGGAAGAAAGGGGCTGGGTATTAGAGTTGGGAAGGGCTTCAGAAATGGTCTGCTTTTCCAGTTGTATCTTATGGATGGGGAAATGGCACCTCAAGAAGCAAAGGGTTATGGAGGGAGTGGATAATGCAAACAGGATGGAGCCCAGGACTCCCCCAGCGCTGCCCTCAGACTCATTCTTGCTCTGCTGGAAGCGTGAGCATCTTCCCATCATGAGAGGTCAACGTGGGGAAGGCAGCCCCCTCCCGCTCCTCTTTACCCCATTCAGTACCCAACCATCGAGCCAGCTGTGTCACAAACACCTCTGCTACGGAGTAAAAGCAAACAAACAAAAACTGGGGTGGTAACTGCACACAGGCAGCCTAGTAAGCAACCTACACCCAACTGCAACTGAAACTGAGTAATGACTTGGTCGGCGGTAACTGCCTCCACTTTCACAGGGTTCGCATCCCAACTCGCGTGCCCCAGGATGTCCCCAAGGGGCTGAGAGGACCTGTGACTCAGCCCAGTGTTGAGACAGTGTTTCCCAAACCACAGCTGCCTGGCAGGGCTTTGAACCATCCACACGTACCTGGTCTCTCCTCCGCTCTGCAGGAATCACAGATCTGCCGTTGAGAGTCAGAAATCTGAATTTTTGCAAAGCCCTCCTTCCCTGGACTGGGAAGGAGGGCTTTGTAAAAGCCCTTGAGATGACCAAGAAACAAGCCACCTGCTCATCAGGGCAGTCCAGGGCCCTGGCTCCTGCAGGTGGTAACTGCCCTCGCTCCCACTTGTATTAAAGTGGTCGTGATGCTATTTTTAATGATTATGAGAACTCAGAGGTGCCAAGAAAACATCAGGGGGAAGCCTGGTGAGCGGGTGTCTCTCCAGGAAGCCATCGGTCCTCACTCCCCATCACAGGAAACCAGAAAAGTGCACCCGGGCAACCCCATCACCTGGCAGCTCGCATGCCCCGGCCACCCCAGCTTCAAGCAGCACCCCCAGCAGTAAACACTCTTCTCTGGAGCTGGCATCTGGCCCCAGACTCAGCGACCGAGCCTCTGGGAGGCTGGTATGTCATGCAGGCTTGGGCTCCATCTGGAAGAAAGACTTCTCAGAACCAAAGGGGTGGAGGAGCTGGGCCAGAACAGAGCTGCTCCTCCTGTGCGGCCCTTCTGAACTCAAAATGAAGCGCTCAAAGAAGTAAAGGCAAACGTGTCCAGTGTTGACACTCTTCCGATCCTCCCAAACAACCCAACCTGACAGCTGGGAGGTGCCATGGTGCAAGGTCTTCGGAAATGCACACTTCTCTTAGGCATTGTCCACTTTAAAATGCACAGTGTGCAAAGTGAGGACTAGAGTCTGGGAGACAGCACCTCAATGGCTCTGAGAAATCACTCCAGAGAGGTGGGGGTGCGCAGGAAGATCAATACACATGTGATTTTGGTGAAGCGAGAATTCATGAAATTTAGCATATATATCTCCAGAACATTTCTGCTAATCTCATGAAGCTTTTGCTAATCATGAGAAGCAGTTGTCACCATGAAGGATTTTAGTGCTTTTCCAGATACGGGGAGATACAAAAATTGGGCCCATAAAACTGGCTCCTGAAAATATCTAACTATTTGTAGACCTGTCCTCCAGTGTTGCCCCGAGCACAGAGTGCCTCATTTCTGCTCTCCACCCTGAACTCCTTTCGGCTTCCCTGGTAGCTCAGATGGTCAAGGATCTGCCTGCAATGAGGGAGACCTGGGTTCTGTCCCTGGATGGGGCAGATCCCCTGGAGAAGGGAATGGCAACCCACTCCAGTATTCTTGCCTGGAGAATTCCATGGACAGAGGAGCCTGGCAGGTTACAGCCCATGGGGTCACAAAGAATGGGACATGACCGAGTGACTAACACACCGAACTCCTTTCCAGGGGTGCTGAAGATCAGCAGCTGTAGCAGTACATGATTTAATCCTTGTAGAGATACTCAACATTCAGAAAACTAAGATCATGGCACCTGGTCCCATCACTTCATGACAAATAGATGGGGAAACAGTGGAAACAGTGAAAGGCTTAATTTTCTTGGGCTCCAAAATCACTGCAGATGGTGACTTCAGCCATAAAGTTAAAAGACTCCTTGGAAGAAAAGTTATGATCAACCTAGACAGCATATTAAAAAGCAGAGACATTACTTTGCCAACAAAGGTCCGTCTAGTCAAGGCTATGGTTCTTCCAGTAGTCATGTATGGATGTGAGAGTTGGACTATAAAAAAAGCTGAGGGCTGAAGAATTGATGCTTTTGAACTGTGGTGTTGGAAAAGACTCTTGAGGCTCCCTTGGACTGCAAGGAGATTCAACCAGTCCATCCTAAAGGAAGTCAGTCCTGAATATTCATTGGAAGGGCTGATGCTGAAGCTGAAACTCCAATACTTTGGCCACCTGATGCGAAGAACTGACTCATCTGAAAAGACCCTGATGCTGGGAAACATTGAAGGCAGGAGGAGAAGGGGATGACAGAGGATGAGATGGTTGGATGGCATCACCGACTCGATGGACATAAGTTTGGGTAAACTCTGGGAGTTGGTGATGGACAGGGATGCCTGGCGTGCTGCAGTCCATGGGGTTGCAAAGAGTCAGACACGACTGAGCGACTGAACTGAACTGAACTGAGAGATACATGGCAAGTGCCAATCTGAATCTGATAGGATGGAAGATGGTGACAGTAGATGTATTCATAGCTGGGGATACCATTTAGGTTATAAATACCCATTTTCTACCACCCTGCCCCCTCAGTAGACAGTTGGCTTTGTACTGGGAAAGACCAGTATAACTTCTGACATGAGACTGCTTCAAAGCCTTTCCCCAAGAGAACAGAACAGTGGGCTTCTCCTCCATCAGCGTCTGTTCCTGGGGACGCTTGTCATCTGTTCTGTTCTCTGAACATGAGACGCCCTCTGGATGGGCGCCTCCCTCTCACTGATTCATTTCCAGCCTCGGGAGCAGCTCTCTGCTCTGTTCTGAACTGACCTGTCAGATTCTTGGACATCTTTTCTGTCTTGGCAAAAAGGCCGGGCCACTGCCTACGCCGTGCTGAGCGCCGGGTGGGGTGAAGGCCAGCCCTGCCCCAGGTTGTCAGCATCCTTCTCTGACACCCGGTGACACCTGGCCACACAGAACCAGCGGAGCCCGCCCTCAGAGCTGCCTCTGCCAGCTGAACTTCGAATCGGAATTATGTAAGATGATGAGGTCTGGTGTCGCTGGATGAAACATGAGCGTGGAGAAGGAGAAGCTGGATTCTCTGAACACTGAGCTGAATGTTTGGAATGACTCACTAGAGACCCGTCATTAAATGGAACTCCTCTCAGCTTAGGTGTGGCTCAGAGAAAAATAAAGTCTGGAGAAAACAGGAAAGATTTAAGATGATTTTGCACCCGGGTGAATGCAACAGGTTTCCAGTTTTTTCCTTCAAGAAACTTACACAGAACATCATAGGTGTGGGCATATTTTATGCAAATAACCAACTTAGATCTTTAATAGGCAGATCCCTACCCAAATAAGCTTTGGCTATAACTGAAGGAGTTATTAGCAAGTGGATGAACATTTCCATATTTAAGTGAAAAGACAGGTTCGAGGAATATGTGTACCTATGTATTTGTAGAAGAGTTTCCCTCAATTTACCATTTTCATCAGTGGACCAAATGAGGGTCACTCTCATCCTCTGTCTGACGAGAACCCTGACTCCCTGCAGGAAGCATCTCACCTGTAGGGACCTCTGCCTCTCCCACCTGGTGTGTGATGGGAACCCAGAGCCAGCATTCCCCACTGTGCCTCCTCTCTACTGAGTGCCCATTTCATGGGGTGGAACCCCTCCTGGCTTCTGCCCTCTAGCTCTTCCCTCGTCTCCCCCAGTCACAGATTCTATCTCCCGATTCCCCAGCAAAGCTGCTCCTTCCTGAGTGTGCGTGCGTGTGTGCTACGTTGCTCAGTCGTGTCTGACTCTTTGTGACCCCACGGACTGTAGCCCTCCAGGCCCCTCTGTCCATGGGATTCTCCAGGCAAGAATACTGGAGTGGGTTGCCATGCCCTCTTCCAGGGAATCTTCCTGACCCAGGGATAGAACCCACATCTCTCACATCTCCTGCACTGGCAGGTGGGTTCTTCACCACTAGCGCCACATGACAAGCCCCTCAGATCAAGTCCAGGTCTATGGTAGTTCATTTTATGTGTCCACTTGACTGGTACCCAGATATTTGCTCAAATATTATTCCAGGTGTTTCTGGGGAGGTGTGTTTTTTTCAGATGAGGTTAGCATTTAACGCAGGAGGTTCTGAGTGAGGTATATTGTCCCTCATAATGTGGGTGTGCCTCATTCAATCAGTTGAAGTCCTTAATAGAAAAATACTGAGGTTCCCCAGAAGAAGAGAATATTCTACCAGCAGACAACCTTTGAACTTGAACCATGGCACTGACCCTTCCCTGGGTCTCCAGAGTTTGGACCTGCCAGCCTCCACAATTACATGGGTCAATTTTTTAAAATCTCTCACACACACACACACACACACACATGCACACTCCCCGCCTCCCCCCCACCCCCACACTGGTTCTGTCTTTCTGAGAACCTGGCCTAGTACAAGATCTTTGTCATTTCTCATTTGAATTGCCTCTGCATTGGCCTGCTTGCTCCTGGGTTTGGTGTGATAAAAGCCAGCCTCCAGCCTGCTACCAGGAAGTTCGTTTCAGTGCTAACATGAATGGGCCCCTTCACTACCTAAAGGCCTTTCCAGCTCTGTTTCCTGGGATACATGGTTCACCACCCAGGTGAACCTGCCGCATCACTGGGCTCCTTGCCTTCCTCCTCAGACACTTACGATTTGGCAAAGTACTAGGTGAAGACTACTAGATGCAGGATACAAGGTGTGAGTATTAGGTATAGGGTACTAGATGCAGAATACTAGGCTCCCAGTACTAGGTGTAGAGTACTAGGTGCAGAGTACCAAGCTCCATCTTAATGCAGAGTAACTCCTCCACTCCATCTGCTTCCTTCCCTCTCCTCCTCCTCAGCCCTCAGCTGGCAGCTGAGCTCATTCACATACGGTCCAGCTGGCTCTATAAATACAGCCTCTCTGTCTATCTACTCAACATACAAGTAAAGAAGGAAAGCCATGCTTCCTTACTGCATCAACCGTATTTCATATGCACTTTTTGACAGTCAGTGAAAAGCTGATAAAGACATAACTAGTAAATATCAATTTTTAAAAAGAGAAAAAAACCCCACAAAGACGTGCCCATTAATTTTGTTGCATTACTTCTAAGTGATTTTCTAATTATGGGTAAAGATCATGTGCTCAAGAGATCACGCTGCTGAAAGTATGTAATTCTCCACTCAGAAAAGGATTATTGAGAAACTTTAGAACTAAGTTCTAAAAATGGTGCTGGGGGAAGAATAAGGGGATATGGAAAACAATGGTGACCTAACATTTTTATTTACATCTGGAGAAAGGAGAAACGGAAACTATCTCAGCTATCCTCAGCTGAATTGGAGATACAGGAAGGCCCGGGCAGATTGCCCCACCTGCCCAGGTGTTTCTCACCTGAGAACGGAGCGAACACAGATGGTCGCTGGTGAAGGAACACGCGGCCTGGTTCTACACTGTGAGGGATTAGTCCATCTTGAAACCAGTGCAACACTGTAAAGCAATTATCCTCCAAAAAAACAGACCCTGGAAAAGAACCTGATGCTGGGAAAGAATAAAGGTAAAAGGAGAAGAAAGGAAATCAGTCCTGAATATTCATTGGAAGGACCGATGCTGAAGCTGAAACTCCAACACATTGGCCACCAGATGCTAAGAACTGACTCATTTGAAAAGACCCCTGTGATGCTGGGAAAGATTGAAGGTGGGAGAAGGGGATGACAGAGGATGAGATGGTGGGATGGCATCACCGACTCAATGGACATGGGTTTGGATGGACTCAGGGAGTTGGTGATGGACAGGGAGGCCTGGCGTGCTGAGGTTCATGGGGTCGCAAAGAGTCAGACACAGCTGAGTGACCAAACAGCAACAACAGAGAAAAAAAGGAAGAAAACAAATGTCTGCCTTTCAAGAAGAAAAGGTAATGAGGTACTTTGAGAAGCCCTAAGAGACAATGCTAAAGCTTTTTGAGTTATGGGAATAAGGAGACTATTGCGGTTTCTTGACCTGCTTTCAGACAACAGCTTATTAAGGAACGTTCCCGAAGGAGAAAGGCTCCTTCTCCCACACGTCCAGAGAAAAGGGCATCACGCAGTCCACGACACTTACACATTTTGATAGCAGCTGAGGAAATGATACAATTTACGGACAATCCAGTTGCATCAACAAGAGCTTGCATGTTACGTAGACCTGTGCATTCCACATGGGATTTCCTTGTTGATTCAGAGAAACTTTCCTATCCTGGAGATATGCCATTTCCCTAATGGAGAAAGGATGAGGGAACATTTACCCAAATCAGTGAGTGGCGTGTTGTACACCCTTAACTCACTCTAAGAGGCACTCACAAGCTCACGACAGGAGGACTGAACCTGTAAGTTTCTCTCAACTACTTGGATTATGCTTGGAGGAGGAAATGGCAACCCACTCCAGTATTCTTGCCTGGAGAATCCCTTGGACAGAGGACCCTGGTGGGCTACAGTCCATGGGGTCACAGAGAGTCAGACACGACTGGAGCAACTTAGCACACACATGGATTATGCTGCTGCAACAACATGAAGGCTTACTTTTCCCCAAAAGAGGCTGGCAGATAATAGAGATGACATTTTCTATTCAGAAACTCTTTTTTGCTGAAAAAAAGCTTTCATCTAGCCCAGGAGTTGGCACACACTTCCCTAAAGGGCCAGGTAGTAGCAGACAGTAGGTATTTTAGGCCGGTGGCCACCCGATTGCAAGCCCTCCACCTCGCTGCGGCAGGGAGACAGTAGCCGGAGGCAGGACGTAAGAGAACAGGCAGGGAGTGACCCAATGAAACCTCATTCGCAGGATCAGGAGGTGGGCTTCACGTGGCCCTGGGGCCGCAGCATGCCAGCCCCAGACTTATCCGTTCCACTTAGGAAGGCGAGGACCGAACACACCTGCAGACACCAGGAAGCGCTGGGTGTTTGTACAACAACCCGGATGGCTCTATATGGTCAGTGTGTCAGGGTTTAGACCCAGCTTGAGTGCAACCAAAGCAAATTACTGGGAGGAGTGGGTGGACACGCTGCCTCAGCGTGGGGGACCGATGTCAACAACACAACAGCGGCAACAAGAACAGCCAGCCCCACACAACAGATGTTGAAGTTCTAGCAAAAAGAGTCACAAATGAGACAGAGAATCAAATGCAAAGCACATGGCTTCAGTACAGGGGGGCAGGGGCAGATCGTGGGCTCCTTGAAGGGATGGCCAGGCTGGGCTCTGAGAATCTGGACCACTGAGAACTCCTGACTGTCCTGCGGTCCCGCGAGCTGGGGGCTGGTCCTCATTCTGGCTCCTGGAGGACAGGGGTAAGCTTGGGAAGGCCCCACAAGTGGTGTAGGCCAGAGTCTGAGCCCAGGGTCCAGCCTGCAGGCGGGGCGCTCCCTGGCCCCCTTTCTATGCTTACGTGTTGCCTGCTTTGGGCCCTGTGCTCTTCCAAATACTTACGTGGATTAATCTGCTTATGTGGATTAATCCACTCACACACCCATCTGTGCCCTGTGCTCTTCCAAATGCTTATGTGGATTAATCCACTCACACACCCATCCGTTCAACAACCCCAGGGAGGTGTCATCAGAATTCTCATTTTACAGATGAGGAGACCGAGGCCTGGAGACAGTGGAGCCTGGACGCAGCCCCTCAAGGTCTGGACAGTCAGGGTCACACAGCCGGGAAGCAGCAGGGCCGGAGGGAACAGGGGAAAGCTGTGCTCTCAGCTGCCCTGCGTTCTGCTGCTCAGTGAGTTCAGGCCTCGGCGAGGTGGGCATATTAGCTGGGGAATCGAATGAGGCTGTTATTCAAGGTGGCTTAGCTCTACATCAGCCCAGAATAAACGCATATATTGGGGGGGGGCATCATATATCTTAAGTGGATAGTTAAAACTTTTATGTGTATTTCTTTCACATACAAGTAAGTGTGGAATTCACTATTCAAGGTAAACGCTGTGTATTTCTATTTTATGGATAATCACCATACAGAGCACTTTTTTCAAAATTCCATTAATGATTCAGTGCTATGGTTTTTCCAACAGTCATGTACAGATGTGAGAGCTGGACCCTAAAGAAGGCTGAGTGCCGAAGAACTGATGCTTTCGAACTGTGGTGCCAGAGAAGACTCTTGAGAGTCCACTGGACAACATGGAGATCAAACCAGTCAGTCCTAAAGGAGATCAACCCTGAATATTCATTGGAGGGACTGATGCTGAAGCTGAAGTTCCAATCCTTCGGTCACCTGATTAGAAGAGCTGACTCACTGGAAAAGTCCTTGATGCTGGGGAAGATTGAGGGCAGGAGGAGAAGGGGGTGACCGAGGATGAGATGGTTGGATGGCAACACCGACTCGATGGACACGAGTTTGAGCAAGCTCCGGGAGATGGTGATGGACAGGGAGGCCTGGCAGGCTGCAGTCCATGGGGTCACAAAGAGTCGGACACGACTGAGCAACTGAGCAACAACAATAACAGAAAATACTCACTTAGGTCCATGCTCTTTCCAAATAGTTTTCTCCTCAGTCACCATGACATCCAGATTTTCTGTAACATCTGAAATATCTCTTCCTGCCTCCCAGGAAAATCTGTTTAGTAATGTCCTAGGGGAAAGCCTATGCGTCTAAAAGGAATTTAAACATTTCAAAACTGGCTTAGGTTCAATTTTCTTTCTTTTAAAATGGATGACCTTCCCAGAGGAGAAGGCTTAATTCATCTTTCAAGGCGCAAAATGTGACTTAAGCCATGGAAGATTCACTAGGAACTTCGCGGAGCCTCGCTTCCTTCGGATCCCTGTCTCCCTGGGCAGGAACGTCAGTCTGTTGTTCTCACACAGGGGCTAAAGTGTCCCCAGCGTGGCTTCTTCCGTTTATGAGGAGGAGTTTAAAAATGATGGCATCACTCCTTCAGTCTCAGGCTTTTCTGGTGTTTTTTGCTGTAGGGTTTGTTGGATCTTCACTCCCAGATAAATACTTTGCAATGATCTTCTGCAGACGTACGAGTTGGCTTCCTGAGAATGCTTTCCAGGTGGCCTCGCCCAGCACATCTGGGTGGTTGGAGCCTGACCACAGTCATTCAGTTCCCGAGGATTCTGCCCTTGACTGGGATGAGGGGCCAGAGGGGTCTGGGCCAGGGTGGATCAGTCACTTAGGGCCATCATCAGAGGGTTTGTGTACAAGGGCTGCCAGGGATGGATATAGATCCAATGGGTTTTAAGAGAGAAACCAAAGCAGATTGAAGTCATACTGCACACAGAGCAAATCTGCTAGCAAACTGACACCATAGATGAAATCAATGTCAATATCCTGCTCAGAGTTTCAACCACACTCCTTGCTGGAAGGTAGTAAGAGACAGTAAGAACATCACGTCACAGGGTCACACGACCTAAATCCACGATGGAGCCACAGAGCTTCCTGAGTGGCAGTGGTTGTTGCTGTTTAGTTTCCAAGTTGTGTCTGACTCTCCGTGACTCCATGGGTTATAGCCCGCCAGGCTCCTCTGTCCTGGAATCTCCAGGCAGGAATGCTGGAGTAGGTTGCCATTTCCTTCTCCAGGCGATCTTCCCGACAGAGGGATTGAACCTGCGTCTCCTGCTTGGCAGGAAGATTCTTTACCACTGAGCCACACTACTAAACAAAACTGGTACTCTCAACTCCTTCCTCAAACAAAAGAAAAAACTATGAAAGTGGTAATGACCACTGGCTGACTCCTGGGAACATGAAGCATAAACCTACATAGAGGTTTGGGGTAAAGAATTTAACAGTGAAGGACAGCGATAACAGCAGACACACGAATATTTACTGTGGTTGCCACACAATGATGGCAGGATCTGACTTTTCATAGTGATTTCAAAGAATCTCCAAGTTTGATGTGTTAAGCTGTCAAACAGCTTGCAGACTGAGGTCCAGGTGTGAAGGCACCCCATGCCAAGACGAGTCTTCTGACCACGGGAGGCTATTAGGCTGAGCGCCTGCCAAGAACGTGTGGGTAGCATTTGATGCTGGGGTCTTCTTTCTCCATAGGTCAGGAACAGTTCCATTCTCCGCAGGAAACAGACTTCTCACTGAAGTACTTTGAAGAGATTAATCGGATCCAGGAAATGAACACGTAAGAGTATGTAGAACAATATTTATGTAACCTCCTGGCTCCTGTTCCCAGGAAACTACCTTCTTAAGTTGCATTCATTCTTCTTCAAGACACTGAACATCACTTATTTGTTATTTTCTTATGAAGTCTTAGGTACTCATTGGTTGAACTGTGTCCCATCAGCTGGGTTTCATGTATTTGTAAACACTGAAAGGTTGTAACGCTTTAAGGAATACTTAGTTAAGTAACAGTGCTGGTTATTTAGTTACTAAGTAATTATTTAGTTAAATGATGTTTTATTCCTCAGAATCAATTTCCTAATCTAAATCTTCATATGTAACATTACAAAACTTATCAGAGGATCCATGTTGTAAATGTTATATTCATCTGTTGTTGTTTAGTCAATGAGTTGTGTCCGACTCTTTTGTGAGCCCATGAACAGTAGCCCACCAGGCTCCTCTGTCCACATGATTTCCCAGACAAGAATACTGGAGTGGGTTGCCACTTCCTTCTCCAGGGGATATTCCCGACCGAGGGACTAAATCCATGTCTTCTGCATTGGCAGGAGGATTCTTTACCACTGAGCCACCAGGGAAGCCCCTATATTCATCTACTGCTCTTAAAAATGTTGATGCTCAAAGACTAAGGCAGTTTGAAAAGGCATGTATTCATACTATCCTGGTATCACATTTAGTGATATTTGCTGTATCACAATTGCCATGCTTGATCAGCCTATGCTGCAAAAGAGCCTAATAATTCAATGGTACTTACATTATCTATATAGACAAAAGAAAGCCCTCTATTTTATATTTAAAAGGTTTCACATATGCTCAATATTCTTACAACAGGTTGAGGCAGAGAGAAGCTCCACATGTAAAGACTTCATTCTGTAACTCGGCTGGTTTAAACGACTCAAATTGGAACAGCAGCCAAGCAGTGCAGCATTTATGATAATTTATTCCAAAATATCATATGCAGAACATGGAAACGATGTCTGGGCAGTTTAGTACTATGATGTCTTTCTTTAACTGCCTGTATGATGTAAGGTCTACATTTGCACAAGTAGCCATGAGAGAATTGCCTTAGTGTCCACAGACATAGTATGGAAATTAGTGGAAAACTTGCTGCTTTGCACTAAATAAAGGGCCTCCAGAGGAAGAGCAAGAAAAGGCATCAAAAAGTGCTGAGGTCAGTGCGGCTCGCCGTGCACCCCCGTCTAACAGGCACAGAGTGACATCGGACAGGCGCGCAAGTTCTCATCGTCCGAGAGAAACCAATACATTTTCTAAGTCCTAACAATTTATAGCCAGATGACCTGGGCTGATGAATCCAATGCCAAAATTCCTCTCGTCTGCTGAGCTCCGACAATACTAGTAATGATGGGGCAGTGGTTTAGTCGCTAAGTCGTGACCGACTCTTTGCGACCCCATGGACTGTAGCCCGCCAGGCTCCTCTGTTCGTGGGATTCTCCAGGCAAGAATCCTGGAGTGGGTTGCCATTTCCTCCTCTGAGGGATCTTCCCAACCCAGGGGATGAACCCGAGTCTATGATAGCTAGTATTCAATGAGGTGCTTTAGCTATACTAACTCTTTAGTTCTCACAACGAATTTATATTGCAGGTGTGCTTGCCATGCCCATTTTAGAGAGGAGAAACTGAGGTGCAGAAATACTAGCTTATGTGTTGAGGATATGTGGGATCACATGGTGGAGCCAGGGTCCCAGATCTGGGACGGACACCACGATTCAGAAGCCATCTGGAAGGATATCACAAACACAGGTGACAGTGTGCTTAGCTACCCACTCTGGAGAAGAAGAGAAGTGAAAGGCGCTCAGTCATATCCAACTCTTTGTGACCCCATGGACTATACAGTCCATGGAATTCTCCAGGCCAGAACACTGGAGTGGGTAGCCTTTCCCTTTGCTGGGGGATCTTCCCTACCCAGGGAGCAAACCCAGGTCTCCCACATTGCAGGCAGATTCTTTACTATCTGAGCCACCAGGAAGGCCCACCCATTCTGGGGAAACCCCTCACAAACATCTTTGGTGCAATCAGGATAGTAACACTGTCTATACAGTTGTGTGAGTGCTCAGTCACTCAGTCATGTCTGACTCTTTGCAAACCCATGTACTATAGCCCACCAGGTCCTCTGTCCACGGGAGTCTCCAAGCAAGAATACTGGAGTGGGTAGCCATCTCTTTGCCAGGGGATCTTTCTGACCCAGGGAGGGAACTAATCTCTTATGTCTTCTGCACTGGCAGGCAGGTTCTATTGTTGATCAACAGACCGGATTTTGAGTTAATGACTTTGATAATCACAGGTAGGCCACACAACCATTTGTTGAGTATGAAAACTCTTTGAAAACTTGATAAAAAAGCACATTTCCCTGAAACCTTTCTTGGTTAATTAAAAAAATCATAGTGGAGATTTTGGGAAAGATGGTGCAAGTGAGGTAGCATAGAGACCCCTTTTCTCCAAAGCAAATAAATGGCTGAGAAGTTGTGAACACATGAAAAGAATCACAACAGAGGGATTACTCACGTTACACGTCATCCATACTTGCCCCATAAGGCACTTGGGAGAAGTACACCACAGGAACAGGGCCAGGCAGAGGGAGGTCAGCTCCGTTTGGGGATGGAAAGGACTTTGATGCAAATTCCTCGGTCAGAAGTAAGCTGAGAAAAAGGAACTTTATACGGAACCTAGGTGGAGATTGCAGACAACCCTCTTTCCATCAAATGCACATGCAGAAGAGATACACAGCATTCAGAAAAAATAAAAATAAAGAAAATGAAGTATTCTGGAAGAAGATTTGCTCATCGAAAACAATTGTACAAAATAGATTGACACTGTCAGGGAACTTAGAAGCAAGGAAGAGGTAAGACGAGAGAATGATGTGAAAGGCAGCTAGGAGAGAAGCAACAGAAGGAAGCTCCCAGGTGGATAAGGAGGTTGGGCTTCCCAGGTGGCACAGTTGGTAAAGATACACCTGCCAAAGCAGGAGATAGATACGATAGATGTGGGTTCAGTCCCTTGCTCAGGAAGATCCCACGGGGTAGGAAATGCAACCCACTCCAGTATTCTGGCCTGGTAAATTCCATGGACAGAAGCACCTGGTGGGTTACAGTTAATGGGGATGTAAAGAGTCAGACATGACTGAGCACGCACTTTTTTTAAAAGGAATTTCATGATTTAATTATCCTAACTGAAAACTCTCTTAAGACATACTCTTGCAGACCAGGAAAACATTTAAACTGTTAAACTCAAGAATGAGAAAGCTATTGTATAAAGAAAAGACTGGTGAGGCCACTTCGTTCATTGTTCAGTTGCTAAGTCATGTCCGAGTCTTTGTGTTCCATGGACTGCAGCAGGCCAGGCTTCCCTGTCCTCCATTATCTCTGAGTTTGCTCAAATTCATGTCCATTCAGGAGGTGATGCCATCCAACCATCTCACCCTCCGTCATCCCCTTCTCCTCCTGCCTTCAATCTTTCCCAGCATCAGGGTCTCTTCCAATGAGTAGCCACTGGATCCATTTAAACAGACTGTTTTGCTTAAACAACTGTGGTCATGATTGTAACACAGAATTGACATGCTATCATTATTGAAGTGGTAGAGGTGCATGATATGAAAAAATAATAATAATACTAAAGACAAATGGAAATGAGAAGGCTGCAAGCAATCATAACAAAGATTAAAGCCTGTACTGAAGTGTGAACAGCAGAGAATGAAAGAAGCAGAAACGTACTGATCACCTTATTTTGCCAAATAGTGTTTTTAACAGCTTTAGTTTGTGAAGTTGATAAATCAAAAAAGAATGGCCTAAGTATATGATTTTAAACAGTACAGGCATCAAAGTAGACTGAGAAATATACTGTATGTTTCCTAAATAAAACAAGGGGTGAAAAGGCCATAAGTCAAAAATTAGAAAAGTAACTTCCCTTGTGGCTCAGCCAGTAAAGAATCCGCCCGCCATGCGGGAGACCTGGGTTTGATCCCTGGGTTGGGAAGATCCCCTGGAGAAGGGAAAGGCTACCCACTCCAGGATTCTGGTCTGGAGAATTCCATGGACTGTATAGTCCAAGGGGTCACAAAGAGTCGGACACAACTGAGCGACTTTCACTTTCAACAGTAGAGAAATATTAAATAAATAAAAATAGGAAGCAACCAGATGAAATAATTACAAGATTTTATCTATTAGAAGCAGCACACAAATAAAATCACTGACTAATGTTATGAAATGTATGAAAATCACAATTAAATCTATGTAATTAAAGCACACACAGAGATGGCTGGAGTGACTGATGGGAGTGCAGGGATCCCAGGCCTCATCAATCTCAGGCTGGAGAATGAGACATGTTTTTCTTTCCTTCACAAATTTAACATCACAAGCGTTCACTTGTTCGAATGATGAAAATGCATCCAGTTCAAGCGTCCTCCAGTGACTTGGGGGCTGACACAACGTCACTTACATAAACCCTCAGAACTTCAGTCGACACTCATAGAGTGTGGTCTCTTGGTCCCTGTGAGTTTTCATCTTTTGCCTGTAAATCCCACAGACCTGTGTGTGTAGAGAGGGCCAATATTCTTGATCCAAGGGACAGTCACCGAGACACTGTGGCTGTAAATCCTAAGGTGACCGTGCCCTGTGGGCTCCCTTGGCGGTGGGGTGGGGATAGGAAGTCAGCTTTACCACGTGCTGCGTGCAGAACCTCACAAACTTCATAAAACAGATTCGTCAGCTTCTTTTCTTAAACCCCTCCATGTCTGCCGTAAAACTGCTACGTCAGGAAGAAAAGGCACTAGCCAAAATCCAGTATCTCCTGAGAGAACAGAAACAAGCGGAGTTTCCAAAAGACAAACAAATAGAGATGCAATGGACAGCTTTTATCAAGTGAAGAGCCAGTGCTTACTTGTAAAAATGTGGATACAGCCCAATAGGTATCAGGAAAAAAGAAAGAACATATTTTAGTATTATTCAGAGAGCATATGCCATTGACATTAAAGTGGGGGTGGAGGGGAACAATAGGATAAACAGTAGAAAAGGAAGTCAGCATTATCACTATTAGTTTATTAATATAATATTAAAATATATGTTTACTACTGAAAAATTAAAAGATATAAAATTTTAGTGTCAGGTTACAAAGTTACTATTTCCTTATAGAAAAGAACAATTAAATAAAATATAATGGCATAAACTGTGAAATATTCAGGAAAATAAAATATATTTACTTATGGAAATAAATCTATGAACTATTCTTGAAGAACCCAATGACTAAATGGAATGATGAAGGAAAAAACCTTGCTTCCTGGTAGGTAGCCTCTATATTTTCAAGATTTCAATTTTCAACTAATTAGGTCTAAAGCAACCTGGTAATGGAAAATAACCCCAGTTGAAATGCCATAAGAATTCTTTTATATTTTTTAGCTTGACAACATGAATTCATCTGGAAAAAAGGATTCAAGAAGAGCCAGGCAGGTTTTAAGAAAGACAACTGGTTTGTAAAATGCTACAGGCATCACACAGTGAGATTCTGGCACAGAAAGATAAACCAGTGGAACAGAAGAGAGCTAAAGCCGGTCACGCGATTACAGCCGTGGGCGATGGCACCCACTCCAGTACTCTTGCCTGGAGGATCTCACGGACGGAGGAGCCTGGTGGGCTGCAGTCCGTGGGGTCGCACAGAGTCGGACACGACTGAAGTGACTTAGCGGCAGCAGCAGCATACATTGTCCCGTGTCACTGGTGTGAGACATGGATGTGAGAGTTGGACTATAAAGAAAGCTGAGCACCGAAGAATTGATGCTTTCACTTTCATCCTATTCAGAGGGAGTAGGAACTGTGGGTAATTTCAGTCCTGAATATTCACTGGAAAGACTGATGCTGAAGCTCCAATACTTAGGCCACATGATGAGAAGAACTGACTCACTGGAAAAGACCCTGATGCTGAGAAAGATTGAGGGCAGGAAGAGAAGGGGATGACAGAGGATCAGATGTTTGGATGGCATCACTGACTCGATGGACATGAGTTTGAGCCAGCTCCGGGAGTTGGTGGTGGACAGGGAAGCCTGGCATGCTGCAGTCCATGGGGTCACAAAAAGAGCTGGACATGACAGAGCGACTGGACTGAACTGAAAGTATGAAAAACTTTATCTGTTGTATGAATAAGATTTTACTGAAAACACAAACTTCATTGCATATTAATTTAAAAATATCATGTGACTGTTATAAGAAATGTATCTGACAAGGTCCTACAACAAATTTTCCCAAATGATTATCTAGAGAGCAAGGGTTATGTGGAGATCAACCAAATAGTTCATCATCCAAACTAGGATAAAAGAGCACTATTACTTATAGTAGGACAGCAGGAACTAAACAGCTGTGGATAAACTGGAACAGCTCTGGACAAATTGGAACCTATGGGACTTCTATTTTCTATGTCACACACACACACACACAGAGAACCAGTGAAGACAAGGAGTTGTGAATACAGTTTCACACTGACTCACTTATATACAACAGCTGTCTCGTTGGTTGAAGAGCTTCCTTGATCATTTTCTTGTGTATACTCTCCAAAGCGCATCTGCTTTAGTCTGTACATCTATACCCCGGGGATGGTAACAGTATCCAGATAATAACTGAGGCTATTCTGATAATTGATGACTTAATCCCTCATTTCAGCAAGCACTAGACCCTTGCCAGGTAGTATGATTTTATCATTATCATCATCACCATCATCCGGGAGATCTAGGTTTGGTGGGGCCTGAAGCGTATATAATTGAGGTCAACTCCTCTCAGGATAGTAACATCAACACTGGGAGGGCAGATGGGATGGAGAGGAGCCTGACAGCCTCAGCTCTGGAGGCTCCACATAACCCCCCTAACCACTAACAGCCCCTCAGTGACACTGCGCCTGGGTTCCTTGGGCATTTCTACTCCTCTTTGGAAAGTGATGTAGCGGTGAACACCACTGGTTATAAGCATTTAGATGAGGCATTTTCTACCATGATTCAGCTCTTACAAGTCACACAGTGGGGGAGAGGGCAGAGTGGCCAGCTGCTCTGGTTGGCCTGGAACTGAGAGGGCTCCTCAGACAAGGGACTTTTGTTGAAGTCAGGACCGTCTGGGTCATTTGGGCTGTGCTGATCACTGTAGGGATAACTTGCTTGCTTTTCTTCTTGATACAGAACTGATTTAACCACAGGCATGCGTAAAAATTTCCAATAATTTTCCTCCATATTTCCATTGCCTTGCTTCAACTTACGCCTCTGACAGCCCAGCACTGTGCCCATTTCGTTATCTCACGACTGTTTAGCTGTCAACCTGACAACTGCAACCGATGCCTGTAGGGAGACGTGGTGGACCAAGTCCGCATGTTCACCTCTGCTGCCTCCCCCACTGCTAATGAAGGCAGGAGGTTTCCCCTGCAGAGGCTGACGTGGGAGAACCAGGGGGCTGTAAGAATGGGAGGCTCTGAGACCCTCAGCTCCAGGGCCCTTCTCTGCTGGCCTGCCCCTGACGCACATGTGTCTGCCAACGGGACACACGGGAGGAATAGATGATTCCAGGGGAAACTCTGGCAAGTGACAGAGCTGCTGAAGAACCCTGTCTCAGCCCGGAGATTGTCTAAGCAGCGTCTTGATGCCAGGACAGAGAACGATTGCAAGGCATCAGAGGGAGACATCAGCACAAAAGGCAAAGAGAACCCCCACCAGACGACTCTTAGAGGAGAGCAATACCGAGGGGGTAGGACCTGTGGGTAAGGGGGGCCGGGGCGAGGGAGGGAGGGAGGGAGGCGGGGCATGAAGAGAGAGGAAAAAATAACAGGAGGGCAATAATATATAATTTTTTTTCTTTTTCTCTTTTTAGAATTTTCAAAAAGAAAAGAAAGAAGCAGAATGTCTTAATAGAGAGGGAAGGATCAAAAACAAAAGAAGAAGTAAAAGTGTGTCAGGTATTTAACAACAAGCAAAACTGTCTACAGCAGAAAACGTCAAAGGTAAAATCTTAAACATCTAGAACAGAAAAGAGAAAGAGACAGACATTTGCAAAGAAAACAAGCACATTAAAATCCAAGTCTAATGCATGAGGAGTTCAGAAGGCAAGAATGTACAGAATGAAGGGGGAGGTGATTAAACCCTTTTTTCCCCCTAAACTGAAAGGGCCCATATGGGCTCAACAAACAAATGAAGATACGACATGAAAGCAGATGAGAAAGTTGGGAATAAACAAAAGACCTTAGTGATTTTACAAAAGGAGAGGTAAACATAAAAAAAAAAACCCGTTTCCAAGTAAAAGACTGAGAATCCAAATAGTAGCAGACTTCTCAGCAGGTGCAGGGGAAGGAAGAGGGTGATGTCATGCCCATAAAACTCCAAGTGAGCGTGACCTCCACCCCTGAATTCTCCTCTCAAACTCTGTCATCCCTGAAGCCTCAGAAAGTTCACCCCCTACCCCCCTGCCGAGCACTTTCTCAGACAGTAGAAAGAGGCTGTTTCCTAAATACAGTGTCGGCCAACAGAGACAGACAACGGCCTGGCAATCAAGAAGCAGTGGAATCCACATGGTACCGAAAGAAGGGGTGTCCAGGACGACAGGCTGGACCAGAGGTGGTGGCATTGGCTTCCCCAGTGCCCAGGCCCCAGGGTGAGTTCTCCGGGGAGAAGAGACTCTCTGGCATGTTTAACCAAGCGAGAAGCAAGAAGACCTGGGACACCCTCACTTCCTATAAACCCTGTCCACGCTTGCTCACTGAGGTCTGCCCGACACCCCGACCTTTCTGCTCCCAGGGCTCCAATCTCCTCTGCCTTGCTTTATTTTTTCCTTTATATCCATGGTTCCTATCACCCTCTAAACACGCCATTGTTTCAAAAATACACTATGTTTATTACTGACTGTCTTGTCCCTAGGAAGCTTCCCAAGACTTGGACCTTTGTCCCGTTGATACATGCCAAGTGCCCGGCACAGAGCAGACACTCAACATGTATTGGTTAAATGAGTTCACGAACTTGATTTTTTTAAGGGTTTATGTAAAAAGAAAAAATTTCAGGCAATCACTAACTTTTAGAAAATACAACTTTATATACAAAAGGATATAGAATCAGGATGTTCTGCTTAACAGAGAATAATAAGTAACGATGCCAACAGTGAATACCAACGGGATATAACCTTACTGGAGGGAAGGATGGCGGCAAAGGGATTCGGTGTGAAGAGAGAGCTAGTGACGCGAGAGTCACACAAAATGATGCTGAAGAGCTGCAGCCTCCCCTGTGATGGATAACAGGGTGATCTCTGAAAATGATGACTACACACAGTATTGAGAAATGCTGGGACAGACCCCAGAAGAGGGAACCAAGCTAATGGAGTTGCTCCTCCTGGTCAGTGGGGCTGGGTGGGTGGGGCAGGCAGTGTGGCCGCTCACAGTCAGCCTTTAAAAAAGCAATTAGAATGGTAGATGCAGGAAGCAAAAACCAACGTTTAGTGTAAATGCTGAATTTTAAGAATTTAAGTGAATTCTTCTCTTCAGTTCTCTTTTTTATTGTTAGATGCAATAAATGCATGAAAACAATTAAAAATCCCAATAGTTGGAATTTTGTTTGACATAGAAATACAAGAAGGCTGTGATCAGGTGGCAACTGGAGGCAGGAGGGGGGACACTTGTGTGTATTCCTATGTTGTGTGGGATCCAGACAAATCTAAACATTCTAGGAGACTGTGGTCTTTATGACAATTACATTCCTGGTGATCACAGTCAGAAGTGTATTAAGAATTTGTCCTCTTTTAGGTCTTTGGTCCTGAACTAACATGGAACCTGTAGGGAAAGAAATCAAGCTGAACACAGAATTCTTTATTCTGTCATGTGGTCCTAGTTCATCCTGCAACACCATTTCTTTGTTGAAATGAAGTCCTGTCTTGAAAGGGGTATTTTAATTGAAAATGTAGTTTATCTAAGCAAATATATATGAGGATCTCTTTGGCTCTGGGAATACTGTTTAAAAATTATGCATGTCTTTAAAATGCAATGAATCGTAAGTAATATTTATTAGAAACTATAAATAAAATAGGGACTGCTGAAGCAGGAACACTGGCAAAATAAGATGAAAAATAAGATTCAATGATGATCTTCATACTTGTCACACTGTCTCATAGCCACATGCTAAAATTAATGAATATATCTCCTTTTTTTCTGAGACTTAAATGTTATAAGGTCACCACAGGTGGTGAATATGCTTGGCAAAACCATGTGGCTTGTAGATGACTTTGGAACGACAACACATCAAAAGCCCATCAAAACTAACCTGAATTCTTAAGCAAATTCTAATGTGAACTGCAAAATAAATTATTAAAGTCCTGTATCAAATTCTAGTCAATTAGTTTGGTTGCCCTCTTAAGCTAAAGCTCTTTCACGGTTACATGAGTTAACTATACTCATTTGCTCCATTTTCCTAGTCCTGGAAGGTCAGTGATCTTTTCTTTTTAAATTTATTGAAAGTTTTTTAAAGTGGTGGAGGTGAGGTGGGGTGGGGTGAGGAAGGCAGGCAAAAAGGAGCAGGATTATGATGGGGAAAAAAAATTTTTTTTTCTTCCAAAATAACTCAGGTAGCTTTTCAGAGAACAGAAAAGTGCCATGTCACATTTTACCACATGGTATCATCTTGTAAGTTTGGTCTGAAACCTTAAAGACCTGTATGGGGCCTCTATAAGTCAGAAGCACACCCTCTGCAGAGGTTGCTATGGAGACAGATGTGAAGCTGAGCATCCTGCCAGCCTAGAGTGCAGCCTTTCTAAGGCGATGGAGGAGCACAGCCCTTAGAAGGGCTACAGGGAGATGCTACCTTTGCCTTCTTCCACTCCCTCCCCTGCCCTCTCCCTTGACCTGCTCAGTTCAGACTTGTGGGCTCATCTTCAGAGAAGAAAGAAGGCCAGATCCCCTCCTGCCCTTCTCAGGTTCACGCTGACTTCTGAATCTGGGATAGCAGGGTAGGTTGCACATTTCCTCTGAAGAGAAGGTTCAGTGATTTGTCTGATGCTATGGCCTTGAACTTCTCATACATTAAAACAAAATAAGGAGAGAGGCTCCCTAAGGGCTTCCCAGGTGGTGCCACAGGTAAAGAACCTGCCTGCCAAAGCAGGAGACTCATGAGATGTGGATTCGATCCATGGGTGGGGAAGATCCCCTGGAGGAGGCAATGGCAACCCACTCCAGTATTCTTGCCTGGAGAATTCCATAGACAGAGGAGCCCGGCGGGCTGCAGTCCATGGGGTTGCAAAGAGTTTGGACACGATTGAGCAACTAACGCTTTCACCTTCTTGGATTTTTTTTTTCTTTTTATCCTAATTCTTGTTGAGCTAGCTCTGCCAACACACCTGTACCCATGACCTCTGTGATCAGGCTCACTGTAGGACCTGCAGGCCCAAGTGGGCACTCAGGGAAGTGCCCACCTGACTCATGCGGCTGGTCAGGGCACTGCTCATCTCACTCCTTCCCTTCAAGGCAGCAGGCTACTTTCCCGACTCCCAGGTAGCGTAACGGAGCAGGACGCTACGGGGCCTTCCCAGGACAGGTGCCCCTCATCCTCTACCTGACTCTTGCCTTGCAGAAAAATCTTAGCCCAAGAATAAATTTCATCAGAGAAATGACAAAAATCCTGAAGCAAAGAAAGACCAAAGAGGACAAAATAATATTGATAATAGTTTAACCATTAACGGAAGTTGAGGACCTTTAACTCCTCCTCAGGGCTGGATAACATTTTAGATCGAATACTCTGAGCTGCTTTGTAGATGCCAAAATCCCCACCAAGTGGAAGGAGTTACCTACATGATGGCTAGACTGTAGCCATGACATAAGCTGCTCTATCTTGCACTGCTTCAAGAACTGGCCTCAAGGAAATGGGAAAAAACCACCCCAGGAACTGAAGACTAACTGTACTTAAAACAACCAAGATGACACTGATCAGACCACAGGTGACCAACTTCCAAGGTGACTGTTAAGAGCCAACTGTACTGTGTGGCATGTATCCCCCTCCCTCCTGTGCACCCCTGAAACTCCCCCTTTAAAGCTCTTCCCCCTGACCAGCTTGTGGGGCGTTGGCCTTTGGACATGAGTCCACCTTCTTCTCAGGTTGCCAGCCTCCTGAAGAAAGCAAACTTTCCTTTGTACCAACACTTGTCTCTGGAGTATTGGCTTTCAAGCGGCGAGCAGCCAGACCTGCGGTCAGTAACAGAAACAGTTTTTTTTTTTCGCCACTGGAAAAACAAAAGCAATGCAGAAGGAATTTTCTCAGCATCTGGGCGCCACTTGCCTGGGCTTGTCCCTGCTCCTGCCGAGGGTCCACCCTGACAACTGCTCTCTGTCCCCTCCCTGATCACTCCCAAAGCTGCGCGGGCTCAGCGCACCAGCTCTCCCATGGAAATGAGGGCAGCAGCCGCCCCTTGGCTTCGTGGCCGTTTCCAGGTGCAGTTCCTTCTGTCCTTTATGGCGAGATTCAACAGGGACGGGCCTGTTCTCACCTGCTCTGCTCGCTCACCTCTTTGGAAATCCCATGTCTCTGCTCAGCCCCTGACCCCCACCGGACATGCTCACGTGGAGCTGATGATCCAAAGCTTCCTAAATTTTACCAGCGCTGGAGGAGCAGAGGCCCTGCCTCCCAGGCGGTGCACGCTTGGACCCTGCCACTTCCCACAGGTGCCTTCTGTCTGCCTCCTCACCTTCCGCAGAGAATGCGCCCAGAGAACTCTAGCAACACTGCAAGACCGATCTGTAAGGAGATGTGCTCCAGTATGAGCTCTGTCACAGTGCACTCAGCTTTTTCTATAAACCACTTATTTCGGAGAGCTTCATTATAATCGTGTGTGGCCAACCTGAAGATGCTTTTAAAGTTACACTGATTTATATGGCTGTCTGCTTTATTTATCTATATCAAAAAGCAGTGAAAGAAGGAGAGAAGGGAGAACTTCCTACAGTGGAGGCCATAAAAGAGTAGAAAGAGAACTGTACCGATTCACCGGAGAAGAGAACAGGTACGAAGCAATCAGATGCAAAGACGATGGAAGACTCAAATCCCAAATCCTGACCTGGATTTATTAATAATACACGGGCAGCCACATCTCACGTAGACAAGCTAAGCTTGTAGGTAAAAGATACACTTGATTGATAAAGTCAAAATCCAACAGAAAATTATTTATTTAAGGTGAAGAGAAAGCTAATAACAGAGCTATTTAAAGATAAAGAGAAAGAAGAAATGTAAGGCGGGCCTGAGACAAGCACAGGCAGCCGAGTGCCATAAAGTCAATGAAAAAACCAGATCATCCACTAAAGCGATATTAGGAATGTTGGGAAAAAGCAGTATTAGGGATAAGCATGACTATTGTTCAATATAAAGAACAATTCATGCAGAAACTAGACTCCTACCTAACAACATACAGTAGGATTTTAATGTTAACTATAAAGCAAAATTAATAGCAGAAACGGAAAAATAAAAATCCTAACGTGAGATTTTAAACTATTTCTCTCAGAAACAGACATACGAGATGGAACATACTTCAATAAAGAAGAAGCCTGATCTGTCATATAAATAACCCTAACACAACACAAAACACACACTCCTTCATTCCCACAGAAAATATTTGTAAAAACTCCCATGCCTAAGGCAGAACGGAAATCTTGGAAATGCTAAAAATGACATACTTTTTAACTCTTTCTTTGATCTCAATGTAGTGACATCTGAAACAACAAAAAATTCGCCTGAAGCCTCAATAAATTTAGAAATGCAAAACCACAATGACTGTAAGTAATTCACGGATCAGACAGTGAAACAATGGTGTCTAACCTCACTTAAAAAACAACAGACTGAGTTCTCCTCTCAGAAAGATGTGACTCTGAGTGAGGCTTCAGTTTTCAATAAATGTTTCCAGAAGACCTGATTAGGACCCTTGCAGTGAATACACACATGTACATATAGATTTTTAGTAAAGTCTATTCTATTTACCTATAGGTCTACCTACCTATGTTGAGAAAGATTGAGGTCAGGAGAAGGGAATGACACAGAATGAGACGGTTGAATGGCTTCCCTGGATCAACGGACATGAGTTGGAGCAAGCTCCGGGAGAGCGAAGCACAGCGGAGCCTGGCGTGCTGCAGTCCGTGGGGTCACAGAGAGCAGGACATGCCTTACCTACTGAACAACAACCTACCTATCTTTCTAATTGCCACCTACCTATCTACCTTCCATCTATCATCGTGTATTCTGTTTATCTATTGGTGGGTTTCATTTTCCTTTTTATTCCAACATATTTGAAGCAGATGCTATCATCTGTATTAACAGGACACTTGGTGAATTTTGTTCATCATATTGAGGTCTCAAGACCAGAATAATAAAAGTATTATGAACATTAGAGGTATTATTTAACCTTTGTAAGTAAGTTCCAAGTAAGTTCCCTGAAATATAAAAGTATTCCCAAAGTGCCATTCTGCCTTTGCTCACATGGATAAATATACAAAACAACAAAATACACACACACACATATACTGACACACAAACATGCACCAAAACAAAAGAAGTAAAGCAAGACAAATAAGCAGATAAAAAAAAAAAACCCAAAATATTTTACGGAACTACACAAGGCAGATTTCTGGTGTGAAATGATGAATCCAGATCTAAATAGTTAGCTCACTTCTATATCCCCACTTCTGCAATGATCTTTCCATGTTAATATTTCAGTGACCAATGAAACAAGTCAAGTCAGCCTTGATTAGGACCAGTCTGTCCATATTTGTAACTTGGTTTTCATTACGGGTTATCGTAACAAATGTCACTATGATGGTTTTCATTACGGATGCATTGTAACAAACACCTTTATGAGCCTGAATGTATTCTGACTTCATTGTTTCGGTTCAGCGATGTCTTTCTTGGGGAGGTACAGTAAGACACCCCCTTTTACACTGAGATACTGTCACATCCAGGTGATGCCACAGCCACCTGGTCAAGTCACGATGCTCAGTCCCCACACTGGCAACTTCACACCTTACACCGAATGGTTCTCCAAAGACGGTCAAGTACAGAGATGGCCTAACGGTTTCGGTTTCTCTGGTTAAAAGGGGACAGCCAGATGCCTTTTCAGTGGGGGCGCAGCGGTGGGGAAGACAAGGTTTCTAAAGACGAGGAACGGCCCCTAGGGAGGCGGCATCTGTGGGCGTGAACCATATGTAGCAGCAGGTTCCCGGACAGAGTCAGCTCAGGCCCAGAACAGCAGACGGAACTGCAGCCCCGGAGGACGCGGGCTCTGTAAAGCTCCCCTCACTGTGACTTCACGCATCCGCAAGTGTTCTGAAGCTCGGCAAAGCTGATGCTCATCCCATAAGTGGAAAGGAAACAGAAGATAATTGTGCCAAGTATTCTATATCCTTCACGTCCGCCACCGTCATGTCACCAGAGGAATCCATGATTTGAAAAGAGATTCAGTGAGGGAAAGAGAGGGTGGGACGACTTGAGAGAGTACCATGGAAACACAGACGTCACCGAACGTGGACTGGACAGCCATGGGAATTTGCTGTACGATGCAGGGAGCTCAAACCCGGCGCTCCGGGTTTGACAGCCTAGAGGGGTGGGACGGGGTGGGAGGTGGGAGGGAGGTTCAAGAGGCAGGGGACGTACGTATGCCTGTGCCTGATTCATGTTGCTGTACGGCAAGAACCAACACAATATTGTAAAACGAGTATTGCCCAATTAAAAATAAATGAATGGATATAAAAAACAAACAATACATAAAATTAAATAGAAAAAAAGAAAATAAATGAAGTTGCACTCCGAACTCAAGGGGAACGTGTAATTGATTTACTAAAAGAAGAGACACTCCAGTACAATTCCCACAGATCCCAGAAAATGATGCTGAGACAGAAGTTGGGCCGCTAGGCGGGAGGACTGGCTCTGTCATTTGTGGAATCCGGTGCAAGGTGCAAAACCGTGAAGGCTTTCAAGCTGGTGGCATCAGAGAATTAAACCAAGTGGGGGACTTTTTCAGCACAGGGCCCTGAGCCATGGGTCAGGTAATACACCCAGGAAGTCGGTCCTGCAGCTAGTTTATTCCCAGTCACTCTAATAATTAAATGAAAGGAAATACTTTCTTAACATCCTGGGAGTTGAACCCTTTCACACATATGGACACCTCAGTGACCAGGGTCCTTTTCATTCCCTGGGTAACCTGTACACTACTGGGTGTTCATATCTTCAAGGCTTAAAAAATCTAAGTTGCTGTTGATCAGCTGCTCAGTTGTGTCTGATTCTTTGTGACTCCATGGACTGCAGCATGCCAGCCGCCTTCACTATCTCCCAGAGGGTGTTCAAACTCATGTCCATTGAGTCACTGATGCCATCCTACCATCTTGCCCTCTGTTGCCCCCTTCTCCTGCCCTCAGTCTTTCTTAGCATCAGGGACTTTTCCAATGTGTTGGCTCTTCACATTAGGTGGCCAAAATATTGGAACTTCAGCTTCAGTATCAGTCCGTCCAATGAATAGTCAGGACTGATTTCCTTTAGGATGGACTGGTTTGATCTCCTTGCTGTTCAAGGGACTCTCAAGAGTCTCCTCCAGCACCACAGTTGGAAAGCATCAATTGCAGGACAACTGTTAACTGCTCCCTTTCCTGTCCCTGGCAGTGTTGCTGTAAGAACATAATCTTCATGATCACTGGAACATGACTGTTGCCCTGCTGCATCTCCTCCCTCATTTCTACCAAATGGACGCAGTCACCCTCGTCTGGATCTCGGCTGTAAAAGAAACAGTTCTGCTAATGGGTTTGGTAGGAGTCAGCAAAGTGTAGACTGAAACAATAGGACCGTCCAAAGACCAAGCCGGAGGAAAACAGAGACGGGCTCCGTTTGTACGGGGAGGAGGTATCGAATGACAAGACGCTTTATCTATAGCCTTCCTCTGCATTCCTAGAAGAATACTGCAGAGAGAGGCGAAGCATCCGTTGACCATCTGGAAAGTATTTCCCCTCGTTCTACCTTCAGCCGGTTGACCAGGAAGGCATGCAGTGAGCGCTTGTGCTTGGAAAACGAGAGCGATATGAACAGGAAGGGCCGCTGCATTTAGATAAACCGAGAAATCAAAATATCCCTGCTATTTACGGCTCTTGTGTCAAAAGCAAGCCATAAAAATGCCTGATCCTCGCTCAGATGAGCGGGGGGAGCGCGCGCGCGGCCGCCGGAGCCTCCTTCCCGGCGCGCGGAGGCCTCGCTCGGTCCCAGCGGCGCGGCGCGAAGTGCTGATGCTCCAGGCCGGGCCGGATACCCCGCCGGCCCCCGCCTCGAAGACATTTGCGATCACCTTCCTCCAGGCTGGGAGGCTCCCGGACTCCCGGCTCTCTGCCCGCGGAGATTTACGCCCTGGGCTCGCACCCGGGGCTCTTGTGCGCCCTAGACGCGGCGGTGCGCACGTGTGGATGGAGACCGATGGGGGGAGGCCAGGGGCTCCCACCAGCAGGGCTCTTTTTTTGGTTCAAGTCCGTTAAAAAGGAAGACGACCTGTGATTAAGATTTTTTAACCCCCCCCCCCCGCCCCGCCCCGGGTCCTTCGGGGAGCCTCCCTCGTGAGGGGCAGGAGACAGCACATTGCGCTCCGGCTCCATCCTCTGTCCCCGCCCGGTCAGCCAAAGACGGTGGGAGGCTGAGCACGCAGCCTTGCCCTGTGCCCGCGGGGGGCTTTGTGGGGCCCGGAGAAGGGGGTGGACGCTCCGCTAGAGGGCCATGGATGGACGCCTCGCGGGAGGCAGTCTAGTAGGAAAGACACAGGCTCTCCCAGGCGTCAATATAAAGCTTGGGTGTGCCACTCACTTAATTAGGAAGGAAAAACTGGCAGTATTCTGGGCGAGAAAGAAATGTATCTTACATTTTAGAGGACAACAGAACAACTTGCAAATTAAGATCTATTTTCCCAATTCAGTTGGTAATATGACAGTGCACAAGGATGGATGCATGTCACATAGGTTTGTTCTTCCGTGTTTGTCATTGATGGTTCTGCTTCACAGACCAAGTAAAGAACTAATGCGAACTTGTTTCTTCTTTCCAGGCGAAAAAGCAATCAGCCAAGGTTTAGTCAGTGTTTTAGCACATGTCCTGGACTGAGGGAGAGCTTTTACATGGATTCCCTCAGCACATCCTTGACCTACACTGCCCTGATTAGTACAAGGCGAGGGTACTAATATAATGTAATGTAATGTAATATAATAAAGTATAATACAATATATATAATAATATGTCTCTGTGCTCAGTTGTGTCCAATTCTTTGCGACCCCATGGACTGTAGCCCGTCAGGCTCCTCTGTGCGTGGGATTCTCCAGGCAAGAATACTGGAAGGAAAGTATTCATTTCCTCCTCCAGGGGATCTTCCTGACCCAGGGCTTGAACCTGTGTCTTGTGTCTCCTGCCCTGACAGGCGAATTCTTTATCGCTATGTCACCTGGGAAGCCCCCATAGACCCCGCTTTCTGCTTTTGAGGTGAAGTTTAGCAAAGCCAGCTACTGCGGGTCTTTAAAACCGAGACACATGTGACCACGTGCGACGTGACGAGTGCCTCGGCTGTCTGAAGGGCCTAGTGAGCTTCCCTTTTGTAAACATGTTACTCAGATGCTTTTCACAACCCCTCTGTGACGATGAAGCCAGGGAGATGCAGACAGACCGTGGATGAGCCTGGGGGGTGACGGCTGGGGGAGGCAGGGCAGGACCTCGGCTGCACCCCTGGGCTCCTGCCCACGCCTGAGTCAGGGGACCGGGGCATTCTAGAGGAGCGTGTCAGGGTGGCGGTGCCGGGGACGGGTGACCGAGGTGACCGAGGCCTGCTGCCACACGCGTGCAGGGTCCACCCTCTCCAGACAGCTGGGATAGGCCTCGCCACGGGCTCTTCTAACACGTTTCACTCGGTAAGGGAAGGAGACGCCGGGGGAAGGCACGGAGGCTGAGTGGGAAAGAGCTCCCCTGCCCACGGCCCGCTGCCCCTCCCGCAGCCTGAGCTGAAAGAGCCAGAGCAAGCACCGTCACTCCAAGACCTTCCGTGCCCCTGCCCAGCCTGGCCAGGCCCGCCCCGACCCGAGCGCACTTTCTGTGGCTCACCGTTCAGGCAGCTCTTGCTCCTCTCGCTTCTGCCGTCAGATTACGTGGCCGCGGTTGGCACTTATAGTCTCCTGACCCAGGAGCCCCGAGGACTGGGCGTTATACCTGCTA
Source organism: Okapia johnstoni (assembly GCA_024291935.2). Classification (NCBI taxonomy): domain Eukaryota; kingdom Metazoa; phylum Chordata; class Mammalia; order Artiodactyla; family Giraffidae; genus Okapia; species Okapia johnstoni. Next base: position 104,412,516 of record CM044313.1, read on the forward strand.
ACCCCTGACACCCGTTCAGAGGGACGTGGCAGTTCTTACCTGGGGGGACAGGCGGACACCTTGCAGGGCACGACTCCTGTGACCGGCCGGGCGTCGGGGCTGCAGAAGGAGGCGTTCACCGGGACCCGCAGGTCTCTGTAGCAGCCTGCTCTCGTGGTCGTCTGCCCTGTGAGAGAGAGGGATGCGCGGTGAAGACTCACAGACACGTCCCATGGTAAAAGCAGGTGAAGACCTAATGACGTCTCTGGAAACCTTTCTCCTGTGTATTATTAGCCTGCCTTTGCATGAATGACATTTGGCTGACTATGATATTCCACTTCTCTGATCTGTCCTGATGATTTTTATTAGTGGATTTCATCAGTTCTAAGATGGCTTGTATCTTCCCCCTACACTTCAAAAAATATATATTTATTTTTATTTTTGGCTGCATGCAGGCTTTTCATTGTGGCGTGTGGCCTCCAGAGTGTGTGGGCTCAGAGGCTGCAGTGCATGGACTTTGTTGTCTCGAGATATGTCAGATCTTAGTTCCCCGACCAGTAATTGAATCCCTGTCCCCTGCACTGGAAGGCAGATTCCTAATCATTGGACCACAAGGGAAGCACCCCACCCCTGCCTACATTTTTACATCTTTAAATGTGTGCCTCGCTACTGGTGCCAACTTATATTTGGTGAAACAGTCTGCCCCCATCCCATCTTGGCTCCTGGACTCATGGAGCTGGCCGTCTAACAGACACACAATCCATCAACGTGCATTCAGAGCAGGCTTCCTGAAGGCCCTTCTCCAGGGGTCTGTGGTCTCTGTGTAGTCAAGGGATCAGTCTTGTAAGCCCCTGATTCCCACTCCCATGCCTTGCTCCGAGTCCACTATTTAACTGATACCACCTATATTTCCTTTACATACACATACACACACTCACACTCATACACACTCACACCGCTCCCAGATTAAAAGCCTGCTCTTCTCTCGTTGAACTGGAGACCTCCCAGCCTTGTCCTCCAGCCTTCACACACACACACACACACACACTCACACAGACTCATGCCACTCCCAGATTAAAATCCTGGTCTTCTCTCATTAAACTGGAGACCTCCCGGCCTTGTCCTCCAGCCCCGCTGCATCCCTCTTGAACCTACATCTCCCCTGGTCCTCTGACCCCTAGAGCCCATCCACAGCTGTGTCTGTACGTGGAACTTGGTCCTGAACTGCTGTCCACAACACATCTGGTGGAAGTCCTCTCATCCCTTTAAGGGAGGCCCACACCCCATCCTCTGACCCAGCACCTTCCCGTGCTCAGGGGTTCCTGGACTCGAGTGAACATCTGAACCCTCTCATTAGCTTACACACAGACTCCCAGGCACTTCCAGAGCCTTGGATCCGGCAGGCCTGGGGTGGGTCCTGAGGACGTAAGTTTCTAACACTTACGTGCTCAGATGTCCAGGAGCTGCTGCCCTGCTGACCACACTTTAAGACCTGCTGCTCTAGGAAATATCAGAAGCTGCCACTTTAATGTCTCCTGTTACACAGGTGTGATATAGTAAAAGATCAATACTTGGTCTCTGTCCCTGGTTCTTGGAACAGCTCCTAGAACCTTTGGAGTCTCCTTTGTAAGCTGCTGAGTGGACTGGTTGGTGAGGGGGAGCCCTGCATAGCTTATGGATGGGGCTGGTCCCCAGAAGGACCGAGGTGTGATGAGAGGGTTTGCAGCCCAGCCCCGGATCTCTGGAGAGGGGAGATGGGCTGGAGATTTAGTTCAATTACCAATGGCCAACGATTTAACAATCCTGCCTGTGTAATAAAATCTCTATAGAAACCTGTAAATAATGGGGTTCAGAAAGCTTCCAGGACAATCTCTCTCTCAACTGCTTCAGTTGGGTCTGACTCTTTGCAACCCCATGGGCTGTAGCCCACCAGGCTCCTCTGTCTGTGGGATTCTCCAGGCAAGAACACTGGAGTGGGTTGCTGTGAACTCCAACATCTCATCCTCTGTCGTCCCCTTCTCCTCCTGCCTTCAATCTTTCCCAGCATCAGGGTCTTTTCAGTGAGTCATCGCCTCACATCAAGTGGCCAAAGTATTGGAGCCTCAGATTCAGCATCAGTCCTTTCAGTGAATATTCAGGGTTGATTTCCTTTAAGATTGACTGGTTTGATCTCCTTGCAGTCTAAGGGACTCTCAAGTCTTCCCCAACACCACAATTCAAAAACATCAGTTCTTCAGAGCTCAACCTTCTTTATGGTCCCACTCTCACATCCATACATGACTACTGGAGAAACCATAGCTTTTACTATATGGACCTTTGTCAGCAAAGTGATGTCTCTGCTTTTAAATATGCTATCTAGGTTTGACATAGCTTTCCTTCCAAGGAGCAAGCATCTTTTAACTTCATGGCTGCAGTCACATCCGCAGTGATTTTGGAGCTGAAGAAAATAAAATCTATCACTGTTTCCACTTTTTCTTCATCTACTTGCATGAGGTGACAGGATGGGATGCTATGATGTTTGTTGTTTGAATGTTAAGTTTTAAGCCAGCTTTTTCACTCTCTTTTTTCACCCTTATCAAGAGGCTCTTTAGTTCCTCTTCACTTTCTGCCATTAAAGTGGTACCATCTGCATATCTGAGGTTATTGATATTTTTCCTGGCAATCTCGATTCTAGCTTGTGATTCATCCAGCCTGGCATTTCTCATGATGTACTCTGCATGTAAGTTAAATACTATATATATATGTGACAATATACAGCATTGACATACTCCTTTCCCAATTTTGAAGCAGTCTTTTGTTCCATGTTGCTTCTTGATCTGCAGATAGGTTTCTCGGGAGACAGGTAAGATGGTCTGATACTTTTATCTCTTTAAGAATTTTCCATAGTTTGTTGTGATCCACACAAAGGCTTTAGCACAGCTGATGAAGTAGAAGTAAATGTTTTTCTGGAGTCATCTTGCTTTTTCTATGATCCAATGGGTGTTGGCAATTTGATCTCTCATTCCTTTGCCTTTTCTAAATCCAGCTTGTACATCTGGAAGTTCTCAGTTCACATACTGCTGAAGTGTGGCTTGAAGAATTTTGAGCATAGCCTTACTAACATGTGAAATGTGCACAATTTTATGGTAGTTTGAACATTCTTTGGCACTGCCCTTCTCTGGGATTGAAATGAAAACTGATTTTTTCCAGTCCTGTGGCCACTGCTGAGTTTTCCAAATTTGCTGGCATTTGAGTGCAGTACTTCAACTGCATCATCTTTAAGGATTTTAAATAGCTCAGCTGAAATTCCATCACTCTATTAGCTTTGTTTGTAATAATGCTTCCTAAGGCCCCCTTGACTTCACACTCCAGGATGTCTGGCTCTAGGTGAGTGATCACACCATCGTGGTTATCTGGGTCATTAAGATCTTTTTGTATAGTCTTTCTGTGTATTCTTGCCTCCTCTTCCTTAATCTCTTCTGCTTCTGTTATTTTTAAGGCCTCCTCAGACAACCACTTTGCCTTCTTGCATTTCTTTTTAACAGACATTCTATGGTGAAGCTAGTGACAAAGTTTGGTTGAGATATATAAATGTGCTGTGTGTTTGCTTAGTTGCTCACTTGTGTCTGACTCTTTGCAACTGAGTGGACTGTAGCCCTTCAAGCTCCTCTGTTCATGGGGAAACTCCAGGCAGGAATACTGGAGTGGGTTGCCATATATTCCTCCAGGGGAACTTCCCAACCTGGGGATTGAACCCAGGTCTCCCGCATTGCAGGTGGATTCTTTACCAGCTGATCCACCAGGGAAGCCCAAGAATACTGGGGTCAGTAGCCTATCCCTTCTCCCCAGGGGATTTTCCTGACCCAGTAATTGAACTGGGGTCTCCTGCACTGCAGGTGGATTCTTTACCAGCTGAGCTACCGGGGAAGCCCATATGTATGTAATTTGATAACTTAGATCAAATTTCCAGAGGGCAGAGAGTACAGCATGCATGGATTAATTTGTTCCCACACTTGTTAAGTGGTTTTTCAACCGTTGGCCAATTTCATTAAATTCAGTAACTTCTAAGATCAAGTCACCTCTCCTTGTCTAAGTGTTCCAAATCTGCTGATTCAACCAACTACAGATGGAAAAAACTGGGGAAAATATTCCAGAGAGTTCTAAAAAACAAACCTGCATTTGCCACGTGCCAGCAACTTTTTATATAACATTTCCCTTGTATTTACAACTATTTGTGTATCATTTTGGGCTTCCCTGGCGACTCAGATGATAAAGAATCCACCTGCAATGCATGAGACTCAGGTTCGATCTCTGGGTCAGGAAAATCCCCTTGGGGAGAGCTTGGCAATCCACTCCAGTATTCCTGCCTGCAGAATCCCATGGACAGAGGAACCTGGCGGGCTCAGTCCATGGGGTCGCACAGAGTTGGACATGACTGAAGCGACTTAGCAGCAGCAGCAGCAGCAGCAGCATTTACTTTATTATTAGGTATCATAAGTAATCTAGAGATGATTTTAAAAGTATTTGGGGGGGTGTTCACTGTTTATTGCAAATACTACACCATTTTATTTATATATTTGGTATCTGTGGGGTATCCTGGAACCAATAAGAGTGACGACTGCAGTGAGTTAATGTGCTGTGTGCTCAGTCGCGTCTGACTCTTTGTGACCCCATGGACTGTAGCCTGCCACGCTCCTCTGTCCACGGGATTCTCCAGGCAAGAATACTGGAGTAGGTTGCCATGCCCTGCCCCAGGGGATCTTCCCAACCCAGGGATCGAACCTGGGTCTCCTGCATTGCGGGCAGATTCTTTACTACTGAGCCACCAGGGAAGCCCAGTGATTTAATAATGCTTGACAAGAAATCATCAAAATACAGGCATATAGGTATATTCTATAGGTATATTCTACAGTACTGGGAAGAACTGGACACAGTTTTGATGATTCACCCATGTATCAGTGCAGAGATGAAATCTGAATCAATGTTTTATGAACCTATTTTTCCACTTGCTAACAGGGAATAAGAGACTATTAAATTCGAAAAAAAGAAGCACATGTCACTCTAAAGCTGTTCTGTAGAGAATCTTGTGAACTCCCTTAAATTAAACCAACTAATCTTAACGACAAAATTTATAGGAGGACATAATGAACAAGAGTACCATTTTTTAAAACTGTTGGAGGTCAGTTCTAATGAGTAGAGAAGGAAAATTGAACTTTACTCTCCATTTACATGACCACTTAAAAGTCCATTTTTAAATTTTCTCACCAAAGTCTTCTGGCATTTTTGGTGTGACTCTGTGAATAATGGCTTTGGTTTGGTTTCCGGTTTTGAGACTGAAGATGTGACACTCATGTGACATGTGACATTCTTATGCTCAAGTTTTAACAAAGAGTCAGACCAAATGATCCTGCTGGTCCTGAGCAGGGAACAGGCTCTCGATGAAGCAAACAGGAAATTGCTTTGCTTTGAAACAGAAACAGAAGTGTACTGTATTAACATATTCACTTCTCCTTCTGGTGGAGATGTTTGTCTGACTTTGGTGCCAGTCAAGTCCCAAGCTTTTACCTATTAATTGGATAAGAGGGAAATCTAGATCTAGTCACTCCTGGAATAATTTTAGTAACAACGTGATAGGAAAAATATAACCTAAAGGGAAAACACTGGATTTGCCCAACTCATTTCTAAGTTCTGACTCGGCCAGTTACTTTTTTTAAGCTGGTGACATTGGAGACCTCTCACTTTTCCTAATGGGGCACTATTGGCATTTTAGGTAAAAACATTATTTGCTGTGCAGCATGGTTGTCATGTTGTAAAATGTTTAGCATCCCTGGATCCTGCCCACTAGATGCCAATAGCAACCCATGGCAACTAACACGGCTGCACACATGTCCAAATGCTCCTTCTAAGGAACACTGCAGCCTTTGGACCACAAGCAGATAAGGAAGAAAGTATATGCTTAGGAAAAAAGAAAGGGAAAATGTAAAGTGTTGGCTTGGAAAGCTTTAGTAATTGCTAGAAACAAGATCAAAACAGGAGAGTGGTCATAAGGTTCATAGCAAAATTCATTTAAGGAAACGACAATGACAAAAATTCTATAGAACAGAATTTACAGTGTGTACTCAAAGTAAGATTCAGAGGGTGTTTCACAGCCTTAAATACTTACATTGATAAAGATAAGTATGAATGGAAATAAATGAATCTAATAATCATGGGGTTAGAAAAAAGGATAGCTCAAGGGCTTCCCTGGTGGCTCAGCTGGTAAAGAATCTGCCTGCAACGTGGGAGACCTGGGTTCGATTCCTGGGTTGGGAAGATCCCCTGGAGAAGGGAATGGCTACTCACCCCAGTATTCTTGGGCTTCCCTTGTGGCTCAGCTGGTAAAGAATCCGCCTGCAACGTGGGAGACCTGGGTTCGATTCCTGGGTTGGGAAGATCCCCTGGAGAAGGGAAAGGCTACCCACTCCAATAATACGGCCTGGAGAATTCCATGGACTGTGTAGTCCATAGGGTCGCAAAGAGTTGGACACGACTGAGTGACTTTCACTTTTACTTTCAAGGAAGCAGAAAGAAGGAATTGATATAGATTGGAACAGAAGTCAACATATTAGAAAATGAACAGACATCATTATATTTGGGTGCAGACAAACATGTGAAGCAGAAGTCAGTATGTCAGGAAAGAGAAAATGGTGAATCCAGAAGCTGATATTTTGGAGAGGAGGTTATCCTCAAGCATAACAACCTACAGCTCAGCTCATTCCCATCTTTCTCATTCTTCCCTGGATTACAGGGGCTCCAGGTTGGCACTGCAATCTCTACATCTCTTGTCTGTGAGGCTGTTGGATAGATCCCATCACCGAAATGCTTGAGCACATGATGTGGTCAGAGCCACAGCATCATGTCCCTGGCAGCAGGGATTTAAAACATGGGCTCTGGCAGATGTGAAGTCTGCTGTAGTCTCCAGACATTTTTCTGGGAATCACCTACTCCAGTGCTGGCTTAGCGCTAATCCTCAGAAGGAATTTCTGGAATGTTCAACACATTCCACCTCTTTAGTAGCCAGAGCAACTCTGAGACCTAAATAGGTCTCTCTTTGACTTTTACTTCTCCAACTTTTCCAACTATTTTGTAAACATATGACCCTTTATAGTAAACACCTTCCTAGGATACTTAGGATGGATTCTGTTTTTCTGGCTAAACTGTCACTCACATACTAACTTAATGAAAAAACAAACAATAAGCACAAACATACAAAACAAGGAATCAAGGTAAGGAAATAGCCACAAGTACAAGAAACAACTGGAAAAGACCCTGATGCTGGGAAAGATTGAGGGCAGGAGGAGAAGGGGGCCACAGAGGATGAGATGACTGGATGGCATCACCAACTCAACAGACATGAATTTGAGCGAGCTCTGGGAGACAGTGAAGGACAGGGAAGCCTGGTGTGCTAAATCCATGGGGTCACAAAGAGTCGGACACAACTGAGTGACTGAGCAACAAGAAGAAACAAAAATGATTTAATCAGAGTACTTTGTTCAAATATATTAAAATATTATTTAAAATCCTAAAGAAAAAAAATGGTTTTAATTAGCAAGACTGCTCTCAAAAGGTAAATCATCTAATTAATCTAATTACCATACATATTAGAAAAAAAATCAAATATCTAACTCCTGAAAAGGTATCAGATTCAAGCACTTCAAAGAAATTCTACCAAATATAGTAGATGTTAGTGCTAGCTAAATCATTCCAGAGCACACAAAATAGGAAAGATTTCCAACATTTAAAAAATTTAGTATATTTTAGGATGCAAATGAAAATTATTTCAATAACTCAATATTGACATATTTTCACCCTGTTCATTTAACTTATAGCAGAGTACAATTATGCTAAATGCAGGGCTGGATGAATCACAAACTGGAATCAGAATTGCTGGGAAAAATATCAACTTAAGATATGCAGGTGACACCACTCTAATGGCAGAAAGTGAAGAGTAACTAAAGAGCCTCTTGATGAGCGTGAAAGAGGGGAGTGAAAAAGCTGGCTCAAAACTCAACATTCAAAAAACTAAGATCATAGCATCCAGCGCCATCATTTCATGGCAAATAGAAGGAGAAAAAGTGGAAGCAGAAACAGAGTTTACTTTGTTGGGCTCCAAAATCACGGCAGCAATGGAGTTACAAGATGCTCCTTGGAAGTGAAGCTGCGACAAACCCTAACAGTATATCATAAAGCAAAGACATCACTTTGCTGATAAAGGTCTATATAGTCAAAGTTATGGTTTTTCCAGCAGTCATGTACAGATGTGAAAGTTGGACCATAAAAGAAGGCTGAGCACTGAAGAATGGATGCTTTCAAATCGTGGTGCTGGAGATGACTCTTGAGAGTCCTTTGGACAGCAAGGAGATCAAACCAGTCAATCCTAAAGGAAATCAGCTCTTGAATATTCATTGGAAGGACTGATGCTGAAGCTGAAGCTCCAGTACTTTGGCCATGTGATTCAAAGAGCCAACGCATTGGAAAAGACCCTGATTCTGGGAAAGACTGAGGGCAGGAGAAGAGGGTGGCAGAGGATGAAATGGTTAGATGGCATCATCGACACAATAGACATAAATCTGAGAAAACTCTGGGAGATAGTTGAAGACAGAGAGGAGCCTAGCATGCTGCAGTCCATGGGGCTGCAAAGATTCAGACACGATTAGCGCCTGAACAATGACAACCCTTAGAAATACTACTGCAAAAAATATGAAATAAAACAGGACAGAATCAAGTAGTACCTCGGGGGAAAGACATCAGATAATCATTCCCCGTAGGAGTATAAGAATGATTTAGTGTTAGGAAAATCATCCCTAATAGTTTAGTGTTAGGAAAATTGGCTAATATATTTCACCATTTTAATGGATTAAAGAGTAAACATAAAGTTTATCACAAATGTAATACATTTCAGCATGTGATAAATTCTGCCTCAATTTTGACAAAAATGTTTACAAAATTGACAATTGATGAATACTTAATCGATACATCTATATATTTGCATGAGTATAAATGTGTGCATATCTATATCTATGTATGTAGATAGACAGATGTAGGTATTTACATGTTTATTTAAACCTAGAAACCAGCATTTTGGTAAACACTGTGAACATTCCCATTAAGGTTGAAGTGAAGTGAAGTCGCTCAGTTGTGTCCGACTCTTTGTGACCCCATGGACTGTAGCCTACCAGGCTCCTCCATCCATGGGATTTTCCAGGCAAGAATACTGGAGTGGGTTGCCATTTCCTTCTCCAGGAGACCTTCCCGATCCAGGGATTGAACCCATGTCTCCTGCATTGTAGGCAGACGCTTTACTGTCTGAGCCACCAGGGAAGTCCAGACTATAGGTTAGGACCATTAAGGTTAGGAATAAGAAAAACATATCATCATGAAGAAGACCTGGGTTTGATCTCCAGGGAAGATCTCCTGGAGAAAGGAAAGGCTACCCACTCCAGTATTCTAGCCTGGAGAATTCCATGGATTGTATAGCATGGGGTCGCAAAGAGTCAGACACGACTGAGTGACTTTGATCATTACCATCGATCATATCATAATTTTAGTCAGGGCCATAAGGAGATACAGGCTCACACAATTAGATAAAATCAGGGCTATGAACACTGTCATGGGGAGAAACTTCAGGTGGTATCGCTATATATCTAGAAAACCCAAGGGAGTCGATGTGAAGATGAGTCTGTTGACTGTCGGAGGAGGCGGGAAAGAGCAGACCCGGGTACCTAGAGAAAACGAAGTGTGGATGCAGACTGAACTCAGAAGCAGAGAGAAAACAATGCCAGCTGCTGAGACGGTAAGAAGTTGTTCTCATGTGAGAGCCAGTGTCACTAGTGTGAGAAAAAAGAGCACAGAGATTTGTATCAAAAGACCCTCATGGGTAAGTGATGATGGGGAAAGACCTGAGGGCAAACCAGCCCCCCAGGGAAGGAGATGGAGACACAGGTGCTGGGTTTGTGGTACACCTGCATGTAAGGAAGTTAAGGGACAGGACCAGTGACAAGAAAGGAAGGAGGCAAATGGGCAAGACAGATGGCAGAAATCAAGAGCAGAGAAAGTTGGAAGGAATCGGGTGAACTGTGCTAAGGGCTTCGGGGAGGCCAGAAGGAGGGGGCTGAGGAAGGGCTTCTGACGTCGTGACGGGGTGGTGGTCACAGCTAGAAGCGCCTCAGAAATGAAACCACGAGGGCCTAAGGATGAGCAGCAGGGGCTCCTGGTTGGCAACTGAGCAGGAAGTGGAGGTTATGCTCAAGGCGAGAGAGAAGAAGGAAAGGATGGGAGACTGAGGAAATCTGAGCCTGTTCAGGGGAAGACGGTGGGGCAGGGAGGAGGGACTTGAAAGGGAGAAAGGGCGCGTTTTGGTCGTGAGAACTTTCTCTCATCATCCTTGTGTGATGAGGTCACGGGTGGAAGTGGAGTATTTAGGTTGCGGAAGGGGGAACATCTCCCTGGGGCAGAAGATGCAGAAAGAATGAGTCGTAGAAAATTCTGCTGTGGTTGGTGGGAGCCAGCTGACGTTGACATTGGGCTTAACCCTCCCCATACGGGGGATGGAAATCGCCCACGTGTATGTGCAGAAGCAAGCTGGTGTAGAGACATATGGAACCTATTACAGCAGGACTCCACAACGGGTCTGGCTTCCAATCTACCAGGGCAGTTAAAGTGTTACCTTTAATCTATAATCTATAAAGCTCAGTAGGGCTTGAGCTCCGTTAGCAGGCACTGCTTCCCTCCTCTTACAAAATTACCATGATTAAAATCATATGCTGAGGGGGCTGCTGCTGTCCAGACTCGCTTCCTGGGTGTGTTCCAGGGAATTTCTTGTCTGCAGTTCTCCCACCCATCCACTGTTGTTACTGTTGTTGTTCAGTCGCTAAGTCGCATCTGACTCTTTGAGACCCCACGGACTGCAGCACGCCAGGCTCCTCTGTCCTCCACTTCTCCCAGAGTTGGTTCAAATTACTATCCATTGAGTCAGTGATGCTATCTAACTGTTTCATCTTCTGTTGTCCCCTTCTCAGTTTACCTTCCATCTTTCCCAGCATCAGGGTCTTTTCCAATGAATCGGCTCTTCCCATCAGGTGGCCAAAGTATTGGAGTTTTAGCTACAGCATCAGTCCTTCCAATGAATATTCAGGGTTCATTTCTTTTAGGATTGACTGATTTGATTTCCTTGCTGTCCAAAGGACTCTCAAAGAATCTTCTCCAGCACCACAATTCAAAAGCATCAATTCTTTGGCGCCTAGCCTTCTTTATGGTCCAACTCTCACATCCGTACATGACTACTGGAAAAACCACAGCTTTAACTACACCGACCTTTTTGTTGGCAAAGTGATGGTTTTTCTTTTTAATACACTATCTAGTTTGTCATAGCTTTCCTTCCATCTTTGGAAGCATCTTTTTATTTTGTGGCTGCAGTCACAGTCCTCAGTGATTTTGGAGCCCAAGAAAATAAAATCTGTCACTGCTTCTACTTTTTCTCCCTCTTTTTCCCAGGAAGTGATGGGACCAGATGCCATGATCTTAGTTTTTGGAATGTTGAGCTTCAAGGCAGCTTTTTCATCCCACTAAACCTGTCTTAACTCACTCTCAAGGAGCATTAAAGCACGGGCCTTTGACCATCACAGTCCCTGGTGGGAAATCTTCTGACTGACATTTAAACCTTAACTGTAGTGTTCAGTGAAGTTGGCGCTCTTCTTTTAGGACCAGTCCGTCTTGGGGAAGTGGTCATCCTTTGGTGTTCCTGAAAACCGGGGACTCCACAGATGCCTCCAAGGGCTGCTGGGGTGCCGAGCAGGGGACAAGTGCGAGCCAGGGGGTCCCGCGTACAGTGTGTTTGTAGAAAAGTCCTCTCGGCAGGAGCACAACTGAAAGTGACTCCCTGAACCAGGGGCTCTCGACGTGCTTCTCCACCAGGAGCTCTTAGGACAGCGCAGTCTGCTGGCCCATCCTTATCTCTAAGACTTCTAACTCAGCAGGTCTGGGGTGGGCCCAGCTGTTTGCATTTCTAACAGGTTCTCAAGTGATGCTGATGATGCTGGCCCAGGGCCTACAATTCCCACAGCAGCTCAGTTACTTTTGCATATGATTCTGCATAAAGTGACCTTAAACTGGGAGGCACCCCAGTTTTGTGAATGTGAAATCAGAATCTTTTATAATTTTTTATGTCAGATCCTATGTTACATTCAAACTCTGCATCCACAAGTGAACAAATCTGTGCGTGCGGGTATCCACACATATTTGAAGCAAGGTCGTCCCAAGAGAAGCCATCTTAGTCTTCTAGGAGTGAACCGTTCCAATTATGTGTGTGTAAGTCGTGAAGTCATGTCTGACTGTTTGTGACCCCATAGACTATAGCCCGCCAGGCTCCTCTGTCCATGGGATTCTCCAGGCAAGAATACTGGAGTGAGTTGCCTTTCCCTTCTCCAGGAGATCTTCCCGACCCAGGGCTCAAACCTTCGTCTCTCGGATTGCAGACAGATTCTTTACCATCTGAGTCCCCAGGGAACTGAGTCACCAGGTGGCACTAGTGGTAAAGAACCTGCCTGCCAGTGCAGGAGATATCAAAGACCTGAGTATGATCTCTGGGTTGGGAAGATCCTTGGAGGAGGAAATAGCAACCCACTCCAGTATTCTTGCCTGGAGAATTTCATGGACAGAGGAGACTGGCGGGCTACACTCCACAGGGTGGCAAAGAGTCAGACACGACTGAAGCGACTAAAGCACCCATGCACAACTTTCAAATACTCTCCCTAAAAGTGGAGCCAAAATTTGTCATTTCTGGGGAAATTTTTTGGGCTTAGGAAGGATTCACTATTTACAGTTCATTTTAAGTGAGAAAATTCATAAACAGAAGCCACATTTAAAATGGAGTTGATTTTGGTACTGACAACTTTTCAGTTCTTTATGTGCAAATATTCTTACTTTCAAAAATTAATCTATATTCTTCAAAAAAATTAATATGAAAATATGACTAAATATTCTGATAATACTAAGGTTTTAAAGGACATTGTGTGAAATTTATGAGTAGTTATTGTAAGCACTTCAACACTTGAAGTACTTAACACACAAACTGGAGAGACAGCAATACACACTGGCTGAATTAGTTAATGTAAACTACTGGCGGCCAAAAGAATTCAAATGCTGACATCTTACTTAAAACTAGTATAGAACTGCACACAGTGACCATTTTTTAAAAAATTTGTACAGGAATAATCCCAAAGGAAGGCAATGCCAAAGAATGCTCAAACTACCGCACAATTGCACTCATCTCACAGGCTAGTAAAGTAATGCTCAAAATTCTCCAAGCCAGGCTTCAGCAATACGTGAACTGTGAACTTCTAGATGTTCAAGCTGGTTTTAGAAAAGGCAGAGGAACCAGAGATCAAATTGCCAACATCCGCTGGATCATCGAAAAAGCAAGAAGAGTTCCAGAAAAACATCTATTTCTGCTTTATTGACTATGCCAAAGTCTTTGACTGTGTGGACCACAATAAACTGTGGAAAATTCTGAAAGAGATGGGAATACCAGACCATCTGACCTGTCTCTTGAGAAACCTGTATGCGGGTCAGGAAGCAACAGTTAGAACTGGGCATGGAACAACAGACTGGTTCCAAATAGGAAAAGGAGTACGTCAAGGCTGTATATTGTCACCCTGCTTATTTAACTTATATGCAGAGTACATCATGAGAAACGCTGGGCTGGAAGAAACACAAGCTGGAATTAAGATTGCCGGGAGAAATATCAATAACCTCCGATATGCAGATGACACCACCCTTATGGCAGAAAGTGAAGAAGAACTAAAGAGCCTCTTGATGAAAGTGAAAGAGGAGAGTGAAAAAGTTGGCTTAAAGCTCAACATTCAGAAAACTAAGATCATGGAATCTGGTCCCATCACTTCATGGCAGATAGATGGGGAAACAGTGGAAACAGTGTCAGACTTGATTTTTGGGGGCTCCAAAATCACTGGAGATGGTGCTTGCAGCCATGAAATTAAAAGACACTTACTCTTTGGAAGGAAGGTTATGACCAACCTAGATAGCATATTTAAAAGCAGAGACATTACTTTGCCAACAAAGGTCCGTCTAGTCAAGGCTATGGTTTTTCCAGTAGTCATATATGGATGTGCGAGTTGGACGGTGAAGAAAGCTGAATGCCGAAGAATTGATGCTTTTGAATTGTGGTGTTGGAGAAGACTCTTGAGAGTCCCTTGGACTGCAAGGAGATCCAACCAGTCCATCCTAAAGGAGATCAGTCCTGGGTGTTCATTGGAAGGACTGATGTTGAAGCTGAAACTCCAATACTTTGGCCCCCTCATGCGAAGAGTTGACGCATTGGAAAAGACCCTGATGCTGGGAAGGATTGGGGGCGGGAGGAGAAGGGGACGACAGAGGATGAGATGATTGGATGGCATCACCGACTCGATGGACATGGGTTTGGGTAGACTCCGGGAGTTGGTGATGGACAGGGAGGCCTGGCTTGCTGCGATTCATGGGGTCGCGAAGAGTCAGACACGACTGAGCGACTGAACTGAACTGAACTGAATGGTCTTTATGTACAAAGAAATAAGAGTCATTCAGGTCTCTTATATCCAAAAATAAAATAAAAGGCCTCAGGAGGCCAGAAGGGGGAGCTCTCATGCCCCAACACTGGATGTCAACTGCATTGCCAACAAGAAGAACAGTACCTTGCGTGTCCAATAGAAGAAGGTTATTATTACTTTACTACCAGCAGGAAGAAGGAAGAATCTTTCTTTGCCTAGCAACAGCCCAGCCAATGAGAAACTTCACAACTCAGCCAATGAACAAATCACTGTATTTCAAACTCCCAGTTTCTTCCAATGGACTTCTTATTATTTTTAATAACAGCCACTGTCAATTCCCCCTTCTTCTCTGTAAAAGAACACTCTTCTTTGTTCACTGGACTTGCCTGTGATTGTGCTAGAATTGCAGTTCTTTGCTGTTCCCTGATAAACCCATTTTGCTGGTAAAATAAGTACCTGTTTTATTATTTTAGGTCAATGAAAGTATCCATAATGCTTGAACATATTGCTCAAGGATGTGAACTCCCCTGTTAGAAAGGAGCTACTGACTTAATACATAAAGAGGAAGACTTTGCAAATGAAGGATACACATGATGTGGTAACACGGAACACTTATAAGTCAGTCTCTTCTAACAGAGGGCGTGCACATGGACACCTGAACATGGGAGGAAAAGGCGGGGCAGGCTTATTAATATGATCGCAATGACCTTGGGTCGGGGGAGATCTGTCTCCTATATTTTCTATGGTTATGACACTTGTCATTAAAAAATAATTCCAGCATCTACAGATTGGAGCCTCCGTGAAAATGCACCTCCTCTCTTGCTGGCATCCTGGGCAGTCTTTTCTCAAGAGCTTTGGGCAGCGAGGGATGGCCCGGTGGAGGGGGTTGCTGGACCTCCAAGGTGATGCTCGCCTGACCGCCTACAAGCCTTCAGCCCGTCTGCCCACCTGCTCCAGCCTCTCTTTCCCTTCCTGCTCTTTAACCCTCAGAAGACTCAGCATTGGAAATCCAAGAGACGCACCAGGGAGGGCAGCTGACATTCGGGTTTCTCTTTTGATCCACCTGGTAACTGTTCACTGACACAGAAAATCAAACTAGAAGGCTCGTCAGGGCCCCCTAAGGCGCACGCCCACATGGGCCCTGAAGAAGCAGACAGCGTCCTGGCCTCTCCGGAGCCCCTCCTCAGCAGAGTGTGGGGTGGAAGGCGGGCTCTGCTCCCTCCCTGGCCGTGTCCTGACACTCACATCTGACACCTGAACCCTTAGGGAGCGTCCCAGGTGTCACAGGGCCAGGCTGCTTGAAAAGGGCTTTGGGTTAAGTTTTGAGAAGCCGTTTTTTCACAGTTAATCCAGGGCTGCAGAAAATCCCATGAGATTAGAAAGTCTGTGCTTCACTTGAGAACCTGAAAATCTGAGCCCACAGGCCTGGTCAAGAATATCTGCGTTTCTTTTTTCATATTTCTGATTTTTTCCCTTAATTTCTGTATTGTTCCTATCAGATCATTCTCTGTTACTAGTTACCTCTGAACGAATCCTCTCTCAAACTCCTGCTTCTCTGTTGCTTACTCATTACATTGTGCTTACCTGTATTTCAACCACCCAGTAACCTCGCCTGAAGGAAAAATGGTGAGCTAAATATTAAGTGAAAGAAATGGCCCTAATGTTCATGTGCAACGCCTACACCTGTTTTCCAAAGGGTTTTTGATCCAAGACTTTTGCTCACAGTGTGCGTATAGTCTGAACACCCAAGATGTCAGGTTCAGCGTTTACCTGCACCTAAAGTTCTTGGTTCTTGGGGCGGGACAGGTTACAGGCTGCAAACTGTCAAGGTCAGATGCTAAGACGGCAGTCTGGGTAGAGAAAGGGAAATCAGAAGCCCCACACGACAGGTTTCAGGACCAGGGGAATAACTGGGGCACCCAGCATGGGGCCAAGTGCTCTCCAAGCTCAGGACCGCCAGTGTGGACAGGACCACATGCTGCCTTATTGCACCACGTGCCGGGGCTGAGTCCACGCGGTGAGCTGAGCCCGCCCGGGAAAGGCACACTCCACCCAGGAGGCTGGGGAATCAGCCTGAGCTGCCCCAAAGTCCTGCCCCTAGGCCACTGCCCGCAGGAAGAGGGCCAAGCCATACTTTGTCCACTCGCTGTGGCGGCTACCAGCCTACACACCCTGTACACACAGAGACACACTGTGGGCACCTCTCCAAGTGTGTGTGTCCCGCACATGCCTGCCCACATGAGTGTGCAGAAGACTGCAGCACAATTCAAAACAGGGAGGAACGCGTTCATCACCTTTGCCTGGGGCCGCGTGACTAGTGTCATTGTGGAATTTCCTCTTGCTTTAAGAGTTTAGTAACCCAAACAGTGCGATTTCTTAAGCAAAGCTGTAACACTAATGGAAGAGAATAGAAGCTGACATTTACTTGGCTAGACGGACTGTGAGAGCTTTACAGGTTTTCTCTCCTCTAATCCTTAAAGGAACCCTATACGGTTGATTACATGATTATCCTACTTTATAGATGGGCTTACTAGCATGTAAAAGGCTTAAAGAGCTCACAAGGTCATGTGTTTTAAAGGGCTAGGACTCGATCTCTGGCAGTCTGGCCAAAACCCCCCGCTGCACCTTCCAGCCTCGGTGTGACGGGTCACCTGCTGGCCTGGTCTTTCTATCCAATGTGATGGGCACGCGTAGCAATTTTAACCTCTTGTGTGATTTTTGCTTGAGAAGGAAGGAGATTCATAACATTTTCTACTTCAGAACCCATCACACACTGGAGGGCAATTTCTTACACTCTATTTCATGGGGGGCGGAGTATAAGGCCAGAAGTAACGAAATCTGAATTCTAAACCATCCACTTTCAGGCACACTCCCTTTTTCACGCACAGCAGCAAGAGGATGAGAAGAATAAGGAGGCCCTGGAAACGCAGTCGTGGAGGGGAAATGGCCGGCTGACCCTGTGTCGCCATTTCCATCTGTGTCTTCGCATGTTTATGAATCAAAAAGTGGTCGAGGTTTTGCATTCATCCTTCAACAAAGCACTGCTTGGTGCCTAGGCTGTGCTGGACTCTGGGCACACAGCAGCTGATAACAAACAGAAAACATCACCAACCGACCACCACCCCAGACCGCTCCATCACTGTCACCGACTCTAAACCACAGAGAGAACGAAGCGACAAGGACATACACGTCAGGTGTAATCGAGCCGTGAAGACAAACATCTGGGCATGGAAGCTGAGGGTGGCACTGTTTTGGGGTGGCAGGGACCATGGCCTGCTGCCTGAGCTCCTCCTAGAGCTGATCATTGGTGAGCAGAGCAAAGCCCACCAGAGGTGCAGAGAAGCTACAAAAGCCCTTCCTCAGACCCAAGGGACGTTCAGTGCATCAAGAAAGCTTACAAAATTGAAACCAGTGCGGCAGAAGAAATCAAGACCAAAGAAAGGAAAAAACATCCAGTCACCGATCAGCACAAGAGCGTGTTGGGATGACGAGATGTGAGGACGCATCATACAAATTCTTTCCTCTGCGGGACACTTTTCCACGGCTGTGCCGAGACCGGCCTGGGAGCCTACAGAAAAAAAATATCCTTTCAATCCCACTACAGTCATTCACTTCCATTCCTGTATTTTCAAGAGAATCACGCCCGACGTCTCTGTGCATTTTCACCAACATTAAGTTAGATGGAGAATAAGGCAGGCTGTTGGTCAGCTTTCAGATGGAGAAACTCAGGCAGGCTGTGGTCAGCATTCTTACCACCCGTGGGCTGGGCGTCCGCACACCAGGCTTCTCAGGCTGCAGGCACTCCCGCTTCATGTGGACAGACACAGGTGAATGGATGAAACATTACCTTCCAGGTGCTTATGGGATGAGCCAGTGATGCCCAAATTTTAGACTATTAAAATGGAAATGGCAAGGCTAAGCTACCTTCAACATTCTCTTAATTGAATTAATGTCCTTAGGGACACTCAGGCATCAAAGCAGAGATGGCACACACCAGTGTCCACATCCCAGGATGAAGAGCATCACCGCAGGTCCCGACAGATGGGAGTTAGTTGCCTATGGATATGCATGCTCAGTCACTTCAGTTGTGTCCAGCTCTCTGTGGCCCCATGGAGCGTAGCCCACCAGGCTCCTCTGTCCATGGGATTTCTCCAGCAAGAATACTGGAGTGGGTTGCCATTTCCTCCTCCAGGGGATTTTCCCAACCCAGGGATTGAACCCTCGGCTCCTGTGTCTCCTGCACTGCTAGGCAGATTCTTTACCAGTGAGCCACCCAGGAAGCCCTGGATATGAGGATAGGAAAACACTCCTGACTCGGGATCTCTGACCAAGTCAGAGCATTTGAGTTGATCTGAGATTTTCATAGGGATTCAGCCTGGGAATGCTCTGCTTTATTCCACATGGAAATGCTCAGGAATCTAAAAGTCCAGCAATGCACCGAGGGATGATGAATTCTGCAGGTCAAATCTGCTTGTGTGTGGGAGGGATGCTCGAGGTTTTAATGTAAAATTAGTTTTCCATATAAACAAAATAGATGTAAAGGTGAATTTAAATATTTCTTTTGTTTTCAAACATCTAAATATTCTGGGAAAATAAAAATATAGACAGCCATATGCCCAATGGTATTTAGGGTTTCTGGGTTCTATTTCTATACTAGGTTTTAGATAATTACGTTTCCAGATAAGTTTCACGCGGGATGAGGTCTCATCAGCCACCTGGCTGAATGTTTACAGAGACTCAGGTATCATTTTTCTGACCGAGGGCACAGCTATAAAACAGTTTCTCAACTGTACTTACAATCTCTCAACTATTTGTCAGAAAGAAAAATCTGCGAGTCCACAGGAATGTTAGAATCAAGCTGGCCAACCTTCTAAAATGATCCGTATTAATAGATAAGAGAGAAGCAGAGTTAAAATTCAAAGAATAAATAGAAGAAGACAGAATAATCCTTTAACTGAGGAAAACCCAAAGCTGAACCCTGGCCATGGAAGGCGGTAAGTTTGATGAGCAAAGTGATGAAGCTCCAGCTTAATCTTTTCACAGAAACCAGCTCTGGCCAGCTCTTTGGAAATCATTTTAGAATCTTCATATTTTGCCAAAGTATCTGGAAGAAGAGTATTCAGTCTTAAAGACGGTGATTATATTAAAGAATCTCTAAGTTTTCAGTCATTCTAATGACAGAATGATTTCCAGCTGTTGCCAAAAGCCTTAGCCTTCTTTTATAAAGGCAAGGAAGCCAATCCTGTAAGCAAAACTACCCAGGAAACTGGAAGATATTCCACAAACAAAGCATGTGCTTTCACAAGAAGCACGGATCAAGTCTAGGGCAAGTGCTAGATACCATATGGACATGTGGTGTCCGTGTGCTGAAAGACCTTGAAGGCGGAAGAGGGTTGGTAACTGCAGGAGAGCAGGGTGGGTGAACTCCTGGGAGCTGATGCTCAGAGTCTAAGTTATTCCCATGTGTGCTTGAGTGGCAGGTTTCCTGGCATGATCGCCCCAGGCTTATGGCACACGAAAGGGCACCCAAGCTTGGAGGGTGGTGATGACTGCCATTCATAGACAGCCCATGACATCCTCGTGTCTGTTGTGATTGACAAGAAACTGGCCCGATATCTGAGTTCCCTGACAGCGCTGACTGGTCCAAAATGACAGCAGGACACGCCGCTCATCTTGTTGTAGGCAGGCATTCCCCACCTTTAAGGTTCCAAGTTTGGTTAACTGAGATGTGGGCAGCAGGACTTGAAATCCACACAGGCACACACACACACACACACACCCATGGCAGGAGGAGGGAGGGAGCCAGTCATGACCACGTGATCACCATGGGCATGCGTGCGGGACTAGACCTTGGACAGGTCCCGATGCCCCAGATAAAGGGGGCTTTGCAGGACTGGGAGACTCTGAGAAAGGGAAGAATTCCTGCTCCTTGGGATGAGCTGGGCTTCTTCATCTTACCCTGCACCTTTGAGGGTGTTCCAAGAGATGGACGGCCCCTGAGGACAGTGGTCCCTGTCCAGGGATGAACTTTGTGTTCTTCTCTGTTTTTCTGGTGGGTAAGAGGGCTAAAGGGAGAATGTGCTTTGCAACTTCTCAGGGTCTTGGATAAAGACACAGAAGTGGTTTCATGAATTTGGCTCAAAGGTGACCCAACACAAGGAGGAAAAAGCCAGAATCATTTTAGTTGATCTCTGGAACCTGGAAGGACAAGCTCAAGCCTTTAAAAAAGTAAAAAGGACATTTACTTTAAGACTCAAAGCATGTAAGGATGTTCTGAATGTATGGATGGGGGAGATCTAATTTGAAGTATTCCTGTGAAAAAGATATGATTTTTAGCCAGTTAGAGGAAGAATATGAATGGTTGATGTTTAAAAGCTGTCCCAGGTCTCCACCTCTGACTACTACATATGCTCAAAATGCAGCTAACCCAGTACTCTCTGTGCCAGGTTCCTGGGACCCCTGCACATGATAGTTTGTAGTCTTGCATGTTACATATGTGGATATGCAGACTGCATGCTTTTGGGGACAGGGCCAGTCTACATGATTCCTCTTTATAGACTCAGGACTCAGCGTGGTGTCTTACACATTTAAGGAAGAACAAAAATGCCCCGTGCCATAGAGGTTCAGTTCAGTTCAGTTGCTCCGTCGGGTCCGACTCTTTGCGACCCCATGGGCTGCAGCATGCCAGGTTTCCCTGTCTGTCTCTAACTCCCAGAGCTTGCTCAAACTCATCTCCATAGAGTTGGTGATGCCATCCAACCATCTCATCCTCTGTCGTCCTCTTCTCCTCCTGCCCTCAATCTTTCCCAGCATCAGGGTCTTTCCCAGTGAGTCAGTTCTTTGCATCAGGTACCTTATAGAGGTACCATGTTTCAATTAGCCATATTGCTAGTAAGTCACTCAGTACTTTTTAAGTAAAGTAACAATTACATTATGGGGCTTCCCCGGTGGCTTAGATGTAAAGAATCTGCCTGCCAATTCAGGAGACATCCCCTGGAGAAAGAAATGGCAACCCACTCCAGTATATTTGCCTGGAAAATCTCCATGGACAAAGGAGCCCGGTAGGCTACAGTCCATGGGGTCACAAAAGAGTGGGACACGACTTAGCAACTGAACAAGAAAAATTACACTGGTGTTTCATCATCCAGTTCAGACACAGAGAAGAGCAAGCAAAGGTCTCTGAAGTTTCCTCACTTGATGTAAAAAAGTTTGAGGTTCAAACTGATACTCAAAAACGTTAACTTGACTGGACAGTGAATGAATAAATGAATGAATGGTTTCATATCAACAAAACAGAGGCAAGGTTTCCAATACATAATTTTATTCTATTTTCTAAACCTCATCACTAAAATTAAAGTTTAAGCCCTAGAAATATCTGCAGATGATGATGAGAACATTGCTGGAAAAGTGTAAGAGAGCTTGATTTACAAGTTTTAGGAATTGTCTGAGGAAAGCTAACTGTAAATCAGAGGAGTTATTCCCATTTGAAAAAAAGATCATCCCCAGATGTTGCATTATACATCTCGGAGAGATTAAATGTAACTATAAGCCGTGCTGCAGTCCATGGGGTCGCAAAGAGTCGGAGATGACTCAGCGACTGAACTGATAAGCCAAATCTGAATAAGCCTTTTCATGAGAAAGTAAAGCAGTGGTTTGAAATTCAATACTATTTGAAATACACTGAGCCAACAGAATCACTGAGGTTGATTTTTAAAAACTGCAGCATACGTAACTTTGAGAAACAGCCGATGCCCTTACACTGTGAACAAGAGTCTGGAGAAGCCGTCCCCATGTCTGAAAGTCCCTATCTTAGAGTCACACACAATCGGCTAAGCTGGATCCTCCCCTCAAATACTCTTGGCTTGGCATCTCCCTGTGTGAATCCTTACTCCTCTCCCCATCATCGGTTCCCCAGTGCGAGTCCAGCCAAGGCACAACTAAGCAGGATTACTGAAATAAAACCCCATGGTCATGTCACAAAAGTGAGTGGAAAGGAAAAAAAACGAGCAGAGGACGCTGTCAGAAAGGGTGAGAGGCACTGCCTGCCTTGCCCGTCAGGAAAGCTCGCTTTCTAAAGAGAAACGGCCCATTAGAACAGATCGGGGATGGGGCTGTCCTTTCTTTACAGAGGCCAGGTGATGTTTCAGAATGAAACCAGGGTTGGGGGGTTTCCCAGGGGTCTCCTCCCGGTTCACTTGTTCCCTAGCTGTTTCCCTAGCTTGTAGACAGTAAAGTCACAAGAAGAAAACTGGGTAAAGTGTGCTTCAAGAGTCCCCAATCGTGGTTACTAAGAGGCCTGCTGCTGCTGCTGCTGCTGCTGCTGAGTCGCTTCAGTCGTGTCCAACTCTGTGCGACCCCATAGACGGCAGCCCACCAGGCTCCCCCATCCCTGGGATTCTCCAGGCAAGAATACTGGAGTGTTCTTGAACAATGGAGTGGGTTGCCATTGCCTTCTCCGACTCAGAGGCCTAGGCAAGTGGAAATCTTCAAAATGTAAAATATGATGCCGACAAAACAAAACCTAGACCTGAACCTGATCTGGCTGCCTCCAGGTGGGGTCTTTCTGTTTTTAAGCTCTGCTGAGGAAGGAAATCAGTCCTGAAGATTCATTGGAAGCACTGATGCTGAAGCTGAAACTCTAATACTTTGGCCACCTGCTATGAAGAACTGACTCGTTGGAAAAGACCCCGATGCTGGGAAAGATTGAAGGCAGGAGGAGAAGGGGACGACATAGGATGAGATGGTTGGATGGCATCACCGACTCAATGGACATGAGTTTGAGTAAGCTCCG
This sequence comes from Okapia johnstoni, assembly GCA_024291935.2. Lineage (NCBI taxonomy): Eukaryota > Metazoa > Chordata > Mammalia > Artiodactyla > Giraffidae > Okapia > Okapia johnstoni. Next base: position 104,435,844 of record CM044313.1, read on the forward strand.
GGAGTTGGTGACAGACAGGGAGGCCTGGTGTGCTGCAGTCCATGGGGTCGCGAAGAGTCGGACGTGACTGAGTGGATGAACTGAGCTGAACTGAACTGAGGGTTTCCACAAGACCAGGCAAGTGACAGGACACTGCAGGTGCCCAGTTAACCACAATGATGTGTTTCTTATTTTTATCTTGGTTGTACAGAAAACAGGCTAATCCTGGGGTATGCAAGAGAGGAGAAAGTGAGAGAAGGGACAGTGAGGTCGTGGGCCTCCCCTTCTAGGAGAACATGGGAGGGTCCGCTTGAAGCCAGTAGGATTTAAACGGTGCCCTTTCCTTAACCCACCTACTCATGGTCTATTAATCTATGACAAAATAGGCAAGAGCATACATGGAGAAAAAATGATTTCTTCAATAAGTGGTTCTGGGAAAACTGGACAGCTACAGTTTTCCCAGGTAAAATAATGAAATTATAACATTCTCTAACACATACAAATATAAACTCAAAATGGACTAAAGACCTAAATGTAAGATCAGATACTATAAAACTCCTAGAATAAAACATAGGCAGAACAACCTTTGACATAAATCGCAGCAATCTTTTCTGGATCTGTCTCCTAGAGCAATGCATATAAAAATAAAAATTAACAGATCATACATAATTAAACTTAAACGCTTCCATACAGCAAAAGAAATCCTAACTAAAATGAAAAGACAACCTAGAGAACGGGAGAGAATATTCGGAACCGAAGCGACCAACAGGGATTGATTTCCCAAATAGACAAACAGCTAATACAGCACAACGTCAAAGAAACAAACAATCCATAAAAAGGTGGGTAGAAGACCTAAACAGACATTTCTCCAAAGAAGATATACAGATGGCGCAAAGATACATGAAAAGATACTCAATACTGCTGATTACTAGAGAAATGCAAATCAAAACTACAATGAGGTATCACCTCACATTGGCCAAAATGGCCATCATCAAAACGTCTACAAAAAATACTGCTAGAGGGGGTGCGGGGATATAAATCGGTATAGCTACTATGGAGAACAGTATGGAGGTTCCTTAGAAAACTAAAAGTAAAGTTAGCATAAGATCCCACTCCTGGGCATATCCAGATAAAACTGATTCAAGAAGATACATGCGCCCTGATTGTCCATAGCAGCACTTTTCACAACAGTCAAGACACTGAAGCAGCCTAAGATGAATGGATAAAGATGTGGCATCTTGACACAATGGAATATTACTCAGCCATAAAAAGAATGAAACAATGGCATCTGCAGCCACATGGATGAACCTAGAGGTGATATACTACGTGAGTCAGAGAGAGAAAAGCCAGTATCATATGGCATCCATTACATGTGGATCTAAAATATGTTACAAATGAACTTATTTACAAAACAGAAGGAGACTCACAGACATACAAAACAAACTCACCGCTACCAAAGAGGGAAGGGGAGGAGAGACAAATTAGGAGTTTGGGATTAACAGATACACACTCCTATACATAAAATAGATAATCAACAAAGGCCTTCACTATAGCACAGTATATTCAGTTATACATATACGTATATGTTATTCATATGTGTATATGTTATTCATATATATATATGTTATTCATATATATATATATATATATCTCATGGAATCACTTTGCTGTACACCTGAAACTAACGCAAAATTGTAAATTAACTATACTTCAATTAAAAACAGTTTAAGATGCTCTTGATTAGGTGCTGAATCCTTGGCATTTTCAGTGGAGACTGTATAAAAGAGCCACATCCTACACAGGTGATGATAAAGGATGGGGTTCCATATCCCTTCTAGCTGTTGAATCGAAAAACCTTGATTTTCCATGAATTTTCCATGAAGTAAAAAACAAACAGCCACTCACTGACTCCATAACACAATTCTTCAGGCAAATGATTAGGGGATGGGTTTTGGGTTGATTTCCTCTAGAAACCTCAGTGTGAGAATTATTCCTTAGGTGTACCTTGGCGATTTGCAAGTGTGCTCAGCATCCGCTGGAGTGTTTCAGGCCACTGAGACGGGCAATGTGGTCAGAGCTGAGGAAACCCGGCGTCCTCGGCATGCCTGGCTCTCCCAGGGAAGACATGCAGAGAAGCACTGAAGAAACACACGCGTGGACCAGCCATCCTTACAGATGCTGCCACGTGACTCATTACACTCTTTTCACCACATGAAAATCTACAAGGAAGCTAGTGAAAATTGTCCTTACACAAACGGAAGGCTTGGCGGTTTATTATTTTAATCAAACAGTGTTAGGTAATCCTAAATAGGGACAGATAAAATCAAATGCATCCAATAGGGAGCAGAGAGTCGCAGGGGCTGGCTGTAAGATCAGAAGAGAAGGGGAAGGGGCACGAACGGGGTTAGGGAGCAACTTTCCCAGACCGTACATGGGGTGCCCGCGAGTACGGCCTGTTTTGCTCTATTTCCCGAATGGAGTAAAATGGCGGCTGGTATGGGTCCCTCAGCAGGTAGGACACCCCGCATTTTCTCTGGTTGCCTTTAGGGTCATTTGCTGCTAGCCTGCATTGCAGAAAGGAATTCTATTTTACTTTAGAAAGCTCCTAACGTCAGAATTTAAACATGATTTAAACATTTTATTTTTAATGAGAAGAATAAATACATATCGAGTACATGGTGTTAACTTTTCAACAGTTATTTTTTAATTGTTCAATTTTCCTGTGTTTCCTTCTGCTCATTGATTTAAAGCAATTATTAAGAAGACATGAGTTCACTTTTTTCCTTATTAATATTATATTCTTACTTTATAAAATGTTCATTTGTGTCCTATTATACTTAAATATACGGGCTTCCCTAGTAGCTCAGGTGATAAAGAATCTGCCCGCAATGCAGGAGACTCTGGTTCGATTCCTGGGTGGGGAAGATCTGCTGGAGAAGGGATAGGCTTCCCACTCCAGTATTCTTGCGCTTCCCTGGTGGCTCAGACAGTAAAGAATCTGCCTGCAATACAGGAGACCCGGGTTTGATCCCTGGGTTGGGAAGATTCCCTGGAAAAGGGCATGGCAACCCACTCCAATATTCTTACCTGGAAAAGTCCATGTACAGGGGAACCTAGTGGGCTACAGTCCATGAGGTCGCAAAGAGCCGAACATGACTGAGCGACTAAGCACAGCATGTGGTCCATACTTAAATTTACAGTACTGTTTAGATAAATTTTTTAATTATTAAAACCTGGAATGTACAAAGCTGAAAGCCATTTGTCCACATGGAAAAGTGTCTGTTTTTCAATATCAGGTAGAACTTAATATTTTGTTTCTAAAATTTGTAAGTATTTATTCTCCACCCTTTTCCAGATAGCACAAAGTGGCTCTAGCTAAAAATATCTCTCCAGTGAACTAGCTTCTTCAACGTAGTCATGGGCTGGAAATTCTTACGGTATTAAGATGACAAACTCATCTACTGTCAAATGAAATTCTTCTTTTCGACATGTTGTTTCTTGTCATTTTGACTGAATCTTTCACGAAATTCCTATAATTTTTCAGTGAATTTAAGCATATGACTTTATAGCAAATTTTTTTCCAATAAAATGTTTGAACAAGACCATTGGATAAAGGGCTTCCCTCGTAGCTCAGTCAGTAAAGAATCTTCCTGCAATGCAGGAGACCTGAGTTCAATTCCTGGGTTGGGAAGATCCTCTGGGGAAGGAAATGGCAACCCTCTCCAGTGTTCTTGCCTGGAGAATCCCACGGTCAGGGAAGCCTGACAGGCTACAGTCCATCGGGTCACAAGGGTTGGACATGACTTAGCGATGACACCACCACCATTTGATAAAAAATCCTTACTCTGTATTACTCATTTCCAAAAAGGTTTCTATTTCTCATCATCAACAAGAAATATATAATAATTTGAGTGGCTTTCATCTGAATGATCTCAAACAACATTACCTTTTAAAAAATCTTATATTAGAGAAAAAGCAGAATCCAATTCACTAAACTTTAAAGGCACACATGGACACAGGTGAATTACAGAAGGGAGCCCAAGTTTCCAAGTGACACTCGGGACCACTGCTCAGACACTCTGCCTCTGGAAGAGTTAAGGAGCCCTGGGCTCCTCATCAGGACAAGATGAGGGCTGGTACGTGATGAGGACCAGGGCGTGTGATGAGGACCAGGGCGTGTGATGAGGACCAGGACAGCATGATGAGGACCAGGGCGTGTGATGAGGACCGGGGCGTGTGATGAGGACCAGGGCGTGCAGGGTGTGTGATGAGGACCAGGGCGTGTGATGAGGACCGGGGCGTGCAGGGCGTGTGATGAGGACCAGGGTGTGTGATGAGGACCAGGGCATGTGATGAGGACCAGAACAGCATGATGAGGACCAGGGCTAGGTGTTGAAGACCATGGCAGTGTGTCCCATGGCCCAAAGAGGCCTGGCACCTCTGTGCCCATCACCAGGTCAACCGTGGGACGTGACTTACCTCCTCCACAGGAGACGGAGCATTCGGAGCGAATGGTCGCCCATGTGTAGCTGGGCTGGGCTCCGAGCTTCTTCTCAACCCCCAACCTTGGCACGGAGTATTCCCAGGCAATGCCTGGGTTCCTTCCCTGAAACAGAAGCTACAAAATAAAAAAGGGAAAGAGAAAATGAGTTAAAATAGAACCAATATACAGTAGGTAACTTGGGATTTCCTGGTGACTCAGTTGGTAAAGAACCTGCCTGCAACACAGGAGACCTGGGTTCAATCCCTGGGTTGGGAAGATCCCCTAGAGGAGGGCATGACAACCCACTCCAGTATTCTTGCCTGGAGAATCCCCGTGGAAAGAGGAGCCTGGTGGGCTACAGACCATGGGGTCACAGAGAGTCGGACATGACTGAGCGACTGAGCACAGCACAGAACCAACAAATAGAAGGTAACTTGTTTTAAGCTCTTGAAACATCAGTCATGTCAATAAAAAGATGATCATAATATTAAACTAGACTCACATACATCTATAAAAATATATAGACATTTGATTCTTTTGCTGTATGCAGTATTCCCTGCATAGTCTTTGCAGCCTAACAAAGGCATCTGGTTCTTTCCCTGGGTGTTCCTTGGCAAGCCCCAGCCATCCTCCCCAGCTGAGCAAATTAGAAAGTGATACCTAAAAAGCACTTCACAATTCTTAGCGAGTTCCAAACAAACAACAGTTGAGTGCATCTCATCTCTGCATCAGAGAAGGCAATGGCACCCCACTCCAGTACTCCTGCCTGGAAAATCCCATGGACCGAGGAGCCTGGTAGGCTGCAGTCCACGGGGTCGCTAAGAGTCAGACACAACTGAGCGACTTCACTTTCATGCGTTGGAGAAGGAAATGGCAACCCACTCCAGTATTCTTGCCTGGAGAATGCCAGGGACGGCGGAGCCTGGTGGGCTGCCGTCTATGGGGTCGCACAGAGTTGGACACGACTGACGTGACTTAGCAGCAGCAGCAGTAGCATCTCTGAATGATGGAAGCTAACTCTGAGTCCTTCCTCCGGTGACGGGATGCAGAGATCTTCCTCCTACTGACATGCTCTGTGTGGGCCCAGGAGGAAAGATGCCCTCTCAGGCTGGGCACACCTGTGAGCTATGCTTAGCACATGGAATTGCATTTGGACTCTTCACCTCCTAGCTGGAAGCCCGACCACATGGACCAATTACCTTTTCCTCCTAAAGGTATCTGATCCCTTGATCTCGATGAGAGCCTTTTTCTTGAGGTGGGGGGGGGGGGAGGGTGGACCTCGCCATCAGCCTGTTACTAGAAATCCCGTTTCTGAAGCCTTCACTGCTTCTTAATGGGAGGGTCCAGTGGATAAAGTCACTGGACCTTCCCTGACTCCCCAGCACCACAGTCCCATCCCTGACAACACAGCTCAAGTCTAGTTGGGCAAGATGCTGTAAGGACAGGGATCAGCCCTGGACAGGTGGCCGCACCACAGGCCACAGATCTGCTCTTCCCTCTGATATCCTGAAATAGGAAATGGGTTCCCGGTAAGCCTCAATCACTTTCAACCCTGACCTGAGTATTAAAGCTAAAAGGGGCTTCCCAGGTAAAAAACCTGCCTGCCAATGCAGGAGATGCAGGAGACGGGGTTCAATCCTTGGGTTGGGAAGATCCCCTGGAGGAGGAAATGGCAACCCATTCCAGTATTCTTTCCTGGGAAATCCCATGGACAGAGGAGCCTGGTGGGCTATAATCCATGGGGTCCCAATGAGTCAGACACGACTGAGCACACATGTGCATTAAAGCTAAGAGCCTCAGATGGTGGGAGAGAAATAACCAAGGCAGGAATTCAGAGTGAACATGTCTATAAAGGGGACGAGGGAGCAGTCCCAGGTCAAGAGGGGAGACGGAGGTGGAGAGGAGGCATCTCTCAGGACGACGCAAGGACGGCGGGATGGAGCTGCCAGGCCCACGTTGCTGGCAGAGGGCACCTGGGGGGTTCACAACTGCATGCACAGGTGCAGGCTGAGGGGGCAACTTCTGAACCACGTTTTTCCTTTCAGTGTGCAAAGAAACACAAAAATATATGAAATTAGCATGTCCACTGCCTGTTGCCACCATCTGCCTGGTCCCAAGCGGACAAATTACATTGTTAGAAGCTGCTCAAGTGTATCTCATGAGCCTGCGCCGTCTTGGGCAGAACACAGAGCAGCTTGTGTAGCAGGCGAGTATGCGGGCCCCTGCCTGGCACTGGGCCCAGGTGGTGGGTTTTCACCTCCCTCCCGTTTCCACCGGACTCAGGAGAGTCCTAATCCCGCCTGAAATACAGCCACAGATAGAGCCACCCACTGTGGCCGCTTCTCATGGCCATAGCGCTTACAGGAGAGAAGCAGGCTTAGGTTACAATCCACTAATAAAGATGGAAAACCCAGGACTGCATGAAGTGTGTCCTTACAAATCTCATCACGTGTCTAGAGACGAAAGACAAGCGGTCCCCTGGCCCACTCAGTCTGTGCATTGATTAGTCTTGTTTCCGAGACACTATATAACTGCAAACAATTTTCTGTGGATGTGCTGTTTCTCCAATATAGCCTTGAACCTACAGAAATGACCCAAGACCCCCTGTCCAAGCCCTGAGAGCAAGAGGCTGGGATTTACCTCCACGATCAGCGTTTCGTTGGTTGGCCCAGAAGAGGTTAAGCTCTCAGGCTCCTTGTAGGAACGTCTGTAGTCAAAGGTGGTTCCTGAAAACTTGTACCGGCCGGGCCAGTCCACTGTCCAGTGTCCATTCAGGTAGTACTTTTTGAGTGCATTTCGCACGGAAATGTAGGAGGTAGATACGTTCGTTTCATAGATGCGGATGCTCCGGGCTCCAGAGGGAATGGTGACCATCTGGTAATATTCTGAGCAGAGGAAACGGGAGGGAAGGCGGTGTTTCAGCAGCGCAGGGCCAGCCCCAGCGCCCGCAGACCAGCCCTTGAGGATCAGAGTTTGGAACCTGGAGGTCTAGTTTGGCCATCCAGTTCCATGAATCCTATAAAGGAGTTTTTTTTTTTTTTTTTTAATTGGAGCAGATCTATCGTAATATTCATGGTTTCTGAGAACCATTTTAATTGAAATAACCTAGCAGCCACTTCTAATTAAAACAGAAGGTTTGAGAAGCAAAGCACGCCAGGAGTCACACAGGGCTGTCAGGACCCTGCCTGTGGGCTGTTTTCACTACACCCCCTCCTCCCCACCAAGGGACCCTCTCCATCTCTGCTCAGCTGGCGGGCGGATCCCACAGGCGTACTCACGGCTGCCGCGGTGCTGCTTGGCATAGAGGCCCTTGTGCATCGTGCAGCTGGAGTTATCGCCCTGGCACACGCCGCAGGCATCTTCCGTAGCATTGGACCCCAGGATGTTGTCACATCCCACTCTCTGTGGGACCCACGCGGTCATGGGTCATTCATGAAAGAAAAGGCAACAGGAGCGAAGTCACACACCTTTCCCCAGAGAGTTGAAAAGTTTCACGGGAGAGTTAACAAATATTTATTGGATACCCAGTATGTGCACTGTGAGACTGTCAAGCTATGCTTCCATCCAAAGGAGAATACCTTCTCATGGCAAACACAGCCTGTCCTGTTTGGCATTGCTACACGACTGTCCCGTCTGGAGCCCTGAATTAAACCTATCGGGTTGTCTTGTGGGAGATGTGGGTAAATTTCAGCCCGACATGAAGCGCTAAGCACAAATGCCAAGTGATGTGGCCTCACGAGGGTCCACGGGAATTCACTTCGTGCTTTTGAATTGTCTTGCGTAGAGACAAAGCAGGAACGGAGACCATGGGACGATTATTCCCAGCTGTAAATTATAGCACGTTTGGCTACGGTCTTAGAATTTTAGCAGCTCTTTATAGATTCTGTGACGCTTGCTAATCTTACATTTCCTAACAAAGGATATAGGCTACCTAGGTAAAAAAAAAAATCCATTCAGAAACAAGTAACCAAGGTCCACAATCCCTTGTTTGAAATCCCAGGGCCAGATGCACTTCAGAACTCAGGGTTTTTGGACTGCCGGAAGGTAACTAACATATTATACATAAGATGTGGGGACATCGCTGATCTTTCTAAAACTCACACACTGAGCGGGATATACATAACTGAAGACAGTCTCATCAATTCAAGGCAGCTTTGCAAACAAATAAATTCAAGTTACCTTATATTTTACAGCCAAATAAACTTTCCATTTTGCAGTTCTTTGGATTTAAGAATTACAAATAAGGGATTGTGACACCATATCACTAAGAATACATAAAAATAATGAGATATTTAACAAATTGACTGATAATCAGACATGGTGGGTGGAGAGCTGAGCATTTTAAAGCTGAAAGAGATCTGAACAGTGTGTGTGTGTGTGTGTGTGTGTTAGTCGCTGAGTTGTGTCTGGTGTCTGACTCTTCGCAATCCCATGGACTATAGCCCACCAGGCTCCTTTGTCCATGGGATTCTCCAGGCAACCCACTGGAGTGGGTTCCCACTCCCTTCTCCCGGAGATCTTCCCCACCCAAGGATCGAACCCAGGACTCCTGCATTGCAGGCAGATTCTTTACCATCTGAGCTCCCAGGGAATCCCTGTGTGTGCTGGTTTAGTCTAACCTTCATAGTGCTGGTTCAACTTTACCGCAGTCACGGTTTACACTTTTAGAGAAAATCAGATCTGGGACCAAGGTCTTTGGACTCCACTGAATACAAATGTTGAGTCACTTCACTGAAAAGCCCAGCATTTGTCATTGCACATAGCCCCCTTCCTTTATTAATTAATGAAATGCTCCCCACATCTCACTTCTGCATGGGGTGACAAGCTCAGAGCTTGCAGTCCGTGCAGCCGCCCCTCTTTCCCAGCCTGCGCCCTGAGTCCCTCTCCAGCAGAAGTGAGGCTGTGATCTTCCCAAGACCCCGCCAGAGCGAAGCAGTGGCCCCTGGCTCTAAGCTGTCCCTAGCTTCATTCACTCTGATGCCGTTGCCGGGTGACTGCCGTCTGATGCTTTGACTCTGCTGGTCCCCAGGCACAGTGCCTTCCACCGGGACGTGAGGATAAAACCACCTGAGTCTTCCAGCAGCAAGTGCCCCCTTGCGAGCACCTCCTCCTTCACTCACCACCCTCAGCGTCCCCCAGCTCCTGCCTGCCTCCTCGTTCTCTGACCACTGAACCCGTTCCTGCAGCCCGGGATTCCTGCACCACCAGGTCCCCCTCCCCGCTTCCCCCACGCCCCTCTTTCATCTCACCCTTTCAGACCTAGCTCCCCTCCCCAGCAGCCCTGTGAGTTTCCCGGGTCTGCGTCTAACAGGGAAGCAGCTTGTCCCTCCCACTGAGCTCTGCACACACCTCCACTGCCAAACTGCCTCCTTCTGTGCTCATGGCTTTCTCTTCCCTCTGGGCTGCGACAGGGAGGGAAAGGGTGTGGTTTTAGGTGTCTGGTCTCCCTAGCCCCTTACAGGATGCCTGGCACAAAGCAGACTGTTGGGAGATGTTTGTTGAACGAATGAATGATCATTATTACCTCACATATCCCATCTATACAAACATTACGGCTATCCTCCGAGCATGGAGTCCCATCTGTGACTTTATTTGACAAAGAAAAGAAGAAATCAAATCCTTCTGCGATACAGTAGAGTTTGCAGAAGTCCTGATCTTAAAAAGAAATACACACACAAACACAAATAAGAAAGACACTTAAGCTCTGATCACTTTTTGCTCTAAATGTTACAGACTTTTTGTTTTTCCCATAAAAACTCCCACACAATAATACATAGCAAAGACGTTATTAAAATTGCCTCTTTCAGCTTCATTTTCCCCTTCGTTTTTAAATTATTTTTTAAAGCTTCACTATTAATTTTTACTCTACTGTGTCCTTTATTGATCCTCGTTCTACACACAGTGGTTGGCACATAGCAGGCATTCAATAAACATTTGTTGACTTGAACTACAAGACTGTTCAATTATGTTACTAGTATAATTAACTGATCTGTGTAGAAACGCAAGAAATCACTACCATTTTGCAGCAATATACAAAATTCTTACAAATAAAGTACAATAAAATGATTTAAATAATCACAAAATTTCTTAATAGCTACTACATTTACTAAAACCCATAATGTTTTTAAACTGATAAAGGGAATAACTTTTGGATGAAATCTCCAAAGGATATTGGTTTTTCTTAATAAATATAATGAACTGCCAAAAATATTGTCACATGGAGAATACAGATCTCATTATGTACTTAACACTGGAAGATCAAGTTCACACCCTCTCTCGGTAATCCATTTCAAGGATTTGTGATTTGTATAGCTAGTACAAACTTTTGTAGACATTTTGTTTTCTTTGTTCTCTTCTCAGTAAAGAAGGGAACAGTTGATAATAAATGTTTATCTGCCTTAGGAGTTTTCATTGGCCCAATGTCATATACAAATATGTTATTGTGCAGGATAAGAGAACCGATTGAATAATTTTAAGAATCAAATTTAATGTGTGTTTCCATGACCAATGAATGTATTTACTGAAGACTAGAAAAACCAGAAACAGCACACAGATTTTTTGACCCTGATCTCCAAGTTCTTTCTCCTTTATTCTCTGCTTACTTGTTTCTCACTGGCTTAATTTTTACTGAGTTTAGTAGAAGTAATAACCCAACAAAAAAGGCTTTGTGTAAAACTGCTTCAATTTTCCTTCCAGAATTTACTGATTTCACAAATCTCTCACCAAGATAACATTATATTTATTGAGATAGTTAAAGTAAGTGCCAGGTGAGATAAGGCCCAACTTATGTGTTCCCCAAGTATTTCCTGATAATATTCTCAGTCCCAAAGAACACGGTGATCAGGTGTTCTTTGAATTTATTCTCAAATTATACTACTGGAGCTACTGAGTTCAACTTATTACAATGATAAGAATAATGCATATTTCTCTCCACCTGGAGAGTAAAATCTTACCTACAGTACAAATTAATTTCTTGGTTTCTAAGTTACAGATCAAATCTTTCTAAATAAAGTATAGTATCTGATTTTCCAAAAGATATGAACATTTTTCTTTCATTTTTCAGCAATGCTAATCATTCAATGGGCAATACGCTCATCGCCATATCACCATCAACTACTGTGATTTGTAATTTTAAAAGAATTGATTCATTATCAATAAATCATCTGCTTTGAGTGTTTTATCACTTCTTTAAAGATTTCATGGTATTTTGCAGACTCACGACCTAGCTTGCTGTTTTTCTGGGCACACAGCTGGTCAGGTTTAGATAAGATGCCTCGGGGCAGGTAGAACAGACCTAACAACCGTAACAGAACCTGTGACTGGCCTCACAATATTCGGTCTACCTGGACCCACTCTACAGACCATGCCATTCTCGAAAGAGTGAAGAAGCCGAGGCTGCTTCCAGAAAGCATGATTTGAGATTTACCTTCCACGCGGGTGTATGGCTTCCACTTATAGAACCATCCTCGGAATCGTTTGCCGTTGAACTCGGCACACTGCTGGGCGCGAAAGTCAACGCTGTTGTGGGGACATTTGTGACTGTTGCAAAGCTTCAGAGTTCGCGTGGAGCCCACACAAAACTTGCCTCCATGCGATGGTCTGGAATGTACAGTTCACGGTTAGAAACTTGCCTTTGAACAGCTACTCACCCCTCCCTTGAATCAGGCTTGTTAGGGAGAGGGAGCAGTAATGTTAAGGTATTCACTATCACCAGTCAAGGAAAGTGCCTTTCTCAGAAGCCCGTTGCACTTCTTACACACTTAAAATACGGGTAGTGGTGTTTTCCTTTTTTACTGGGTATATTATTTGCAATATTGATACAACAGGTTAGACCTTAGAAAGCAAGGGCATGTATTTGCTCTTCTCCCTGTAGGAGGCAGGTGAGCACCTCTGTTCCCTGAATTCTAAAACGCAGAGCATGACTAAGGAAGGGCAGTGGTGAAAAAGCAGAAATGAGCCTGAAATTCAACTGCTTCACTCTCCAGATGGCAGCTTCTTTCCACTCCCAGCTTCCTTGTGACAAGGCCAGGACATCAGATGGGGACAGAGTGAGCAGTCATCCTCCACTGGCTGCAAGGGACAGTAAACATCCCCTTCACCCCTAGAATTCATGCAGGCACCCCAGAAGGGGAGCATCCTGCTGAAGCAGGAAACCAACTGGGTCTCACGCATTAAAGACAGGACTAACATAAATCATTTTACTTAGTGTCAACATAAGTTAAACAAATAAAGGTGTACAATGAGGACTAAACAGCCCTTTCTCCACTGCACTGAGGTCTGCTTCTAGCAACCTTGTCGCCTACAGAAGCCACAGTGAAACCACACACTGTGCAGGTAAATATATTTGATGAAAAACCCAAGGCTTCATTTTTCTCACTTGAAAAAATTGTTCTTACTGATTCTCATTCATTTGTGTTCTCTACGCTTTTCTTATGACTTATTTCCATATTTTAGGCAGAACCTTGGTATTTCATGTAAACATGATTACAATTGAGTTCTTGAATATTGCTGTTGGGTCTGTTGCTACTGGGGCTTCCCTGGTGGCTCAACGGTAAGGAATCTGCCTGCCAATGCAGGAGACGTGGGTTCAACTTCCGGGCTGGGAAGATCCCCTTGAGAAGGAAATGCAACCTGCTCTGGTATTTTTGCCTGGGAAGTCCCTTGGAGAGAGGAGCCTGGTAGGTCCATGGGGCTGCGAAGGGTTATACATGACTGAAGCTGAGCATGCACGCACTGTTACTTTTGCTGTGGTCAAATAGTTATAAGCACCCTAAATTATATCACAGAGACATCACTATACAATAAATGCCTGGGTAAAAGGGCTTGCTGCCTTAGAATTCTTTTGTAGTAATATGGGAAGTCCAGAATTATTTTCACCGAGCATCCTTCCACGTACTGTTTGGGAAGTTTGTCACAGAGAGATGGCTCGCTGGTGAGGAGGGAGGTCTGAGCACTCACCTGGGGTTTGTGCAGAGTCTGTCCCTGTGTGACACCCCTCCTCCGCAGGTCCTGGAGCAAGGGGACCAGGGAGACCAGTCTGACCAGTGACCGTGAGTGGGCTTGGGGCCTTCATCACCGTATTTCACACACTGCCCTCCGCGGCACCACTGAAAATTAAAAAACAAAAAACAAAAACAGTGATATGACTGTGGGTAGAGACTGGCTGCATCACCACAGCAATGCTCAGCCCTGGAAACTTGGTAATATAAGCAGACATCAGTCTCCCTACCCTCAGGAGCACAGGATGAAAATACATTTAATGATGCTCTGTTTTTTGAAATTGAAGTATAATTGCTTTATAATGCTGTTAGTTTCTGCTGTACCACAGTGTGAATCAGCCACATGTATACATGTATCCCCTCCTTCCCAGACCCCCACCCCATCCCACCCCTCTAGGTCGTCATGGAGCACCAAGCTGAGCTCGCTGTGTTATACAGCAGCTTCCCACTAGCTGTCTATTTTATACACGGTAGTGTGTATACATCAATGCTTTTCTTTCCAAAGTTAGCCTTGTTCTGTAAATCCGCATGAAGGGAAGATAGAGAGAAGACTCATTTTCAGATGTCTGTCTGAGCCGCTGCAATCTAGCACATGTAGTCAATTTTGTTGCAGGAACATGTAGTCCGATTGTTCACCTCTCAGGTGTGTGAACTCTAACCTTCCCTGGCAACAACACGCTCTCCATCTCCTGCGGTCAGAACAGACTGACTGTTGGACAGAAAAGTCCAGCTGGAGGGTCTGTGTGTCTCAACACCTTGTCATTTCCATCCAGCGCTTCATGCTTTTGCTCCGAAGCACCTGGGCTGGGAGCCTGGAGGCTCTAAGTGATGCCTGTCAGAGGTCACACAGCTTTCCGAGGGCATGAAACAACCCACCCAGCACTCCACCTGTCCCAGGGAGGCTGGCGATGATATCAGCACCCCTTTCTCCAGAGAATTGCCCGTTGAGGTTATTCTGCTAAAGCCCACGTGGTTTCTTTACTTGCACCACGTGGAAAAGCTACACAAGATGCAGCATCGTCTTCAGTGGCATCGGCTTTCCCACTGGGCCAGTCAGCATTCTGATGGCAAACACTGGGTAGGAGACTATGAAATGATAGTTTCAGGAAAGCAAAAACAACCCATCAATACAGATACAGTCGCTGAAAACAGTTTATGATTCCTTCTCGTACTTGGTGTCTACTGGATACATTCTACCTGAGAAGCAGAAAGTGCTGGGTTTTAAAGTCACTTGGATAATTCCTCTGTCAAGGTCATGGTTAAGCCAACATCTTGACTTAAAGCCTGAATGGAACTTGTTTAGGTTAAATTATTTCATTTTCCTTGGGATGTTTATAAATTACTTTAATAAAATTTGATCTAGTTTTATTTTAAAATGACATAAAGGGTTTACATGACATACAGGTTTGTTTTAAAATGACATAAATAATTAGAGATCAAATTGCCAACATCCATTGGATCATAGAAAAAGCAACAGAATTCCAGGAAAACAGCTAATTCTGCTTAATTGACTATGCTAAAGCCTTTGACTGTGTGGATCACAACAAACTGTGGACAATTTTTCAAGATATGGGAATATAAGACCATCTTACCTGCCTCCTGAGAAAGCTGTATGCAGGTCAACAAGCAACAGTTAGAATCAGACATGGAACTACAGACTGGTTGCAAATTGGGAAAGGAGTACATCAAGACTGTATACTGTCACCCTGTTTATTTAACTTATATGCAGAGTACAACCTGCGAAATGCCATGCTGGATGAAGCACAAACTGGAATCAAGATTGCAGGGAGAAAAATCAATAACTTCAGATATGCAGATGACACCACCCTTATGGCAGAAAGTGAAAAAGAACTAAAGAACCTCTTGATGAAGGTGAAAGAGGAGAGAGAAAAAGCTGGCTTAAAACTCAACATTCAAAAAACAAAGATTATGGCATCTGATCCCATCACTTCATGGCAAATAGATGGGGAAACAACAGAAACAGTGTCAGAGTTTATTGTTTTGGGCTCCAAGATCACTGCAGATGGTGACTGCAGCCACGAAATTAAAAGACACTTGCTCCTTGGAAGAAAAGTAATGACCAACCTAGACAGCACATTAAAAAGCAGAGACATTACTTTGCCAACAAAAGTCCGTACAATCAAAACTATGATTTTTCCAGTAGTTAGGTATGGATGTGAGTGTTGGACCATAAAGAAGGCTGAGCATTGAAGAAATGATGCTTTTGAACTGTGGTGTTAGAGAAGACTCTTGAGAGTCCCTTGGACTGCAAGGAGATCAAATCAGTCAAGCCTAAAGGAAATCAGTCCTGAATATTCATTGGAAGCACTGATGCTGAAGCTGAATCTCCAATTCTTTGGCCACATGATGTGAAGAGCCAACTCATGAGAAAAGACTCTGATACTGGGAAAAATTGAAGGCAGGAGGAGAAGGGGATGACAGAGGATGAGATGGTTGGATAGCATCACCAACTCAATGAACATGATTTTAAGCAAGCTGCAGAAGATGGTGAAGGACAGGGAAACCTGGCGTGCTGCAGTCCATGGGGTCATAAAGAGTTGGACATGACTGAGCAACTGAACAACAACAAAGGGTTTATGTAATGCTTTTCTGAAACTTGGAGTTTATTCTTTTATTTTTTGACATAAGCAAATAATTTAGATTAATCGTTCCTTTTCTTTCATAAATGACCCCAATGTACCCACATATTTCTCCATTCTATTTTTTTCATTTAACACTATATTCTGTAGTTTATTCCACAGAAGAAGGTAGACACGTCCTTCACTCCTTTGTTGCAGCAACAAAACATTCCATTAAGTGTATTTCCAATCCATTTCCTTCTGATGAACACTTGCATCATTTCCAGTCTTTTGCTTTGATAATCATTCCTTTAATAATTGTACTGTAAAAAACAGCATTTTTTTGCTGTTTCTGTCTGAGTGTGCTTGTGTAAAATTGAAGTGCAGTTGATTTACAGTACTGTGCTAGTTTCAGGTGTATGGCAAAGTGATTCAGTTATGCTTACATAAATATGGATTTTTTTCAGATTCTTTCCCCTTATGGGTTATTATACAACATTGAATATAGTTCCCTGTGCTATAAATAGGCCCTTGCTGTCTATTTTATATATAGTGATGTGCACCTGTTAATCCCACACTCCTAGTTTATCCCCCTTTGGTTACCGTAAGTTGTCTCCTATGTCTGTGAGTCTATTTCTGTTTATATATAGTGATGTGCACCTGTTAATCCCACACTCCTAGTTTATCCCCCTTTGGTTACCGTAAGTTGTCTCCTATGTCTGTGAGTCTATTTCTGTTTTGTGTATAAGTTCATTTGAGTTATTTTTTAGACTCCACAAGTAAGTGACATCATATATTTGTTTTTCTTTGCCTGGCTTACTTCACTTAGTATGATAATCTCTAGATGGATGATAATCCATCCATGTTGTTGCAAATGGCATTATCCCACTCTTTTTTACAGCTGCGTAATATTCCATTGCACACATGTACCACATCTTCTTTATCCATTCATCTATTGATGGACATTTAAGTTGCTTTCATATCTTGGCACCTATAAATAGTGCTGGTATGAACATACGGGTGCATGTACCTTTTCAAATTATCATTCTCTCTGAATAGTTGACCAAGATGATTCTTAAATGACTATTCTTAAAAATTATTTTTAAAAAGTTATTTTTTTGTGACTTTGAGGAGAAACCACTACATCTTCTCCCAAGGAAGCTGCATGTAGACACACAAATATAAACATGCATGCACACAATTTTGAGCATAATTTCTCAAAGGTTGCAGACCTGTGCAGCTGGTGAGTGAGGTGCTCAGGGTAAAATCCTTATGTTAAGTAAACATACAAAATGTCTGCAGAAGCACTGGTTATATTCCTAAGAACCATCCCATTTGGTCACAGTTTTATATTTTATTGATGACTTGAAAGAAGGCTTTCTCTTGGGCAGTGTGATGTCACCATGATGCACACATCCTGTTGTGATGCTGACCACGGAATTCACTGTCACTCTGAAACCCAGGACAGACGGGGAAGCAGCACAATGAGTCACAAAAACTGATGCCATGGAGGAGAAAACGAGCCCCACATATCAGCTCAGCCAGGTGCGTGACCTGGGCACTGACTCAGGTGCCCCGAGCCTGTCCGTCCCCCTGTGAGCATCAGGGATGATGGAAACCACCAGGCTGAGTTGTTCCAGGGACCCAAGGTAATGACACAGTCCTTGTACCAAACGTAATCACAAAGTGAGAGCTGCTTCAATTTTACACTAGGGATCACTGAAGAACCAGAATCTGCTTTGGCATGCATCCAGGCTGTGGTCCTCATCCCCTTGCCATGGATTTTTCATGGCATGAGCACAGGGGAACCCAGTGTCTTTTTCCTGGAAGAATTTGTGGGTCTATAGTGGGGGCTACCATAGGTTTACCCTCTGGATGCCTGTGGGGATTCAATGTATATAATGCTCTAAGAATGGCGCTTGTCACTAAAAGATGCACTGAGCACTGATCAGGCATACCAGCATGCATGTCCACCCAGAGCCTTGGTGTTGTAGGCAGTGGAGGGGAATATGCTCCCGTTCAGTAGAGAGATGTACAGAAGCTGAAAAGCTGCTGTCAGTTATCTCGAACATACCCACTGCTCTGGGCATACCCCAAAGTACTGGGACACTGACTCTTGGTAATGCTCACTTCTCAGTACACCTCATGGACCCCTGTGGACCAGTGGCACACGAAGACACACAACTAACAGGCTGCTTGGAGAGAAGCCATACTGGTGTTTCACCAAGGCGAAAACGAGAGGGCTACAGATCTTTCAGGGGATCTTCCTGACCCAGAGATAGAACCTGGGTCTCCTGCATCATGGGCAGATTCTTTACCATCTAAGCCATCAGGGAAGCCCAAATTCCCTGGTATCCTGTGACAACTGGTATTTCTACATTACAGTACCTCAGCAAATGCATCTCCTCTTTTTGAGAAACTGTTGTTCAGTCGTCAAGTCATGTCTGACTCTTTGTAATCCCATGGACTGCAGCATTCCAGGCTTCCCTGTCTCTTACCATCTCCCTGAGTTTGCTCAAGTTCATGTCCACTGAATGCCATCCAACCATTTTATCCTCTGTCACTCTCTTCTCCTTCTGACTTTTGAGAAGTTAAAAGCATTCTTACTAGACTCTTTTGTTATGGATTAAGTTATTGCTGTCTATATCACTCAGTCAGTTAGTCAGTTCAGTCGCTCAGTCTTGTCTGACTCTTTGTGACCCCATGAACCACAGCACACCAGGCTTCCCTGTCCATCACCAACTCCCGAAGTCCACCCAAACCCATGTCCATTGAGTCAGTGATGCCATCCAACCATCTCATTCTCTGTTGTCCCCTTCTCCTCCTGCCCTCAATCTTTCCCAGCATCAGGGTCTTTTCAAATAAGTCAGCTCTTCGCATCAGGTGGCCAAAGTATTGCATTTCAGCTTCAACATCAGTCCTTACAGTGAACACCCAGGACTGATCTCCTTTAGGATGGACTGGTTGGATCTCCTTGCAGTCCAAGGGACTCTCAAGAGTCTTCTCCAACACCACAGTTCAAAAGCATCAATTCTTTGGCGCTCAGCTTTCTTTATAGTCCAACTCTCACATCCATACATGACCACTGGAAAAACCATAGCCTTGACTAGACGAACTTTTGTTGACAAAGTGATGTCTCTGCTTTTTAATATGCTATCTAGGTTGGTCATAACTTTCCTTCCAAGGAGGAAGTGTCTTTTAATTTCATGGCTGCAATCACCATCTGCAGTGATTTTGGAGCCCAGAAAAATAAAGTCAGCCACTGTTTCTGTTGTTTCCCCATCTATTTCCCATGAAGTGATGGGACCAGATGCCATGATCTTAGTTTTTTGAATGTTGAGCTTTAAGCCAACTTTTTCACTCTCCTCTTTCACTTTCATCAAGAGGCTCTTTAGTTCTTCTTCACTTTCTGCCATAAGGGTGGTGTCATCTGCATATCGGAGGTTATTGATATTTCTCCCGGCAATCTTGATTCCAGCTTGTGCTTCCTCCAGCCCAGTGTTTCTCATGATGTACTCTGCATATAAGTTAAATGAGCAGGGTGACAATATACATTCTTGACGTACTCCTTTTCCTATTTGGAACCAGTCTGTTGTTCCATGTCCAGTTCTAACTGTTGCTTCCTGACCTGCATACAGGTTTCTCAAGATGCAGGTCAGGCGGTCTGGTATTCCCATCTCTTTCAGAATCTTCCACAGTTTATTGTGATCCGCACAGTCAAAGGCTTTGTCATAGTCAATGAAGCAGAAATAGATGTTTTTCTGGTACTCTCTTGCTTTTTCGATGATCCATCGGATGTTGACATTTGATCTCTGGTTCCTCTGCCTTTTCTAAAGCCAGCTTGAACATGTTTTTTTTCTAAACATGTCCTTTTCTTTGCCTTTTCTAAAACCAGCACAGCAGCTGTGATGGCGCAGAAGCGCAGCCAAGAGGAGCCACCCCACATCTATATCACTAGACAGATTTAAACATCAATCTCACCCTGGGAAATTCTGAAAATAAAGCATATTAACACGTGTAGGATGAATGGTTGCTAGGTGCTACTCCTAAGAAAATTTACCTAATTTCTCTTCATTTTCTCAGTCAGCATTGCAATAATTTAACCCGAAAGCATGTTAGCATTGTTTCTTAATACTTGAAATCCTTTCTCTCTGTACTCACATTTAAATATGTTTATAGCATAACAAGGTTTACTTCAGACTTTAAATGTACTAGATTAATAATATTCAGGCATATGTTTCTCTTTTGTACTTGTTAGCATCACTAAAAAGTTCAGATACATAGAATGAAAATGGTTATGGTGACAATTTGGTTCTGACATATTTCTATCTTTATCAATAGCCTTTTATAGTCTGAAAAATACAATTGCAGCTTAAATAAAAAGAATTAAAATATTACTTTTGAGCATTAAGAGAATTTAATTTTCAGTGTTAATGACAGAATTGTCATTGTCTCCCAGTTAGTAATAAACTTGCTGTCTTATGAACTTCTTCTTTTCTCCAGGACAGCATCTTATTTTCCCAGTAGCAATAGTCAAAAGGGTCTGTTCCACAGTCTTCAATGGATGCTCTAACGCTTTATCAGAACTACTGAACACTGGTTCTTTGTATGATTATAAGGCAGTCGAGAGGTTAACATCCCCCTCATTAAACAGAATCAGCCATCGCTTGCTGCCTGACATCAGTGCCTAGTAATTGCAGGTATGTCATCCATGCGTCACTGGACATGTGAGAAGGGGAGTCAGTCCTCTTTGTAGACTTAATGTAAGTTAGGCAATCTGTGACATAGCGTAGATATGAGCATACAGATCAGGAAGACAGGCTCAGAAACACGGAAACAAAAGGAGGAGGGGGCGTGGCTGAAAGGCTGACCTCTGAATATGACATCTGTGCCTAAGATGAGCTTCTTACCATGTCAGGCCCACAAGTAGTGCCTTCTGCAGCTGGCATAAATTTAGTCTCACATTTCCTTCCTATCCGGTGGCACCACAGGGCTTTACAGATATCCTAAAATGGAAAGAAGGTCATTAGTATTACAAATGGTCCACACAGCTGTGATAAAATGTTGTCATTGTTTAGTTGCTAAGTCGTGTGTGAGTCTTTTGTGAGCCTGCCAGGCTCCTGAGTCCGTGGAATCTTCCAGGCAAGAATACTAGAGTGAGTTGCCATTTCCTCCTTTAGGGGATCTTCCTAACCTATGGATCAAATCTGCATCTCTTGCTTTGGCAGGTGGGTTCTTTACCACTGAGATACCTGGAAAGCCCAGTATCACTGAAAAATTTAAGGCAAAAACAACTGATATAAATTAAAAGCTAATGTCTACTCAGGAGTAGGTACACATGGTAGACTAATTACCCAGAAGTCTCATATTCTAGACACGGCTCAACTTCATTCTATCCCCGAAGCTCTATTTATTTATATTTATTCATCATACATTTAACGAAATTATACTTTCTAAATAAAATATGCTTAATCCAGACATTGAAGAAAATTACAAAGAATTAAAAATTAAGAAATTAAAAACCAATAATACATAACATTTTACAATTCACTCTTGCTCCTACCTTTCACTAACCTCTGCAACTCTGAATCCTCATTTCCATGTTAAATATGGCTATGAAACTTGCTGACGTGTCCATTCTTCTAGCCAGTCATCCATTCATTCATTTACCTACCCATCCACCATCCCCAAATCTTCAATGAAGGTCTAGAATGTGCCAGGTATGTAGCTAGGCATGAGGTTCCATGAGCAATATGACCAGACCTACTCTCTCAAGAATGGTCTTAGAGCGGGTAGATCAGGTGTAAATCACCATTGGTGCACATGGGAAGAGGTCCCCCTGCTACAAGGAAAAGAACATGGTTCAGGGAAGGCTTGACATCAGAAAAGAGCTTCGCCTGAAGGACTCAGGAAAGCAGTGGGGTAAGATGGACAGATGAGCCAACTCTTCAGATTAAGTCCGGCTCTTTCTGAAGAGAAGGAATGAAGGGTTCATGCAAAGAAGATGAGAAGGAACACTGGCATGTGCAGAGGAAGGAAGCCCCGCATGGCTGATTGGTCAGCAAAATAAAACAAGATCTGAGGTTTAATCACAATAAAAAGCCTCTCCAACTACGACATTATTATGTTCTGAGATCCAAAGGAACATCTTAGGGTAGGGTAGACCGTGGGGCTCATGAAATGGTGGGACCTTCAGGAAAGCTGGTGAGGGCTGCAGTGCACTTGAGGAAAACATTTTTTAAATGACCTGCACAACTGTTCTGCATACTTGAACCAGTGCCGCACTATTTCCCAAGACACTGAACATCTGCATCTACAGGGCGCTTCGTGTTATAAAGAAAATGCAATACAGCAAAAGTTCCACACAGTTCTGTCTGAAAGATGGCGTTTCACGGCGCCTGTGCTTCTGCTTCCTGTTTCAGGCGGTGTTTCAGGGCGTCTGCGCCTCTACTTCCTGTTTCAGACGGCGCTTCTCGGCATTTGTGCTTCTACTTCCTGTTTCAACAATGCTACGCTCACAGGAGGCTTTCTGCATTGTATGAGTGACCGCTTAAAAGATTTCCCTTTAAGCAATCCATATGGATTTTACCTTCACAAAACTTAATTCTCAAATCTCGATAAATTTATTCATTATATATTTAAAAGTTAAAATATTTGCTAAAGACACACACAGCCTCCTCCCACCCCCCCGCTTGTATCTCTCTCACTGAAAAGACAGCTTTTCAGAACATGGAATTTTAAGAAGCTTTTGATGTTTTAATTTGGATATCAATTCATTGCTTTATTTTGAGGTGTTCATAGTAACTTCCTACGGTTACAATCACCGTACCGTTAAACTGGATTTTCTCTGGAGCCTGACTGGAGAAGGCAATGGCACCCCACTCCAATACTCTTGCCTGGAGAATCCCAGGGACGGGGGAGCCTGGTGGGCTGCAGTCCATGGGGCCGCGAAGAGTCGGACACGACTGAGCGTCTTCACTTTCACTTTTCCCTTTCATGCACTGGAGAAGGAAATGGCGACCCACTCCAGTGTTCTTGCCTGGAGAATCCCAGGGACGGGGGAGCCTGGTGGGCTGCTGTCTATGGGGTCAGAGACAGTCAGACACGACTGAAGCGACTTAGCAGCAGCAGCAGCTGGGGAATCATGAAGTGCTACTGGGGAAAATGTATCACGCCTGGTGGTCAGTGCTGTGCCTGGCTCTCACGACATTAATCAGCACGCTATACCAGGGGTCTCTGTTATTGGCCAGCATGGTGTTTAGAGATCAAAGCCATAAGAAGACCTAAAGGCATCCATAAAATCAGGGGGCTGGGTGTCTGTAAGTCTCCAAAGAGACTACTAGGAAGCTCTGTTTGCACGGATGACGTTGTGACAGAAAACCAGAATACAAATAGAACTTCCTTAAAATCAGAACTTGTGGACCTAGGCTCAATGTCTGGGTGGAAATGACAAATCACACACAGATTTCAGACAGTGGTGCAGGGTAGGGGTATCTTCCCTGGAGTGACCTATCGATTCAGGAGGCTGGGCAAGCACAAGCAAAGGGAAGAACACACAGATGGATGAATGAATGATAAGGGAATGGTTAGTTCCTATGGCTGGGTTAGCAGGAGATGGACACACAGGCCCAGGGGAGGGTTTGCGCTTCTGAGAAGGTATCTGGTGTGAACTGGGCAGGACAGATTGGGCAGGCAGGACCCGGTATCCTCCTTGTATGTCCTTGTATGTAGCTGCCGATCAACTTGTCCCGGGGGCCGCATGAAGTGTCGGAGGTCCTGTGTCCGCTTCAGGGCCTGGCAACCGACAGGCACCAAACTCGTGCCAGTGTCCTTTCTCAATGCCAGTCCTGAGGAGATGTGAGCTCAGTCCCAGTTCCCAGCCCGGTTCATGGCTGCGGCCAGAGGGAGCCAGTGCTGCTAATTCCTGCGGCAGTTTTGGAGATGATGGAAGAGGGTAAAATAAATGGGGCTTTAAAATGTTAAATTATTTTTATGTTTTTGTCATCGGTACCTGGAACAGTGCTTAGCACCTGGCTGGGTTTCAATAAATGCTTTGTGAGTGAGTCAAACATCTGTTAGTTTGTTTCTGTGGAAACCTTGGACAGAGTGAGCAGAAACTTCTTTAGTGCAAAATGATCATAATAGTGATCAGTGGATTGTGATCATGAAAACATCTAAGGTGATTTAGGAGGGTAACCTTATGATATGAAAATACTACACTGAGACGACTGCTAAAAGTGTTTTCATAATCTTCTTACATGATAGTTTCGGGTAACATTCTGCAGAATAAAGACATATGGATGGAAGACACTAGTGAAAGTGACAGTTTTTAAGTTTTTGAAGTGAGAAGCTCTCATGTAGAGGATGCTGGTGGCAGTCAGCTCACCACTAAATCATATGATGTGTCTCTACTTCAGCCTGTGCCCAGTTTATGCCATCTGTGTATTTCAGCCCCACCCTTCAAACTGCTCCATCCCCAATTCTAGGCCCCCAGGTAGAAATAAATCAAGAGTTACAAGAGCCTTGAAATATATAATTCATGTCACTGTGTTCTAACATGTCAAAAAGTATTCAACCCTTTGGTGTCTTTATAGATGTAAATGCTGGCCACTTAATAACAATGTGACATTCTATCCTGTAAAACAAATGGAAACCCTAGTATCTCAAAAGAAGTTTATTTTGTTATCTAAACAACTCAAATCCAATTATTCCCTCTTGGTTTTGTCATATTTTGACTTTACTGCTAACTTCTGGATTAAGTACAAGGGTGGTATTAAACTAGCATTATGATCATTACATTCTTAATAAAATTTTAGGGCCCTCTTGGAACAAAGATACTATTAAATCATGGTTCCAGGGGTAGGAATTTGGAATGCAATAAATGCTGGATGGGGTGGGGCGGGCACGGGGAGGGGGGGCGTCCCAATTTACCAACAGTACCCAGGTCACTAAGGTGATCGAATTTCCAGTTCTCACATGCTGCACCTCAGATTGTAGGTTCAGGACACCAAGCAATGTTGATGAAGCAGAATAGGAACTGAACAAAGACACAGTGTCCAAAATAACTAAAAATGGTATAGATGGTCCTGTTGGCAAAGCAGAGATGGAAAGAACAAACGAATGAACACCGAGGCGGGGCTGGGTGACCCAGGAGATGGGGCCTGGCACACACACGTCACTGACACTGAGCGGGTATGCTTTCAGTGTCATAAAACAGGTGACTAATGAGAGCCTACTGGATAGCACAGAGAACTCTACTCAGTGCTCTGTGTTGACTTAAATGGGAGGGAAATAAAAAAAAGAGGATATATGTTAACATATGGCTGATTCACTTTGCTGTACAGTAGAAAGTAACACGACACTGTGAAGCAACTGTTGTTGTTGTTCAGTTGCCCAGTCATGTCCGACTCTTTGTGACCCCATGGACTGCAGCACGCCAGGCCTCTCTGTCCCTCAACATCTCCTGAGGTTTGCCCAGGTTCATGTCCATAGCATCAGTGATGCCATCCAGCCATCTCATCCTCTGAAGCCATCTTCTCCTTCTGCCCTCAATCTTTCCCAGCATCAGGGACTTTTCCAATGAGTCAGCTATATCCCAATTAAAAAAAAAGTTGAACAGGAAAAAAAAGAAGAAGAATGTTTAGGCCCATGTAAAGAGTTCACTCTTGCTTTTATCTTTGCTGTTAAGGAACATTCTCTTTAATGAAGGCTCTCACTTGCTATTCCATCCCATAATTTAGGAGTTGTCTTCACAGTGACCTATTTCGGTAATACTGACGTGTGTGTATGCATGTGCTCAGTAGCTCCGTTGTCTGACTCTCTGTGAACTGGAGCCCACCAGATTCCTCTGTCCATGGGATTTTCCAGGCAAGGATACTGGAGTGGGTTGTCATTTCCTTCTCCAGGGGATCCTCCCAACCCAGGGATCAGATTCGTGTCTTTTGTGCCTCCTGCATTGGCAGGTGGATTCTTTACCACTTGATTAAGTTTAGTATCACAACCTAACATTCCAAATAAAATAAACATTTTCAGATGATTGGATTTGTTTTAGCATGTCCACATCATGAATAGAGTGCTATCAGATTCGTTTTCTCAAACTGTTAGTATTAGACTTCCTCAAAAATATATACTGAAAATTCATATACAAATAATGTTATAATAGGATGCATAATTTATTGCAATTATTTTCTTTCAAGCACTGGTGTGTTTGTATCACCAGTTCTGATTATCAATATACAAGTCATCAGTGGATAGAGAAAGCCATCACCATGTGTGTGTGTGTATTTATACACAAGTATGTACACACCCATATATACATACCAAACACACATCCATTTATCCAAGAGAAGAATGCATAAGTATTCACATCATCTCTTAAGTTTCCAAACTAAATAGCACTTGGTACTTAAAAGAGGTTTAACCCTGTCTAAAATATCATCCATCAATCTGTCACCCTTCCCAGCAAATTTGTACTGAGTGGGTCTTAAGTGCCAAGGGTTGGTTTAGGCACTGGGTAGTTCCTGTTATTTTTTATTTTATATTCTCTCATCAGAAAAGTTCCAGATCTTTACATTTCAGCTTAATCAAATAGACTCATTCTTACACGATTTTAGCAGGAGGTCATTTGAAAAATTAAATTTTATAATTGAGAATTTCCTGAGATGCTTCAATTCATATGGAATATAAAGAATCTAATTGTTACTCTGTATCTAAAGTTGAGATCCTTTATATTAGAAGGTTTGGCCACATGAGTAGAATTTAACTTCTAGAAAGAAAACTGTGTCAATTTTATTTGTATTAAAAAACAATTTCACATCATAGGGAATGATGTCACAATACTGACTTTGATGGATTTTTTTTCAAAAGGTATTTTCTCTATTGTTTATGGTGAAGTAATTGGTACTTGGCTTACTTTTCTACATTTAAAAACTATAAAACCAGCTAATTGTTTCATACTCTTGCAACAAGCAACGCAGTACATAGTTCTCAAGAGAAGAGAAATTTATCAGGTGAGTGCCACCTCTGCCTAGCTCCCTGCCTGGGTACATTTTGCTGACCATGGTACAGAAATGTGGATCCTATGCAGACCACAGAGGTCTTGCTGAATTGAGAGTGCAGAGATCCAAGTTGGGGCTGCAGAAGTAGCTAGAATCTGTGGGACGACGACCAGAAAGGAAAAAGCTAAATTGAGTAGGGAGCCCTGAGGATTCCCTGCAGGTCCTTATCTGAGGGGTGAATGGCTGACTCCAAGTGGCCTGGCAGAGCACAGCATCTTTGAGCTGAAAGCTGATAAGGGTTGGAAGATTGCACATACACAGTGCTGGGAAAAAGCAGTGTTCTGGCCCACACAAAGCGTGGAGAACTACAGTGAGCATCTGGGCTTCCAGTGGAAAGCCCAAAGTCCACATTTCATGAGTAAGAACCACAAGCTGTCTAATCGGTAGAGTACAGGCTGTGCCTTAGAGCTAAGGAAAACCTAGAATAGATGAGCCCTAAGGAAGAATAATGGTGGCTCAGACGGTAAAGAATCTGCCTGCAGGTTCACTCTGCAGACTCAGGTTCAATTCCTGGGTCTGGAAGATCCCCTGGAGAAGGAAAATTGCTACCTATTCCAGTATTCTTGCCTGGAGAATCCCATGGACAGAGGAGCCTGGCGGGCTACGGTCTATGGGGTCACAAAGAGTCAGGTATGTAATATGTTATAATATATTAAAAAAATGGACATGAGTGAACAAATGGGATATTCTCTAGAGAAATACAGAATACAAAAAAGAACCAAATGGTGATTCTAGTATGAAACTTAAAATAACCCAGATGCATAGCTTGATGAATTGTCCAAATAAATGATTAGAAATGTTAGAAGAAAGATACAAATGATGACAAACTTTTATTAGAAACAGCGGAGTCAGATGAAAATGGAACTATCTTTAAAGGGTCTAAAGGGAAAAAAAGAACAGAGAATAAACTGTTTAGAATTCTGTGTTCAGAAAACACTGTTCTTCAAAACTGAGGGTAAATTAACGACAATTTTCAGATAAAGAAAACCTGAGATACTGTATGGCCACGGATTTGTGCTACAGAAACGCTGAAGGAAGTTCTGCAGGCCGTAAGGAAATGACACAATTTGAAACTGATCTATAAGAAAACATGAATAATAAATGGCAAATGTGTGGGTTAACATAAAAGATGACTCTATTTTATTTAAAAATAATCCGTTATTTTAAAACAAAAATTGTCACAGTGTGCCATGTGGCTCATAGCTTGCAAAAGAAATAAAAGACATCATGACAATAGCACAGAGTGTGAAAGAAGGAGACATGGACTCATTTGTTGCAAGGATCCTGCATTTTGCATTAAGTGACATGATGCTAATTCTACACAGGTTGCAAATTAAGGATGCAGCTTTACAGCAAACACTAAAAGTACAAGAAAAAGATAGCTAAAAAGCAAATTGATTCAAAAAATAGAATTTTTGAAAAGACATTTAATCCAAACGAAAACAGAAACAAAAAAGGAATGAGAATAGGAAACAAACAGCAAAACGGGTGATTTAAATCCACTGTGTCAGAAATTGCTGTGCTTAGTCGCTCGGTCGTGTCCGACTCTTTGTGACCCCATGACCCTCAGTCATGTCTGACTCTTTGTGACCCCAAAAGAAAACAGAAACAAAAAAGGAATGAGATCAGGAAACAACTAGCAACATGGGAGACTTAAATCCACTGTGTCTGTAATTGTGCTCAGTCGCTCGGTCATGTTCGACTCTTGGTGACCCCGTGGATTATAACCTTCCAGGCTCCTCTGTTCGTGGCGATTCTTCAGGCAAGAACACAGGAGTGGGTTGCCATGCCCTCTTCCAGGGGATATTCCCAACCCAGGGATCAAACTCAGGTCTCCTGCATTGCAGATGGATTCTTTACCATCTGAGCCACCAGGGAAGTCCCATGTCAATAATTACATTAAACATAAATGGATTAAACTTTCTAGTGAAAGGCCAGAAACTGTTCAACTGGATACAAAAGCAATATCAAACTAAAGGATGCCACAACAGACACATGTTACGTAAAAACACAAAGAAACGGGCAGTAAAAGAACGGGGAAAATATCATGCAAAGAGTCCTCTTAAATAAGCTGATATGGCTGTATTAGCATAAGATAAAGTAGAATTCAAGAAAAGTGACATTATCAAAAGTAAAATAAAGTTATTGTATATTAATGAAAGGATCAGGAAGACATAAATCCAAAACTTGTATACACCTAAAAGTCTAGCTTCAAAATACACACAGCAAAAACTAATAGAACCAATGGGAAAAACAGAAAAATACATAATCTTTGTTAAAGATTTTAACATTCATCTCTGAAATCATTACATACCAAGTACAAATATTGCAGAGGCTACAGAAGCTGTAAATAATATTATCAAACAAACTAGCAGAATCTCTTACCAAGCAAGGACCGGGAAGGTCCTTTTAACCTTGATAAAAGGTTACTAGGTAAAAATTTAATTGTACACCTAAAACAAATGCATTTCCCTGCGTGTAAATATTTCCTCTGTAGTAGAAAGATGTCTGGAGAAGGAAATGGCGGTACGCTCCAGTCCTCTTGCCTGGGAAATCCTGTGGACAGAGGAGCCCGGCGGGCTATATAGTCCATGGCGTCACCAAAGGGTCGGACACGACTTAGTGATTGAACCATAACAGCAACATAAAGACGCGCTGCATTTGAGTTGTTCAGTGTCTTTCCCAGACAGCACTCGCTCAGCACGGGTGACAGCCCACGTTCCCAGCAGAACAATCTGGAAACCAGGAGTGTGCTGTCGAACACTCCACCTTTGACAGGAAATGTTACATGTGGCCTCCTTTTCCTTAGCAAACAGAAGAGTCACACAAAAAAGTCTCAGGGGTCTTACATATTCCTCCAATGGAAAAAGCAACACTGGGAATACTGTGCTGATGCTCGCTGGTTTACTATTCTGGTTGCAAGCTGAGATTACCCAGCTGAGGAGATAAACATCCAGTTCTGGCAGACAGCTGTAACTGACTCTGCAGGGAGACCTACTTGAGTTTAGCAGAAAGAAGATGATCATGTTGGATTTAAATTGGGCATATTCCCAGTGTGTTCTGAAATGTTGGAGATTTCTGGAGGACTATATATTTTTGTCCACTTTCCTTTTGATTTTATTATAAACTAGGATAAAAGAAAATTCTTATGACCCCATGGACTGTAGCCTGTCAGGCTCCTCTGTCCACGGGATTTCCCAGGCAAGAATACTGGAGTGGGTTGCTATTTCCTTCTCTTGGGGATCTACCCAACCCAGGGGTCAACCCCAGGTCTCCTGCATTGGCAGGTGGATGCTTTATGGACTGAGCTACCAGGGAAGCCCCCAAAATAGCTACTTTCATTCAATTTATGGGTGGCTTTGCTAGCAGTTTAGTGGAGCGAGTTATGAAATCTCCATTTTCCCTTGTCTAGCAAGAGCACATATCTCTGTGTTATATGGGGAATTTATGTGAGAAAACCACTCTGCTGGTGTCCCTGGGGTCAGTGGACTACTATGAAAGGCTTCTCTAGAAATACTTCATTTGAGGAATTTAATAATCATAACTCCCAGATAGGCTACTGCCTTATGGTAAATTCTGTCTCTGTCCGAGGAAGGTGGGGGGTGGTGGGGACAGTGATCACTGTTCCTTAAATACTATTTGAAAAGAATGCGGTGCATTAATTTGCCAACTTCCACCAACCAAGAGTTCTCACTGAACTCCCACATGATAAATCAGAAGGAACTAACCCAAGAGGCCAAATCAGTACTCGAGAGAAAACTGATACCTACCACAGCATCCACGGTCATCTTCTTTGCCAGTAAAACATGTGTTTCCTGTTATACACGGCCAGCCCTAACACACAGGATTTGACATTTGGTAGGTACCCAATAAATGCAGCATACATCAATGTCAGCTTCACTGAATAAAATGGTTTTATGAAGCCTTTCGCAATGAACACTTGCCAACAATCGCTTGCCTTTTTGAAATCCAGCATGCAGAGCTTGGCTTTCTCTCCAAACTGCCACTTGCATTGCGTGTTCGCGTCGTATAACTCTCCAGGCAGCTTCTCCGGGTACTGGTACTCCTTCACGGGCTTTGGCCGGTCAGCAAGGCAGGCAGCCTGGGCAGTGCTAGAACACAGAGGAGCTGCTGGTGATGCCCGGAGTTACCAAAGGTGTACACCCAATCACGCCTTTTGTTGCCCCTCATGAAAATCTACAACATGCCTTGTGCAAAGAAGAGGGGGCTTTTCTTCCTGAGGTTGAAATAAAACACTTATCCTAATCGTATTTCAATATAGGGGCCACACTTTCTAAAACTGTTCATAATCTAGGTCGCCTTTTCCGGGGAGGCCATTTGCTCTTCATGCTAAGGCACGGGGAAAGTGAGAAGAAATGGTACAACCAGATGTTCGATGCGAGAAGCTCCTCTAACAGACACTGTCTAAAGTACACTCCTTGCCAGGAACAATCCAAAGATGAAATGAGCATTGTTAACAGTGGAAACACGATCAACCAGCTTCAAAGGCTGTGATTTTTTTCTTCCTTCCTTTCCTGCACAATAGCTTCCAGCTTCCACAGGGAACATGCTCCGTGATTTCCGTCAGAAATGCTCTGTATGAAGGCTGATTTCTGACTGGATTCCCAGGCCTAGAAGAAGTTCATTCTCTCCTTCAGTTCACTAGCAGGTGGTTAACTACCAGCTAATGATTTCTTCCTCCACGAACAGGGCACCCTCTTCCCTACAGAGACATGCTTCAGTATATTTGCATTCGGAAGGAGGAGGAGAAACAAGTGTTTGCAAATAGCAACTAAACTCTGCTTACAAATTTCAATAAGCAAAAGTTAATAGCAAACAAACAAAAATAAAACACCTCTGTAATCGCAACAAATTCCACAGCAGTAGGTCCCCTGAGGCATCTCCCAACTTTTCCTTGTGGGGTTGCCCACCCTGAGGGGAATCTTTACCTCACCCTACTCGCCCCAAAGGAACAATCTGTTCTCTGTTTCTGTTTGATTTTCTTTTCGACATCCCACACATTCGTGAACTCATACAATGTCTGTCTTTCTCTGACTCATTTCTCGTGCGATAATGCCCTCCAAACTCATCTACGTTGTCACAAATGAGAGAACTTCCTTCTTGCTCATGGCTGAATGATATTCCACCGTATGCGTGTGTATATACAGACATAGTGCACATACGAGCTTCCCAGGTGGCACCAGTGGTAAAGAATCTGCCTGCCAATGCGGGAGACACAGGTTTGATTCCTGGGTCAGGAGATCCCCTGGGGAAGGAAATGGCAACCCACTCCAGGATTCTTGCCTGTAGATTCTTGCCTGTAAGGCCTTCCAGGCTTACGTGGGAAAGTCCAGGCTGGCACGTGAGCTGGTTCCCCGGCTGATCTACAGGAAAGTGTTCGTCCTTCTGTCTCACAAAGACTACACTTAGCCGTGACTCGAGGGCTTGTTTCTCTTAAGATCAATAGTGAACAGCAGGGCAAGACGTAAACTGAAATGTCTTATCTCTCTTATGCCCTAAAACAGACTCTTTCAGGCCAAATCAAATTTTCTCATCCACAGGGTGGTCTGGGGCACGCCAGGGCATCTGTGCCCCTTTAAACGTCTGCTTTCCGGGCTTCTGTGGCCCTTTAAATGCCTGCTTTCCCACAGTGACCTTTCTCATGTATGAATGTAGATTATGTGATGAGAGGGCTCTCCTCGTGGCTCAGACAGTAAAGAATCTGCCTGCAATGCGGGAGACCTGAGTTTGATCCCTGGGTCAGGAAGGTCCCCTGGAGAAGGGAATGGCACCCCACTCCAGTATTCTTGCCTGGAGAACCCCATGGACAGAGGAGCCTGGAGAGCTACAATCCATGGGATCGCAAAGAGTTGGACACGACTGAACAAATGTTTCAGTTCAGTTCAGTTCTGTGATGAGAGGGGAGGAGTGTTCTCTGATCAGCAGTTCATGATTCAAACTTTAAAGCAGCAAATTGAAGATGCGCCCATGCTGCCATTAAGTTTAAAATAATGAGCTAAAATTTCCCTAAGTCCTAGGCCTCCCAGATACAGACATGAGTAAATGTGATGAGGTCTGTCTGTCTGCAGGAAGTGACATACGTCTTTACTGATGAGGCTGAGGAATTTACTATAAACACATATCTACTAAGTATAGAGAAAAGTTGTGCTGACAAATTCAGGCCAATTGAGTTCCCTTATTATATATAATTTTTCTGTATAGCCAAATGCTAAACTGCTAATAAAGGAAAGCAGATTCATCTTTGAAAAGTTGGTCACTTATCCTTACTCATTGTTGGGATCACATCCAAATTGCTGACTAACTGGAGAATTAACAGTGTTTTGATTACTTGAAAGTTATGAAGTCAGCAAACATGTAAAAGAAGACGGATTCAGGTTCATTAAGTCAACGAAAAACCAGGGTTGAAACACTGTGGACACATCCAGTTCACAACCAGACATCTCAAGTACTAAGAATCTTAAGAGTGAATTTGATAATGAGAGGCTTTCTTGGAAAACTTGATCTTTTAAGAAAACACATTTCTGAGCATGAAAAAAATCTTGCATTTTTATTATTACATGGTCCAAAGAAATTAGCAAAGTCCCTGAAAACAATTGTTTATTACTGCACGGCTAGAGGAGTTTTATTAATCAGCACAAAAATAAATAAGCATATTTCAGCATGCATTTAGCCATTCCAGGATCACTGAACAAAATGGCTTTGGACTCCAGACTCTTACCAGTCATTCTTAGGGTCACATTTTGATTTGACGATTACACTCATGATTAATGTCACGGAAAGAATTATTCTCTCAGCCTAGAACTACTCTCTTTCCATGAGTTCGTCTATATTTCTTGGCAGTTTAAAACCCAAACTCTTTCATGAAGCTGATTTTCACTGCAAGCCCACACTTTGCATCCTTGATGCCTGGGCTTTTCAGGTTTTCAGAGCGTATTTCAAAAAATTTATTACGTTCATATATCTTCATCAAGACCATTAAGATGAAAAAGAAGTACATTTTTTAAGAAAATAATATAAAATTTATATAAAGGATCTGAGATATAAGAAATTTAAAATTTTCCTTGTCAATACACTTCTTTGTTAGAGAAAGCAGAATCCTTCACACACACACACATCTAAAAATTTGAGCAGCTGCATGAAGCAGCCAAAAACAATGCTAACAATCGCCAACTTGACTCCAAGAGAACACTGTGCAGGGAACAGCCAATGTTGAAAGGACCCACTGTGTCATGCCAGTTGAAGAAGAGTGTGAATGTTGCCTTTTTGGTAACAGAAATTTTAAAGAGATCAAGTGTATATCCGAGAATATAGGTTTATATTACAGGATACAGATTCGTTATTGCTGTTTTTAGCCATTTACTCCTGTACAACTCTTTTAGAACCCCATGGACTAAAGCCCACCAGACTCCTCTGTCCACGGGGATTCTCCAGGCAAGAATACTGGAGTGGGCTGCCATGCCTGCTTCCAGGGGATCTTCCCCACCCAGGGATCGAACCCACGTCTCCTGCATTGGCAGGCAGGTTCTTTATCACTGAGCCACCAGGGGAGCCCAGGATACAGATATCATCCACAAAATTCTCACTCTTCCAGGGTGGCACAGGATATGGAAAGCAGCCACCGTTCCTTCAGGTGGTAAAATGTACTATCTTGGACGAGGTCTCAGAGTAAGGCTGTGAGGAAGGACCACAGCTGCAGGATGCGACTCAGAAGGTGTGCTACGAAGCGATGGAAAAGGCAGATGGAAAGGGAAACTGGCCACTGGCTTGCTGTCGCAGGTGGGCATGGGAGGTTGTCCATCAGATGATAGATAACACACTGGGAGCACAACCAAAAGAAAAACACCAGTGACCCTGCCCAAATGGTGGTCGGGAAACAAGATGAATTAATTTGTGCAACAGAAAAAAAGAAAATTGAACCAGAATCTCCTGCATTGTGGGCAGATTCTTCACCAGCTGAGTTACCCGGGAGGCCCTTATAAATTATATAGCTATATAAATCTACAATTATGTTTATATATACACATACACAGTTTTATATTTTTAAAGAATTCTGTGCTAGTAAAACTTTGCTTACCTTGAAATACTTGTGTTGGTTTCTAGAAACACCTTAGCCCAATTTTAAGCTTCAACATCACAGCCAAAGGTTGTCCTTTACAATCTATATGAGCTCAATTGCTTCAGTCATGTCCCACTCTTTGTGACCCCATGGACTGTAGCTCACCAGGCTCCTCTGTCCATGAGATTCTCCAGGCAAGGATACTGGAGTGGTCTGCCATGCCCTCATCCGGGGGATCTTCCCCACCCAGGGATCGAACCTGCATCTCTTATGTCTCCCCCACTGGCAGGCGGGTTCTTTACCACTAGTGCCACCTGGAAAGTCCTAGGATCTATATAGTTGTATGTTTCCCCCTGGTCTTCTTTCATTTGTGTCTCTCTCTGACTTTCAAGTCTACTAATTTTTTTTTTGTGATAATCTGCTACACATTCTTAAAGTAAGGTGGTTTCATGTGTTAAGTTTTTTCCCAAGAATATATAATTGAAATAAGAGTGATAATTCTCACGCTGTCTTTGATGAAGCTCAGACATGTGAATGTGTTTAAAGGGAACTAAGTAGCCCATTTCCCTCCATTTCCTGCCAGCATGCAAGTATTTTGAAAATAAGGAAGCATGCTCTTTGCATCTCCTTTACAACGGGGGTCCCCAAGCCCCGGGCTGCAGACTGCTCGTTTTCCGAGGCCCCTTAGGAGCCTGGCCGCACAGCAGAAGGGGAGCAGCGGGTACACCTGAGTCTGGGGACCGCTCCGACAGGAGTCGGCGACCCAGCCATGAACATCAAAGGCACCGGGAGACACACAACCAGCTGCAGGGCTCGCACCTTAAAAACCTATGCAGGTACTGGCGGCTGCAGGGAGACCAGGAGAAGACCCCGTTGCGTCCTGCCAACGTGGGGGACATTATGTTGCCTTCCGACTTCTTGCACACGTTCCCCTCTCCATCGTGGACCATGCCGAAGCTGCGGGAGAGAAATGGGTCTTTCAGAGCAGAGAACAGTGTCAGCGATCGCACACGCTCAAACCAACACACGTCGACCCTGTGGAGACCCCTCCTCCTGTGTGCTAGGTGGGCTGGCAAGGATCCTCACAACCAAACCAGGGAGAATACCCACGTGGTCAGGGACCCTTCTGGGAGAAACTACCATTTGTGCAGCTACTGGAAGTGCCCACCATCAAAACAGAGCCCACGGCCAGGTGTCTGTGAAGGGCAGACATTTCCAGTGGGGTGTGCGTGCATTGTGCTCAGTCGCTCAGTCGTGTCTGACTCTTTCAGACCCCACGGACGGTAATCTGCCAGGCTCCTCTGTCCATGGGATTTCCCATGGCAAGAGTACTGGAGTGGGTTGCCATCCCCTTCTCCGGGGGATCTTTCCAACCCAGGGATTGAACCCAGGTTTCCTGCATTGCAGGCAGGTCTTTTGCAGATGTTCAAAACCCAAAATGCCAACAGTGCATCCTTACTGTCACTTGAGAAAACTGCAGCCTTGAGCCTGTAAGTATCCCACTGATAGCTGCTACCTATGCCCATTAAATCAGCTTCTTCTTAACTTCCTAAATCCAGTCCTGTAGGATTGCCTCAGGTTGCCATCTTCATCCACCTCAGAAGAGCACAAATTGCTACGTTGGGAAGGAAGCCTGGGGGACTTGGGAGCTCCATGACCTTGAAGACTTTCCATCAGGGCAGATACATTCTTGGAGAGTCAAGCCATTTTTGGCCTTTAGTGTCTGCTACCCACCCAATCAGGCTTCCCTGGTAGCTCAGCTGGTAAGGAATCTGCTTGTGGTGCAGGAGACCCCAGTTTGATTCCTGGGTCAGAAAGATGCCCTGGAGGAGGGCATGGCCACCCACTCTAGTATTCTTGCCTGGAGAATCCCCACGGACAGAGGAGCCTGGCAGGCTACAGTCCATGGTGTTGCAAAGAGCTGGACTCAACTGAGCGACTTAGCACAGCACCCACCCAATCACTGTATGGAGTCCCAGAGAGCAGTTCTGAATGAGTGGAATACAGAAGGAAGGGGAAGGGAAGAGAGGGAGGAAGCATGGGAGGATGTGTGGTTCCTGGATCCACGTGGGCTTTCTTCTGCCGAGAACCCCATGGTGAATGGAGGGAGGAGCTAGGAGACACCAACACGTGGGAGGTGGGCTCCAAGGGGGCTGGGGAATCCGCACGTGTGGCCGAGGCTGAAGACTCAGCTGTTTTCCTTAGAGCTGTTTACTAATACCAGGAAAAAGAGCAACTCCCATTTGTAAGCACTCTCTTTCAGGTAGAATATTAAGCACATTAAATATTATTTTCTCACTATAGGTCTATAAGGTAGACATAATATTTGCAGTGACAGCAAGATGGAAGGCTGGAGACAGGATAGTCTGGGGACTCAGAGCTGGGACTGGAACCCAATACTCTTGATGTCAGAGCTCGGGCAGGACCTATGCAATAGTGTAACCTGAGCGTGGTTGAAAGGTGGGTCCAAGGAAACCTGCTGCACCAACACTGTCCAACTTCTGCCAAGTCCCCACTCAGCACCAAGGGGGAGGTACATGCAGTCATTCCGCCCTCCACCTGGAATTCTATTAAAAGCACTTGGTTAAGGTGAGGGTAACCATACGGCAGAGCGGATGTGCCCCAGAAATGGAGGATTCAGGCATCATTCACGTGGAGGTTGCCTTGGGGAGAAAGTGATGACGATGAAATAGCAAAGCACCTTCCCCTGGATGGCCCCTGACTCAGATATGAAGAAGACACATTAGGGTCCAGCAAGTGCCCTAGATGAATCTGCTACCAATTCTGCCTTCATTTCTAAGGAACTCAAAGCCACAATATCCCACATCTGGGGACACCTTGGTATTAAACATCTTCATCAAAGGCATTTTCAATGATTCTCAGACTTGTCCGAGCACCAAAATATCTGAGAAATGTACCACACACTGGCTCCCCAAAGCCCACCTGCTAGAGTTTTGATTTAGTAATGTTGGGGGTCGTTGCTGAGATGCTCAGTCATGTATGACTCTGTGACCCCATGGACTGCAGTAAGCCAGGCTTCCCTGTCCATCACCATCTCCCGGAGTTTGCTCAAACTCTTGTCCATTGAGTCGATAATGCCATTCAACCATCTCATCCTCTGTTGCCCTCTTTTCCTCCTGCCCTCAATCTTTCCCAGCATCAGGGTCTTTTCCAATGAGTTGCCTCTTTGCATCAGGTGGCCAAAGTATTGGAGCTTCAGCTTCAGCATCAGTCCTTCCAATGAAATATTCAGGGTTGACTTCCTTGAGGACTGACTGGTTTGATCTCTTTGCTCTCCATGTGACTCTCAAGAGCCTTCTCCAGCACAATTTGAAAGCATCAATTCTTCAGCGCTCAGCCTTCTTTATGGTCCAACTCTCACATCCATCCATAACAACTGGAAAAACCATAGCTTTGACTATATGGACCTTTGTCAGCAAAGTGATGTCTCTGCTTTTTTAATACGCCATCTAGGTTTGTCATAGTTTTATTCTTTACCATCTGAGCCACCTGGGAGGCCCAAGTTGGAGGTTAGGTTCTGGTGTTTGGGTGAATCCTAACAAAGTGATTCTGATATCCACCCAAACTTCAGCACTACTATGCTTCAAGTTGTTCTTCAAAGAAGTACAAACCCAAAATCGCCCTGGGGGGGGAGGCGCGGGGGGGCCAGCCTAGTAGCATGAAAAGTAGCACACAATAATCACAGTTGATATTAACATTAGTAAAGTCATGGAACAATGAACAGGGCACATTTTGAAGATGAGGTTGATATTTGGCAGCTAAGAAATAAAATTACTATTCAAGTTGTACATGCCAGACATTTTTTTTTTAGCTTCCATGACTCACAGTACTTTATTCCAAGTGGTTACTACTCTATATGTTAAAACAATACATATTTCCTCTTTCTTATGTAGTAGCTTTTAAGTTTCCAGAGAACAGAAGGTCTTCCTAACTGTGCTCAGAGACCCAGTGCTAGTGGACTTTCTAGCTTATAACAGGTGCTCCAATGATGTTTGTTGAATGAATAAGAAACAACCTTCCAGCTATAACACCAACTCAAATACCCAAATGTAAATGTCATTTCAGATTAAACTGGACTTGAGAATTATATTCAGTGTCACATGCTTTTTGATGTGTTTTACAGAATTTTCTTGAGTTATTCCATTACATCAGCTAGTATTTCTTTATTACTAAAGATATACCCAGGCTTCCCAGGTGGCGCTAGTGGTAAAGAACCTGCCAAAGCAGACTTAAGAGACATGAGTTTGATCCCTGGGTCAGGAAGGTCCCCTGGAGCAGGTCATGGCAACCCACTCCCGTATTATTGCCAGGAGAACCCCACGGACGAAAGCCTGGTGTGCTATGGACCACTGGGTGGCAGAGAGTTGGACACGACTGAAGTGACTTTGGCATGCAGGCACGCAATGATATACCTGGGATGAACAACCAAGTATTTTTCGAGGCTGCATCAATATTTCAGGCTGATCAGACAGCAGTGGTTAAGACAAAGGGAAGTCTTCAGAAGTAATGATGGGTCAAAGACATCTGGAAGGTAAACCACACCCTGGCTGTGATGATGGCACCACAGGTAGGACTTGTCCAGACTCTGATGCAGGCTTTTCAAGAAGCAAACCCATCCTCCCTGAGAGACAAGGAACTGACATGGAGACAGCAGTCAGGTGGGACTCTTGAAGCCAGGGCAGGTCAGATAACCTGGGGGAACATGAGTTGTGGTGGTGGGGGGAACCTCTAGTCAGGGTCTCGGCCCTGTCAAGTGGTTTGATGTGGAGCTAATTTTTCAAGTCCCCGAGTCTCAGTTTTCTCACCTATAAAATGGGATAATAAAACTTTCCTCTTAAACTGTTCAGCATATCTGGCACCATGCATGTCAAAAAAGGAAAATTCAAAATATCTCTTTCCCTGATTCACTTGTGGTCTTGATCAAATCTCAAGACACCCAGATACCAGATATCACTTGCACACATAACTTTGGTGTGTGTGTGTGTGTGTGTGGTAATGAGGAGGCAGTTCAGCCAAAGGTCAATGGGTTTCAAGTATTTTTGGTCACAGAAACAAAAATCTTAAGAGGAATGACAATGAATAAATCTGGTAAGAAATGATGCTCCAACCTGCTGGGGCTCCTGGGGGACAGTCTGACAATCACCACATCAGGTAATCTTTAAGAACCATTGCTTTGATATTCTTTAAACCCTTAAAATCGTGCAGTGCCTCCCTGAAGCTAGGGGCTCAGGCTGATGGCAGAGAACAGCCACAAATCAGTGAGGTGCACACGTCACCATCCAGTGCTTGGAAGGGCATCTAATATCACCAGCTAAGGATGGCTGACCAGAATGGTATCCGCACACCAATTCTGTTTCTTTCCAAAAGACTTCCCTGATCTTCTTTGCATGTCTTGCCATGTCTGCAGCCCTCACTGCTTGACCTCTCACATGCCATGTCTATCTTATCTTGCTTTAGGCTTCTGGAAGGTACGGATCACTAGTCAGTTTATAGAATCTTACACAATGGTCTGCTGGCAGAATGCAAATTGTGCCTGGGAAATGGATCAGGGCATGCATGTGTGTGCGCAGTCACGTCTGACTCTCTGTGGCCACATGGACTGTAACCCACCAGGCTCCTCTGTCCATAGGATTCTCCAGGCAAGAATACTGGAGTGGGTTGCCATGCCCTCCTCCAGGGGATCTTCCCAACCAAGGATCGAACCTACGTCTCCTGTGTTGGCAGGCAGTTTCTTTACCAACTGGGAAGCCCCCAAATGGATCAGTAAACAGTGAAAGAAACAGAGGGGCAGGATGATGGCTCATGCACACTCTTGAATGCAGTATGTTTAATACTGTCTTGATGGTCTGCGATAATCATGAAAGTTATGTATTTAAGTCGACTTCATATACAACCAATGCTCAGCTCAAGTAACACAACTCAAATTGCACCTGCTGAGGTCCCACAGGCTCTAGGGGTTTTATATACAGAAACCTGCAGAAGAGGAGACCAGGCTATGCACCCTGGTCATGGTCAGGCTGCCAGAGAACCGCAGGGTATCTGGGGTCTGAGTTCCAGGGCCCTGCCCATCAAATGGCACTACTTCCTTTGGCAAATGAGAATTTTTCAAATGGAGTCATGCCCAGATGACACATTCTCCTAAATGTGTAGTTGAGCCCTTGGTGCATCTGTGCCAATTCTTCAACACCTGCATTGAGCAAACCTCACACACTGTGTGTGACAAGTGATTCAGTACAACCAGGAAGCCCACCTTGCACCAGTCCTGGCTCAACTGCACACTGGAAAGGAGAAGACACGTCCTCATTTCCAGCTCCAGTTTCTCTTCTCCCCTTCCCAACATAGATCCAAACACTGGTTCTTGGCAATTCCCATTTCTAGGTCAGATTACCCAGTAGAAACCACAAGATGCTTTGAGATTAAAAAAAGAACTGAACTTGGCAGAAGAAATGGGATGGACATGAACTGAATCTGTTTTTGAGTTAAAGGTTAAGAATCTATGGCTGAAAGGCTCTGTGCCTTACACATATATTGCTGTGTATTACAATTGCTGTGTAATACAAATGTATTACAATTACATTATCCACTGTAATAATAAACCTGAATGATCAGGTCCTCTGAATATAAACCAAACTTCACCTGTGAAACAGGAGGTTTTATAACTTAATAAACGTAATTACAGCATAAATGTAAAATTACTTCTTAATTCTCAAGATACAGAACTCAGAAACTGACTCTGCTTGGAGCTCACTGCAAGGATAAGGTGAAAGCATGCTGTTGGATCCATGCATCAAACCTATGACTACTTTTCTGAGTAGTAATAGGTATTAAATGAATAAACTGAATAACTGAGTTTGTTTTCGATTCATCTGAAAGGCATGCAGCTGGGTTTCTGAGTCTTTCCTGCCATGGCCCCTCTCACTGGACACAATTGCCACAGTGACTGATGTGTTATCAATGTGCCCCCTTATGTATGGACACCGAGGGGGAAAGACGGAAGAGATGAATTGGCAAATTGAAATTGACACATATACACTACTGATCCCTGTTGTTGTTCACTTCCTAAGCTGTGTCCAAATCTGCGACCCCATGAACTGTAGCCCATCAGGTTCCTCTGTGCATGGGGATTCTACAGGCAAGAATCCTGGAGTGGGTTGCCATTTCCTTCCCCAGGGGATCTCCTGACCCAGGAATCAAACCTGGGTCTCCTGCACTGGCAGGTGGAGTCTTTACCACTGAGTTACCTGGGAAGCCCACACTATTGATACTATGTATCAGTCAGTCAGTTCAGTCACTCAGTCATGTCCGACTCTTTGCGACCCCATGAACCGCAGCACGCCAGGCCTCCCTGTCCATCACTAACTCCTTAAGTCCACCCAAACCCATGTCCATTGAGTCGGTGATGCCATCCAGCCATCTCATCCTCTGTCATCCCCTTCTCCTCCTGCCCTCAATCTTTCCCAGCATCAGGGGCTTTTCAGATGAGTCAGCTCTTCACATCAGGTGGCCTAAGTATTGGAGTTTCAGCTTCAACATCAGTCCTTCCAATGAACACCCAGGACTGATCTCCTTTAGGAGGGATTGATTGGATCTCTGTGCAGTCCAAGGGACTCTCAAGAGTCTTCTCCAACACCACAGTTCAAAAGCATCAGTTCTTCGGAGCTCAGCTTTCTTTATAGTTCAGCTCTCACATCCACACATGACTACTGCAAAAACCATAGCCTTGACTAGACGAACCTTTGTTGGCAAAGTAATGTCTCTGCTTTTAAATATGCTATCTAGGTTGGCCATAACCTTCCTTCCAAGGAGTAAGCGTCTTTTAATTTCATGGCTGCAAGCACCATCTCCAGTGATTTTGGAGCCCAGAAAAATAAAGTCAGCCACTGTTTCCATTGTTTCCCCATCTATCTGCCATGAAGTGATGGGACCAGATTCCATGATCTTAGTTTTCTGAATGTTGAGCTTTAAGCCAACTTTTTCACTCGCCTCTTTCACTTTCATCAAAAGGCTCTTTAGTTCCTCTTCACTTTCTGCCATAAGGGTGGTGTCATCTGCATATCTGAGTTTATTGATATTTCTCCTGGCAATCTTGATTCCAGCTTGGGCTTCCTCAAGCCCAGCATTTCTCATGATGTACTCTGCATATAAGTTAAATAAACAGGGTGACAATATACAGCCTTGATGTACTCCTTCTCCTATTTGGAACCAGTCTGTTGTTCCATGTCCAGTTCTAACTGTTGCTTCCTGACCTGCATATAGGTTTCTCAAGAGGCAGGTCAGGGGGTCTGGTATTCCCATTTCTTTCAGAATTTTCCACAGTTTACTGTGATCCACACAGTCAAAGGCTTTGGCATAGTCAACGAAGCAGAAATAGATGTTTTCCTGGTACTCTCTTGCTTTTTCGATGATCCATTGGATGTTGGTAATTTGATCTCTGGTTCCTCTGCCTTTTCTAAAACCAGCTTGAATATCTGGAAGTTCACGGTTAACGTATTGCTGAAGCCTGACTTGGAGAATTTTGAGCATTACTTTACTAGCGTGTGTGATGAGTGCAATTGTGCAGTAGTTTGAGCATTGTTTGGCATTGCCTTTCTTTGGGACTGGAATGAAAACTGACTTTTTCTAGTCCTGTGGCCACTGCTGAGTTTTCCAAATTTGCTGGCATATTGAGTGAAGCACTTTCACAGCATCATCTTTCAGGATTTGAAATAGCTCAATTGGAATTCCATCACCTCCACTAGCTTTGTTCGTAGTGATGCTTTCTAAGGCCCACTGGACTTCACATTCCAGGATGTTTGGCTCTAGGTGAGTGATCACATCATCGTGATTATCTGGGTCATGAAGATCTTTTTTGTACACTTCTTCTGTGTATTCTTGCCACCTCTTCTAAATATCTTCTGCTTCTGTTAGGTCTATACCATTTCTGTCCTTTATCAAACCCATCTTTGCATGAAATGTTCCCTTGGTATCTCTAGTTTTCTTGAAGAGGTCTCTAGTTTTTCCCATTCTGTTGTTTTCCTCTATTTCTTTGCACTGATCGCTGAGGAGGGCTTTCTTATCTCTCCTTGCTATTTCTTGGAACTCTGCATTCAAATGGGAATATCTTTCCTTTTCTCTTTTGCTTTTCGCTTCTCTTCTTTTCACAGCTATTTGTAATGCCTCCTCAGACAGCCATTTTGCTTTTTTGCATTTCTTTACCATGGGGA
Organism: Okapia johnstoni; assembly: GCA_024291935.2. NCBI lineage: Eukaryota > Metazoa > Chordata > Mammalia > Artiodactyla > Giraffidae > Okapia > Okapia johnstoni. Next base: position 104,480,242 of record CM044313.1, read on the forward strand.
TGGTCTTAATTCCTGTCTCCTGTACAATGTCACGAACCTCCGTCCATAGTTCATCAGGCACTCTGTCTATCAGGTCTAGGGCCTTAAATCTATTTGTCACTTCCACTGTATAATCATAAGGGATTTGATTTAGGTCATACCTGAATGGTCTAGTGGTTTTCCCTACTTTCTTCAATTTAAGTCTGAATTTGGCAACAAGGAGTTCATGATCTGAGCCATAGTCAGCTCCCGGTCTTGTGTTTGCTTACTGTATAGAGCTTCTCCATCTTTGGCTGCAAAGAATATAATCAATCTGATTTCGGTGCTGACCATCTGGTGATCCATGTGTAGAGTCTTCTCTTGTGTTGTTGGAAGAGGGTGTTTGCTATGATCAGTGCATTCTCTTGGCAAAACTCTGTTAGCCTTTGCCCTGCTTCATTCTGTACTCCAAGGCCAAATTTGCCTGTTATTCCAGGTGTTTCTTGACTTCCTACCTTTGCATTCCAGTCCCCTATAAGGAAAAGGACATCTTTTTTGGGTGTTAGTTCTAGAAGGTCTTGTAGGTCTTCATAGAACTGTTCAACTTCAGCTTCTTCGGCATTACTGGTCAGGGCATAGACTGGAATTACTGTAATATTGAATGGTTTGCCTTGAAAACGAACAGAGATCATTCTGTGGTTTTTGAGACTGCATCCAAGCACTGCGTTTTGGACTCTTTTGTTGACTATGTATACAATAGATACCTAATAAGAACCCACTGTACGGCTCAGGGAGCTCTACTCAATGCTCTGTGGGGACCCAAATGGGAAGTCCAAAAGGGAGTGGTTATATATATACGTATATGTATATGTATAGCTGATTCACTTTGCTGTACTGTAGAAACCAATACAACATTGCAAAGCAACTTTACTCCAATAAAAATCAATTGAAAAAAGAAGCATGCCCCCTTCACTCAGTCGTCTGCTCACCCCTGGACCCTTGGCATCCACCCTAAGCCTCATGATCTGGAAACAGCCCGGTTGACCCACCCAGCTGGTGAAGAGAAGACTAGAGATTGTCCCGGGGGTTCCCAGGCTTTGACCTGAATGTGAAACTACTCCACAAACAGCAGGTGTTACCGTTGTCACTGTCATATTATTACTATTACGACCGTTCGTTCTCTAATATGTCTTCAGTCTAAGAACTGTACAAACCCAAGGATGTGAGACACCTCACAGCGCATCCATCGTTGTTCTGGAGCTGTGGAGTTCTGCAGAGAAGTGGGATCAATGCTCCCTCTCTCCTGAGGAGGGAGAAACTTAATTCCTGAGCTAAGCATGGGACCCAGCGCCGTGTGAGTCTTGCTTTTCACCCGTCTCTCCACAGTCTTTTCTCCCAGGTAAATCTATTTAACAGAGTGCAGCAGGTGGGAACATTGAGCAGGGAATGGGGGATCAATGTCCAGAGTAGCTTATAGCTCTGGACATTGCAATTGCTCAGTTGTGTCCGACTCTTTGCGACCCCATGGACTATAGTCCATGGAATTCTCCAGGCCATAACACGGGTGGGTAGCCCTTCCCTTCTCCAGGGGATCTTCCCGACCCAGGGATCAAACCTGCCTCGCCATTGCAGGTGGGTTCTTTACCATCTGAGCCACCAGGGGAGCCCCCAGGTCCCTGACACGCATGCAAATTTCCATTCATTACATGCAAGACCCTATTCAGAATAACCACAGACAGGGCTACCATTCCAGCTTGTTTGCTATGGCAGTTGGCACATGCCTTTTCTGTGTACACTTCCCACGGTACTTCCTATTTCCTCAATATGATCAGAAGCTATTTCACTGGTGACATGAAACACTCCGGGCTCCCAGCCTCTCCAACTCTTGCACAGTGGTCTCAAGCAGCAGTTGCTGGAGAAGGAGCTGCTTACTTCCTGGGGCCAGTTCTATTAGGAGTGGGACTTCCCTGCACCCACATCTCTCGAGTCCCTTTCCTTCCTCCCATCTATATCCCCACCTGCAAACAAAAACACTTTTCTCCTGTTTGGAAGAAATTCTTTTTCCACCTACACTGAGACTTTGTGTTCAAAGGAATAATATCTGGCTTCTAAGAAAAAGGGGCTTCCCAGGTGTCCCTAGTGGTAAAGAACCCATCTACCAATGCAGGAGACCTGGGTTCGATTCCTGGGTCAGAAAGATCCCCTGGAGGAGGGCATGGCAACCCACTCCAGTATTCTTGCCTGGAGAATCCCACGGACAGAGAAGCCTGGTGGGTTACAGCTCATGGGGTCACAGAGAATTGGACAGGGCTGAAGTGACTTAGCACAGATGCACCCACTCTAGGAAAAAAATAAAAGCAAACGCTGATGCTTGTTGATGTGGAAGACAGGGAGTCTTGACTTGGATGCACAGAGTTGATTTTAGTTAAGTTCACCAGCTGTGGCTGCCAGGACTGCCAGGGCCCGGATCACAACTGCTTATCTAACGCTGGTTTGTTCAGCCCTTGATGACTTAAATATTTCTTACCTTGACTGTTTAATTAAATTCAGGTATGGTTCAGAGGACACCAAGAGCCCCATGTCGTAAAAATAATGAGAGTTTTTGAAGTTTTAACTCCAACAGCCCATTTACAATTATGATTTAATTGAAAGCTTTGTAGAGTGTAGGTGCAATTTTCTAGGCACTGAAAAAGTCAATCATTACCTGTAATGATGAAGGGATCAGTAATAAGATATAAAGCTTCACTTTCAGGTCATCAGTTCACACAGAGCCTAAGTCTGCAGGGCTTCTGGAGGATCCTATTAAAGGCGGGCACACATGTGTCCACACACACACATTCATACACACACACACACACAGGTGCTTTGAACAGCTCAGGATGACATGTGTGACCTCAGTCCAATTTCTAACCAGATGGAGAAGTCAGCTTTGCAAAAACCAAATGACAAACAATGCCTTTTGCAAATTTTGTGATTAGCAAAATCAATGAGGGTGAAAATAAAATTAGAAAATATTGTAATCCCTGGTTGTGCATACTTTAGAAGCTTCAAGTACAATTTCAGTCCAGAAGAGAAACGTTTGTGTTTTATTGCTGATGCTCATATAAACAAGGCAATTGCAGAAAGTCAGCGAGTGAGCCTCACTGAGTAAAAAATAAAAATTGAGTAGGTGGTGCCTCAAAGTGAGGCGACCTATAGATTATTAGAGTTAGAAAGCTTGTTTAAGAATAACAGCTGCTAGAAATAATTGACAAAAGTGTTTCATTTTTACAGGAATAAAGGTAAGCTTCTCACTTTAAAAGATTCTGCTAATGACAAGCCACCCATTGCTGAGAATTGCTTGTCCATCCACCTGCCAAGGTCCCGGGCTCCCCACTCACCCTGCTGCTGCTTCAATTCACAACCAACAATAGTGGGCACGTGGGGATGCGGGAAGCCAACCAGCTCCCACCAGACTGCATCTCTTGTCCTGTCTGTGTTCCCCAAACCCTGCACACCAACCACAACCCATCGCTATAAATGATCAGAGTGACATCAGAACGCAAACTTGAGAACAGTAAGTTACTAATGTTTACCATCCTCAGTTACGTGGGGTCCTCCTGCAGGGCCTGACCAGGCAATGCAATCAGCCCACAGGACCAAGTTCGAAACACCAGACAAAGGAGCAGGGACAGACAGACGAGTCTGCAGTCTGTGGTCGTATGCACACGTGTGAGCAGGAACGGATGAAGAGAGGGAGCAAAGAGCAAACGTGGGTATCGCCACCGCTTGAGACCGTGCCCAGCGAGGCACTTAAACGAAATAGATGCGCCTGTGTGAGCATCTCCTACGGTCCACGGCATTCCTGCTGGAGTGTCCCCTTACAGACGTGACCTACCTAACACCATCTCAAGACAATCGTCCAGTCCAGAGGGGACCCCAGGCCCTGCCCTCCCAGGGAGATGCACTCACTTGTGTCCAGACTCGTGGGCGATGGTGAAGGCCAGTCCAAGACCCGTGTCCTCATTAATCGTGCAGCTGCGGTATTTACTGCACATGCCACTGATGGGTGCGAATCCTATGAGACAAACGGATGAAAAGAACATGCAGGCGCAGCACTGTAGGAAAGTAGAGACGGGGGCAGAGCGCACATGTGTGTTTACCTCTGTCCTTCAGAGACACTTGGTTCTCGTCTTTGTCAGGTGAAATATGAAACAGGAAACCCTCGGGCGATCATGTAAAGGGCCCTGAATAATGTGGGAGAAGGGAGACTGCTCTCTCTTTGTGGAAAACAGTCCACAGTTCTATGTAATGTTCAAGTTACAGGTTACAAGGGGGGCAGCATCAAAGGGAGTTCCCTGCTGAAGGAGGAGAATTTCAGCTTTTTTCCTATAACAAAGTGCTGTAGAGAGTGGGTGTCGGTGGTCCTTAAGGCCATTCCAGGGTGGAGGACCTGCCGGGATGGGGGCGGCTCATAGGACTCAGCATCTGTCCTGCTCACGGGTATAATTTAATGTGGATAAAAGGGTGCAGTGTACAATCAGCAGAGGGAACAAGCACGTGGGGAGATGCCCGGGGAAACCAGGCGGGAGATCCCAGGGCCTCCTCCGAGCAGCCTTGCACAAAGGACTTAGTTCCCCCACAAGAGGAACAACGCCGACCAGGGGTGCTCCTCAGAGACTCAGGGCCAGGCTTTGGTTGGGGGCTGGCCACAGAGTGCCTCTGCCTGGTGTGGGCCCCAGTTCCAGGCCCCCGGAAGGAAAGCAGGCGCTCCGGGTCAGCCTCACTGTCCACACAGCGTAGGCCCCGTGGGTCAGGCCCACCAGCTCGGGGCCGGGAGCCCTCCTGGATCCCCAGGCGACGCAGGCAGCCGAGGGCCCACTTTGTATGCAGGCCTTTCTGGGAACAAGGAGTCAGGACTGACCTCTATTACCCCAGCCTTGCTGAATGTTTTTGTAATAAAGAGACTTCTTCCCCAAGACCTTGGAAAGAAGCGGAGAATTAGAAAACAAAAAGTCCAGGAGCACCTGCCAGTAGCTCACTGTTCACACTATTTTATACCATTTGCACTGAAACCCCCTTTGATGTTGCCCCCAGTGTAACCTGTAACTTGAACATTACATAGAACTGTGGACCGTTTTCCATGAAGAGAGAACAAACGCCCTTCTCTCACATTATTCATGGCCCTTTGTAAGATTGTCCAAGGGTTTCCTGTTTCATATTTCACTGTTAGGAAAAGTATAAAAAAAAAACTCGTATGATAAAGTACCACCAAGATACACTCAGCCCTTTAAACATGCTAAAAATGGCTAAGATTGAGATATTTATGGAGAAACAGAAAAATGAAGAATACAATATTATTGCAGTATCTCTATAAATATTCATAAACGTATTTCTTTCCTATAATGAGAGATCCACTTGGACCTCTTGATCCCATTCTCACAATTAGAGGAAGAAATGGAAGAAATTATTTCTTAAATTAGAAGAGACAGGAATTCTTGAATTGGTGAGACCTTTCCACGGGAAAGAAGTGATTTTGCTGACGACAAGCATGCTTTTATGTTTGGCCAGCGTTTATGCAGAGAGGGCGTCTGTTTCTTACAACCGCACTCAGTCAGCAGCAGCTGCCACTTATAGATTCAGGATGGAGATGAGAACCCTCCGTATCCTGGGCTGCTGGTGGTACAAGGCGCACAGAAATTTGTCAAAGCCCCAGCGGAAGGTCTTACCCAGAGTGTCACAGGGCTCGTTCTTCCAGGAGCATATGTCCAGGCCGGTGAGTAAGATGGCGTGGTCGTGGCGAGCCCCATCTTTCCCCATCAGTCCAGACTGCCACTGGCAGAAGCTGCTCAAGCTGTGGTCCGCGTGGTGGCTTATCACCAGCCCTGGCTTCTCGGGAGGGGGCCCGAGATAACAGGGAGAAAACATGTCAAGCAATTGCACTGGCATCACCGCAAGCTAGCCCTGGTTCGGATTTCAATGGCTCGGGGCAATCTGAACGGCAGACGGACTAATTTATCCATTTCATGTATTAAAATCCAAAGGAGGGTGTTGTATGTAAAACCTGTAGATTCAGTGTAGACGCTCATGTTCCTTTGTTGAGTTCTGTACAAAAACAGTGGGGATGCATTTGATCACCTTTCGATGACCCAAGAAACATTACTTCTGTGTTTGTAACTCTTCTAAGAGTCCTTATTACAGGGTTAAACTAGGTCACTTTTCCACAGAGGCACCGTGTTGTAAGAAGAGGCTGCTCAACTGTCAGAGCTTTATTTCTTTATTTCTAGAAAACAGGCCGGAACTAGAAGGAAACTACACAGATGACGTTCGGCCTCCTCCATGTATTGTTGTTGTTGTTCAGTAGCTGAGTCATGGTTGACGCTCTTGTGACCTTAAGGACTATATCCCGCCAGGCTCCTCTGTCCATGGGAATGCCCAGGCAAGAATACTGGAGGGGTTGCCATTTCCTCCTCCAGGGGATCTTCCCAACCTAGGGATCAAACCCGCATCTCCTGCATTGGCAGGCAGATTCTTTACCACTGAGCCACCGTGGTATACAGACTAAGTTCTAACAGATCAGCAATGAAAGATCAGAATGAAGGTCACCTGAACTCTTGGCAAACGAAGAATTGGGGGGCTGGTAAGAATCTCTCTCAAAGCTGGCAGATGAGTTATTTAAACCTTATCTATAGGTATGATATATTTTCCTATGGATGGTCACAGAAAACCAGCTTAAACATCTCCATTTCAGGACAACAAAATTGTTTAAAGCTTTCCTGACCAGAGTGTTGGGCTAGAACTGTGTCTCTCAGTCACTAACATGCTTTCTCCTTTGGTGTTTATTGTGTCTTTCCAGAGAGCCAAATGCACCCAACCTTAACGCTGCACATCAACCCTGGGACATGCCTTACATTCTTCAGCTGATTTCCAGGAAAACTGCATTAATTAAAGTTAACACAGGTGTATGATCAAACGATAACCTCGCTTATTCTTTGCCGCTTGGATGAATTCCAAGGTGAAACGTTTTAATACAGAGAATAATTAACCTGTCACCTGGGAATCCCTGCTCGTTCAGCAGCCCCCTCTGCAGACACATGCAAGAGGCAAAGCACTTGTACTTTGCTGACTATTCAGTCCAGAAACGTGCCTGCCCTTGCACACGCCGCCTGCACGGAAAGAGGGCCATAGCCTAGAAACTGCAAATCTGAAGGCATCTTAGATCTTATCAAGGATCTCAGAGTTCATCCAAAAATTATTTGTTTCATAAACAAGACAACCACGGTTAACAGGAGACTCTGCCGAAACACCAGCAAGGGTGGAACTGGATGCTGGGTGCCTGACTAGGACCCGGGGTTCACTCCCTGATGGCCAGTCAATGACCAGCTCGGGGCAAAATAGGACTGAGAGCCCTTCATGACTAAGACACTCCCTCTTACGTCTGCCACAAAATGTCCACGTGAGTCCTTATTGTGAAGTGAGGTGCCTCTGTGTGTCTGCACAGGGGTTCTGAAATGAAGGCGTCAGAGAATCTTTTCCCCACTGCTCCCAAGATCAGCATAATTTGGAGGTTTAGGTGTAATGAGAGAAATGTGCCTGACATCCTAGACTCTGTAAGAATAAAATCCTGAGACTGAAGGTGGTGATGCTGAGTGTCAGCGGTTGGGAGGTAAGAGAGTGCAGGCACACAGGCCGCACGCTGTGGTTTCACCTCTGGGCCACGGGACGTCATTAGTCTTCCAACAAGACCCCACCTCATCCTCAGGGCTCACGGTGGGACACACTTCGTATTCCTAGGGTACTTCCCACCCAGGTGTTTACAGTAGTTCTTCTTGGGACTTCCATGGTGATCCAGTGGCTAAAACTTCATGCTCTCAATGCAGGAGATTCAACCCCTGGTCAGGGATCTAAATCCCACACGCCACAGCTAAAGATCCCGCATGCTGCAATGAAGATCGGTGATCCCGAGCATCTCAACTAAGACCAGTGTGGCCCGATAAATAAATATATATATATATTTAAAGTAACTTTTCTATTCAATTTTCTTACTAGCCAAGCAAATGAGTATGCCTTACTACTATGCATAAAAATCACAAACAAAAGTCAAATAAGCATTACTGACAAGAATGACAAGAAACTGACGGTATTAGACGCACAATGTCAGGACATTTCTGTCCTCAAAGGAAAGAGAAGTAAAGAATCCATAGAAAAATTACATTTAGGAAAACGAATAGTTATTTGCAGCTATTTTCCTGAGGGGGGAAGCTGCTGGTATCAAAGGTAGGATACCTGTTCCTCTTCCAGGAGGATCAGAGCGACAATGGCGATGTTGATGTTCCCTCCTATTGTTCCATCTTTGAATAAAGCAGACACCTGGGAAAGACAGGTAACTCACATCAGTCCCTACACATGACACCCTTTCCCCCAGCCCTTAGCCTGGAGTTCACAGCTGAAAGCCAATTCCATGTTCTCCACTGACAGAGCAATGTTCAGTTTCCTACACTGCTAGACACACAGGGATGTGAAGTGAAAGTGTGAAAGTGTTAATCACTCAGTTGTGTCCGACTCTTTGCGACCCCATGGACTGTAGCTCGCCAGGCTCCTCTGTCTATGGGATTCTCCAGGCAAGAATACTGGAGTGGGTAGCCTTTCCCTTCTCCAGGGGATCTTCCCAACCCAGGGATTGAACCCAGGTCTCCTGCATGGCAGGCAGATTCTTTACCATCTGAGGCAACAGGGAAACCCAAGACACACAGGTATGGGAACATCTAATCACACCAACTGTTGGGTCTTTACTGCTGGCGCCTGTAAGTAAAACAATGAAATCTGGGGAGGCAGGTCCCACATGTTATCAAACACCAGTGAAGGGCTCGCAAGGCCCCTTAGTTGGTAAGTGTCCTCATGAGACTACAAGGAAGTTTCTTTTTATAACTTACAGTAATGATCCACAGGTGAGCACTCCCCAAGCTGTCCTAGCGAAAGATTCCAGAAGCATAAGAGAAGTTCTTGGGAAAAGACCAAGAGGATACAAGAAAGAGAAGGAAATCAATGTAGAAAGAAGGTGATCACGGGGAGATGCAGACATTAGAGGTGAAGGTCTCAGGTGTAGAAATGAGTGATCAGAGTGGCATTTGAGGTGATGAGTGAGGACAAGTCAACAGTCACGGGAAGCTCCAGGGAACTGATTTGGCGCCAAGATGTGGAAATGTGGGAAAAGCTCAATAGAACAGAGGCAATGTTTGCAAATGTCAGAGACCTGAAGTGGCCGGTGCCTCTGGGTCACCACCTCCCTCGGTCCCTTGGGAGATCGGAAACCAGGAGGGCTTGGCCGCCAAAAACAAGGACAGTGAGAGCAGCCGTGTCGAATCACGGCAAACTGAATCATATTTAGGGGTACTCTGTTTATCGGGATGTGAAATGTATTTTTCAAATACTGTCATCACTGTAGATAAAATAATGTGTATTATATATTCATATTCCTAAAAAGATGAGCATTTCAATGTGCTGTGTGCTAAGTCGCTTCAGTCATGTCCAACCCTTTGTGACCCCGTGGACTGTAGCCCGACAGGCTCCTCTGTCCATGGGGACTCTCCAGGCAAGAATACTGGAATGGGTTGCCATTCCCTTCTCCAAGGGATCTTCCCAACTCAGGGATCAAACCCGGGTCTCCCGAATTGTGGGTGGATTCTTTACCGTCTGAGCCACCAAGGAAGATGGGCATTTCTATAGGGCCATCTATAACCACACATATATAATGCCAATGGGCAGACTTACTGCATTCAAAAGTATTAGCATCCTCTTGGAGATTTCTGGTAAGTGGAGACATCATAAACTTGAAATATGTTACCAGATTACAGAGAGGGCCAAATTGTTCATCCTCCAAACTTTATTCTCTGAAGGACTGAAAATGGCTTTTCTGATTGGAGCATAGTAAAAGTGAAGGAGCTATCACGGATAAAGTATTTCTTGTGTATGAAACATAAATCTACAAGTAAAAGTAGGAGGCAAACACACACACACATACACACACCTTGAGGCAGAATTACACACACGACTCAAAGAGAAGGATGTGCCTACCATGTTGAGTATTGTCAGCACATAGGTGGTGATGTTTTCATGGCCATGGTTTTGCATCATCTTTTTGTCAACCACAACCAGCGTCTCCACATTCAGCTCTTCATTCCTATGGGACTTCAGAAGGGATCGCTTGTGCCTTACACATGACTTATACTCATCCGGCAAGATGAAGAGGTCTTCCTTGGGAGGCTTGGGCATGTCTACAGGGGAGCGTTCAGAGAGGGAATAAAAGAAAAGTCATCACATGGAACCAGCGGCAGAGCTAAAGAAAATGGATTTTAGGAATGAACGCTCATGACACGGACCATAAGACCCTTAAAACTGTGAGGCGGAACTTGTGTTAAGGCGGAACACTACATTTAAACAAAGTTTGCATAGTCTAGATGTCATAGAATTCACTGTTATATTGACTTTTGTATAAATTTCTCCTAATTTAAAACAAAATGGTCTGTATAGTCAAAGCTGTGCTTTTTCCAGTGGTCATGTATGGATGTTAGAGTTGGACCATAAAGAAGGTTGAGTGCTGAAGAATTGATGCTTTTGAACCGTGGTGTTGGAGAAGACTCTTGAGAGTCCCTTGGACTGCAAGGAGATCAAATAAGTCAATCCCAAAGGAAATCAGTCCTGAATATGCATTGGAAGGACTGGTGCTGAAGCTGAAGCTCTAATCCTTTGGCCATCTGGTGTTAAGAGCTGACTCACCGGAAAGAACCCTGATGCTGGGAAAGACTGACAGCAGGACAAGGGGAAGACAGAGGACGAGATGGTTGGATGGCATCACCGACTCAATGGACATGATTCTGAGCACACTCTGGGAGTTGGTGATGGACAGGGAAGCCTGGCGTGCTGCAGTCCACGGGGTCCCAAAGAGGTGAACACGACTGAGCAACTCAACAGCAAAAACAAAAAGATCACTTTGGCTCTGAAGCGCTGGTGTCGAAAAGCAAGATGTTCCAAGATTGTGAACATGAGGGTATGTGCAACAGGGCTCTGAAAAGGAGTCATTGACAGAGCAATAAAACTAATAATTACAAAAAGAAGTGCTGTCTTACATGGTGTTCTTATTTGAAGACTTTTAACGACCTAAGAGGCTTTAAAGTTGATTCCCAGGTCTGGACACACAGCTGGATTGTCTGTAGTATTTCCAGTGGGTTATAAATGCTCCAGACAGATCCACTGTAGAGCTGAATTTCCTTGAAAGTATTATAAATATTTACCTAATTTAACTGGAAGACAAAATAGACTTGGTCCTCTTGGAGCAAGCTGTTTAAAAATAGTTTTGGCTTTGATAATCAGGAAGTTGACACTCTGCTAAAAATGGTCAGGTTGGGTGGATGCCTCAGAAAATGTGGTTAGAATTGCTCTGTGTGAAAGTATCCACGTATTTAGGTGGCACTAATTCAAAAGCTATGCCAGCTCTGCTCATGGAATACTCAGCTAGAAGACGCTGTTTTGTTTGACTGATACATCCACTGCATTTTATCTCTCTTTGCTTAAAATACTTGCAAACTTAAAAGAACTCTTGGGAGGATAACAGTTACACTGGCTACAGTTTAACAAGCACTCATCACATGCCATTTGCATTACACAGTTTACACCGGTGTGGTCCCCCCGTAAGAGATGTCTGTGTACAACCCACTCACTCTCTACACCAGCCTTGGGCAGGAGTGAGGCCACCGAGGCACGGGAGAGGAACATCACTTTCTCTAAATCCCTCCCTAGAAGGTGTTGGGAATGGGTTTCAGATCTGGCAGTGTCGATCCAGGGCCCTTAGTCTTAATTTCCATAAGTACAGGGTACAGGCAGAGCTGGGGACACAGCAGTTCCCCAGGCCCTCGGTACTGGAAAGAGGCAGGAGCACAGAGGTGGTGGTCTCACTGGCCTGGGGTCTGACAAGCCCCTCAAAACAAGTCACCCGCTCGATACGGTCCCATAGCATCTCCCCCCACACGTGAGTCCCAGCTCAAAACCTACCCGCAAGGCCTCAGCTAGAAGCAGCAAGCTACCGTGTGAGCCTGAGGTTCAGAGTCACGATTGATTTTAAGCAAATCAAGCTGCTTTTCTCTGCCCTTTTCAACAAAGAGAGATACCTAAACACACAGGAAAGTGAAAGGGTTAGCTGATCGGTGGTGTTCGACTCTTTGTGACCCCATGGTCTGCCCATGGAATTCTCCAGGCGAGAATCCTGGAGTGGGTTGCCATTTCCTTCTCCAGGGAATCTTCTCCACCCAGGGATCGAACCTGCGTCTGCTGTATTGCAGGCAGATTCTTTACTGTCTGAGCCACCAGGGAAGCCTAAACATACAGGAAAATCCCTCATCTCCTGAAGACTCTAGGGAAGAACCTTTGTAGGTGTAAACCCCACTGAGACAGAAGATGGAGGTTCCTCCAGGGAAGCCCAAAGCCTCACGGGCAGTGTGGGAATGTCCTGTTCCGCGCTGTCAGATAAAGGGGCCCTGAGGATTAAGTGCTCAGCCCGGGGGGATGTGCATCACTTCTGCTAGGCGTGGCCCAAGCTGCTCGGGGGCCCCGGGCACAGAAATGCCACGTGCCCTGCAGAAGGGGGCAGAGATGGCAAGTCAATAGCACCAGATCAACCACTGATGTTGCCCACCAGTGAGAGGCATTTTCTACCACTTTTTTCTAGTTTTATTATGAAAACACAGTGCTTTTCAATTCTACTATAGCCTTTTACTTATCTGTATATTTGTTCTATCAATTTTTGAGAGTTTGATATTGAAACCCCAACTAAAAATCTTCATCTACTAAAAAAAATAACTGTAATATATAGTGGAACTATATGTAACCTTGTTCTGTATTTTCCAAGTCTCCTGTAAATGAGTTGCCATACTTTTGTAATTAAAAAAATTAAGATTAAAAAAGAGTAAAAAATGGCTACTTTTTCCATTTTCCAACTGCAAGTCTTATTATATAATTTAGTGTCTTATTCAAATATCTCCCTCTCACCAAGCAGATTCCACTACTGAGGTTTTGAAAGGCCTCTGGAGGCAAATTACTCGACACACATGCACACAAACACACGTGCACAGACAGCCACACCAAACAGAACAATTGTACTGTCCTTTATGTCCAGGTGCACTGCCTTTGAGCTACAGGCCTGAATGACCCCAATCACCTCCAGATAAGAATGAAAGGGTCTCATTCATTCCAGAAGGGTCAACACTGCTGGGTTGCTCAGAAACACTGAAACATCTGTGCCGGGCCCCGGTGTAGCCTGTCAAAGAGGTGTGGACAGCCCTGCCCATCTTTCCTGCCTGGATCCAGGTGCTTGGTCATCTTTCTGTGTCTGACACATGGAATCTGTCCTGCTCTGACCACACCCTCACTGGGAGCCCCGCCAGCACCTTCCTGGCTCTGACCTTGTCTGTGCCTGAGTGGCGCCTCTCTGTTCCACCTGGTCTCACCCCGCCCTGACCTGCCTGGCCCCACCTCTCACCTATTTGACCCCGCCCCTGACCTGCATGGCCCCGCCCCCGGCCTACCTGGCCCCGCCATTGATCTGTCTGGCCCCGCCCCTGATCTGTCTGGCCCCACCCTTGATCTGCCTGGCCCCGACCCCCACCTACCTGGCCTCACCATTGATCTATCTGGGCCACGCCCCCCCCCCCCCCCCCCCCCCCCCCCCCCGCCCTGTCTGCACAGATTCAGGAAGCCCCTGCTGGTCAGTGTGCCCTGCTCTGATGCTCACTCAGCTGGACTTCCCTGACCTTCTCACCCTCCTGTTCGCTCTCCTTGTGCTCAACACTGTTCTTCCTGCTGCCTCCCCTAAGATCCAGCCCACTCTTGGTCAGTTTGGGTTGAGATTTTTGAGACCATCTGAATGTAGTCTGAGACTGCTTTACTGGATGTGCATTCAGATGACACACGGGTGCGAACATGTCAGCCACTCCTGTTCTTCTGTCATAGATGCCAAGTGATTCTGGGTCATTCTCTCTCCTCCACAGTGTGTTATGGAGCCCCTACATGTGCCCACACTTATGTGAGGGTGCTGGCCCAGTGGCCAAAGGAACTAACCAACAGAGAAGGGTGGGCTTCCAGAAGCCCCCTGGGGAAGGTTTGCTATTAATAAATAAAGCCATGCTGGAGGAGAAAGCTGAAGCAAATGAGGACAAGTCCAGAAAACACTGAACTCCTATTCCTGAGTCTGTGACAGCTTCCTACATAAAACGTAAGTATCATTTCTCTTCCTAAATGTTCATGACACACAGAGGACTTCGGTAAAGCCTTGGTGAAACATTGTAGGTAAATTATACCGTGCATCCTGTGTCTTCTGACGTGATGAGTGAAGTATATAAACCTGCATAGGGATAAATCACCTCAGTGGGAAAAGCATGTCAGCTCTAACAAATCTAGACCTCAAAAATATAGTTACTGGGTAGACAGGCCAGGGTTCTTTTGAAGATGTCTGGCAGAGGAGCCTACATTTCTGGGAACCATGTCATTTAGTCTGCCCAGGGAACAGCTCTTAAAATTAAAAAAAAAAACAAAAAACTACCTTTATCCATATGCCATGGAAAGATGGTTTATCCTGAACATCCAGAGGATAGGTTCTCTTTGGAATCATCACTTAGGATTAGCAAAGGTGGTCAATAAATTTCACCTTGAGGGCAGACTACTTTGAAGAAAATTAAAAATACTCCAGTGTCTTACTTAACATCCTAATCTTTAAATTAAAAAAAGAATCATCCTTACATACATTTCTTGCGTCTTCCACAGAAATGCTGCTTCTCTGGGTGCCTGAAGCTGAAGCCGCGAGGGGATTGATCTTCGTGGTGGAAGAGATGGTGGTTTTCCAGCCCCCACTTTTTCTCCATCATCGCGACCCGGTGGGGCCCCACGGCCGGTGGCTCGGTGGATCTCTTGTACAGGATGTGGGAGGGAGGCCGGCCCCCCATGGAGTCACTGGGGCTCCCTGCCAGGTGTGAAGGGAGGGGCTTCAGGAAGTAGTCTGCTTCCTGGGTTCTTATCATGCCTGACTGCAGAGCAGAGAGGGAGAAAGAAAGGTGCATCGCTGTTTATCATCTGCTCACAAACACGCTGTTCCCTCCAGGGAGAACCTTGGAATGGGAAATGACAACCCACCCCAGTATTCTTGATTGGAAAATTCCATGGACAGAGGAGCCTGGAGGGCTACAGTCCATGGGGTCACAAAGAGTCAGAGAAACACACACACACACACACGGTTCCCTCCAGAGAGAACCCATGTGTAAAAGGGTCACGTAGGGGGCTGAGAATTAGGGTAGGAGGGGTCCACTCTTGTGCACGTTCTACCCCATCTCTGCAGAAACAGTGGTGTAGAGGTCAAAGGACTTGACTCTTGGAGCAGAGAGAGATTGCACAGCATACCAAGGTCAGGTCCTTTACTGGAAAAAATGGAGGAGAAAGCACACACACAGCCCTGGATGGTAATACGGCTCGGGGTGGGTGGGGGAGCTCCCAAATACAGACATAAAATTATAATCCCAATATAGGCAGCTGTTTTCTTCCAGTTTTATGCACTGTTCATTGAAGAAGGCCTTCTTGTCTCTCCTGGCTATTCTTTGGAACTGTTCATTTAGTTGGATAAAACTTTCCCTTTCTCCCTTGCTTTTTGCATCTCTTCTCTAGAAGAAAACAACAGAAGAGGAAAGACTACAGATCTCTTCAGGAAAATTGGAAATATCAAGGGAATATTTCACACAAAGAGGGGCACAATAAAGGGCAGAAACAATAGAGACCTAGTAGATGCTGAGGAGATCAAGAAAAGTTGGAAAGAATACATGGAAGAGCTGTACAGAAAAGATCTTGATGAATTAGATTATTATGATGGTGTGGTCAGTCACCCAGAGCCAGACATTCTGAGTGTGAAGACAAGTGGGTCTTAGGAAAAACTGCTGCTAATAAAGCTAGTGGATGTGACGGAATTCCAGTAGAACTATTCAAAACCCTAAAGGATGATGCCATCAAGGTGTTGCATTCAATACATCAGCAAATCTGGAAAGCCCAACAGTGGCCACAGGACTGGAAAAGGTCAATCCTCATCTCAATTTTCAAGAAGGGTAGTACTAAAGAATGTTCTAACCATCAGACAGTTGCAATCATCTCCCATGCTAGTAAGGTCGTGCTTAAACTCTTGCATGCTAGGCTTCAGCATTATGCAATCCAAGAACTTCCAGATGTCCAAGCTGAGTTTAGAAAAGGCAGAGGAACCAGAGATCAAGTTGCCAATATTCACCGAATCATAAAGAAAACAAGGGAATTCCAGAAAAAATATCTACCTCTATTTCATTGACTACACTAAAGCCTTTGACTGTGTGGATCATAACAAACTGTGGAAAGCTCTTAAAGAGATGGGAATACTAGACCATCTTACCTGTCTCCTGAGAAATCTGTATGTGGGTCAAGAAGCAACAGTTACAACCGTGTATGGAGCAACTGATTGATTCAGGATTGAGAAAGGAGTAAGACAGGGCTGTCTGCTGTCACCCTGTTTGTTTAACCTATACGCTGAGCATATCATGAGAAATGCTGGGCTAAATGAGTTACAAGCTGGAATCAAGACAGATGGGAGAAACATCAACAACCTCAGAAATGCGGATGATACCACTCTGAAGGCAGAAAGCGAAGAGGAACTAAAGACCCTCTATACGAGGGAGGAGAGTAAAAGGATTGGCTTAAAACTAAATGTTAAAAAACTAAGATCATGCCACCCGGCCCCATTAATACATGGCAAATAGAAGGAGAAAATGTGGAAGTAGTGACAGATTTCCTCTTCTTGGGCTCCAAAATCACTGTGGATGGTGACTGCAGCCATGAAATCAGAAGACAACTGCTTCTTGGCAGGAAGGCGATGACAAACCTAGACAGTGTGTTGAAAAGCAGAGACATTACTCTGCAGACAAAGGTCTGTATAGTCAAGGCTATGGTCTTCCCAGTGGTCATGTACTGTTGTGAGAGCTGGACCATAAAGAAGGCAGAATGCCAAAGAATTGATGCCTTTGAACTGTGGTGCTGGATTAGACTCCTGAGAGTCCCTTGGACACCAAGGAGATCAAACCAGTCAATCTCAAGGGAAATCAATCCTGAATACTCATTGGAATGACTGATACTGAAGCTGAAGCTCCAGGATTTTGGTCATCTGATGAGAACAGGCGACTCACTGGAAAAGTTCCTGATGCTGGGAAAGATTGAGGGCAGAAGAAGAGGGCGACAGAGATTGAGATGGCTGGGTGGCATCGCCAATGCAATGGACATGAGCTTGGGCAAACTCGGGGAGAAGGTGAGGGACAGGGAGGCCTGGTGTGCTGCAGTCAGTCCATGGGGCTGCAAAGAGTCGGATGAAACTGGGCAACTGAAGGAATGAACAGATGTAGTCAGTAGCAAAGCTCTATTCACACCTGAATATGACGTGACACTTTCTATGCGAGTGTAACAGTGAAATCAATCTGGTAGGAAGCAGAAAGGAATAGTTTAGGGATCGGGGAGACCTTTCTAAACAAGGTATTTGGGAAAGAGAAAAGAATTGATTATAAATGCAATAAACAAATGTCCAGTGCAACAGACAATGACGCACGACGGCAAAAACGTCTTGAGAGGAAACAGAGACTACCTTTTACGTTTTAGAGTGCCAAGCACTTTCAAATTGATGACTGTTAGGAGAAATGAGAGCAAACTGGCAGTGTGACCCCGGGAAAGGGTAAACTGGGGCCCCACCTGGCACATCTTTCAACACTGACAAATACATAATTTGACTCTAGGATTTTAACTCTTTGGAATTCTTGTTTAATTCATTTTTAATTGAAGGGTAATTGTTTACAATGTTGCAGTAGTTTCTGCCGTACACCCACATGAATCACCATAGGTATACACGTCTCCTCCCACCTCCCACTCCAACCCATCCCTCTTAGGTTATCAAAGAGCATGGGGTTTGAGCTTGTGTGATACGGCAAATTCCCACCAGCTATCTGTTTTACATATGGTATTGCATATGTTTCAATGCTACTCTCTCTATTCTTCCCTAGAGCCTATCATATAGAGTGAAGTAAGTCAGAAAGAGAAAAACAGCTATCCTGTATTGCCAAATGCATCTAGCAGGCACTTCCCCAGTATTGATACATATTTGTGAATGTATAATTTAGTCACTGTTTATAATCATTTAAAAGTATAGACAAAGCAAATTAATAGCAAAAATAAGAAATAATGTTTATCAATTAGTTCAGAGTGATTTTTAAGGTACATTTTTGTATTTGGAGAGTATACAACCATTTAAAAAGGCCAGTTAATTATGTCCTGATGATAATCTTAAGTAAACACTTTTGTGTGAGCTCCTAAGACTATGGCCAACATTTCCTATATTATACCTTATTTATCACAAACATTCTGGAAGGTTGGTATCACTATGCTGTTCCTTCTATGGACAAGAAAATACAGAGTCTGGCTGATTAGATAACATATTCAAGGTAACCTGGGAAAGTATAAGGATTTGAAAAAAATCAGAGTAAGTTCAAAATCTGTAAGGTTTAGGCTTATGATGTAGGGTTCCCAGAAGTTGTTACATTTTTTTAAAGTGTATGCTGCTACTGCTGCTGCTGCTAAGTCGCTTCAGTCATGTCTGACTCTGTGCGACCCCACAGACGGCAGCCCACCAGGCTCCCCCGTCCCTGGGATTCTCCAGGCAAGAACACTGGAGTGGGTTGCCATTTCCTTCTCCAGTGCATGAAAGTGAAAACTGAAAGTGAAGTCACTCAGTCGTTTCTGACTCTCCGTGACCCCATGGACTGTAGCCCACCAGGCTCCTCCGTCCACGGGATGCTCCAAGCAAGAGTACTGGAGTGGGTTGCCATTGCCTTCTCCTTTAAAGTGGATAATAAAGTATCTAGTGTGATTCCAAACGTGTTCATTTTTTTAAGTGTGCATCTCCACTTAAAGTATTTTCCTAGAAGGGCTAATGAAAAATTGCCAAAGCTGGTTATGTTCAGGGAGAGAAAATCAAGGAGGGAAGCAGGAAGAGAATTCCACATCCATTTTTACATCTTTAGGCATTACTCAAGCTTGTAAAATCTGTGTGCATCCTTATCTTAAAAATATCAATGGCATTGCTGGATCATGGGATGACAGATGAGCTTTTAAAATCCTTATGAGTGTTTTAAAATACCTTTATACTTTTAGAATACAGTTAACTATTCTCCAAGCCATTGAACCGTGAACTTCCAGATGTTCAAGCTGGTTTTAGAAAAGGCAGAGGAACCAGAGATCAAATTGCCAACATCCGCTGGATCATCGAAAAAGCAAGAGAGTTCCAAAAAAACATCTATTTCTGCTTTATTGACTATGCCAAAGCCTTTGACTGTGTGGATCACAATAAACTGGAAAATTCTGAAAGAGATGGGAATACCAGACCATCTGACCTGTCTCTTGAGAAACCTGTATGCAGGTCAGGAAGCAACAGTTAGAACTGGACATGGAACAACAGACTGGTTCCAAATAGGAAAAGGAGTATGTCAAGCCTGTATATTGTCACTCTGCTTATTTAACTTATATGCAGAGTACATCATGAGAAACGCTGGGCTGGAAGAAACACAAGCTGGAATCAAGATTGCTGGGAGAAATATCAATAACCTCAGATATGCGGATGACACCACCCTTATGGCAGAAAGTGAAGAGGAACTAAAGAGCCTCTTGATGAAAGTGAAAGAGGAGAGTGAAAAAGTTGGCTTAAAGCTCAACATTCAGAAAACTTAGATCATGGAATCTGGTCCCATCACTTCATGGGAAATAGATGGGGAAACAGTGGAAACAGTGTCAGACTTTATTTTTTGGGGCTCCAGAATCACCGCAGATGGTGATTGCAGCCATGAAATTAAAAGACGCTTACTCCTTGGAAGGAAGGTTATGGCCAACCTAGATAGCATATTTAAAAGCAGAGACATTACTTTGCCAACAAAAGTCCGTCTAGTCAAGGCTATGGTTTTTCCAGTGGTCTTGTATGGATGTGAGAGTTGGACGGTGAAGAAAGCTGAGCGCCGAAGAACTGATGCTTTTGAACTGTGGTGTTGGAGAAGACTCTTGAGAGTCCCTTGGACTGCAAGGAGATCCAACCAGTCCATCCTAAAGGAGATCAGTCCTGGGTGTTCATTGGAAGGACTAATGTTGAAGCTGAAACTCCAATACTTTGGCCACCTCATGCGAAGAGTTGACTCATTGGAAAAGACCCTAATGCTGGGTAGGATTGGGGGCAGGAGGAGAAGGGGACGACAGAGGATGAGATGGTTGGATGGCATCACCAACTCGATGGACATAGGTTTCGGTAGACTCCAGGAGTTGGTGATGGACAGGGAGGCCTGGCGTGCTGTGATTCATGGGGTCGCAAAGAGTCGGACACGACTGAGCGACTGAACTGAACTGAACTGAACTAACTATTCTCACAGAACTATTAAGGTATCGCTTAGCATTCTTCAATATAGCATTATAAGAGTGCTGATCCTTTCCTAATTATTTTCATAATTCAGCACATGATTAGACACTAGGTGCTCAGAGACATTGGTGCTTGCGTGCCTGTTCTCAGTGAAGCTCTGAATTAGGACCTGAGGCTGATCTTCATCTGGGGGGACCCAGTGCCCATCACTGCCCACCAAACTCAGCTCTGTGGGTGCTGAGCTGTCCTGCACGGGTCTGAGTGTTTGCACAGGGTGGAATGACAGGCACAGAGAAGCCCTTCTCGGATCATGGGAAAGTGTCAAATGCAGCTCTCAGGGACAGGAGGGTTGGGGTGGACACAAAAGAGAGGGGAGACCAGGCTTATCATGCATTCAGAGGTGAAGCCCTGGTCACAGAGTTCCTGCAGGTGGGGAAGGGGGAGACCATATAGTGCATGTGTGCTTGGTCGCTCAGTCGTGTCCGACTTTGTGACCCCATGGTCTGAAGCCCACCAGGCTCCTCTGTCCATGGAATTCTCCAGACAAGAGTACTAGAGTGGGCTGCTACTTTCTCCCCATGGGAAGAGAAGGTTAACACTGGTAAACTATCAGTGAAGCCATCAGCACTTTGGGGGGTAGACCTCCCAGGGCAGAAATGCCAGCCTGCAGGGAAAGGTGAAATCCTTGGAATGTATGCTGTGGATCCAGGTGGTGCAGGAGGAAGGCTGGGGAGGCTGTCACTGGTGTTCTCCGTGGATGCCCGGGAAACCTTTTTGGCTAAGCACTCCACCAACTAAACTAGAACAGACAGTACTTTAACATCTGCAGTGCTATCAAGGAAAAGTCAAGTGTGGGATTAAATAAAAGCTGGAGCCACGTGGGTTTCATCCTTTTGGCAATTAAACTAACTCAGGAGTAGCATGCGCAGACATGGGTGTGTTCAGCCTTGTGTGATAATATACCCAGGGGTTTCCACACTTGCAACTAGTCAAAGTGTTACATTAAAAAACAGCAAATTTTTGCTTAAAAACCCCTTTTCCGATATGCAAACAATGTCTTACTTTTCAAATCACCCTGAAAATATGAATGGCTCCTGTGGGTTCTCTAGAGTCAATGATGTCCAGCATCTCTGATTCGAGCCCAGATGGACTTACAGACATCAGAGAGGTGAGTCTGATACCCGTTATTTGATTCTAACATTATGATCTCTGTGCCTTTGGACAAGTTACTCATTCCCTCTGTGCTGTTTTGTCCTCTAGGGAGTGGATACAAAGACAGCCACTTGCCATGAGTTTGTAAGACTTAACACTAATATATACTTAAATACATTACTGAACGCTCAGTCATGTCCGACTCTTTGTGATCCCATGGAGTATACAGTACATGAAATTCTCCAGATCGGAATACTGGAGTGGGTAATCTTTCCCTTCTCCAGGGGATCTTCCCAACTCAGGGATCGAACCCAGGTCTCCCGCATTGCAGGTGGATTCTTTACCAGCTGAGCCACAAGGGAAGCACATTTAAAATACATGACCTCCAGTAAATAAGCAAAAAAAAAAAAAAAAAAAGATTTGCTGCGTAAATGACGCAAAGACTGCAGATGCCGTACTTCAGCCTGACGGTCTGTGACTCCCTTTGGAT
Organism: Okapia johnstoni; assembly: GCA_024291935.2. NCBI lineage: Eukaryota > Metazoa > Chordata > Mammalia > Artiodactyla > Giraffidae > Okapia > Okapia johnstoni. Next base: position 104,502,309 of record CM044313.1, read on the forward strand.
AACGCAGGGGTTTCTGGAGGATGGTTCACTCTACAAGGTCGCTCTGAAGCCTGTGGGAGGGTGTGCCCCAACAACACCATCATCACCCCAGACACACCTTGGCTCCTGGCTTGCTTCATCAGCCTTTCTGGTTTCCTCCTCTAAAACACTTGGGTTCTGTGACCACTGCTCCAGATTCAGAACCATCTCCTTTTCCCCCTGGGTTCATCCTGGGTGGCCCAGAGGACCAGACTCTCAGGCAAGAGTGACCTGCCCCTCTGCAGGACTTCTGAATGTCCACTAACCAAGGGCTCAAGTGTTGATGCTTGTCTCATTTATAATTCAGTCTGAGGTACGGTATTCTGTGTTGAAATAATCCACACATTCATTAACTACATAGAATAAAATAACTGATAACACTGATATTTTGATATTCCTCGATAATCAATACACAATGAAAAATACAAGAGGAAAAGTGACCCCACTGTCTCGCTGCATTATTAGTTTGCAAGCTTATTTAAATTATTATGTAAATTGTGAAACATTAATGTTTTCTTCTTATCAAAGCTTTTCTTCACTGAATCAAGAATATTTACTTGGAGGCTCATAAAATGTCTGGTGTACACCTGCCCACGGTCACCACTGGGAGGGCAGCTGGGTGGATTATTAACTGGGCTTCAGAAAAGGCCAACATCCCCCAGACATCACCGGGGAGCTAGCTCTCCAGATGCCTGCATCTCTCATCGCCAGCTCTGTAAATCATTTGTCATCGAGAAACTCAACACTAGTATTGCGTTTATAAGAAGAGGAAGAAAAAGTGCTTGTCGGTGAGAATGTGCAGCTCCTCAGACTCACAGATACAAATAACAAAGTCGTGGTTTGTCTACAACAAGGTAGACAACCAGTGACTGGGAGGGGTAGTATAAGGGTAGAGAATTAAGGGGTACAACTATTATAAAATAAGCTAAGAGGATATATTGTACAACACGGGGAATACATCCAATATTCTATAATAACTGTAAGTGGAGTATAACCTTTAAAAATTGTGAGTCACTATACTGCACACTTATATTGCATAGCAACTATATATCAATAAAAAGAAAATAAAAATTAGAAAGAGAGAAAAATGCTGCTTCTGGGCAACGTGAGTAAAGAAAATGTCGAAGCTTGAAAGTAGGATGTTTACTGTGTTATATTTGTTGCTATTCACCCTTAAAGGTTGATAGGCCTTTATTTAAGTGTACTTCCCAGGTAGCTCAAATGGTAAAGAATCCACCTGCAATGCAGCTACCTAGGTTGGATGCCCAGGTTGGGAAGATCCCCTGGAGGAGGGCATAGCAACCCACTCCAGTATTCCTGCCTGGAGAATTCCATGGACAGAGGAGCCTGATGTACAGTCCATGGGCTCGCAGAGAGTCAGACACGATTGAGTGACTAACACACACACACACATACACAGGGCTTTGTTAATGTATATCTATTTAGAAAAGTTGTCTGTAAAAGTTGTGTGAGTCAAAAAATAAAGTGTAAATTAGGAAGTGATGAGCATGGTGGGGCAGTGCCCATGGTGGTGTCGTGTAAGGGAATCCCCACTGGACTGGGTCCAAGCTCATCTTGGGTGACACCACGCACCCTTTTCTCGAGAGCTAGCTATCAGTCAACACAGGGAAAAAGTGATCTAGCTCATGGGAAGAAACGCGCATTTCAATTCCAGTTCATTTCACTTTTTACTCAACTTCTTTGTCATTTCTCCCAAAATGTGATTTGTCTGGGGACTATTCTACTCACTCTAGTCTTCTTAGTGACGTTTCTAAAACACAGGATAAATGCAACTTTTCTAGCTCTTTCACACTCTGTCTTGGGCACCATCTATGTGGCTGCTGCTGCATTAAGGTGTTTGCTTTATTTATTATCTTATCCTAACAACAAACATACGAAGTGAGAATTACAATTTCCATTTAAAGGAATGAGACACTGAATGCAGACATTTGCCCAAGACTGAAAAGCTAGGAAGTGGGGTTGCTAAGAGTAAAACTGAGTCTGAGTAACTCAGATTTACACGCCACTGTCAGCATGCCATGTTACATCTCTACCACGATGTACCCTGGAGAGTAAAACCAATGATGGTGCTCACAGAGAGTGAACTTGACTTAGTTGTAAATGTACATTGCAAACCCTAGAGCTAAAAAAGTTTTAAGAGCATAACGGATATACTAAAGAAAGATATAAAATATGACTATAAAAATGCTAAATTAAAATCACAAATGGCAGGAAAACAGTTGAAGGCAAAATATGAATCATGAACAAAGGCAACAGTAGAAAACTGTAACATATATAGTAGATATTAATTCACTTACATCCACTTTGACTGTCAATGGTTCAATGTACCAGTTGAAATACAGAGATCGTCGCAGGTCAGAAAACGTGACCCAACTATATGTTGTCTACAAGAAACCCATTTAAAATATGAAGACACTTATAAATTAGCAGTAAATGGATGCAAAAATTTATCTTGATAACACTAATCAAAAAAAAAGCAAGAGTAAGTATATTAATTTCAAAAAGAGCAGACTTCAAAGTAAGAAAAGTTATTAGAAACTAAAAGGGAAATTAAATAATGATAAAGGAGTCAGCATTCCAAGAAGATGCAACGACTCTTAATACATATGTACTTAACAACTTAACTACATGAAGCCAAGTCTGATAGAACTGAAAAGAGAAATGGATGAAGGCACTATGATAGTTGGAGACTTTATCGCTCCTCTTTCAGAAATGGTCAGATTCAGGCAGAAAATCATTAAGGACATAGGTGAACTCAACAATGCTGTCAGTCAACTGGATATAAACGACATCTATAGATAGGAAGCTGTTGGGCTTCCCTGGAGGCGCAGTGACAAAGAATCCGCCTGCAATGCAGGAGATGTGGGTTTAATCGATCCCTGGGTCGGGAAGATCCCCTGGAGAAGGAAATGGCAACCCACTTCAGTATTCTTGCCTGAGAAATCCCATGGACAGAGGAGCCTGGGGGACTACAGTCCATGGAGTTGCAAAAGAGTCAGACACAACTTACCAACTAAACAACAACATAGATTACTTCATTCGACAACATCAGAATACACTTTTTTCTCAAGCTCATTTAAGACATTCATTCAGATAGACCACATTTGGGGCCATAAAACACACTTCAACAAATTTAAAGGAATGGGAATTATACAATGTCTACTCTCAAAGCACAACAGAATTACATTAGAAATCAATAAAAAAAGTAATTGGAAAATTTCTAAATAGGTAGAAATTAGACTATACACTTCTGAATAACACATGGATCACAAAGAAATTCAAGAGAAATTTTAAAATATTTTGGACTAAATTGAAATGAAAACACAATTTATCAAAATTTGTAGGTTGCAATGAATTGCTAAAAGGGTAATTTATGATACTGAATGCAGACATTAGAAAAGAAGGAAATTCTAAAATCAATAATTTAAGTTTCTGGCACAGGAAACTAGAAAAAGAAGAGTGAATTAAATGCAACGTAAGAAGAAGAAAAGAAATAATACGAATTAGAGCATAAATCAATAAAATAGAAAACAGGAAATCAATAGCAGTAGATCAAAGAAACTACGAGCTGATTCTTTAAAAATCATAAGATGTTCTCATGCTACACATAGAGAAATTTGAAGTTCTAAATGCTTTCCTTTAAAAAAAATAAAGAAAATAAACCACCAAGTATTAACTCAAAAGATTTTTTAAAATGCAATGAATGGCTACCTAGAAACCAGAAAAAACTTATTAAAAATAAATTCAGAATAAATGAATCAGTAACTACTAAAAGAATGTGGTTATTACATAGAAAAAGCCTATTAAAGTCAAGATCTGGTTTTTGGATCAAAACGGGTATACCTCATGAAAAAACAATGAATATGAAAAAAGTTAAGAACATAGATAAACCTAATAGGCCATCGCAGTTATTTATAAAGGCAGATCAAATCTCTCTTAGAGCTTAAATGTTATTGCTGTGTGTAGTCTTATTTTTCATTAGCAAATTCTGGGGTTCAGCTTTCAATTTTATGACCTCTTTCAGGTCAATCTATTACAAGGATTTTAATCTCTTCCAGAGGAAAACTTCTAGATATGTGTTCTTCCAAATGGTGGCCACTAATTTTAATTAACATTGAAGAAAATTAAAAATTCACTCCTCCAGGTGCTCAACAGTCAAGTTTAAACAAATTAATATCAATTCAAGTTAAAAAGTTAGTCTTGCCATTGCTCAATAGCCACATGTGACTAGCTGCTCCCATACTGGACATCACAGATAATATGGCACAAAATTTTATGGAAGAACACTGTTCCAGAGCAACTGGTAATTAACAAATCTTTGGGGGCTTACTTCTTAAGACTGGTTTCCTAATTCATGAGAGTTGGCTACAGTGCTCATCTGTAATAAGTAGTACATATCACATAATCAGGAACATTCTTATAAATCACATCCACTAGCACCTTTATAAAAGTGTGCCAGCTACAAATCAGAACATGTCCTAGACTGATGCTTAGTAAGACTGCCTTTGGTTGACACGAAAGTATCTGAACTAAAAACAGCTCAAACTTAAACTCTCAGATCCTGTGTTTCTCTGTACATTCCCAAGACACAAAAAGAAATGTTTATGCAAATAGTCATCTAGTCAAGGCAATGAATACATTGCTGCTACCTAATGTAATCAAAATACCATGGATTAAACACTCCAACAGATTCATTTACAGACTTGTGCAACACTGAGACATGAATTTGATCCTGCAGTGGAGGAAATTCACAGATCCTCTCATCCAAGAAATATGGAAAGCATCTACACATGATAGACTCACTGACGAACAATGTTAATAACAATTCAGCAGGGCCTTGCTTGGATTGCATACACTTTTGAGGAGGTCTCTTGTGGCCCATCAGAAAGAGGGGGCACACGAAGCTCCTCCTGACATTTCTGCCTCCACCTTCTCCCGTAGAGGGCTACGCTTATCGTCTGCCGCTTCCACTCTTGCCCTCCTTCTAAGGCGTTCTCTGCTTGCTTGGAGGAAAGAAGAAGCATCAACCAGATCACTAACCATGTACAACCCTGAAGTTGCATCCTCTGATTTGAGAGCCCAGTTCCAGAGCCTCCTCCGCTCCAGCCTGTGTAGATTTCCTTCCAGGCGATGCTCCTGCAGCCTGCCCTGGGCTCAGGACCCTCTGTTGTGCTGCCGTCCTGCAGTCTCAGCAGCACCTGAGCACCCTCTGGCCTCAGAGTCTGGCGCCCACTTGTCCTGCTTCCTACGTACACCTCCACAGACCTCCACCAGCCTGGCTCTTCCTCACCTCTCAGTCTGGAGTGACAGGGTGAGGTGTGGGGCCTTGCTTGCCCTGGTGTCGCTCTTAAGGGCAGAGCAGATGTTAAACCTAGCCTTGTGATACGTGCTGCAGTGATGCAATGGCCAACGGTCACCACTGAGGTCCAAGCTCGGGTTCAAGTCCCGACTCCGCCTCTCTTCCCAGGGCAAGCATGTGTATGTATGTGTGTCTACTTGTGTGTGTCCTGAGTGTTCTAGTGTGAGTTGCTCAATCACGTCTGACTCTTTGCAACCTCATGAACTGTAGCCCATCAGGCTCCTCTGTCCATGGGATTCTCCAGGCAGGAATACTGGAGTGGGTAGCCTTTCCCCTCTCTTAAGGGATCGTCCTGACTCAGGAATCGAACCTAGGCTTCCTGCATTGGTAGGTGGATTTTTTACCAGCTGAGCCTCCTGAGACCTAGTTCCTATCTTTGCAAATACAGGACAATATCTACAGCTATTTCCCAAGCTGACTGTGCAGATTAAATCTATACACTTCAGAGGTGGCCAGGCTTCCCTTGTGGCTCAGCTGGTAAAGAATCCACCTGCAAGGCGGGAGACCTGGGTTCAATTTCTGGGTTGGAAAGATCCCCTGGAGAAGGGAAAGACTACCCACTCCAGTATTCTGGCCTGGGGGATTTCGTGGACTGTTTAGTCCACGGAGTCACAAAGAGCTGGACATGACTGAGTGACTTTCACTTCACTTCACTTCACTTCAAAGGTGGCCATAAAACAGTACTTTAATGGCATCCATCAAGATCGCAGCAGATACCGTGGAAGAATGAAGGCAGCACCTCGCCTGGAAAGCTGCAGAGAGAGGAGGCAGAGAGTGTGCAGGGCTGGGCAGGTTAGGAAAGAAAGACCGACAGGCCAAGGGCAGCTGGGAAGGGTCCCAGCAGAGCTGGTCAGCCATGGCCGCAGTCAGGGCAGAGAAGTCCCCGGAGTCGTGAGGGAGGGCGGGCACACGTTTCTCATCAGAGGCCCTGGGGCCCCGGGGTGTTGTCACCTAGATCCCCGAGTCATTGCTGAAATCACCCCAGTTTTTCTGCACACACTCAATCCATCCCAGTGGAAGATCTGGGCACCCCCCCCCCAACCCCAACAGCGGCAGGCTGCTAGCTCTGGGAGGCTTCTGTTATGAGCTCATCAAGCTGACACTTAGCTCATGAATCAGCTGGTTTTTCTATTTAATTGGCAGCTGGGGTATTTCCCTTCCCTGCTGGTCTCGGTGTTGATATCTAGTCTCTCACAACAGTGCCCTTTAAGCTCCAGGTTCCAGGGCTGTGACGTCATGTTTCTCTGAGCGTGTTAAGTCCCTTCAGTGTGTCCGACTCTTTGCGACCCTATGGACCACAGCCCGCCAGGCTCCTCTGTCCATGGGGTTCTCCAGGCAAGAATACTGGAGTGGGTTTCAATTTCCTTCTCCAGGAGATCTTCCCAACCCAGGGATGGAACTTGTGTCTCTTATGTCTCCTACGTTGGCAGGTGGGTTCTTTACCCCTAGCGCCCCGTGCGAAGCCTTAATCATCTTAATATCGATGCCATTCTGCCTATCATGCCCCTGCCTCTGTCCCAAGGACTGGGATACCATCTTCTTGTCAGTAATCCTCAGAACAGAACTGCAAGGGAGGGATCGGCAGCTACATTTCTGCAGACAAAGAAACAGAGGCTCTCAGAACCCAAACTTCCATCAACCAGTGAATGGATAACAAGATGTGGTGCGTCCTTACGATGGAACACTGGTGGCAGTGGAAAGGGATGTAGTATAAATAAATACGGATGAATCTAACGGTGTGTGGAGTGAAGGAAGCCGTACCGTGTCATGTGATTCCATCTCTCCGAGAAGCCCAGACAAGGCTCAGCCACGGAGGCAGGAAGCAGAGCTGTGGTTGCTGGGCTGGGTGGGAGCAGGGAGTTACTGCCAGCACAAGGGTTCTCTCCTGGATGAAGTGAATGGTTTAAAACTGAATCACAATGATGGTTGCACAACCCTGCCTGTTTACTGAAATACCACTGAACTGTGCACTTGAAGCAGTGAGGTTTTCTTAAGTGAATCATATCTCAGTAAAGCACTCAGAGGAGCTTCCCTGAGGGTTCAGTCAGTGGTAAAGAATTTGCCTGCCTATGCAGGAGACACGAGTTCGAGCCCTGGGTAGGGAAGATCCCCCAGAGGAAAAACTGGCAACCCACTCCAGTATTCGTGCCTGGGAGATCCCACGGACAGAGAAGCCTGGTGGGCTACAGTCCATGGGGTCGCAAATGAAGTCGCACACAACTTAGCAACTGAACAACAACAAAGCGTCTAGAAAATACAACAAACCTGAGGCTCCAGGAGTGCGGCCTGAATGCGGGCGGCAGCCAGGACTGCTGGGCTCCAACCGACCTTTCTTTCCACACCTGGGGCCTCCTGGGGGACACTAAAGTCATTCAGAGACATGCCCTCATTAGCAACCTGCCTGACGACCAGCACAACGCGCACTTCACGGCCCTCTAAGGGGTCAGATTCCTCACGAGCGATCACAGAGGCAGCCGATGAAGCCAAGAGATGCAAGAAGCCCAGGGGCCAGGAGTCTGGCCCAGGCGGGAGCTGTTTTCCCCATGATCCACGTGGGGCATCGCAAGGCTGAATGCAAAGCCTCTGTCCACTTCACTTCACCATTTTCACGAACTCTGTCACTAAAGATGATGAACACTGGAGATCAGTTCTTCACCTGGCTCCTACCCGCTGGCCCTAGACCGGGCAAAGCTCAAGGCAGGGGCATGAGCTTTTCTTCTGAGGGGTCCCTGCTGCAGGCACATGATAGGAACTTCATGCGTATCCCCTGAGGAGGCACTGGTGGGGTGAGGGTTTCGCTTATGCAGACTGCGTATCCAGTCAGGATTCCAGAACCTGTCCACAACAATCCTCTGAGAAGCCTGTGGAAACCCATGCTCTCCTTCCCCACCCAAGGTTCTGAATCAGCAGGTCTGGGTGGGGGTTGTGACAACGTGCAAAACGAGACACACCGACGTGACAGAGACACACCCAGTCTCTGTGTCTCCAAGGCCAGGGCGGGTACACCCCACACTCACCTGGCATCTTTCACTTTCCAGCCCTGCACTTGGGGAGCAGGACAGGCGAGACCCCTGTGGGGTCAGACAGTTTTGTCAGATGTGTACTGCTTACTGAATGACTTGCTGGGACACAATTCAACTTCACGAGAAGATTGCTATAACTAAGTTTCCTTGTTTGCAAGCAAGTTGATATCAGACTTGCTTGCTGTCAGAATCAATATGGCCCCATTCTGGCTTTTGTAATGTAGGGCCTGGGATGGTCATCTGTACCAACACTGTGTGATACGACTTCTGTTACACATGTAACCTTCCAGGCAGTTTCTTTAAACATCCGTCACTATGGATACCAAATTTGACCATTCACAAATTCCAGCCTCAGTCATATATATGACTGCACATACTCTCACACACATGTCAGAATCCCGAGGGAGTTATAAAAGTTAGACCCATCCTGTTTCCAGAATGTTAACTCAAATTGCATGATCATTACAATGTGGCAATGCATATTTGAAATGGTCTGTTTTAGAATGTCTTCTTTTTAAAATATTTTTCCTGACTTCTTCTTTAGTTTTGAAACAGTTAACAATTACAAACAGGAATATATTTCAATTTTAAAAGATTCAAATTTAGTAAAAAAAAAAAAGTATTTCATCTATGAAACAGAATTTGCACTTAACCAAACTAACAAGCTATACCTTGAGGTTTGTACTCTGTTCCACTATCTTGAATTTTAAACACAAATAAAAATTCTAAGTGGTCACATAAGAATAACAGACTAGAACTAACATGTGCTACATATTCCTATGTTAAACGATAGATTGGAAATAAACAATAATAGCACCATGATGTGTAAAAACAAAATAGAATGCCTTCTTAATAAGCTGCTATCAAGAACCTATTAGGCAAATAACACCTCTTTTTTTTTTTTGTAGAAATTCCCTGATAGCTCAGTTAGTAAAGAATTTGCCTGCAATGCAAGAGACCCTGGTTTGATTCCTGGGTCAGGAAGATCCACTGGAGAAGGGATAGGCTACCCACTCCAATATTCTAGGGCTTCCCTTGTGGCTCAGCTTAAGAATTCGCCTGCAATGTAGGAGACCTGGGTTCGATCCCTGGGTAGTGAAGATCCCCTGGAGAAGTGAAAGGCTACCCACTCCAGTATTCTGGCCTGGAGAATATACAGTCCTGTATAGACCATGGGGTCGCAAAGAGTTGGACATGGCTAAGCGACTTTCACAACTCACAACAAAAGCAGTGAACATAGTAAGGCAAAATCAGTCCATACGAATCGAGGGGTATTCCACACAGCACCTTCTCAAGGAGAATGCTCAATGCAGAAAACGCGGACAGATCCAGCACTTCCAGGGAGGCAAAACAACAGCAACAACAAAGAAACAAGCCAAGTAGCAACAAATAAGGAAGAAGAAACCAGGCTAAGGCTGGTTCCTTCCTGTGATTCACAGCTCGTTTCGCTAGCTGCAGGTTACCTTTGCCAACCAGGGAGGAAAGGATTCAGTTCCCATGATGCCTCAGAGAAAAACCTCCAGATTAACCTGGGATCCGCTGCGTCCTCCTCTCCTACAGCCACGAGAACAGCCCAGCAACGCAGACTGAGCCTGTGGTCCTAAGAGGGGCAAACAGCTATTCCAGAACATGCAGATATACCGTTTTGCCTTAACTGGGTTTACTGCTGATTTAGCCTCCGCCACAACTCACATTTCAATTCTGTCAACCACCAAAGAGCCCCTCAAACAGATGAGAGTCACCTACATTACTCATCCCATAATTGTTTGTGCTCAATAAATGTGAACCGCGATTCAGTGATTCAGTCCCTTCTCTGGGAACCCAGCAGAGGGTATCATGGTTCAGCTGGACCTTCATATACTTGGGAGTCTTTAGCATATATTTTAGAGCAAATATATCCTTAGAGAACTTGTCAAATAGATGACGGTGGATGGGATCATCCAACTGCCTTGAACGATGTATTAACAAGTAACTCTGTGGTGCCTTGACTCGTTGACCTCTGGCATTTTCACATAAGTCATGCCCATAAAGCAAGGACTGTTCAAGACTGATACCCAGCCCCAGGTGACTGGCTCTTCGACAGGTCAGCCCACTGAAACCCTTGGGGATGGTCCCCACGGGAACACTCAAAATCCATGGGTCAGGCTCTGCAGAAGGGTAAGAGACTGCTCAAACACCATGACTACATACTATGAATAACATATAGATAAGAGCTAAAAATACAGAAAATGATCAATACGTGAGAACTCCATGTATCTGATCAGATCATAGACTTGGTATTAATAGGGCAACTCTTGGGCCTATAAAGTTATTCACACTCAGGTTACCTCCCATCCCATCTAAAAGTATCACCCAGAAAGTTAAAAAGTTTCTGGAAGGACAGTTTTTTGAAATTAGTATGAATGAAAAGTGAAAGTCACTCAGTCATGTCTGACTCTTTGTGACCCCACGGACTATACAGCTCATGGAATTCTCCAGGCCAGAATACTGGAATGGGTAGCCTTTCCCTTCTTCAGGGGATCTTCCCAACCCAGGGATCGAACCCGGGCTCTCACATTGCAGGCAGATTCTTTACCAGCTGAGCCACCAGGGAAGCCCACCAGGGAAATTAGTATAAATTAGTATATATGAGTATGTATGTGTGTATTCAATGGACAAGGATGATTCCTGATGAAATATGTATTTATTTTATTTGCACAAGAAATTAAAAAAGAGAATGCCTGGGACCAGTTCTGTTATCTGCAGGTGAGACTCATTTCTCTCGGTCAGCCTGTTACAGCTGCTCTCACGGTGCTCCCCGAGGCTGCCTTTTTGCCAGTTCTCTACATGCATTTTTGGCTCAACCATCTGGAAAGGAAATAATGCTATTACACACTGCTGTCGTGTCCATAACAAAGGCACAGTGAGTTAGGCTGAAATACAGGGACCAGCCACTATTTATGACTAGAAATCTCTGTAGCCTTCCTTGATTAGTTTCGGGTTAAAAATGCTTTAAACTATGTTCTCTGTCATCTGTCTTTATGGTCTTTCATCACTAAATAACATAATCACGTGAGTTGTAACCACTAGAACTCTAGAGGACACAGAAGCTCCCTAAGTTCTCCGAAAGAATCATGCCATCTGAACAAGGTTGTGCAGAACTGCAGGGCTGTCCTCCATGCAGGCATCAGTGATTAAAGGTATGGGTTTTGCACATCTAAGTCCTTCTTGTGGTGCCCAACTATCAGCTGACTTCAAGGAGAAAGAGGAAGAATGTCCTTGGAGGAGACAAGGGTGTGAGGCGTGGGGGACAGTTCACCATTTGTTCTCAGGTCCAATGAACATGGCTTGGAATCTGGACTCTGTCCCTTATAGGATGGTAGCTTTGGGCAGGCTGAAAACTGTCTGATCCTTGATTCCCCTTATTCACAATGGGAATAGAGATCCTTCTTGTATTGTTAATATAATATGCAAAAGTAATGCAATGAATCTGATTGCAGAAATACCTGGCCTGGAATTAAAGCAAGTGCTCACTTTAATATCAATATCCCTCCCTATATTAATGGGTGCATTTTCATGTTATTTGAAACTATTCAAAATGCTTCATTGATACTATATAAAACACACATGCTCCTATGGTGAAAAAGTTGAATGCACCTGGACTTCTCTGCAATGGAAATCTGCCTGCAATGCAGTAGACCTGAGTTCAAGTCCTCAGTTGGGAAGATCCCCTGGAGAAGGGAATGGCAACCCACTCCAACATTCTTGCCTGGAGAATCCCCATGGACAGAGGAACCTGGCGGGCTGCAGTTCATGGGGTTGCAAAGAGTCGGACACAACTGAGCAAATAAGCACACACACCACATGTTTGCTCCATAATGACCAAAAATGGAGCATAGATTACAAGCAGAACTTTTCAAAATGATGGCACATTGGCACTCAGGTACATTGAGCATTAGAAGAATTTTATGTTTAGATTTTTCCCCCAAACTGTGGTTCAGAAGTTGGAGAAGAGCAATTGGTAGATTGAAAGATGGTTAGTTAGCATCACTGACTCAGTGGATATGAGTTGAAGCAAATTTCAAGAGATAGTGGAGGACAACTATGACCAACCTAGACAGCATATTCAAAAGCAGAGACATTACTTTGCCAACAAAGGTCCATCTAGTCAAGGCTATGGTTTTTCCAGTGGTCATGTATGGGTGTGAGAGTTGGACTGTGAAGAAAGCTGAGCGCCGCAGAATTGATGCTTTTGAACTGTGGTGTTGGAGAAGACTCTTGAGAGTCCCTTGGACTGCAAGGAGATCCAGCCAGTCCATCCTAAAGGAAATCAGTCCTGAATGTTCATTGGAAGGACTGATGTTGAAGCTGAAACTCCAATACTTTGGCCACCTGATGAGAAGAGCTGATTCATTGGAAAAGACCCTGATGCTGGGAAAGATTGTGGGCAGGAAGAGAAGGGGATGACAGAGGATGAGCTGGTTGGATGGCGTCACCAACTCAATGGACATGAGTGTGGGTCAACTCCAGGAGTTGGTGATGGACAGGGAGGCCTGGCATGCTGCAGTCCATGGGGTCACAAAGAGTCAGACAGGACTTAGCAACTGAGCAACAAGGAAGAGGAAGAAAGTGAGTTAAACTGCTTTCCCATGAAATCATCACAGTTCCCCCGTTTGTCTGTTGACAAGGAACAGTGGAAACACCATTTCCCAAGAACCACAAAACTGAAACAGGTCAAAGCTTAAGAATGTGTCTGCTTTCCCATGATAGAAACAGTATTACCAGAGCCTACCCATCTGGGCAAGAGCTGGAAATGTGGCATGTGAGATTATTAATATTAAAAAAAAGCAGTGGAAAGAACATGTGAATGAAAGATGATTAAAACACCACAGGAATTTGAAAAGTTAGCTCATCATAAAAGAAATTCCCTAACCACTATCCAACTAAACATGACGGCAACAGTGACCAGAATCTTCTGATACATCTGTCTCTATACCTGACATATACAAGAGCAAATTACCTACTGTGCTTATGGATCCCACAACCTTATCCACACGCGCGTCATATCTATGGTGTGTCATGGCCCCTCCATGCCCTGAAGAGCTGGGACCGGCCACCTCTTTGACAAAGCAGAGATGAAAGGGCTTGAAACCAGAGAAAGGAGAAGTTGGTTGGGGTGGACTTTGAAACCAAGATCAAACAAAGAGTGCATGAGATAAAGGAGAAATCTGAACCGTGAATAACTGCCAAATGAGAGGGTTAGTCTGCAAAATATGTAGTGGAACATGATACAAGGTCACAGTGTAACTAACACGCTTGACCTTCATAGTTGGAAATGAATGTTGGATAGAACGGATGCTAACGTCTGATTTTATTTTAGTATACAGTATATGGTATATATGTAAACAATAAGTAACATACTAGGATCTATGTGACTGAGGAATGCCACTCAACAACTGAATTTTTTTTATAATTTTATAATTGAAGAATAATTGCTTTACAGAATTTTGTTGATTTCTGTCCAACTGCAACATGAATCAGCCATAGGTATACATATATCCCCTCCCTTTTGAACCTCCTTCCCATCTCCTGCCCAATCCCACCCCTCTAGGTTGATGCGGAGCCCCTGTTTGAGTTTCCTAGGCCACACAGCAACTTCCTCTTGGGTATCTATTTTACATATGGTAGTGAATTACAAATGATGGGCTTTTCAGAGATTTTTGCATTTAAATTGCAATCTGTGAAACTGTAAAATTATTCTTACTAATATATTTACATTGTAAGACAGAAATGGCCAAACCATTTCAAACACATGTGTTCCTTCATATGTATAGAGACACAGGGGTTCCGGGGCACCTGGTCTTTCTGATGAGGTTGAAGCTGGGTTTGCTCATCCTTCCAGTGCCCGTGCACTTGTGTGATATAGGCCTGGGGTGAAGCTGGGGCTTTGCTTTGTTAAGCTTTCAAAGTTTTAAATCAACATGGAGAGTATTTTCATTACTTTGAAAGAAAACTTGCTATCCCCATTAAGCCTCTGCACCGATCACAGCTTGGGGGCTGTAGTCATGTTGAGTCTTTAGATGTAGATTGCTTTCAAACATATGGGCATAAGTCATTCCTCTACAATTTTCATACACAAAGTGACTCCAGTTCTTCCTCCAGTGGAGAAAGCTGTGATGCATGTATTACTAAATCTCCATAGAGGGTTGTGTATGCATGCATGTGTGTGTATGTATGTTTAGTTGCTCAGTCATGTCTGACTCTTTTTGCGACCCCATGGACTGTAGCCCCCAGGCTCCTCTGTCCCTGGAATTCTCCAGCCAAGAATGTTGGAGTAGGCTGCCATTTCCTTCTCCAGGGGATCTTCCCAACCCAGGGGTTGAACCCACAGGTCTTGCCACATCCTCTGCAATGCAGGTGGATTCTTTACTGCTGAGCCACTGGGTTAATAACAGCAAACTTGAAAGTGTTGGGGATTAATAAGCTCAATTTTATTAGAATATACAGCACATAAGCTATTCTCTAGTGGACAACATATTGGATTTTTGGAGCTAGAGGTAGGAAATTATGATTGGTATTAAATTCAGAAAAGCAATACTGGGAGCGGACTGCGGCTCAGGTCATGAGCTCCTTGTTGCCAAATTCAGACTTACATTGAAGAAAGTGGGGAAAACCACTAGACCATTCAGGTATGACCTAAATCAAATCCCTTATGATTATACAGTGGAAGTGACAAATAGATTTAAGGCACTAGATCTGATAGACAGAGTGCCTGATGAACTATGGACGGAGGTTCATGACATTGTACAGGAGACAGGACTTAAGACCATCCCCAAGGAAAAGAAATGCAAAAAAGCAAAATGGCTGTCTGAGGAGGCCTTACAGATAGCTGTGAAAAGAAGAGAAGCGAAGAGGAAAGATATTCCCATTTGAATGCAGAGTTCCAAAGAACAGTAAGGAGAGATAAGAAAGCCTTCCTCTGTGATCAGTGCAAAGAAATAGAGGAAAACAACAGAATGGGAAAGACTAGAGATCTCTTCAAGAAAATAGAGATACCAAGGGAACATTTCATGCAAAGATGGGCTCGATAAAGTACAGAAATGGTATGGACCTAACAGAAGCAGTAGATATTAAGAAGAGGTGAGAAGAATACACAGAAGAATTGTACAAAAAAGATCTTCATGACTCAGATAATCACGATGATGTGATCACTCACCTAGAGCCAGACATCCTGGAATGTGAAGTCCAGTGGGCCTTAGAAAGCATCACTACGAAGAAAGCTAGTGGAGGTGATGGAATTCCAGTTGAGCTATTTCAAATCCTAAAAGGTGATGCTGTGAAAGTGCTTCACTCAATATGCCAGCAAATTTGGAAAACTCAGCAGTAGCCACAGGACTGGAAAAAGTCAGTTTTCATTCCAATCCCAAAGAAAGGCAATGTTAAAGAATGCTCAAACTACCGCACAACTGCACTCATCTCACACACTAGTAAAGTAATGCTCAAAATTCTCCAAGCCAGGCTTCAGCAATACGTGAACCGTGAACTTCCAGATGTTCAAGCTGGTTTTAGAAAAGGCAGAGGAACCAGACATCAAATTGCCAACATCTGCTGGATCAACGTTAGAAATTCAGAATATGCTAAGAAAAGGCTCGCTTATATTATTGACCTTCTTAAGAACATATAACGACTTCTGTTTCCATACATGCCATGCTTACACAGCACAGTACTTATACATTTAAACATTTGCCCTTTATTCTCCAAAGTCTTCCATGCATACTTGTACATTTCTACTAGACATAGATGGGTGCTATGAAATGTCCTAGCTTCTCTTTTGGCTTATTATTATGCAATCCATCACTTTTTATTTTATTACCTAATGATGACCTGCAAAGGGAATACTCAAAACTCCCCCAGCTTCAGTTAGAGATAATCTCTGCAAATAAAACAAGGTTTGCAACTCCTTTGGCCGCTTCAGGGGTATACAATTCCCAGATGTCAGCTATTCTGGGCACTTTTCTCATTTATGATACCTTGTAGGCACAAAGGAATCTCCCAGGTGTTAGGAAAGAACTGCTTTCTTTCAAATGTGTGGAAATAATCAACGCTTCTAAAAAGTGCATAAACAGCTCCCTTGGATTTTAAATTGCTTGTTTAAATGATGTCTTTTAATCATCCTAAGTGCTTTTCAATAAATCACCTAAGAAGTTTTAGTGTATTCTAATCTGATCCTAATCCTATTCCCATGCCATCTGTAGGCCTTCTCTGAAGGTCAGTGGAACTTCATTCTGTGGTCTTTAATACCACTTGAATTTGCTTGCCTGACAGTGTATGCAATCATATTCTAATAAGATTTTTTTGCATCTTGTTCTTATACTTTAACAAACTATTTTGGAGATCTTTTCATGTTCAGTTCAGTAGCTCAGTTGTGTCCAACTCTTTGCGACCCCATGCTCTGCAGCACACCAGGCCTCCCTGTCCATCACCAACTCCTGGAGTTTACCAAAACTCATCACCACTGAGTCGGTGATGCCATCCAGCCATCTCATCCTCTGTCGTCCCCTTCTCCTCCCACCTTAAATCCTTCCCTGCATCAGGGTCTTTTCAAATGAGTCAGCTCTTCTCATCAGGTGGCCAAAGGATTGGAGTTTCAGCTTCAACATCAGTCCTTCCAATGAACGCATAGGTGTTCATAGGTCCATCCATGTCTCTACAATGGAACATAGGTCCACCCGTGTCTCTACAAATAACCCACTTTCACTCCTTTTTCTGGCTGAGTAATATTCCATTTTATATATTGCAGGGCAGGAAGAGAGACACAGACATAGAGAACAGATGAGTGGACCTGGGGGAGGGGGGATGAATTGGAAGATTGGTATTAACATATGTGTGCTGCCCTGTGTAAAACAGGGCAGCCAGTGGGAACCCAAAAGGCAGAGAGCTCAGCTCAGTGCTCTACAGTGACCGAGAAGGCTGGGATGGCAGGGGAAGGTCAAGAGGGAGGGGATATATGTACACATAGAGATGATTCACTGCATTGTAGAGCAGAAACTAACACACCATTGTGAAGCAACTATATACCCTAATTTACAAAATCAGGTAGATATTTCTGTCTTAACATGAAAATTAATGCAGATGGTGACTACAGCCATGAAATTAAAAGACACTTCCTCCTTGGAAGGAAAGTTATGACCAACCTAGACAGCATATTCAAAAGCAGAGACATTACTTTGCCAACAAAGGTCCATCTAGTCAAGGCTATGGTTTTTCCAGTGGTCATGTACGGGTGTGAGAGTTGGGCTATAAAGAAAGCTGAGTGCCCAAGAACTGATGCTTTTGAACCGTGGTGTTGGAGAAGACTCTTGAGAGTCCCTTGGACTGCAAGGAGATCCAACCAGTCTATCCTAAAGGATATCAGTCCTGGGTGTTCATTGTAAGGACTGACGTTGAAGCTGAAACTCCAATACTTTGGCCACCTGATGAGAAGAGCTGACTCATTTGAAAAGACCCTGATGCTGGGAAAGATTGAAGGCAGGAAGAGAAGGAAATGACAGAGGATGAGATGGTTGGATGGCATCACCGACTCAATGGGCATGAGTTTGGGTAAACTCTGGGAGTTGGTGATAGACAGAGAGGCCTGGCTTGCTGTGGTCCATGAGGTCACAAAGAGTCGGACATGACTGAGCGACTGAACTGAACTGAACTGGATGGACCTAGAGTCTGTCATACAGAGTGAAATTAAGTCAGAAAGAGAAAAATAAATATTGTATGTTAACACATATATGTGTAATCTAGAAAAATGGTGTAGATGAACCTGTTTGTGCGGCAGGAATAGAGATGCAGATAGAATTATAGTTTTATTTGCATTCATAGTTTAGTAACAGGGGTTACTGAGAAGAACAGATACGTGCTCAGCTCCTACTGGGAGTCCTCTGGTAAGGCCTTTTCTATATATGTTGCCTCACTAATTCTCATGTGGCCCTATGAGGTCAGAGTTGTCTATAAATTAAAGAAACTGAAGGAAAGTGGTGAACCATTTGGCTAGTAGTAAGGGAAGTTAGATTTGAACAAGACTTGTGTGATTTCAAAGGTGGTGTTTTTCATTAGATTCCCATTTGCTTATCTTAAGAAGTCATTTTACTCTGTTTCTTATTTGAATGTCTCTCTAAGTAAGTATCTTCCTTCATATGTGAAGAGTTCATGATTTTCCCTCCACTTGCAGCTCTGGAAAACTACCACAGCCCTAAAATTGCAGCTTCTCCAAAATGTTTGTTGACTAGCTTGGTTCTAAATAAAATAGCTGCTTAATATTAACTAACTAAATGAAGTAAATACGGAAAATTTCTTATTTTATGAGAAGTGTCAGCTTCTCATCCCTGAAAGTTAGTATAGAATAAATTTGCTGCATCACATTTTGTGAAGGATTCATGATGAGAAGAATGTAATTTCTCAGAAATTGTCATGTGCAGTAGGCAATTCTCCTTGGTCATAAGCTTGATAATCAAAGAAGACAGACATCCAAGAGACTGAGACACAGCAATCACAGCGTCTTTATGCTCATGTAGGAAGGTATAAAAGGCTAAGAGGTGGACATGTGCCACTGAGTTTCTTAAACTGTATTTTGCATAAATTATATCATATCTTCTTGTTTAAGTATATTGCAATGCCTCTTACTTAGAATTTGCTTAGAGATACTCTGTCATTAGAAAAATTATTCATATGGTTAGGCCTGTAAAGTGCTCACTCGCAGATTGCATTTTCTGAAACTACGTGAATGTGAACGGGATTTGTTCTATTCTTTTCTTCTGTGGAAACACGCTCCCAGGCCTCAACAGGCAGGCTTCAATCTGAGTGGTGCCTGGAAAATGCGTGCCATCCAAACTCAACTAAGCCATTTCTAGACAGAGCTTTTCACAGTCACTGCACCTTCTCTCTGGAAAGAGGGACTTTCTCCAGCATAGCTAGAACTAGTATCTGAAATTAGGATCCTCCATCCACCCATCAACCCATCCACCCATCTACTAATCTACCTAGCTCCTTCCAAGGTCCAGGAACACTGCTGGGGGCTCTGATCCTTGAGGTATCCTGATAGTTAGTGCTACCCTTAGGATGCTGACTATCTACTGAGAGAGGTGCGTAAGTACTAAACTGGTAACCAAAATAAGAATTAAATTGAGGTCATTCTTTTCAAAGAGAAAAATAAAATGAGTCATGAAGGTATTACAAGGGAACATACCCTGGTCTGGAGCATCAAAGAAACAGGACTTCTGTGAGTGTCTTTCCAACTGATGCCTAAAGAGTAAAGAACACTTAACTGGAGGAAGAAGGATGGGAATTGTGTTCCAGGCAGAAGGAACAGCATTTGCAAAGGCCCTGAACAGATGAGAAGCTCAGCCTTATTATGAAAGAAAGAAACTGATGTCACTCGAGCCTGGAGAGTTTCCTCTATGAGGCTAAAGCTGCAGGCAAGGGCAGACTCCAAGGGCATCTTCAGTCATCCTGAGGACGTGGGTTTCCCCTGAGTGCTATGGGAACATAATGTGTGAAGGAATGAAAAGATTGGAGCTGCGCTTTCCAACCTCCATTTAGGCTGCCAGAAGTAGGAAAACGGGAGGGATGCAAATAGTTGGCCTCAACTTTCACAGAACCATCTCTGACCCCTCCTTCTCCATGTGTGATCGTGGTTCCCAGAGCCCAATTCGAACTACTTTGCATGGAGGCCCTGACTACTTCTAAAGCCCAATCAAACCTAAGAATATTCTTTCAAAATGCTCTAATGTGTAAACTTAAATGTAGGCTTAACTGTGTTTAGGTTTACATAAGGGACGGCCCCTGTTTTTTCACCTAAGAGAAGAAGATACAATGCATTCACATGAAAATTTAAACTCTAATGAAATGAAATAACCCTAAGGTCATCAAGGCAAATATTTTCCCCGGACTTTACATACTGAAAGAAATAACCCATCACTTAAACTACATGTACTTTACATGTCTTACTCCAAATTTCTCATGTCTTAAGGGAAATCAAGACAAATTATCCAATTGGGAAAATTGGATAATATCTGTCATTGCCCGCTGAAGCTTTCTATTATTTTAGTGTGTGTACATCCGTGTGCGTGTACACGCATGCACTCCTTCAGTCGCATCTGACTCTTTGCGACCCCATGGACTGTAGCCCAGCAGGCTCCTCTGTCCATGGAATTTTCAAGGCAAGATTACTGGAGTGGGTTGCCATTTCCTACTCCAGATTATTTCAGTACTGCTTTTTAAACCAAAGGCAGCCAGTCATTTTGACATGACTGTAAATCTGGTAACAGCTTGTATTTTTCTTCTAGCTGCTGTGTCAGTAATTTTTGTTTCAAAACTGGTAACTTTTAATATATTGACCATTCATACCTCACTGGACATGCTCCTTCACTGCCAGTTAACTACACAAAAAAAGAATCCTGCCTCCATTTCTTTAGATTGTAATTTTTTTAATGAGATATTACAGTTTTCCTATAATTTCCCAGAAATAGAGAAAATGAAATTAGCACTGACTTTGCTACTAATTTAAAATATGGAGTTACTTAATGTCTTTAAAATACATGTTATTCTTAGAGAATTAAAAACAAAGCCTTGAGTAGTGAAAAACAGGCGCAATAAAGGACAAAGAATGAACGCTGCTATTAAACAAAGGAATAAAACCAGCAAAAGTGACACGCGCTAGGAATAACCGGGAACTGGAGCAGAAATAGAAAACCACACACTAATACAGCTGCGCTCTGAGGCTCAGGGAACCTGAGAGTTGGGCTGGGATTACTGAGAATGGCTGTTGTCCTGAATGAGCCAAGACGAGATCCACTGAGTGTATAAATTCACTTTGATATGCAGCCTGGCCTCAGGCTTGTAGATGATGATACCCCAATGTCTCCTTCAGAAGTGGTTTAGAATAACCAGACTCACAGCCACTGCACGCGCGTGTGTGCGCACGTGCAAAAAACACACACACACACACACACACACACACACACACACACAGGAGCCCTGAGTGCCAACTCATTCCTGTGTAGTAAGCAATGAAGTACTGCTTCCAGCCTACTGAGGAAACCCACAGTGTGATGCTTCTCTCTTCAGGTAAGCAACACATGGGACTTAATTTTAATCAAGTCAGTAAGAAAGACAAGAACAGCCCATCTTAGGGGAGGAATGTCTGCATGCAGGGGTGTTACAGCTCCACCCTCTCACAGTACTATGCCTGCTATCAAGCCTCGGGAGGTCTATTTCTTGAGGTCCAGCCCTTTCCCTAAATAGGGTTGGGATGTTCCTACTATGTTTTATTTTCCCTCCCCCACACTTCTTCCAACCAGTGCCTGTGCAAATGAGTTTTGCAAAGTACCAGAATTTCCATTTCTCTATTAAAAAATAATTTGTTCATTGAATACCTTTTTATTGAGGTCTTGACTATGTGTTGGGCACTACTGAAAGTGCTGAGGATAAGGCAAGAAAAAGTCAGACTATAAATCCCTCCTCTACCCTCAATATTTAGCACCGACGGCCTACTTTGTATTAAGAAACCATTCTCACTTCCTGTCCCCTTTCCAGCTCTGCTTTGTGACATGGAACTCTACGAATTCCACTTCAGTGTTCCCCCTGTTCTCTACTCACCTCTAGTAATAGCCAACACAACGAGGGATCGGATAGAGCCAGGAAGGTGGAAGAACTTGTTCCTCGCTGCCCAGCTACTTCCTGTCTGCACGCCATGAACTTCCTGTCTGCTCCCACCTGACTTCCTGCCTGCCGCCTGTGGATTTGTGGACTCCCTGTCTGCTCCTCATGGTCTTCCCGTCTACCACTTATTGACTTTCTGCCTGGTCTGGCGGACTTCCTGTCTACCCAGTAGACTTCCGGTCTGTTCCTCGTGAACTTCCTGTCCACCTCGGGTAGACTTCTATCTGCCCCACATGGACTTCCTGTCTGCTTCCTGTTCATGTCAGCTTGGCTTCATCCTGACAGTGGCAGTTGACCCTAGTAATAGCAGCTTACAGCAGTGTACAAGTGACTTAAAATCCCAGCTGCAAGGTGCCCCCTCCCAGTCCTGGCACCAGTGGGCCAAGTCCTCACACTCAGGGGTTCGAGCCCAGCTCCAAGCAACTAAATTTTCATGATCCTAACTTCTTCCTCAGTCCCTCAACTTTAGGTCCAATAACTGCTTCCTGCACTTGCTATGCTGTGATGTCTGGGTATTTGCCTTTTCTGTTTTCAGTTTTTTAATATCCAATTAATGCACTGTATTAATTCTCTCTTTTCAATTAGTTTATGTGGTTTGTGTCCCCTAACCTGGCTATAATTAATATCGATAATGATAAATCTGAGTAGAAAAATAAATCAGGGAAGGGGATAGGAAGTACACGTGAAAGGAGAAGAACAGGCAATTTTAGATGGGGGGGGGTCAGGTAGGTCCTCTTGTTGAAAGTAATATTTAAGAAGAAAATGTTACATGTGAGTTATGCAGGTACAATCAGACTGCTCTGGTTAAACCTCAGGCAAGGCAGGATCACACTTTAAAGATCTTGCCTTCATCTGACCTACTTTTTATAGTCTCTCTGGCCTGGACTTTCTCTGAAATAGTGACTCTCTAAAAAGTAAGTTTCAGGTCCTTTGGAAAATCCCAGACATGAATCATCCCTTAGAGGGATCACATCCTTGCTCCTCCAGGGGATCATAAGGCTGTTCTCAGGTTGAACTTTGCCTTGTAGAAAATCCTGGTCACACTGTTTGTGAAGATGAGCACCATTCCAGTGATCCTCACAGTAAATATTGTATTGTCCACAGAGAGAGTCCATATGGGAGCTGCCATACAGGGGAGGCACTTGCTTCCAATAAAGGGACATCAGGAGTACCCAACACTAACCAGAACTGAGCATCCCGCTCTGTCCTCTCCCCATGCTACCTGACAGATCTCCAGAACAAGGATCACTTGCTCTATCTTTAACATCCCTGGCACATATTCCAACACAGGAAGTCTTCAATTGACTCCTCCTTGCAATGAAAACTAATAGTATCCAATTCTGTTACAGTGAAAACATCCCTGGATGGAGAATCTAAAGGCAAACATCCTAGAACTTCCTAAACCTTACCTGCCTTTGTAATATTGACCAAGTCATTTCATCTCTTTGAATCTCAGGCTCATCACTTGAAAAGTAAGGGAAATGGAATAAAATCAAAGTTTTATACTTAAATTTCTTTAATCATCTCATTTTTTTTGTTTACAATGAATGGTAACCTAATAAATAGAAATAGAAAAATCTGGTCACATCAATTATATGCGTGTTCAGTTGCTCAGCCGTGCCTGACTATTTTGTGACTCCATGGATTGTAGCCCTCCAGGCTCCTCTGTCCATGGAATTTTCCAGGCAAGAATACTGGAGTGGGTTGCTATTTCCTACTCCAGGGGATATTCGTGACCCAGGGATCGATCCCACATCTCTTGTGTCTCCTGCATTAGCAGGTGAATTCTTTACCATTCTTTACCTGGGAAGCCCCACATCAAGTATATTATAAATGTTACTTTATTGTTACGCACTCAGTCACGTCCAACTCTTTGCCACCCCATGGACTGTAGCCCATGAGGCTCCTCTGTCCATGGGATTCTCCAAGCAAGAATACTGGAGTGAGTTGCCTTTTCCTTCTCCAGGGGATCTTCCTGACCCAGGGTTCGAAGCTGGGTCTCCCGCATTGCAAGCAGATTCTTTACCTTATGAGCCACAAGGAAAGCCCAAGAGTTACTCTGACCTTGTTCTAATAATAACATACATTCCATTCTGTCAATTTAAAGATTTGCATTATATTTAATCTTAATTAATTAGCAGAAATTTATGCAATGATTCAGTACATTATGTTCCCCATACCCACCTTTTAAATCTCCTAATAATCAATACTCAGGTCATACTTCACCCAAAAACTATTTTCTCTACAATTTTCCTACATGCCTTCTAAGGCTGGCCTATTTCCAACTGGTCTGCCGTCACTGGTCTTCTCAGACAGTGACATTTGTCTTTTAAAACTCATATTAGCTCTGCTGACCATCTCCTGTGTGGGTCTTCACTTTCTGCTCCTGTTTTACTTTCCTGGCTCAAGAACATTTGTCAAAGTCAGTTGCAAATTTGGCAACATTTCAGATAGTTCCTAGGATTTATTGGGTGCATTAGGAAAACCCTCAATGACTAGATTTTCCAGAGAATCCCTGGAGTTTGTGTCTGGAAATGAAACATCATGCAGTTCAAACAAGGGCCCCAAGTAAGTCTCCAACCAAGTGAGGGAATCTGCAAACTGAACTCAGAACTGTGGCATTTACAAGGTTTGCAGCACTACTGAAAACAAGAAAACGATTAGATTCTAGGAGGAGTGGTAAGTGTCCTCTGCATTAACACCTTAACTAACTACACAAGAGGAGCTAAAACTCTTCCAGACTTTGTGCCAAGGACAAATGATAGACTTAATATCTACTTTTTTCTAAAGTACTAATCCAAGCATATGTTTCCCTGGTGGCTCAGCAGTAAAGAATCCACCTGCAGTGCACAAGACGCAGGTTCAATCCCTGGGTTGGGAAGATCCCCTGTAGGAGGGCATGGCAGTCCTCTTCTGGAGAATCCCATGGACAGAGGAGCCTGGCAGGCTATGGTCCATGGGGTCGCAAAGAGTCAGACGTGACTTGGTGACTGAGCACAATCCAAGCATAGGACTGGCATAAAACACTTTGAGAAACTCTAATTCTGTTATATGCAACAGAAGATAGTTCCAAAGAAAGCTTATTTAAAGTATTGATAACGGAAGTTTTAAAAAATAGCCTGTCAGAAATCTTATTGATTAGACCATTTCTAAAAAACTGTGCTTCAAGAGAAAAAGAAAATTCAAATTATTTGACATTAGTCATTAAAATAAATCATACAAAATGTATTACAACATGAATTTTATATTTATTCATATCTCAAAATAGAGGTTGAGAAGATGAAATATTTTTGTTTGTGAATGTGAAATACAATCATTCATTGTAAGAAAAAAAGGGAACTCAGTGTTAACGGGAACTTTGGAAAAACAAAGATGAATAAAACAATATCTCTTCAAGGATTTACAGTCTGGTATAAAAAAAACTATAAATAAAGATTTGTGGAATGAATCCATGTTTTTAAATATAAGGGCCTAATATATTACAAATCACCCACTAAATTCAGAGAGGGCATGATACTGAGGAAGGTGGCCTTGAGGTAGAAACCAAAGGAGAGCATCCTTACACTTCACAGTATTCAAGGATGATGCAATGGAATCCACACAAAAGGCCTTGTAGGTCCCTGTGGTGCAACAATGACCTCGTGATCAGGGGAAGCAAGGCAGCCCTGTGATTTCGAGGGCTGGTTCTGAAGTCACTCGACTTAGGTCAAAATCCCACTCTTTCAAGAATTACCTTGGGAATCATCTGTAGAACGGTGATAACAAAATAGCTTTGGGCAGTGCTTTGCAAAATATGTTCATAATAGCATCCAACAGAGACTGACTCCCAGAATGGCCATGTAAGGAACACAGAAGATTCTCTCTCAAGTGAGACAACCATTTGCCTGATGAAAATAACACACACACACACACACACACACACACACACACACACACACACACACACACCACTGAAAGTCTCAAGGAGATCAAACCAGCCAATTTCAAAGGAGATCAACCCTGAACACTCACAGGAAGGCCTGATGCTGAAGCTGAATCTCCAATCCTTTGGCCACCTGATGCGAAGAGCTGACTTATTTGAAAAGACCCTGCTGCTGGGAAAGATCGAAGGCAGGAGAAGGGTACGAGAGAGGATGAGATAGTTGGATGACCTCACTGACTCAATGGACATGAGTTTGAGCAAGCCCTGGGAGATGGTGAGGAACAGGGAGGCTTGGCATGCTGCAGTCCATGGGGTTGCAAAGAACTGGACACAACTGAGTGGCTGAACAACAACACCAATGTGAGTGTGTGTGTTTACATGTATATATATATTTTTGGCCATACCACATGGCATGTGGAATCTTAGTTTCCCAACCAGGGATCAAATCTCTGCCCTTTGTATTATAAGTGTGGAGTCTCAACCACTGGAATGCTAGGGAGGCCACCCCACCACAGTTCTATATTGCAGAAACTCTATTAAGGACAGGCAAGGGCATGCAAGCTGATTTGCCTTCTGCTAAGAAACCGCTCCCCCCCCCAAATTTGGTGATAGACAGGGAGTTATCATTAGGCTAATTGAGATAATAAATGGGAAGCTATTAGGCAAGTCTTTGGCAAATAACATTTAGTCTTTGGCAAATAAATAACATTATTATTGTTCCTTCTGCTACTGTCACGGTCATCATTATTTCTTATACTGTAGTTAGCTACATAATTCTATCCATTATTTAACAAATATTGAAGAGCACTTACTGTGTGACACACATTTATGTGCTTGTGATTAGTAATCAGAACAGTTTTCTGATGTCATTTTGGTAGAGACATAAGCACAGCAGATATTATTTTTTTATTTACCTTACTTAGCAAAATGACTCTGTATACTCTTGGCAACACCAGAATGACTCCAGAAGTCATTTTAGGGCTTACAGATCTTATTCAGTTTACTATACTTGGGCTTCATATACAAATATTAGCTCCAAATACTCATGGATGGTGTTACCAAGGATCCATGAGCTTGACTAATGTTCATGATCTTCCCTGAAGACTGCTTGTTACTTCTCCATTCACAAGCACCACACTCCAATTCTACAATAAGGTTTCGGCTTGCACAATATTTCCTCCAGAAGACTACCCTGGTACTGCTGCCCCTCACCAGCTTGGAGTGAGGCGTCTTCATTTCAGTTCTCCTAACACCCATATCTGTCCTATTTTATCACTCTACAGCAAATTAACTATCCCCTGATTCTCTCATCAGACAATGCACTCCTTGGACCCAACTCTGATAGGCTCTGGCAAGGCACACTTCTGCAGCACATTCACTATTCACAGACAACTAAAAACAAAATGTTCACTTTGGTTTTGTCTTTCTTCTTTAAAAATACGTGCTTACTATAAATCAGAACCACACTCCTGACTCCCATCAGACTGCTGCATTACCTAGAAACCCAGTAAAAAAGGGCTTAACTGATATCCACCTGGACATTTAATTAGAACCTGAAAGAACCAAGAATAACAATAATAACAAAAAGACATCATCATGTAATGTAAAAGGTATGCTATTTTTCTTCATGTGTTAACAGATTTGGAAGAGGAGGGATGGGGTAACCATCAGTCAAGGAAAGGAAATCACAGACTTGGCAGCGATTCGTGGGGCATCTCCATTCAATAATTTTATTATCTGGCTAAAGATACAGGACTTTTTAAACCTCCTTTTTTCTTCCTTAAAATGCCTTTGATTTGTCCTATCATATGGTAAATGCCCCTTAAATGCACACTCATAAGTCTAATTGAGGTCATGTATGCAGTGACCCTCTATGGACAAAATATCACTTTAGTTGGAATTAAGGTGTTTGGAAGATTAATAGTGAAAGCACACAGTTTTCTATTCCAGCCACCAAAATATTAAATTCCAATGTTTATTATGCAGAGGAGTCTTTTTCTGTTCCTTTCACTTTATCTTTCATGTAGTTGCCATTTACAGCTTTTGGTGTTAACTCCCATTGAGTTCAAAGAGAGCCAGAAACCTCAAGCTGCTGCCAACTGACTCTGCTCGTGGGACAGATTCCAGGGCATAGCTCAGCCATTATGGAAAAGCCTTGGCTCACAAGACCAGGGGCACCATGAGCCTGTGCCCCTGCTGGGTTAGTAGGGAGCAAGCGCCTTACTCAGCCTCCGCAAACATATTCAAGGGTGCTGTGAAGGGCATGGCATACCTCCCTACCACAAAGATGGCTCCCATGTCTGGTCTGAGCCTTTGTTGAAGAAAGCCAAGGACTCTTCCTCTAGAGCGTTACATGAAGAGCTATAGCTCTTTCATTAAGGAAGATCTATGCTTCTCGAGAGAACAATGGGAGAAATTGACCACACCATCTTCATGCTTAACAAGCGTGCCAAGTCACCACCATCCTACCCTTGACAATTCCCCACTGTATCCATTCTCAAACCAAAAGTGTTTCCAAAGATAGTAGACATGAGCCCAGACCATACCAAAATCTCCCTAAAAAGCAGAATGCTAATTTTTTTTTTTTAAAAATCACAGGACATAGCATTTTCACATATTTAGTATTTCAAGGAATTAGTTATGAATGCCCCTTCAGCATCTAGCATTCACGTACACACACACAAAATCCTTACGAGATGTAAAGTCTGAATTCTCTTTCCAAACAGGAAAAAGAATAAGACAGACTTAGATGATTTTCTGGGGATGTAACAAATGTCCAAAACTCTGGTTGCCAAACGCGATCAGGACCTTATTGCTTTGACCACACATTTTTTTTTCAGCTTGCTACTTATGTCACGTTTCCCTCATCTGTGTCTGACTAATTAGCTGTGTCCAAGAATTTAAGCATCTTCTAAGCTTTTGTCTTCTAAAATGGAAATATTTTAAGAAAAGTAAAAGACAAGCCATTAAGATTTCAGCTTAGGTCAGCCTGAGGGATTCAGGTACCTTTTCAAGTTGACCTGATGCTCCTAACTCTGGGTTTGGAGCAAAGAGGACCACCTATGGTATCGAAGATGTTTAACGTCTAATTTAGATATTAGGCTCCTCTGGTGGCTCAGATGGTAAAGAATCTGCCTGCAAAGCATGACACCCATGTTCAACACTTGGGTCGGAAAGAACTGGAGAAGGGAATGGCTCCCCACTCCAGTATTCTTGCCTGGAGAATTCCATGGACAGAGGAGCCTAGCAGACAGTCCATGGGGTCGCAGAGTCAGACATGACTGAGTGAGTGTTTCATTTTAGTTCAGATATAAAGGACAAGAAGAAAACACCAATAGCATCACTAGCCCAGTTAAGACCAGCACTGGCCTGCCATGGACTCATCACTATGTTTGAAATGAATGCTCAAATCTGTAAGTATGTCACCAACATCAGAATGGCAGAAATAAGGCACTTTCAAGCACTAGATCAAATAGCCCACGTGGCCAATCAGTTGAACCATTGTTCTATTCAAAATTAAGACATTCCTCCAGTGCTAGTAAGTGACCAGAATGTTTAAGGAACCAATAAGTCAGAACCAATAACCGCAAAGAAGTCGCAGCCTTCCGACTTGGCCATAAGTTCTTATGCACAGTTTTCAAGCTGCAGTGCTCTGCCTCACTCACTGTAGAACAACAACAGAAGTCAGGACCTTTATCCTGCTTCCAAGTGGGGAAAGGAAGCAACCCAGCATATTTTAGAAGTACCACTTGGCAGTTTTTCCTCCTGCTTTGGCAAATCAAAGAAGTCTGTACTGCAATGGTAGAAGAACAACCTAAAGTTCAAAGGAAATCTCATCACTTGTCCCCTTTTCCATGTCTCCACCACTTCATGACCAGCGGCATGAGCTGTACTCACCAATCCTTTGCAGGTCGAAAGAGCCACTGAGGAATTTTTGTGGGATCGCAAGGAGCCTTGATAAAAACAGAAGTCCTCGGGTGGGAAAGCCTGCACCGACTTCGTGCCCCGCTTTCCCAAAGTCTGGATGAGAAATCCAGGTGCTACCAGCTTGCTAGAGGCTTTCAGATCCAGGTGGAAGTCATGCCTGAAGCCTTTCAGCCGAAGGTGCAGAGAGTCAACTCCGAGCGGGGCCAGAGCCCTTTTCCTCCTCTGGGGGTGCGTGATTTCGTGGGACACATAGTTGCCCTTGTGGTCAACCTCGTAGGGAGACACCAGCTCAAAGTCTGAAATCAAGAGAGGATGTGTGGCTGAGTAATTTCAGAGTTCTGAAAAGGATCAGGAAGTCTTCAAATATAATTTACTACTGGATGATGTTTTCACCCAGCAAGAAAGATGGTGGAAATGTCAACCTCCACCTATTCAAATCCAAAATGAATGCATAAAATCAGAGTTTAAAGGGGAAATATTAAAAGGGGCCTTTGGGGAAGTCACTGTTGTCCCTATAATGTGATATTACCAATCCAGCAATTGTTATGACACTTCTAAGGAGAAAGAGATTATGGGCCAAATGAAGCTAAGAATGGGCTTTTTGGATCACTAGAGTAATTACAAGTAATAATTTTTATATCCATAAACATTCTTTTAGTCATATTGTCTTTTACCAACATCTTCATTTCACTGATAAGAAACTTTAGCTTAAAAATACTCACAATTTTTCAGAAAACAGTTAACAAGACCCACGTCCAACTCTTTGCTAACCTATGGACTATAGCCCACCAGCCTCGTCTGTCCATGGGATTCTCCAGGCAAGAATACTGGAGTGGGTAGCCATTCCCTTCTCTGGGGCATCTTCTATCCCAGTGTTCACTGTAGTACTATTTACAATAGCCAGGACATGGAAGCAACCTGGATGTCCATCGACAGATGAATGGATAAAGAAGATATGGTATATATACCTACAATGGCATACTGCTCAGCTATGAAAAGGAAGGTATTTGAGTCAGTTCTCGTGAGGTGGATGAACCTAAAGCCTGTTATACAGAATGAAGTAAATCAGAAAGATAAAAACAAGCATTGCTTATTTTTCATTGCTCGGATAAGAATTCTCTCTTTTATACCCACCATTAACACATCATCTCTGCCATCGAGAGGTCAGGGAGAGGTTGTTTCTCGGCAGTGGGACAGAATGTGGACCACAGACACGGGGTGGGCTTTACACCAGGGATCATATCTTCCTGCACTGTCATGCTCTAAACTTGAACCTGGGCTTTTAGACCACATGAAGGTCGATTTGTCAAAGTCAGACATGCTCATTCTTGTCCAACTCTTGGTAATTCCATGGACTATAATTCCAGGCTCCTCTGTCCATGGGATTCTCCAGGCAAGAATACTGGAGAGGGTAGCCATTCCCTTCTCCAAGGGATCTTCCCATCCCAGGGACTTAGCCCATATCTCTTGTGTCTCCTGCATTGGCAGGTGGATTCCTTATCACTAGCACCACCCGGGAAGATCTGAAGGTAGATTTGTCAAAGCTGAGGTTATGAAATATTTTAGCCAATTGATTGGTTTGATTTACATCTTTCAAACATTTAAACACATCTTGCGTGTGTCTCCATCTGCATACAAGCAATGGGCCTGCACAGCTTTGGAGAAGACTTGCTAGCTAGCCTGCATTTTGTCTAAACACCAGGAAATAGTAGACAAGCAAGACATTGAGCCTTCTCCAAATTCCCTCTAAGATGCCTTTGAAAAGGGTGTCAGACCCCAGGACCAGAGGACTAGACCTATACTGCAGTGCACAGACCCTAAAGACTCAGGATGCAACCTCCTCTTACACGTAGGGCAAGAGTTGATCCTAATATTCTCACCCTGATCCTCCACCAATAAATGTTCTCAGGAGACAGTTTGATGCTTAATAACTGGTCCTCTTGCTTGAGTTGGACATGCTTCCTGGAGTCATAAGGTAAAATAAAACATCGTCCTACAGAAGCGGCCTTTGGTCATTTGGTGAACAGTACTAGCTAGGTTCTTCTGTGTATTCTTGCCATCGCTTCTTAGTATCTTCTGTTTCTGTTAGGTCCATACCGTTTCTTTCCTTTATTGTAGCCATCATTGCATGATATGCTCCTTTGGTATCTCTAATTTTCTTGAAGAGCTCTCTAGTCTTTTCGATTCCATTGTTTCCCCTTATTTCTTTGCATTGATCACTTAGGAAGGCAGTGATCAATGCCTTTTGTAAAGAAGAACTATACAAAAAAGATATTAATGACCAGATAACCATGATGGGGTGATCACTCACCTAGAGCCAGACATCCTGGAGTACAAAATTAAGTGGGCCTTAGGAAGCATCACTATGAACAAAGCTAGTGGAGGTGATGGAATTCCAGCTGAGCTATTTCAAATCTTAAAAGATGATGCTGTGAAAATGCTGCACTCAATGTGCCAGCAAATTTGGAAAACACAGCAGTGACCACAGGACTGGAAAAGGTCAGTTTTCAATCCAATCCCAAAGAAAGGCAATGCCAAAGAATGTTCAAACTACCGCACAACTGCACTCATCTCACACGCTAGTAAAGTAATGCTCAAAATTCTCCAAGCCAGGCTTCAACAGTATGTGAACCATGAACTTGCAGATGTTCAAGATGGATTTAGAAAAGGCAGAGGAACCAGAGATCAAATTGCCAGCATCTGTTGGATCACAGAAAAAGCAAGAGAGTTCCAGAAAAACATCTACCTCTGTTTCACTGACTACACCAAAGCCTTTGACTGTGTGGATCACAATAAACTGCAGCAAATTCTTAAAGAGATGGGCATACCAGACCACCTGACCTGCCTCCTGAGAAACCTGTGTGCAGGTCAGGAAGCAACAGTTAGAGCCAGACATGGAACAACAGACTGGTTCTAAATTGGGAAAGTAGTAGGTCAAAGCTGTATATTGTCATCCTGCTTATTTAATTTAACTTCTATGCAAAGTACATCATGTGAAATGCCCAGATGGATGAAGCACAAGCTGGAATCAAGACTGTTGGGATAAATTCTCAATAACCTCACATATGCAGATGACACCACCCTTATGGCAGAAAGAGAAGAGGAACTAAAGAACCTCTTGATAAAGGTGAAAGAGGAGAGTGAAAAAGCTGGCTTAAAACTCAACATTCAAAAAACTAAGATCATAGTCCATGGTCCAATCACTTTATGGCAAATAGATGGGGAAACAATGGAAACAGTGACAGACTTTGCTTTCTTGAATTCCAAAATCACTGGAGATGGTAACTGCAGCCATGAAATTAAAAGATGCTTGCTCCTTGGAAGAAAAGTTATGACAAACTTATACAGCATATTAAAAAGCAGAGATATTACTTTGCCAACAAAGGTCTGTCTAGTCAAAGCTGTGTTTTTCCAGTAGTCACATATGGATGTGAAAGTTGGACCATAAAGAAAGCTGAGTCCCGAAGAACCGATGCTTTTGAACTGTGGTGTTGGAAAATACCCTTGAGAGTCCCCTGGACTGTAAGGAGATCAAACCAGTCAATCCTAAAGGAAATCAGCCCTGAATATTCATTGAAAGGATTGAAGCCGAAACTCCAATCTTTTGGTCACCTGAGGAGAAGAGCTGACTCATTAGAAAAGACCCCGATGCTGGGAAAGATTGAAGGTGAGAGGAGAAGGGGACAACAGAGGGTGAGATGGCATCACCGACTCAATGGACATGAGTCTGAGCAAGCTCTGGGAGATGGTGAAGGACAGGGAAGCCTAGCGTGCTGGAGTCCAGGGGAGTCCCAAAGAGTCAGACACAACTGCGAGGCTGAACGACAGCTAGCTAGGTGGCACGAGCGGTAAAGAATTGGCCTGCATTGCAGGAGACACGGGTTCAACCCCAGAGTCAAGAAGATCTCCTGGAGGCGGAAATGGCAACCCACTTCAGTATTCTTGCCTGGAAAATCCCATGGACAGAGGAGCCTGGAGGGCTACAGTCCCCGGGGTCATAAAAGAGTCAGACACAATGAGCACCCCCCCACACACGGGAACATTCCTTGAGTAATTCTTTTCCCGGAAAAAGAAATTTTCCTTTACAACCAAAGCTCTTTTGGTGTAGGTACTCGCCCACAAGTCCCTGGGCCGTCCTGGCTGGTATCTGAAGGGTTACAATGGACCAGAGAGAGTGGGTGGCAGCCAGCGGGGGGTCATAAAAGCACGTGTCTGCTTTGGGCGAGGCAGAGAAGGTGGGGATGGTAAGGCGCTGCCCAGAGCTCCTGGTGATGAGTTCCTCAGCAAGGCAAGGGTTAGGTGCCTGGCAACCAGCCCACAACTGAAAGCTTGGCCATGGCCTGTGTGAGCCCAGGCTTCCTGCTTCCGCAGGTCAAGGGCTTTGACGTCAACCCCTGGAGGGCTACTCCCGGGCTCACAGACCTGGCCCTTCGTCCAGGTAACTGGTGACCTGGGGCCCATACAGATTAGACAGTCAGCAGATGCTGGCTGGCAACTGGACAGCCAAACTTTGAAACATGTATAAAGCAGGGCCCTGGTGTCTTATAAGGGAAAATATACTGTGATTATTTCATATTTCACTTAGGAAAACAAGAAAGTAAAACAAACCTGCTTAAATTCTATGCAATAATTTTAAAATGGGAGGAAACAAATTAGGTATTAATATCCTGGTGTAAGTGTGAGATCACAGTCACCACTTGTGGTTGTTCAATCACCAAGTCGTGTCCGCCTGCGACCCCATGGACTGCAGCATGCCAGGCCTCTCTGTTACTCTCCATCTCCCGAGTTTGCCATAACTCATGTCCATTGAATTGTGATGCCATCAACCATCTCATCCTTTGTCACCCCCTTCTTCTGCCTTCAATCTTTCCCAGCATCAGGGTCTTTTCCAATGAGTCAGCTCTTCGCATCAGGTGGCCAAAGTATTGGAGTTTCAGCGTCAGCATCACTCCTTCCATGAGTATTCAGGGTTGATTTCCTTTAGGATTGACTGGTTTGATCACCTTGCAGTCCAACAGACTCTCAAGAGTTTTCTCCAACACCACAGTTCAAAAGAATCAATTCTTCAGTGCTCAGCCTTCTTTATGGTCCAACTTTCACATCCATACATGACTACTGGAAAGACCATAGCCTTGACTATATGGACCTTTGTTGGCAAAGTGATGGCTTTGCTTTTTAATACACTGGCCACTGGAGGAGGGAATGGCAAGCCAATCCAGTAAACTTGCCATGAGAACCCCATGAACTGTATAAAAAGAAATCTGTCCCTGGCCACTCCTAAAAACAGGGAAAAGCTGTTGCTTATGTAGTTGCATTTCCCTCAACCGCCTTCCTCATCTCGCTTTCTGGACTCAGGGGAAAAGCTAGTGTGACGTGGGTTGTGTTAACACCTTTCTTCCTGCCCTGCGAGCCCTCGGGGAGTCTCCACCTCACACTCGCCTGTTTCCATCCTGACAGAGGCCCTGGAATGAGGACAAAGCCTGGGGACTGTTCCAAACCCTGGTAATGAGCAGATTTATTGCACATAAAAAGATGATTACCATTCAAAAAATCAAATTGTTCCCAGATGACATAAAGTCATATTCTTATGACCTTCACTTTGGAGGACATACAATCTTTATCCTTTATGGAGAAGGGGGACCTAGCTCAACTCTTTTTCAAAGTAACTTTTAAGCCTCTTTTACAGAAACGCACACAGCATTCTGCTGATACATCTTTCACAACCAGCTCTGGTGGGGGGGGGGGGGGCGGCCTGGTGGAAAGCATTTGCCAATTTCCATGGTATAAATACTCCCACCAAGGCTGGTGTCAATCACCCACGTGACATCACTGAACGTGGAGTTCAGAGGTTTGCATGGTAGCACACAGTTACAAAGTATTTCCACCATACGGAGGCGATATTGCTGTTATTCAGCCACTAAATCATATCTGACTCTTTGTGAGCCTATGGATTGCAGCACGCCTGGCCTCCAGGTCCCTCACCATCTCCCGGAGTTCACCCAAGTTCACTGAATCAGTGATGCCATCCAGAGAAGGTGGGGATGGTAAGGCACTGCTCAGAGGCGACAGAGGCAAATACTGTCGAGAGGAGAAATAACAGCAAAACTTTTAAAGAATTGTGAAGTGACCAGTTTTCAGTGTTTTAATTTTGTTCTTTTTTTATTTTATGTTACTTTATTTGTTTATCTGTTTTCTGGATCTTGGTACCCGGACGAGGGATCGAACCCATGCCCCCTGCCATGGAAGCTAACCACTGGCGCCCCAGAGGAGTCCTACTCTTCTTTTGAACATGAATGATTTCCCTGCAAATTTCTTTTGATCTTCAACAAACCAGCTCACAAAATTCCTGATGAGGTTAAGGGTCAGCTCTGGAGACCTGGTGCGTGCTCGCACATCACACTGGCTCTAACCACTGAGAAGCCACTCACTGTAACCAATTACAGTCCCTTCCGAGGATGAAGGGGAACAGGAGTGAAAACTGAGCCCAGTGGCTCTCAGCAAGGATGCTACCCCTCCCCCACCCCAGGAGATGCGGGGACACTTTGGTTTTCATAAAGTGGAAGGAGATGGCAGTGTTGTGGGGATTTAGTGGGTGAGTCCAGCAAGGTTGGTACATATTCCTCCAGGCACAGGACAGACTGCCACAACGAAAGATCTAGAGCATCTCCAAGGTGGAGAAACCCTGACTCTTCTTATCAAGCAGCAGTCCTCCACATCAAACACACACTATCAGTTCTGTGTAGATGACCGTGAAGAGGCTCATAGCTAAAGAATTCCATGAATGAACAAAGTAAGCAGAGTTTCTCCCCCGTGCACTTACTACTACTCCGAGAGAAGGTAACATATCATTGGTGTAAAATGACAATTTCAAACTAACTCTCGAGTTTAAGGTTTAAAATTATAATCCCCTAAACTATTGGCTTGTGAAATCAAGAAAAAAAAAATTAGTGGGATTCCTGATCCTTTAGAATCCCTGAAATAAGACCTCAGCCCTACAGAGGCGTTTTTAAGAAGAAATACACACATGGCTGCTGCAGTCAGCACCCTGATCAGCTTGATTTCAAGAGCTGTTTTTGACTAAGCACCGAGTCTAGGGAGACTCCAGTTTCAGACTGAGTGCATGATACATGTACACAGTCTGCCCGGTACCAGCTTTGAAGAACAGATTTTGCACATTGAGTCTTAACTGAATGTTCAGTGCATCACACCCATAGCTTGTCATCAGCCACAGTGGGAGCATTTAGCCCATGGGAACCAGCAGAGGTGACAAATTAGAGCCTCCAAGAATCTGTTGTTAAACAGTTACCAGCACACCTGGGCCGACCTGCCCTGTCTCAGGTTATGTGAATGTGTGAATATAAATCGATATAAACTATGAACGCACACAGACATCGACTCTTATCCAACAAAACAAAATTCTAAAACTTCCCACCCTTGACCTGGACGTTTAGCTTACCCTAGATTTTGAAAAGTTATTAATAACAAGCTCTTCTTTGAGTGCTATATCTTTGGGGATTTCCTGGTGGCTCAGATGGTAAAGAATCTGCCTACAGTGCGGGAGACCTGGGTTCAATCCCTTGGCCAGGAAGATCCTACGGAGAAAGGAATGGTTGTTGTCTTTGCTTTGAAAAAGACCTGCTATTACTATGACAAAGGTTAATTTGTAGAAAAAGCATTCAAGCCTCCTCTTAAGGAAAAGCAATGCTGAATCAGCCAAAATGAAATGGATGCACCGAATGTTTGAAAATAGAACTGATCTCAATGAACTTATCTACTGTTGTTCACAGAATATATGGAGTTCTCTTTCTAACTGCATAATTACTCCAGGAACATTGGCTATAGAGGTTAAAATATGTGGTAAACAAATCTTTTGGCCAAAAGAGTTATTTCGAAGCCAGCTCTGGGTTTTGACAGAAAAGAAAGTGTTAGTCACTCAGTCATATCCAACTCTTTGTGAAGCCACGGACTGTAGCCTGTCAGGCTCTGCCATCCGTGGGATTCTCCAGGCAAGAACACTGGAGTAGGTTGCCATTCCATTCTCCAGGGCATCTTCCTGACCCAGGGATCAAACCCAGGTCTCCTGCATTGCAGGCAGATTCTTTACCATCTGAGCCACCAGATTTTGAAGGTATTCCCAGACACCTAGCAGTCAGCTAACCCCAGCATCACACAAAGTCTATCCCATCTCTGCCATCCTATGTGGAAAGAAGTCACTGCTGAGCACAAGGAGTCTTTCTCTGATCTTGGGGAGCTTTCCACGGAAACTCACTCTCAAGTTAGCCTTCTATAACTGAGGACCTAAAACACCCACATAGTGGGAGATGAGGGGGTGGCGTGTCCACTGGGCTAGAAGCTCACTGATGATGGCTCCCACCCTCCCCGGGAGGTTCTGACCAAGCCAGCTAACTGGTTGTTTTGGAAACTCTGGGCTTGTGACCCCAGCTGAGGTGTCAGGAGATCAGAGCCCTGTGCCCGCCAGGCTGGAGTCCAGTTCGCAGGCTGCTCCTCCAGGGAGGAGAGAACACTCGGCAGGATGTCTTGGATTCTCCTCCTGGAAGTGATTCTCTGTCTCTAAAGCTCTTACCTCCCAGAAAACCCCATAAATGGTAGGAAACACTGAAAATTCTTCTGAGACCTTCAGGAGTTCTCATGATGCTAGAAAGCTAGAATTTTCAAAACTTCTTACTTTTTAAGTGGGAAAGACAACTAACTACAATATGAGTCGTTACATACTAGAAAGAACCGTGAGAGAAACACTGAAGAAAAGGGCAAGCCCCAAAAGGTGAGCTTGAAACAGCCGGCAAATACAGGGACACGAACGTTTCCTACCATTTACATCTAGCGCCCTCTGGTGGATTCGGAAAAGGCCCTACCTTCCCACATCGCATTTATCACTTACCAGACTCTTGTGGGAGGAGTCTCAATAATTAATGCATATAATTAAATGATTGTCTTTATGGAGTTTTATTAAGAAGCTATGTTCAGGAGTTCTGAATTATTAAGCCATTTTTTAGGTTTATTGAAAAATATGATGGGATAACCAAACCTGATTCTTCCTCTATAAGTCACTAACAACATTTGAGATGGCAATTTATTCTTGGAATCGATGCAGAGTATTCATATTTAGCAACCGCCAATGGACTGGGTTTAGATTAAAAGCCAGCTAGCAACTGACACTAAACACCTGCTTTCTCATCTACCCGAAAGCAGTTCAGGACAGGGAGGTCTCTCCCCTGACACATGAAATAATAAACGCCGCTTGTGAGGAGAGAAAGTAAAACCACACACTGTTCAAAGTTCTGGCTTGCTTTTATGTCAAAACAAGGCACTGGACTTGGACATTGCTCTTATGACGTCACAAAACACTGCTTACCCATTCCACCAGCTCTCCAAGAGCATCCCTTTCGATGCTAAGATGGTAAATACTGAGCAAAACAGCTGTCTTTTTGTCTCCTGCTCTGGCTTCCCAGGTGGCTCAGTGGTAAAGAATCCACCTGCCCATGCCGGAGACCTGAGCTCCATCCCTGGGTCGGGAAGATCCCCTGGAGAAGGAAATGGCAACCCACCCCAGTATTCTTGCCTGGAGAATCCCAAGGACAGAGGAGCCTGGCGGGCTACCGTTCACCAGGGGCAGAGAGTCGGCTACGACTGAGCAGGCAGGCAGGGTATATGCCCAGTAGAGGGACTGCTGGGTCATACGGTGGGTCCAATTTCTAGTTTTCTGGCAGCGAAGGGTGTTCACTGTAAAAGGCCAGAAGGGGAACGGGTGAGGGAGGGACGAGGGCGTGGAGAAAGGCGTTATAAGCTTTGTAATCGCTTTGGTGTCTGCATTAATGTAACTCCTGGGTTATTTCTCCCTTCTATTTCGTCTAAATACATTTCCTTGCTTTCTTCCCTAATGCTCATGGCAATAACGTTGGTAAATCGCATCTGTTTTACAGGGAAATGAAATAAATATTGCTGGACGTTGACTCAGTGGTGCTCGCTGGCGAAGCGCCGCACCGTCTTAAAGGGAATTCCCAGAGTTAGGAACCTACGCAGCGCTTTGTAAACCAGCCTTCGGGAGTTTACAAGCTGCTCCGCGGAAAAGGCTCGCACCCCCTCAGCCCCCGCGCGGACTTACCGCCCTTTTCCCCCCAGCCCGGCCACTCCGCGGGAGCAGGCGGACGCCGGACGCTCGGGCTCCCTGGCGAGGCCGCTGCGGGTCCCACGGCGCACGCAGGTGCCTGCGGGAAACAGCGGCGAGACCTCGGTGAGACCCGGCTGCGCGAGGGGGGCTCCGGGGAACCCCGCCCGGCCGTCGGGGACCCCGCCCGCACACCCACCTGCGCCAGCAGCAGCACCCAGAGCGCCGCGCGGCCGAGGACCCGCATGGCCCGGCCGCCCCGCGCGCCCCTCGCCCGCCGCGCGCGCTGCGCCGCCGCGGGGAGAACGCACGGCTCCATCCAGGGGCGCTCGGAGGGGCCCGGGGCCGCGGGAGGCTCCCCAGCCCGGCGGCCCTGCGAAGCGGGCACCGAGGACCAGCCCGGCGCAGCACGGTGTCCCGCGGTGGATGCGCCGCCCGCGCCGGGGTTATTATTGACGCTCCGCGCCGCGCGGGGGGCGGAGTGGCGGGCGCGGGGGCGGCGGGGGCGGCGGCGGAGCGCCCGCCCGCACCGTGGGAGAGACGGGGAGGGCAGGAGAGGGGAGGGGACGGGGAGAGGCAGGAGAGAGGGCGGGGGGGTGGGGCGCGAGGAGAGGAGGACCCGCGAGAACCCGCGCGCTCCCGGGCTCGCAGTCGGCGCGCCGGGCCGGCCGTCCCGTGGGCACGCGGGTGGCCCGGGCGGGGGGACCCGGGGCGCGGGCTGTGAGCCGCTTGGGGCCACCCGCCCTGAGCGCTCCGGCTTGCAGTCCGCGGTTGGACAAGGCGCGCACCTCGCGGCGCTGCGCCCGGGCGCTTCCTGGTCCCCACTTCCGAGACCTGGGCTTGAGCATCCAGCCGACACCTGCCGCCCGCCGGCCTGCTGCAGGACAGCGCCCCCTGGGCCTGCCCTCCCGCCCCGTGGCGAGATCGGGTGTGAAACGGGAGTGCCCAGACCTTCTGGCCGACGCGCGCGTCTGAGAGCAGAGGGACGCGCACGGGCGTCGCCCGCCGGCTCGGGAGGCGCTGCGGGTGGGGGAAGCTCCGGCCTCCGTCCCGGCGGCCCTGGGAGGTGCCGGCGCTCCTGGCTC
The DNA here is from genome assembly GCA_024291935.2 of Okapia johnstoni. Taxonomy (NCBI): domain Eukaryota; kingdom Metazoa; phylum Chordata; class Mammalia; order Artiodactyla; family Giraffidae; genus Okapia; species Okapia johnstoni. The sequence goes on from CM044313.1 coordinate 104,543,476, forward strand.
CGAGGTTCCTGGCCGCCGCGGACTGGCCTTGCTCTGAGCGCCCGTCCCGGCGCCGCTGGGGCCCAACGTGCAGCCGATAGGGGAGGCTTCGGCTTCGCGGGTGGGTGGGGGCCCGGGCCAGTTCCTGCGCTGCTGTGTCCGTCGCGCTAGGAGGCTGAGGACGCGCGGCCACCCGCCCGCCTACAAGCCCAGCCCGGCTTCTACAGCTGTTGATAGCCCTGTGTGTGAACGCATGAGTGTGCGTTTGAACGTGAGCGCACACGTACCTGCGCTAGGCGTTCCTGAATGTGTGTTAGCGCCGATTTCTGTGTCCTTCCCCCCACGTCCACCGCCGTGCCTGTGTGCGCGCTGGAGCCTGAGCGCACCGATTCCCCGGCGCGTGTCCTACCTGTGACCACTCTGTTCCACTCACTGCTCCTGGCCTCCTAGACCTCTTACCTCCTGGAGGTCTCCGGAGTCTGGGCTCCTGCTTCCTGGTCCCAGCCCCCCCTCACATTCAGTTAAGCCCGTCTTGGCCAGTTTTTGCACATTTTGGAGAGTAATTGGTGGCAATGGTCTCTGGACCCCCTTCACCCGGCTCGCCCTGAGCGCGTGGGTGCCTCTGATTTCTGGCAGCCCGGCGGTGCAGGCTTGCTGGGCAGACACGGAGCATCCTCAAGCTGTGCAGGGCAGACTCCGTCTCCATCTCTCGCTCTCTTTCTCGTATTTATTAATTTGGAAACACTCTTCAGAAGTGGGAGAAATTTTACAAAAAGTCGTGCATTGAGAAGTGGGCTTAAGCCCCTCCCCACCCCCTCCTTCACGAAGTTCCTAACTAGTGTCTGCCTCGGTGTGCCCACAGCCACTCTGCCAGGGGCTCACTGGAGGCTGGCAAAGGTTCTGCAGGAGACAGAGAGTCCCTTTGTCCTGAGGACTGGGTATTGCATGCTTGGTAAACGGGGGATCTCTAATTATCGCTAATTGTGTCGAAGGTAACATGCAAGGGCATCAGGTTTTCCAAGGCTCACTGGCTTTGGAACCATCACAGAGCACACCCATGGCTGTCTTTCTGTAAGTTCATCAGATGGAATGAAAGAATGGCCGGTAAAAGAGGATCCACTTTTGGAATTCTTTTATTCCCGTTTTGGAATACAACCAAAATCAATCTTTCCATCTTTAAGAAGCGATATCCTTTACAATGATGAAGATTTTCCAGATTTTTTAGGCCCTCAATGAATCCGGTGCTCATCCTAGATGACACAGATGGAGGGTCCACCGTGGCCTGGGGGCAAAGTTTGGGGTTGAGATGAAGGAAATGGATGGACTGCGTATAGAAGGGCCATAGAACACATGGGGCCCATTTGTGATTCATAAGAAGATGTGTGTATTTGGTCTCCTCCAATTTCTGGCCCAGAGTGCTCCAAATTCGGAATTTCCTGAGTGCTTGAGAGCAATAAAGGTAGCTTTTGTTATGTTAATGTGGTGGCTTTGCACCCCGCAGGAGACCAGTTGCCCGGGGACCTAATCCTGTAGTTGTGCTGTGCTCCTTTGCTCAATGGTGTCTGACTCTCTGCGACCCCTTGGACTATAACCTGCCAGAAGCTGCCATCATTCCAAGAATTGGCCTCAAAGCAATAGGAACCCACAGACCCCGGAACTGAAGATTAACTGTACCTAAAATAACAAAGATGATGCTGATCAGACCACTGATGACCGATGTCAAGATGACTGTCAGAGCTGACTGCTGTTTCTGCATATAGTCCCTTCTGTCCAGAAAACCCCTTGCCCCACTGGTTGCTAGTGGTGGGGGGGAGTCAACCTTTGGGCAGACATCCACCCCACCCCACCCACAGTTGCCCGAATCAGAAATAAAGCAAACTTTCCTTTCCACCAACCTGGCCTGTTTATTGGCTTTTGGGAGGCGAGGAGCCAGACCCCACCATACACCTTTCGGTATCATGACTGGTAAATGCTGGTCGTCTTGGCTGTCTAGGCCAGGTGTCAATGTTTGGCCTTCCTGTAGCCCGGGGCCAGGGGCCCCTCCCTCAGGAATGGAGAGAAGGGGAAGTGAGGGAGCACAGAGGCAGACTTCCTTTTCAGGTTTTGTTTTCTGGGCTTTGGCAACTTTGTAAAATGAACTGCAAAGACTTCCAAGTGATTTCTTTGCTCTGGAACGTTTCGAACAAATGGCAGTTGTCTGTGCCTCCTCAGTATGCTGAATCATTCTAGAATATAAACGTTTTCATTCCCAGTGTCTTGCTGCTGCCAATTTTTTCCATCTCTGCCCCTGGAATTCACCTGGCATGTACCCTATCTGGGCTTTCCAGGTGGCACTAGTGGTAAAGAGCCTACCTGTCAATACAGGAGACATAAGAGATGCAGGTTTGATCCCTGGGTCGGGAAGATCCCCTGGAGGAGGGCATGCAACCCTCTCCAGTATTCCTGCCTGGAGAACCCCATGGACAGAGGAGCCTGGTGGGCTACAGTCCATGGGGTCGCAAAGAGTCAGACATGACTGAGCAACTAAGCATAGCAGGGTGTTTGGCATTAAGATAGGTCAATATAGAGTTTAGATAACTGCTGATGTTACAAAATGACAAAAACCATTATTGAAAAAAAAAAGGTGTATTTGTATGTACATCTAAGTAAGTTTGATAAAAATTCTACTCTACAGGTGAGATGACTATGATATATACTGCTTTCTTTGTAACTGAATACCAGGGAATTAAGCTAAAATCTTTTTGAAAAGGTGAAAGTAAATACTGGTGATAAAAATAATAAGATACATGGGAAGAGAAAAGTAAATAGGTTTTTAGTATTTAGAAAAGTAAAGAGATTTTGAATATTTAGAGAACAGGAACAGAAAAATAAAAATCAAGCATAGGTGTGACAACAGAAGATGTTAAAAAAAATCAGTATACACAATAAATTAAATTTGCTTATTATAAAACAAGCTCTTAGATTTTGTTATGGAAGTAAAACTCAGTCATGTACTCTTAAATGTACACATGTACTGCAAAGGCAAACTGAAAGACTGAATGAATTGTTATTTTCATATTAAATTATTTATCAGGTAAAATGGAGAATGCCAAGATAAGATGCTAGATATGTTTCCAATCCTATAGGAGACTTCATTTTCCCATCTGTGTAATGGATATGATAAAAATAGAACCTACTCCAAAAGGTTCGTATTAGGACAGAATAAGTGAATAGTTTACAGAGAACCTAAAACAATGCCTGGAATGTAGAAACTGATATGTAAGTTTAACAGCACTTTAACTTACATGCATTTTAGTGCGTGTGAATGAAAAATAATGCATATTATTAAAAAACATAAAACAAATGAGGAAAAAAAAAACAGTTGGCAGAATTAGACGAGTACAGAGCGAATTCCACACGAGCGTCCACATTCCCCTCGCTCTGGCCGCTGCATCCAAGCCCAGTTGATTTACACGGGAAATAGTTGCAGTGATCCTTCCAGAATAAAGATTGCATCTCTTGAACAGAGTTCAGCATTTCTGCAGACCCAAGACCAAGAATTGCACAGCAAATCTGATGTGACAAATTGGATTCCTTTTTCCCATATCATGTCTCATTTGTGAAGACATGGATAACTGGAAAAACTGCCCATCTGACTCACACAAACTATGGGTAAAGAGAATCCAGTCTTTCTCTTTGCAAAAGGATCTGGGAAAAGTCTAGATAATTCTCAGAGATGAAGAATACCATCTATAATGTTGTGAACACCACAGTTTGCGTTTAACTTAATGCCCTGGGTCAGATTCAAATGGGAAACTGTATCTTGGACAACTAATTAACATCATGACTCTGTGATTGAGCAATTTTAGTTCAGCTGTCTCATTCTATCTTCATGAGATGGAAAAAAAAAAAAAAAAAACCAAGTTCTCAAGCTACAAAATTTCAAATCAGTAACCACATGACCCTATTTTACAGATAGAGACCAGAGTATTTATTGGTACTTTATTAAGGTTGCTTTTATGAACAAAATCAGTTGTGGGTCTGTAAAGTCACTAAGATACAAAATTTTCCATTAATTCCTGGTAACTGAGCAATCCTATGTTTGGGGAAATTTGGATTTGCAATGATTACTTCTTAATAATGCAAATAAAATCTTCTCACTTGCTAGCTTTCTTTACCTATCCCCTCAAAAGAACGGGGTGGCAGAGGATGAGGTAGTTAGATAGCATCACCGACTCAATGGACGTGAGTTTGACCAAACCCCAATAGATAGTGAAGGACAGAGAAGCCTGGCATGGTGCAGTTTGTAGGGTCGCAAGGAGTCAGACATAACTTAGCCACTCAGCAAAAACAAAACCAACTGATGTGATAAGCATACAAATCTGATAGCATCTTTCAGCAAAATTTGGGATTCAAAAATAAACTCGATATATAATAATAACGATTAATTAAATCGATAGAAATGCAGATTATGCTTTTTCAAAATGCCTTTAACATTCAGCAGCCCCTCTTAGCAAGGACAGGCATGGATTTAGACATTGAAAAGTCAGTTTGTAGAAAAAAAGCCCTGTTGATCAATCTTGGGAAGCAATGTTCTCATATTTTCCTGTCCTTTCATGTCTGAAGGTGTGCTCACAAATGCCTTTCTCTTGTCTGGGGCTTCCCTGGTGGCTCAGCTGGTAAAGAATCCACCTGCAATGCAGGAGACCCCGGTTTTATCCTTGGGTCAGGAAGATCCCCTGGAGAAGGGAAAGGCTACCCACTCCAGTATTCTGGCTTGGAGAATTCCATCAATCCATGGGTTCACAAAGAGTTGGACACGATTGAACGAGTTTCACTTTCACTTTCTCTGCTTGTCTGGCTTTATTCTCTTTTCTCTCTTCCTCTGCCTGGTATCACATCTTCTGTTTGCTGGGGCCTTGTTTATTGATCACCTTTCCCCTGGAATGCCTTGCTCGCTCTCACATCTCCCCCACCCAGAGGGACCCAGAATGCCATAGCGTTCGATACCTGTTAGCTACCTGGATGGTGGAACATATCTACCTTCGAGTTTCCTTCTACCTTTATAGTTCTCAGGAAAATTCATAATTCTCCCTCTCCTGGACAGTCATAGAAGAGCTGGTATCTTCTACTGCGTCCTGCAAACCTCCAAACTCTGCCTCAGTGATGGGCAGAAAGTACAAGCCCCCCAAGGGTATTTCAGCATGCCAATTGTTGGAAGAAGAACATTATTTTTCTGCCCAGAGATGGAGTGGCTAGCATGAGGAAGTTATCTTCCCAGGTGGAACGCTGATTAACTGTGGACACTTGATCTCCGTGTCCTCTCTCTTGTCCGTACACTCTGCAGTTGACCACAGAGAGGAGAATCTGAACCTGTGTTTTAAAACACAAAGCAGATTTAAGCCTTTCAATTCAAAATCTGCCCTCATATTTTAAAAGATTTGGGCTTCTTCTTTGTCATTCTTCAAGTCTAGACAGGGGTGGGAGGGAAGGTTGATTGGATTCCAAGAAAGGATCTGAACCAGTGAGGTTCAGCCCCTGGTAGACCCCAGGGTCACCTGGCAAGGGGACACGGGTGCTCAGAGCTGGACCACAGGGATATCAGATCAACTCAGAGCAACATGGCAAAGCCGGGACAACAGTGGCTCCAGGCCGGGAGTGGAGACTCAGAGACAGAAGCTGAGAGCAAAGGCCCATCGAAAGATTGGAGCACAGGGCAGTTGAGGTGGCCGGGTGGAGGAGGCAGCCGTGAGCGTTTCTGCCCTTTGAGACTCTGTGGCACTCAGCAGCTCCTCCTCCTCCTGCCGCCTGCTTCCTGTTCTGAGCACATTGTGTGGTTTTTGATACAAGTGCCAACAAACAAGGGGCTCATTCTCCTCAGTAAGATGGGTTTGCAATTCCATAAAGAAACCTCCCTCCCTAGTTCAGTTCAGTTCAGTTGCTCAGTTGTGTCTGACTCTTTGTGACCCCATGGATCACAGCACTCCAGGCCTCCCTGTCCATCACCAACTCCCAGAGTTTATTAAAACTCATGTCCATCAAGTCGGTGATGCCATCCAACCATCTCATCCTCTGTCGTCCCCTTCTCCTCCTGCCCTCAATCTTTCCTAGCATCAGGGTCTTTTCCAATGAGTCAACTCTTCGCATCAGGTGGCCAAGTATTGGAGTTTCAGCTTCAGCATCAGTCCTTCCAATGAACACCCAGGACTGATCTCCTTTAGGATGGACTGGTTGAATCTCCTTGCAGTCCAAGGGACTCTCAAGAGTCTTCTCCAGCACCACAGTTCAAAAGTATCAATTTTTGGTGCTCAGCTTTCTTTATAGTTCAACTCTCACATCCATACATAATTACTGGAAAAACCATAGCCTTGACTAGACAGACCTTTGTTGGCAAAGTAATGTCTCTGCTTTTTAATATCCATCCCTAGATTCATTCACAAATGTCGCGTCGAGTCACAGAGCACACGAAAGCATGGATGCAGTTCATGAGAATCCCTGCCCCGTTCCCTTACTTAGCCTGCTATGTTTATAAAGATCAGATGTGGACTTGATCACGTTTTCCAGCCATTTCAGGTTTAGCTTTCCTTAGGAGCCCACGGAAAGTAGCAGCTGGTGGTTTCCTCTATATGTCCTAGCATTTGCTCTCAAGTGGAAGAAATGTGTCAGTGAGGAGCTTTGGGTTAAGAGAGAGGCAGTTAAAAGAGACAGTCTGCCTTTGCTGGGGAGAAACCTACCAAACTGAGTTTGGTTATGGCAGCTCATAGATCGTAACTGTAAAAAGTCAGAGGAACAGTGTATGAAGGGCATCTCGGGTCTCACACAGACCCTTTAATTGGCCTCCAGCCCCTGCACACATGGGCACCATCCGAAACACCAGGCTCTGACCCGCGTGTAACTCCTAGGCTCAAGTCTAAGTCATCTGTCTTAACTCCCAGCCTGTTCCTGTGGCTCCTGACACTGATCAGGCCAGGCCCCCTGGAAGCAGCCCTCAGGTGACCACCTTCATCTCTCCCTTTGCTCCCTGTCCATGTCCTCTCTGGCTCCACCAGCAGTTGCCACCCAACCATGAGGTCCAGGACGACTCACAAGTGTGCCCGAGCCCCAAGCCAACCCCTCACCCCAGCTCCTGGCTTCATTCCATCACCTGTCACCTGCTGCCAGGCCACACTCAGAACCTGGAGCTTTAGGGGAACCTCCATCGGATCATCCTTTCTCCTTCCAGTCTACAGGCTCGGGTCTCAGAGGGAGACCAATGGAGATTTAAAGTTAGGTTCTTTTCCAGCCTAGGTGGGTGTGAATGGGAGGCTTGATTCATGCTTACCTACAGAGTCTGACTCATAAACACACTCACACACACACACACCCATCCTCAGAGGATGTTCTGGGAAACCCTAGATGTTCTGGGAAACCACCCCCCAACAGAGACAGAGCCCCCCGGTGGTCTCCACTTGGGACAGAGTACATGTGCTTCTATGGAAAATCTGACTCTAGAAAAAGGAACCCCCAGGGGATCCAGAGAACCCCAGGATGCTCTCTGTAACCCAGCAGCATCATCACCAGAGGAGGGGTCTGAGGGTGAGGGGTCTCGGAGGAGGCGACCAGGCAGGGAGGCTGGACACCCCCCCAATATCTGGACCCCTGCCCCTGAGGGACCCCTTGGTGACACTGGTGGGGAGCCGGTGGCCTGGGGCGGCCTCTGCAGGAATTTGAGAGCCCTGATCAGGGACAGAAGTCTGTGGTCAGCCCCCGCCGATCACCGCTGGGCCCAGGGAGCAGATGTAGAAATTCTGAGTTCAGTTGATGAGACTGTCCAGGGCCTGCAGCTGAAAAGTGCCGGCCGAGTGGACTGTGCAGCCGGGGACCTGAAAAGTGACACATGTGCTGAGCGGGACACACAGTCCAAGTCAGTGCGGAGAGGGCGTCCTGAGGACAGTGGCCACCAGAGCCCTGGGTTAGAGACAGCCAAGTTCTCGGTGGAGAAAAGGGCTCTCCTACGGGAACTCTGAATGCCAGGCTGTGATCATTTAGAAGCAGAACACGGAGGCCTCGGTGTGGACTTGGTTCTAAGGCCCGAGCAGGAAGGATTCAGGGTTTGAACCAGAAGAGTTGCTATACCCCGGAAGGGGATAAAGACCTTTCCCAGGTTGGTGGGGAAACCAGAGTGGAGGCCTGGTGGCCAGAGGGGCAGGAGGAAGTCTGTCCTCAGGGGGGGCTCCTGTTATGAGGTGCCAGGGCTTTTCCGGTGGCTTAGTCAATAAAGGATCTGCCTGCGAGGTCCGTATTCTTGCCTGGGGAATCCCGTGGACAGAGGAGCTCAGCTGGCTGTAGCCCACAGAGTCACAGTCACACATGGCTTCATCATAAAACCCCATGAAACCACGACTTGGGGTCAAAGCCGTGTGGATCATCAGAGAAACAGGGGCGTCTGAAAAGCTCTGCATTCCAGAGCAGTGGGGGACTGCTTGCTGGCTCCTTTGGGAACTGGTTGGGGGGAAAGAGGCCTCAGAAAATGCCTCCAAGGCTCCTGAGCAGACACCACCCCCCCCAGGGAGGAGGGGCAGGGACCCCAGGATGGTGAGCGACCCCAGCGGAACTGGCTCCTTGTTTTTGGCTTCCGTCTCTAACACACCTATGATGCAGGTCGAGAGTTCACCCTGGCTTTGCGCTTTTCTTTTGTCCCTGCTGTTAGCTAGGCAAAGTGAGGGCTTGTACCCAAAGTGAGCTCAGGTTCAGAGCAAAAAGAAAAGCACATTTCCTCTGTGCATTTTGGTTATTTCCACTCATTTTAAAAGTGCCATGCAGAGGTCCAGCTGACAGGAGGGTGCTGGAGACACAGCCTCTGGTCACCCTTGGGCAGCCCCTCCACCCACCCCAGGGACCTTCGGGCATCCAGCCTGGGTGCTCCAACCATGGGTGGGGCCAGAGGGGGAGAGCCCTGTTCTGGTACCAGCCTGGGCCTGGACCAGGAGATGGTTGGTGGGGCTCAGGCCCTCTGTGGCTGTCTATGTGGCCTCTCTGGACTTCTTTTTCTGGAATGTTCCTTTGTATCCGTGGAGTATTAAAAGACATGGTAGGGAGGTGTGCGACTTGGCTGCTCACTGACATTTTTTCCTTTTCCACCTTAGCTCCTGTTTCTGGTCTTTGTTGATTTCCCAGAGCACATACTTGAAAAAGAAACGGTCCCAAGGACAGCCGTTGGGACGTTGCATGCTTTTTGGTACAGTAAAGATGGGTTATGAAAATGTGGTCTGTGGAAATTCCTTTCTTCCTGGGGACCCTGGCCCTTGGGTATGAGATCTCCACTTGCAACAACTTGCGGAGTTGGCATATAACAAAGTAGCTCCCTCCGCCCTGCCGAGAGGCTGAGCCATGGTTTACTGATGAGGGTGAATGCTTGCTGGGACTTGGTGTCTTTCAACAGATCTTTTCTAGAATTTTGTAACATGCTTCTGCTGCCATTTGCTCAGCTTGCCAAGTGAGTTAAATATCGGGTTGGCCGAAAAGTTCAAGTTTTCTGTAACATCTTACAGAAAACCCCAAACGAACTTTTTGGCCAGCCCAATAGAAAGAGGGGCTGCCCTTTCTCCTGTGTCCTCTGTAATGGTATCCCTATCTCTTGGCAACGAATGCAGTCCTCTTAGAGTGAATCGCTTCCCTGGGTTCATAGCTGTCCCATATGGGAGTCTCTGTTGTATAAATTCTACCTCCTGAATTGCTTTTATTTTTTTTTTTGTATCCAGTTCATTAGCCATCTTAAAATTTTACTTTAGTTTCTAGAGTAAAAGGTACTTCACATTACTCAGTGAATTACTAGTGCAATTAACTAGTTTCCAAAGTTGGAATATCACACATTTACCCTAGATTATTGTTGTGCTGTAGACTTTAAGGTCTAATGTAGTTTCTATTTTATTTATTTTAAAATTAATTAATTTATTTTTGACTGCACTAGGTCTTCATTGTGGCGTGCGGGCTTCTCTAGCTGTGGCTAGCAGAGGCTTAGTTGCCCCATTGCTTGTGGAATCTTAGTTCCCTGACCAGGGATCAAACCTGAGTCCCCAGCATTAGAAGGTGGATTCTTAACCACTGGCCCACCAGACAGGTCCTTAATGTAGTTTTCAAAATTTAACGATTTGGCATAAGTCAATACATTTTAGATTTCTCTGGAAATACTTTAAAAATGTTTAACACCATTTTAAAGAGTTTAAATAAAATTATTGTAAATTTGGTGTCCTTTTTTTTTTATTATTATTGTGAAGCCCTGACAGACAAAAGTCAGCTTGTGAATGCAGCATATTTGAAGGAATGACACTCAATTTCCCAGCCAACCTGGAAATCTGAGGGTAGCGATGATAAAAACTTCTTTAACCCAGATTGTTAAACCCACAAAATAATCATCTGGAATTGACTGGCTGGCCCTGAAAGTGAAAGTGTTAGTCACTCAGTCGTGTCCAACTCTGCAACCCTATGGACTGTAGCCCACCAGGCACCTCTGTCCATGGGATTCTCCAGGCAAGAATACTGGAGGGGGTTGCCATGCCCTCCTCCAGGGGTTCTTCCTGACCCAGGGATCGAATCTGGGTCTCTTATGTCTCCTGCATGGTGGGTGGGTTCTTTACCACTAATGCCACCTGGGAAGCCCATGATTGTATGTAGTAAGTCATTAAAGGGGAAGTTTGGCATATGGACAGATGGGCCCTGGTCCTTCTTATGGGGTAGGCTTTACTTCTAGAACAGAGGGTGGTCTGGGTCTCTCTCTCTCTTCTTGTTTATAGTCTGTCTTTTCTGTGTGTTTGTGTGTTCTTTGGGTCCAATTCCCTCTTCCAGGAAAGTGAGCTTGGGTGCTGACCTGGGCTGAAAAACACTGGCTTCCAGGAATCTAGTGTTGGGTCTAGGGTGATAGAGGAACTTTCTCTGTAGGCTTTATGGGGTCAGATGCAAGATTTGATCAGAAGGGGAAAAAATTAATCCTGGAGAGAAGCCTAGCTGGATCCAAAGCCCTGGGGCCCTGCAGGGCTCTGCCAGGTGCTCTTGGAAAGGAAGCCCAACCTTGACCATGAATTAGCGAAGGAGCAGCATGAAGGACCCCAAGCAAACTCAAAGGCCCAGGCCAGGGATGCCATTAACATCCGTCAGCTGAGTGCATAAGCCAACACGTGTATGCTTGTTGACGTAGGGAGGCTTTGCCTAACAGAGTGAGCTACCTCAGGAAATTCACAGCATCCTGGGTAAAAGTTCAGAAAACAAAATTCTCTCTGTGTTCTGTGCTACCCACCTCATGGCTAGAGGGACAACTGATATCCGTCTAGTAATTGCAAAGTGAAACGCTGGATATGGTCCAAAGGCAGATTTTGTAAAAGTTCTTTTTGAATTTCATGAGAAGCTAAGCGTTTGTTCCACCTGGTCAGCACATACTTTGTTTGGGTATCATCTCAAAAGTCAAATGAACCTTTGGCTGCAAAGGCTGGGCTCTCTTCTCTGTGTTGGAAGATGAGTGGTCTGGAGCAAGATTTTTCAAAAATTGCTCTTGGTGAGCACAGCCTCAATGAGGAGGTGACAGTCACAGGATACAAGCTAAGCTGCTTCAGTCGTGTCCAGCTCTTTGCAACCCCATGGACTGTGGCCCACCAGGCTCCTCTGTCCATGGGAATTCCCAGGCAAGAAGACTGGAGTGGGTTGCCATTTCCTCCTCCAGGGGACCTTTCCAACCCACAGATTCAACTGTTTCCTGTGTCTTCTCTGTTTCCTGCATTGGCAGGTGGGTTCTTTACCATTAGCTCTTAAAGGACTGAGTACAATAAATGCCCTTCATAAGTACAAGAGTCCATATTGTTGTAGAGAAGAAGCCCATTCTGACCCTATGATGGAACTGTTTCTTTAACTTGCTTTTCATTGCTTCTGATATTATAATCACACAGTATGGTATGCTTCAGAGGACCCTGCCCCTCTGCCTGACTGTTAAAACTAAACTGCCTCTGCTTAGGACCCTGCCCACCTCTGGATGGCAGACATGGAGAAATTAACACATCCCCAGCTTGCCATTCTAGGAGACGTTGGCAAGATTAACGGCCTTTTTACTTTGCTTCCTCATCTCTGCCCATTTCTGGTCTACAAAAGAACCTGGCATCCAGACCCCCATAAGACGATTATTTTGAGGCACTAGGCTGCCATCTTCCGGGTCAGCTGCTTTCCGAATAAAGTAGTTTTCCTTGCCTCAACACCTCTTCTCTTGGATTCATCGCCCTGTCGTGTGGTGAGCAGAGCAGAGCTTGGACTCGGTAACCAAATGTCACCCCTTTATTCCACTGAAGCCAAATGCAATTACACCCTAATGCCTTCAGTTTGAGCTCACATCCCCCCACCATGAAAACAAGAACAAGCAAGCCCCCCACGCCTGGGGAACATTTCCCTGCAGAGGCAGTACCTTTGAGGTGGACTGTGTCTTGCTTGTTCCACAGGCCTTGCATCTCATCCGGGGCACGGGCTCTGGGTGGGATGGTTTGCATAGGAAGGGCCTGCTTGTGGGGGCTGACCCAGTAAGGGGCAGTGTCTCTAGGGTTAGCAAGGTTTAAATGTCAAACCACCAAAAAAACAGAAAATGATAAGGCATGATGACAGTCTTTTCTCTTGGCGCTTATTCTGCCATTGATTCTTTCTTTAACGGCCGTGTGGTTGACTCACATTGCTGTGTCAGTTTCCGGTGTACAGCAGAGGAATGCAGTTATACATATATTTGTATCTATGTTCTTTTGAAAAATTATTTTCCATTATAATTTTTGGCAAGACACTGAATATAGTTCCCTGTGCTATACAGTAGGACGATATTTTTTTAATCTATTTTATATATAGGAGTGTATGTCTGTTAATCCAATATTCCCAGTTTATCCCTCCCTTACCTCCCCTTTGGTAACCATAAGTTTGTGATTCTATTTCTATTTTGTAAAGAAATTCACTTGTATATTTAAAAAAATTCCACATTTAAGTGATATCATGTGATATTTGTCTTTGTCTGAGTTACTTCACTTACTATGATAATCTCTATGTCCGTCCCTGCTGCTGCAAATGGCATTATCTCACTCTTTTTTATGGCTGGGTAATATTCCATTCTGCTTCTTTATCCATTTATTTGTCAATGGACATTTAGGTTGCTTCCATGTCCTGGCTATAGTAAATAGTGCTGTTATGGACAGTGGGGTGCATGCATCTTTTCAAATTAGAGCTTTTGTCTTTTCCAGATATAAACCCAGGAGTGGGATTGCTGGGTCATATGGTAGGTCTATTTTTGTTTTGAGGAAGTTCCATACTGTTTTCCATAGTGGATGCAACAATTTACAACAGTGTAGAATGGTTCCTTTCTCTCCATGCCTTCTCTCACATGTGTTGTTTGTAGACTTTTTGATGACGGCCACTCTGATCAGTGGGAAATGATGCTTCATTTTAGTTTCGATTTGCATTTCTCTAGTAATTAGTGACTTAGAACATCTTTTCAGGTGCCTACCATCCGCGTATCTTCATTGGAGAAATGTCTCTTTAGGTCTTCTGCCCATTTCTAAATAGGCTGTTTGTTTATTATTATTGAATTGTATGCGCTGTTTGTATACTTTGGAAATTTAGCCCTTGTCAGCTGCGTCGTTTGCAAATATTTCCCACAGTCTATAGGCTGTCTTTTTGCTTTGTCTCTGGCCTCCTTTGCTGTGCAAAGCTTATAAATTCGACTAGGCCTCATTTGTTTAATTCTGCTTTTCCTTCTATTGCTTCAGAGACCAGTTACAGACTATTAGTTGCCAACTTACTAACCGCCTTAATAAACGGATGTTCAATTTTGTATATTTTGCAACACCCTCTAGTGTTGAACGATTATTGTAAATGTTCAGTGGTGTCTATTCACAAAAAGACAGCCCAAGAGACATTTTCCTCGGGATGTGGCAGACAGAGAGAGCAGCAGAGAAGAGCCAGGGTTATAAAGTGTTTCAGGCTCGGGGGACTGATAGATAATTGAACATGTGTACTTCATCTGCAAGACTCACCATTGCCCTGTAAATGGATCATCTATTAGTAATCATCCAATGTGTTGAATCTCTAAAAAAAACCTCACAAAATGCAAAAGCGTTAGTAAATCATATAAGAACTGAAGGATGAACACTTCTGCCTTTCCTGTGTGTGTGTACTCAGTCATGTCCCACTCTTTGCAACCCCATGGACGGCAGCTCACCAGGCTCTTCAGTCCATGGAATTTTCCAGGCAAGAAAACTGGGGTGGGTTGCCATTTCCTACTCCTAGGAATCTTTCTGAGGGATAGAACCTATGTCTCCTCTGTCTCCTGCTTTGGCAGGTGGGTTCTTTACCACTAGCGCCTCTTGGGAAGCCCACCTTTCCTTCACCTGGTATTTATTTCCATGTCCTTATTTTTAGCACCACCTAGAAAAAGCCAATAATAATTCAATTACAATGTGAGCACTTGAAGCTTTTCTGATTAAGCAGATTGCACGTGAAATGTACAACCTGTTTATTTTACAAGTGTGGGTGTGAGTGAGTATGGGCTTCCCTGGTGGCTCAGATGGTAAAGAATGTGCCAGCAATGCAGAAGATCTGGGTTCCATCCCTGGGTTGGGAAGATCCCCTGGAAAAGGGAATGTCTACCCACTCCAGGCTTCTTGCCTGGAGAATCCCATGGACAGAGGAGCCTGGTGGGCTACAGTCCATGAGGTCTCAAGGAGTCAGACACGACTGGTAAGCATGCATGCTTACTAAATTTGCTCCCTTTTGGGCGTTGGGAGAATGCCCTGAGCTCAATTGCAGGGCTTACATCCTTGAGATGATTTCAGGAGACAGATGCAGAGGCAGGGACCCAGAAAGCCACAAGCCTCTGGGAAGTTGGCCACAGCTTGGCTGCAAACCAATCTTTCAGATTAGATTTGCAGATGCCTCTGTTCCTCAGTGGGGGGATAATGGACAATTTGTCCAGTATGTGTTAATCTAATGATCTATCTCCATTTAACAACTTCAAAGCAAAATAAACACAAGACACTCATTAATACTTACAAGTGGGGTGTAAACCTAGCCAGGCGATTTGAACACCGAGGCTTGACTACAAGCTGCTTTTGGAAGGTGGTTGTCTCTGCTCTGACTTGACCTAACCCTGAGATATCTTTTAGCTTTCCTCTCTGAGTACAGGATTTCAGGAATAAGTCTAGCAGCAGCATTCAGGGGAATGACCCAGGAAATAGGGCTAAGGAGGCCAAAGGGCTTGTTTTCATATTAGCAACACAGTTACTAGGGTGGTCCCCTTGCATTACTGATGAACACAGTGAACTTTGTCTAAATGTCTCAATACAGACACATCAGTTCAGTTCAATGACTCTTAGTTCCAGTTTCACACAGAGGAAAACCTAAAAATCCAAAGCCAGAGAGCATCAGGCTATTTGTTTAGGGAGCAAATGTAACCCTTGAACTCAGATCCTCTAATTTCATTTTATCATGATTCAAACCAGTCCATCCTAAAGGAAATCAACCCTGAATATTCATCGGAAGGACTGATATTGAAGCTGAAGCTCCAATACGTTGCCCACCTGATGGCAAAGAGCCGACTCATTGGAAAAGACCCAGAAGCTGGGAAAGGTCAGTTCAGTTCAGTCACTCAGTCATGTCCAACTCTTTGTGATTCCATGGACTGCAGCACGCCAGGCCTCCTTGTCCATCACCAACTCCTGGAGTTTACTCAAACTCATGTCCGTTGAGTCGGTGATGCCATCCAACCATCTCATCCTCTGTCGTCCCCTTCTCCTCCTGCCTTCAATCTTTCACTATTTAGATGGTCTATAACCTCAATTGGGACTTACTCTTTCAGTCATTAAAGCTTCAAAGACTTGTTTCCTTCATTTAAAAAGAAAACCTACCATGAGTAACATGTGGAAAAATATTCCGATTTTCAGCTTGGGCCCCACTGAGTAACTGACATGCTGATAAGGTAAAGTGAAGGTCAAATTCGAGAGCTAAAGTGCTGTCTTATGTATGGAGAAAGCAGCAGGTAGAGGTAAGACTTTGGTGTGAGTTTGCAATTCTGAATTGCTAGCTAAAGGAACTAGGGCGAATCACATTGCTTTGAACCAATATCCTAATCTCTACGTGAGAATAATCCTTTTTTTGCTCATTTTTACACTGTTGACTGTGAAAATCACAAAGTGATATAAGTCAACTGAACCACACCGAAAACTATTAAGTGATTGTAATATGATGCTATTGATAGTCACAGTTTTCTGTAGTTCTACTATGGATTTTTATGTCATGGGTTCCCTTGATTCTTCTTTATCAGTGACAGAAGAAAAGGTGGCAGGAATAAAAAGGAACGAATTTGAGTCAGTTGAACTGAGGTGGATGAACTTAGAGCCTGTTATGCAGAGTGGAGTAAGTCAGAAATAGAAAAGCAAATGTCACATATTAATGCATATATATGAAATCCAGACAAATGGTACTGATGAACCGATTTGCAGGGCAGGAATAGAGACACAGATGCAGAGAGCAATCCTGTGGACCCAAGGCAGGAAGGAGAGAGGGCGGGATGAAGGGAGAAAGAAGCACTGGCGTATGTACACTACCACATGCGAGACTGGAGGCTAGCGGAAAGTTGCTGTTCAGCACAGCGACCTCAGCCTGGGGCTCTGTTCTGACCCAGATGGATGGGGTGGGGGGAAAGAAGGAGGGAGGTTCAGGAGGGAAGGGATATATGTGTATATATATCCCTGGTGGCTCAGATGGCAAAGAATCTGCCTGCAGTGCAGGAGAAGTGAAGCGAAGTGAAAGTCGCTCAGTCGTGTCCGACTCTTTGAGACCCCATGGACTATAGAGTCCATGGAGTTCTCCACGCCAGAATACTGGAGTGGATTGCCTTTCCCTTCTCCAGGGGGATCTTCCCAACCCAGGAATCAAACCCAGGTCTTCCACCTTGCAGGCAGATTCTTTACCAGCTGAGCCACAAGGGAAGCCTATTCCCAGGTTCAATCCCTGGATAGGGAAGATCCCCTGGTGAAGGAAATGGCAACCCACTCCAGTATTCTTGCCTAGAAAATTCTGTGGACAGAGGATGCTGGTGGGCTACAGTCCAGAGAGTCAGACAGGACTGAGCAACTAACAGAACAGAACATATATACCTGAATCGGCGGATTCATGTTGTATGGCAGAAAGCAACATAACACTGTAAAGCAATTATCTTCCAATTAAAATAAATTAAAAAAAAAGGTGGCAAGGGAGATGGTCGAGAAACAGGCAGAAGTCAAAAAGGGAGAGGGCAGAAGAGGCTCAGCTAAGTGCTCGGCGTCTCCCACCAGCTCCTTCAGCCTGGGGCTCAGTCGCTCTTTGTAGAAAGCAGTCAATTCTAAAGGATTTTACCCCAAAATGATGAATCACAGCAGCGAGGGCCAAGCTGGTTCTGCGAGGCAGCTCCCAGACCCGTCCCAGGGGCCGCAAGCAGGAAATCAGCAGGTATCGGTTAATGGCACCGGCAATAAAATATTTTATGCTGAAACTCTCAACATAAAATCCCTCTCCGGGGAGACAGCTGATGAGAAGCTAGACCGATAAAACTCAAAGGAGCTGATCCATCATTGGCTTTGAAGCAGTAGTAATGGAAAGTGGCAGCTAGCTTCGCTTGGAAGGCACGCTAGCCTGGCTTGACTCTGTCTCCAGGGTCTCTTCGCCAGCCAAGCCCGCCGCATCCGCTGCCGGCTCATCTAAGCGTGCGATTCAGTTAAGTCCCTCTCACAGGTAGAGCGAGCCCCTCCAGGCCCCCCGGGCCCTGCCGCGGAGCGTGTCTAGAACGCGGTGGGGCCGCGGCTGGGGGGTCACCGCGCCCAGACTCGCGCCCGCAGCCCGCGTGGACCGGAGGCTGTCCCGGACCATCTCTGAGCCTCGGTTTCCTCGCCTCGAACGTGAGGCTGCGGTAAGGACTGCGCTTCCAGTCTCAGCAAACAGTAACCTGGAGATTGCCCTACCGAGGGAAGTCAGTCCAAGAAGTAAGGAGAAATGTGTGATATTGCTTATAAGCTGAATCTAAAAAGAAATGATACAGATGAACTTGTTCACACAACAGAAGCGGACTCCCAGACTTCTGCTATGGTTACCAAGGGGGTAAGGGTGGGAGGAAGGGATCCTGAGGGAGCTGGGGGCTAATATGTACACTCTGCTGTGTTTAAAATGATCACCAGCGAGGACCTGCAGTGCAGCACAGGGAAATACGCGCAGGGTGACGCAGCAGCCTGGATGGGAGAAGAATCTGAAAAGGAATATATGTTATTCTTTATAGATAAATACATGTATTCTTTCTATAAAACATATAATTATATATGTATTATATTTATATATTAATTATATACATTAAATATATGTTATATGTATTATATTTAATATATATAATTTTATTATATTTATTTTTATTTTAAAATTATTTATATATAAATTTATATATAACAATACATATTAAATATTATAAGTAATATATA
Source organism: Okapia johnstoni (assembly GCA_024291935.2). Lineage (NCBI taxonomy): Eukaryota > Metazoa > Chordata > Mammalia > Artiodactyla > Giraffidae > Okapia > Okapia johnstoni. Next base: position 104,561,925 of record CM044313.1, read on the forward strand.
AATATATTATAAACATCTATATATATTTAATTATTTATATAAATATATATTGTTTATAAAAAACAGATATAAAAATATTTATAATTATATATTTTATATATTAATTAAATATATATTTAATTATATATTATATTTAACATATAATATATTTATATATTTTATGTTATATTTATATTTTATTTAATTGTATATAATATATTTATATATGAATATATAATTATATAAATAATATAATATATATATAAAATGTATAAATATATGTTTATATGAAATTATTTATATATATATATAAAGCTGAATCCCTTTGTTGTACACCTGAATCTAACACAGTGCAAATCAACTACACTTCAATAAAAAATTAAAAAGTTAAAAAAAAAGATAGCTAGCTAACTAAATAAGAGGAAATAAAAAATAACCCACAAGATGTAAAGTGCTTGACGAGGCACCCATCACAGTGGGGACTGTTGACGGCAGAGACTGCAGGTGGGGATGCCCAGCATTGCCAGGTGGGCCCTGCTTGCCCTCTGAGTAGTCCCGCTCACAGGAAGCACAGCAAGCGGTGTGTAGCGCTCGCTAGCTCCCCGGGTTCTCCAGAGCTGAGGAAGCCCTGGGATGTGAGGGTGTAGGCTTTCCATTCTGGAATTCCTCATGAGCTGATCAGGAAGCCTGTTTCCAAAGAAGGGCTCCTAAGGGGTGTCTAGATCCAGTTGAGAATGCAACGCTTCCCTGGACAGAAGTTTCAGCTGTATTTTCAGAATGCACTTGGATGAAGCCCTTGTGGGGGAATGCAGACTCCAGTGCATGCTAAGGCATGGCATTATTGGAGAGGTTCAGGAGTCAGAAAGATAGAAAGTAAGTATCCAGTAACGCAAGAGTCCCCGTGGCTCAGCAGTAAAGGATCCACCTGCAATGCAAGACACACAGGCGACGTGGGTTTGATCCCTGGGTCGGGAAGATCCCCTGCAGGAGGGCATGGCAACCACTCCAGTATCCTTGCCTGGAGAATCCCATGGACAGAAGAAGCCTGGTGGGCTACAACCAAGGGGTCACAAGAGAGTCGGACATGACTTAGCAGCTAAACAGCAGCGACAAACCCAGTAACTCAGAAACACAAAAGGAATTTGAATGGCGTGATAAATGTCACCTTGTGACGACTTAAATATTCTGTTCTTGTCGTGAGAAGAATGAATAGAGCTGAGCCAGCAAATTGTCGGCCCTTCTCCCTGAGTAACAGGGCCCTGATTTTTATTTTCACTGGGCGTGTGGCCACCCTGAACCGAGATTAGTTTCCTAGTTTTCTGTGAAGCTCGGAGAGGTCAGCAGAGCTGGCTGGCAGAATGTCAGCACTGTTGGCATGTTCTCCTTCCAGGGCATATCCTCAGAGAATGGTGTGCTCCTCCCTGTCTCCATCCTGCTGGCTGGAACGTGGAGGAAATGGCTGGAGCTCCAGTGATGATCTTGGACACTGAGACAGTGCCATGCTGCCTCCAAGGATGGCTGGCAGTCAGATGGCAGGAGCCTTTCAAAACCCCCTGCAGCCCCCCAGCTCCCCACTGGCTGCCCAGACTCCTCTTTTAATCGAGAGAAACACACGTTAATTCTGTTTCACCGAAACCTACTTCTTGGAGCAAGTATTAGTCCCTCTGTTGTGCCCAACTCTTTGCAACTCCATGGACTGTAGCCTGCCAGGCTCCTCCATCCATGGGATTCTTCAGGCAAGAATACTGGAGTGGGTTGCCATGCCCTCCTCCAGGAGATCTTCCTGATCCAGGGGTCAAACTCAGGTCTCTTGCATTGCAGATGGATTTTTTACTGTCTGAGCTACCAGGGAAGCCTACTTCTTGGAGGTAATGAGGGACTGTTCTGTATATCACTCTCAAGTTAGGAGACTGACTCAGGTCCAGAGTGACACCTAGTTATCTATAAGACAGACATGAGAATGAGGAGAGTGTAGGCATTTCAGGAAACAGTAACATCCTGAAATGGGATAGGCAGGACTTAATATTCACCTTTCGAACCTGAGCTAGGCTAGGCTAGGCTAGGCCAAGTCACTTCAGTCATGTCCAACTCTTTGTGACCCTATGGGGTTCTCCAGGCAAGAATGCTGGAGTGAGTTGCCATGCCCTCCTCCAGGGGATCTTCCCCACCCAGGGATCAAACCCGTGTCTCTTACATCTGCTGCACTGGCTGGAGGGTTCTTTACCACTAGTGCCACCTCAGAAGCCCTGAGCTAATGATTAAATGAAAAGCAATGTATTTTTCTTCATTTTTGTTAGCATTCGTATGTAAATGGTATTTTATTAACTGATGAGTTTTTTTGTTGTTTGTTGCCATAATCAGAGAGCCAGTTTGAATGACTTCCTTTGCTGGGCATCAGGATATGACAGTTATTTTTCTGGGGCACAAAACACTGGCATGTGGGTACTCAGCCTGCAGATAAAAGCACCTGCTTCCACTGGACACAGTTATACTGAATACAACGTCTCCATCCAGCATGTGGTCATGTGGAAGGGGCTATAGGGGTGTAAGACAGATACAGGAAAGCTACTCGCTGCTCCCATTCCTATGATGACCTGCACTAAAGCTGGGAAAGATTGAGGGCAGGAGGAGAAGGGGAAACAGAGGCAGAGATGGTTGGATGGCATCGTCGACTCAGTGGACGTGAGTTTGAGCAAGTTCTGGGAGATCATGAAGTACAGGGAAGCCTGGCAGGCTGCAGTCCATGGGTCACAGAGTCGGACACAACTGAGCAACTGAATGACTCGGTCATGTGAAGTTTCTTCCTTCTGGTTTCGGTTGGAGAGCACCATGTGCCCCAAGCCCTGTGTTCCCCGCCCACCTGCCTCTGGACCTGGGTTAATGCTTCGCCCTTCACGTGACTTACTCCTGACCCCCGTGGAATTTCCCAGTGTTTCAGTGACCGCCTTCATCACTCAGTAACTGGGGGTTAACACAGAACACATTGCCGTAGCCCCTCAGAATTCTTCTTATATCACGTTGGAATTCAATTTTCCTTTGACCAAAAGAATAATGGTTTATCTGAGCTGACTCCATAACCCCAAGGAGGGGCAGTGAAGCTCCGAGGAGACTGGCTAAGGTTCTGGGACAATGTAGCTCTTCCAGGTTCTCAGAGTGGCAAGAGAGCCCAAATGGAGGGTGAGGACAGCCCTGTCTGAGTCGGTGGGGGGCTCCCCATGTGGACACACTGGAGCACCTACCACATGGGGAGGCAGAGGAGACCCTGCCCGTGTCTGCTGGGGTCGCTGCAGACTCCCTGTGTTCTCAGGAATGCCGTTTTCTAAAGCGCGGAACTGTTGCAAGGGAGAAGAGCTGAAGCACATTGTGCAAAGTCAACATTTAAACAGCTATTGGAACACAAACGGAAGAGTTGCCTGCTTGGCCACCCCTGGCTGGCACTGCCCGCCTTTCTGCTCATCACGCGGGGCACAGATGCCTGTTGCTGGGCACAGGGCCCCAGACTGCACTCCTGCACGTCTGCCTGGTCCGCAGACTCTCAAAGGCAGCCACCTCAAGCCTCTTGGACACTGGAGGCTTTCCGGTCTGATATTTGTTTTCAACCAGGCTCCTGGTTAAAGGTGCACCAGATTCTACTTCAGGCATTTGCCCGTATTGGGGGAAAACACTTTCCATTGAATGTGATGCTGTGAAGCAACACTGGCTGTTTGGGGGGGTGGGTAGCAAGCCAGAACATGGCTGGGGTTCAGAAACAGTCCTCTCTGTCCTAGAAGACCCCCGTGTGTGGGTCCTGTGTTCTCTGCCCGCATGCGCGGTTGCCTGGAACAGGTGAAGAACAGCCTGGGGAACCAGAGCCCCATAGCTGGCCATGTGGCTCGTGAGAGCTCCAGGAAGGCTGCACACTCCTCCCTCGTCTATTGCAAGTTTCCAGTGGCTGCTGACAGTCCTGTGGCACCACTTTGTGCCAGAGACTCTGTTGATCAGCCTATTTAGTCGCTGTCACTCTCATTGGTATCGGAGAAGGGGAGAATCCCCACTTTGCAAAGGAGGACACGGGGACCCAGAGGCGTGAAGGTAAACCATGGCCCAGGTGGGGATTTGACCCAGTCACCTGGCTTCAGCATCCTGCTTCCGGCACCATGCTTCCCTCAAGGGCTCATCACCCACCGCGGGCAGCAGAGCCGTGCAGTCTGACTGATTGGACTCATGTGTGGGCCTGGATGACCCCCAGGCTGCTGGGCACCAGGAAAGAACCGTCTTGACAAGAGTGACTCCAGGATTTATGGTTACTTCCCACTCACTGCACACCTCTTTGGACAACTGGCTCTCTGAGAACATATGTCCTGACCTCCCAAGGCCAGTGAGCACCGGTGGCCTTTTTGATATGAAGTAGGTCCTGAATAATTAATTGCTTTGCCAAACACAGGGCTTGAGCTCCCCAGCCCCACACTATGTGCATGCCTGGTGCTCAGTCGCTCAGTCATGTCCAACTCTTTTGCGACCCCATGGACTGTAGACCCCCAGGCTCCTCTGTCCGTGGGATTCTCCAGGCAAGAATACTGGTGTGGGTTGCCATTTCCTCCCCCAGGGGATCTTCCCCACCCAGGGATCGAACCGGGGTCTCCTGCATTGGCAGATGGATTCTTTACCACTGAGTCACCTCAGAAGTCTTTCCCCCACACTATCGAACCCAGGTCTCCAGCATTGCAGCTGGATTCTTTACCAGCTGAGTCACAAGGGAAGCCCAAGAAATGAGGAAATACAACGAAATCACCACATTTGCAGTCTGATTTCCTTTCCATGCATTAAAAATGAGACTAAGGCTGCCAATCTAAACATCAGCACACTTGTTTCATGTTTTTGCATTTTCTTTTTTTGGCTGCCTGTCAGGGCCTTCAGGATCTTAGTTCGCTGACCAGCGATCAAACCCAAGCCCCTTGTAGTGGAAGCATGAAGTCTTAGATACTGGACCCCCAGGGAGGTCTCTGTGCATTTTCTTTTGACAGCATACCCCACCTCTGCCATTCCGGGTCAAAGCTGCCTATTTGGGGGCTAACATGAGGAGTGAGTAGCTGCGAGTTAGTTTTGGTACCTGTGCGTGATGTCATGGCTGATTTCGTTGCTGGGCTGCCCCCTACATTTGCTTTTTAAGCCCTCTGACGAAACTTTGTCATGCACACTCGCTTCATTGTCTTTTGCATGCCATTTTGAGATCGCCTCAGATTAAGAAGAAAAACATGTTGCAGTTAAGTTTTACTTTACCTGAGATCATCTCCCAGGGCCCAGCCTCCGAGTGTTTGTTCCTGGCATCTTCACTGTGTGAGGGCAGTGGGACTCAGACTCCATATTCGTCTGCTTCTTTTACTTTAATCTTTGAATTCCACTGGCTTTACTTCAAGTTAAGAATGTTGCCTATAGGTGGAAATATACAGATGGCCCATTCTCCCATTCGGAGGCTTTGACCTTTAAGTGTGTAACACTTTTCCATTCATATAGAGATACAAAGTTGCAGACAGAGAATAACTTGTCTTTTTGGAGGTTTATGGGAAAGTGATGACTTGACTTACCTGGCTAGCTGTAAGAACACAGTATTCCAGTACCAAAATGTTTGCAACAACCAACCACATCTCTGCCTCAACTGACCTTTAAAAATGCTTTGCTGAACCCTTTCGGGAGTTCAGGGTTTTGGGGTCACAAGCATCTGTTCTCCTTGACCCTACGATAAACCTTTCTCTGCTCCAGACTTTGATGTTTCAGCTTGTTTGGCCTCACTGTTAGTCATGCACGTGAACTTGCCTTCAGTAATATTTCATGATGAAGGAGCCCCTTTTAGTGTAGTGTCTGTTCTTGACTTGGCCATTTTAGAAAATGGCCCTCCAGGTATAGCATAGCTGGAATCAGGCAGAATATTCACGTACCCACACATGCTATCACTCAATTCATAGCAGAGAAGAACAAACCTGACTCCTTATTGAATCTATTTCTTTAGCTCTAACTGTTGGTCAGTTGCCTGTGCTTAGTCACATTACCTTTTGTAAGAGTGTTATCTATATTCTGAAATATACAGGACAGCCCATTCTCAAGTCTCTGACCTTTAAAAGTATAACACTTTTCGATTTAAAAAAAGTTGTATAACAGAAAATAGCATTTGTCTTATTGGAGGCTTAGAGGAACATTGTGACCAGATCTACCTGAGCAGCTACAGGTACAAAAGATTCAGGCACCAAGAAATTTGCCATTCTCCTTCCCCTTTTAGTGTAAAAGAAGCCTGAATTCTAAGGAAGGCAAGGTGGTTCTTTAAGGATGCTAGTCCACCGTCTTCTTGGTCTGCTGGTTTTCTGAATAAAGTTGCTATTCCTTATCCCAACAGCTTGATTTATCGGTCTGTTGTGTGGTGAGCCTGGACTCAGTAGCAAGTTGTTTTGGATAAAGGATATGAGGTGATGAAAAATTCTTGAAGTTTGATGAGCTCCATTTTGGAGAATGTAGTGTCCTTTTAAGGGGCACAGAAGGGAAAACAATGTGATCTCCACATGTCAGGGAAAGAGCAGTGAGATCAGGGTAGGAAGTGAGGGCGAATAGGATTCAGGCAAGAAGACACACAAGGAAGCAGGCTCATTTAAGATGATGCTGGCAGCTCTGACGTAAAGAGCCATGCCTTCCCAGGACTGCACCTGGAAGTCCCATGAAGGAATATGCCAGTGAAAGTGATGGGTCACATTTAGATGTCTAAATATTTTCTAAATATTTTACTTTAGATTGCCCAGGTTGTGAGAATGTCATTTTTTGTTGTTGTTTAATAATCCCCCCTCGTTTCTTCTCTCTGGTGATATTGCTTGTTTCCCTCGGGTACCAGCTTTGAGGTGAAGGGTTCATGGTTTTATCCAACAGCAAGTCCCTAACAGAAGACGCCAGCGTGAGGAGGGTGTTCCAGGCTGGTAAATAGCCAGTTCTCTCAACCTTCTCTAATTTCCTCATAAATCCATCAGTTCAGTTCAGTCACTTAGTCGTGTCTGACTCTTTGTGACCCCATGGACTGCAGCACGCCAGGCCTCCCTGTGCATCACCAACTCCCGGAGCTTGCTCAAACTCATGTCCATCGAGTTGGTGATGCCATCCAACCATCTCATCCTCTGTCCTCCCCTTCTCCTCCTGCCCTCAATCTTTCCCAGCATCGGGGTCTTTTCCAATGAGTCAGTTCTTCACAAAATCCGTACTTTATGTTAAAAATAAAATGTCAACATGGACACCAGGCAGAATGGCAATCTGGAAGTTAACTTGCTACATCTCTGGAGAAGAGAAAGAGAAGAATTGGAGCAGAAGATCACTGTGGCCTAACAGGGGAGAGAGAGGACAGAATTCAGAAGAAACAAGGGGAAATTGTGTGCTTCACACACACACACACACACACACACACACACACACTCTTAAGCTCCTGGGTTTAGAAGACCACGCTGTCACAATGACAAGACAATTATTTAGTTCCAAGATACTGGGAGACAAATGCTTCCAAGAAACAGTAAAATTTCCTTCTGGGTTTGGAGAAGGGAAAGGTTACCCACTCCAATATTCTGGCCTGGAGAATTTCATGGACTGAAGAGTCTATGGGGTCACAAATAGTCAGACATGACTGAGCGACTTTCACATATGCAATCCCAGTCAGCAAAGCTTATGCTTTCAGCAAATTGTGTCCGAAAACAGAGGATTCTAACACCAGCCACTGTGCAGCCTGACAAGGACTTCCAGGCTGGCCTCAGGACAGACCGGGAGCCTCAGAGCCCTGGGCTGCACACGAAGGTGGTTTCCTGGCCTCTGGAGGAATCCTTTCCCTCTGCAGAGCCGTTCTTCCCAAGGACAGTTTGGTCTCTCCCAGGCCTATGGTGTGAGGAAGATTTTCGCTGGGCAAGGGGTCTCGGCTGCATGGGAGAGTGCCAAAAGCAGCTGCCAGTCAACCAAGTCGTAACAACCAGCAAGGAGTCATTGTTGGAACACTCAGGGCGTTTGTGGAGCAGGCCGAGGGGCTTCACATTCTGTTCCTGTAGCGCTGAGATTCCTGCACGCTTCCCCTGGCATTCCAGAAATGTTCAGGGCTGCTCCTCAAATAGTTGAATGAATGGCTTTTCCCACCATCAGGTCCACTTCAGCCAGGCTTTCTGGCTTTGCACAACTGTCATCTTTCCTCTGTACTTTCTCTGTATACTTTTATTTTTTATTGCTTATCCTTACTGTGGATTTTTCCAGCTAGTTTTATGGATATTTCTGTTTGATACCCATAATGTAGTCAAGTCAAAGAGTTTACTCTCCCAGACCTCGTCTTCATCTTTCTCTACCAGGGAGCAAATGCTCCAATTTGATTTCGGAATCCCAGGCCTGGGTTCTGAGGGTGGGTGCAGGACCCTTCAGGGGGTGAGTGTCTGGGTGGGCCCCCTGTGGGAGGGACACTTCAGAGATGTCACCTTCCCTGGGCACCAACTACAAACACAGTGACATTGGGAACAGAGAAATTCCATTGACAAACGATCAGGGCTCACGGAGACTTCAAAAGAAAAGAAGTGAGATGAAAGTGAAAGTTGCTCAGTCGTGTCCGACTCTTGGCTACCCCATGGACTATACAGTTCATGGGATTCTCTAGGCCGGAATACTGGAGTGGGTAGCCATTCCCTTCTCCAGGGGATCTTCCCAACCCAGGGACCAAACCCAGGTCTCCCACATTGCAGGCAGATTCTTTACCAGCTGAGCCACCAGGGAAGCCCGAGACTTCAAATAAAGTGTGAAATGTGGGATTTTCTAGAACTTCACATCCTATTTCCACTGTGCTAGAGTTTTTTAAAAGTGCACATGTTAATCGTGTTCTGAAATTCTTTCTCATGACTCCAGGTAAACAGGCTGAAGATACATTCAATGAACACATCTTTCTATATTCCGTATGGCGGTTTTACTCTGCGAATGATCACATGCACCACTTCTAACATTATTTCTGATGTTACACCTCCTGGAGCTCCACTTTGTACCGTACACTGAAGAGCTCACACGTTGCACAGCGGGAAGAAAGCTTACGGAGTGGTCCACGATGAGCATGACCAGGAGCAAAAGGAGAGTTCAAAGTGATGAAAAGATTTTCAGGGAAGGTCAGCACTTTGAAAAAAATAGTTAGATGAATTTTATATAACATTTACTCAGAGTGGATGATTTATTTGGGGCTTTTGCTTGTTTTTTAAATTAATGGACAATTGTTTTTCTTTTTCTTTTTTCTTACATTGTTTAATTGGAGGACAATTGCTTTACAATATTGTGCTGGTTTCTGCCAGACATCAACATGAACCAGCCATAGGAACACATATGCCCCCTCCCTCCACTACCCACCCCACCCCACCCCACCCCTAGGTCGTCACAGAGCCCTGGATTTGAGCTCCCTGTGTTGTACAGCAAATTCCCTCTGGCTACCTAATTTTACATATAGTGATGTGTATGTTCCAGTGTTACGCTCTCAGATTGCCCCACCCACTTCTTCCCCCTCTGTATCCAAAGTCTATTCTTAGAGCATTTTGAGGTTCATAGCACATTTTCATGGGAGGAACGCGGGTTTCCATGTACTCTCTTCCTCTCACAGTTTGCCCTTTCGTTCTTAACAATGTGAACTAGTGCGGTGCATGTCTTGCCACTGATGAACCAAAACTGATGCTTTAATTCTAATAAAGCCCCTGACTCTTTAGCCTTTCCTCATCACCGAGATCACTGCAGAGAATCTGACTTAGACAATGCAGCTGAGTCCACCAGCCTCCTCTACATCTAGGGAAATGAGGCTAGAGGGTGAGATGGCTGGACGGCATCACGGACACAACGGACATGAGTTTGAGCAAGCCCTGGGAGATGGTGAAGGACAGGGAACCTGGCGCGCTGCAGTCCATGGGGCTACAAAGAGGTGGACAGGACTGAACAACTGAACAACAACAACCACCTTGTGTCTGGGACATCCCTTCAACTAAATGCTTATTCCCCATCAAAACTCACTGGGCTTGCCTGCAGGCAGTAGATAGAGCCCTCTAATCTCTGTCCATGTCAGCAGGTCCCAAGCTCCCCTTCCAGGACAGGAGCTATGGGGAGGAACAGGAGGGCTCCCTTTTTTATTACGTCTACGTCCCCAGCAAGGGGTATTTTGTGCGAAACTGCGGAGGTAGCTAAAAGTTAGTGGGAAAGAGTATAAATCATTTCATGAATGTATTTAGGGGCTTTTTTTTTTTTAAACAAAAATGTGTATCTTGAAACGTGGCCAATTCAACCCAGCAGAACTGCTGACTGCTGAAAATGCGTGCCTGGTACTCCGAATGCTGAAAATGCAGTTTCATTCATTTAAATACCCTTACTCATGAACATGAATGGAGGAAAAATGTCAAAACGGGGGACACTCGGCAGGTTTGCTAATACACCGGTTTTCCTTTTCTCAGATTCAATAGCAGCATGTCTATCAGTTAAAATGTCCTCAAATGTCTCTGAGGATGGATGAAAAGAAGAGTCAGAAATCAGGTGAGTGAGACCTGCAGGGCCTGGGGTGTGTGGGAGACCATCCAGCCCCGGGTCTGCTTCTCAGCTGGAGACCTTGACTGAGCCTGGAGTCCGCATCTGCTGGAAGGGCTTTCCCAAATCTACAAACAGCAAATCTGCAACAGTGCAACAGTGTTTTCTTATAGCTGAATTAAATTCAGCTCCAGGTAGCATTTCTTCATCTGTTCAGAAAACCACTGACTGCCCTTAGTATTTGCTCTATGGTGGGTGCCACAACAGGCACCCTTCTTGTACAATCTCCACGGTGCTTCTGAGGCTTCTTTCTGGGGTGGGATGGTTTAAGGGGAGCTGGACACTGATGCTTTTATTTATTTTTTAAATGTATTGGCATATAGTTGGTTTACTATATTGTGTTAGTTTCTGCTGTACAGCAAAATGAATCTGTTATACATATACATATATCAACTCTTCATATAGGCCCTTATGGAGTATTGAGTACAGTTCTCTGTGCTCTACGGGATGTTCTGATATATCTATTTTATATATAGTAGTGTGTATATGTCAGTCCCAATTCCCAGTTTTTCCCTGCACCCCCTTATACCCTGATAACCATAAGTTTGTTTTCTACATCTGTGACTCTATTTCTGTTTGGTCGATAAGTTCATTTTGGCCATGCCAAAATGCCAGGAGGGATCTTAGTTCTTCAATCAAGGATCAAACCTGTGTCCTCTGCAATGGGAGCGTGGACTCCTAGCCACTGGACTACCAGGGGATTCCTGGTCACTGATGCTCTTGAAGCTTCATCTACTGTTCATATCTTAAAGGTGTCACAAAAGCAAACCTTTTCTTTTCTTAGTTGCCAATATTTCAGTTGGGGCACCTGTGAACAAATTGCATTTCCCGGGCTTTTCTTGAGGAAAGAAAAGAGAATTAGATTTGTGCCAGGAAACTTGGGGTCCTTATCTGCCTCTTTAGAAAACAGATAAATAGTTCTCTCTCTTCTCATCTGGAGAAGGCAACGGCACCCCACTCCAGTGCTCTTGCCTGGAAAATCCCATGGATGGAGGGGCCTGGTAGGCTGCAGTTCATGGGGTCACTAAGAGTCGGACATGACTGAGCAACTTCACCTTTCCTTTTCACTTTCATGCATTGGAGGAGGAAATGGCAACCCACTCCAGTGTTCTTGCTTGAAGAATCCCAGGGATGGGGGAGCCTGGTGGGCTGCCATCTATGGGGTCGCACAGAGTCGGACACGACTGAAGCGACTCAGCAGCAGCAGCAGTTCTTCTCATCTCCTTAATCAGCAATTCTCAACCCTGGATGAATGTTAGAATGATCCTGAGAATTTAAAAAATCCCAGCGACACCATTTGGGACAAGGCCAACTCAACCAGGGTCTCAGGGCAGGGGCTGTGTGTGTGAGCTCTTTTCTCTTGGAAGCGCAGGGGCTGTGTCTGTTTTGGTATCTGTAAGCTCCTCTGGGGGTTCTAATGGGTGGTTCAGCCTGAGAACAGCTCCCTGTAGGATGCCCACTTCTTGGTCCTTTTCAGTTATTTTCCCACAGTCCATCCTGTTACAATTTACTTTATTTATTTATTTAGGCTGTCTTTGTTGCAGCATGCAAACTCTTAGTTGCAGCATGTGGGATCTAGTTCCCTGACCAGGGTTTGAACCTGGGCCCCCTGCATTGGGAGTGCAGAGTCTTAGCCACTGAACCATGGTGGAAGTCCCTGTAATTGACTTTCTAAGGCAGCGATTCTCAAAGCACGGTGCTCTGACGAACAGCAACAATGCCAGCTCCCGGCCCCATCCCAGCTCTGCTGACTTAGGTCCTCTTTGGGTGGGAGGAGGTTTCATGCACCCTCCAGGTGATGTCTGTGCATTGAGGTCTGGGAACCACCCATCTGAGGCATCTGCTCTCCCCTCTCCCAGCACGACTTAAACTTCCATCTTCAGCTTCATCCTGGTGGGTTTCAGGTGTCCATCTGAATGTCCCTGAAACTATGTCAAATAGGAAACCAAGGCTTCTCTCTCTCCATGTCTACTTAGCTCTCAATGTTATTCACCAGGATTCTGGACATTCCTGCTCAAGACCTGACAGTTGTCTTCAGTCCCACCTTCTTCCTCTTCCCGGGAACCTGTGTGTCCCCAAGTCTGGGTGCTTCTCCTCCACAGTTGCCTCCAGGCTCAGCCTTCTCTGGCCATTACTCTTCCATGGACATGGCAGAAATCCTCCTGAGGAGGACCAGGACTGTTTCCCTCCCTCTTGCCCACTTTCTTCATCATGCCATGCCTCCAGAATAATTCCTAGGTCCCACCCGACCCCTCTGCCCTCACTGCATACCTCAAGTGAGCACACCCATCAATTCCTCAGAATTAGTACAAGATGCAACCCTTGCCCCCCATCTGCCTGGTGACGCTTGTCCACACCGAGCTCCTCTCTGTGGCCTCTGCCGCAGACCCCGGGTTGCTGGGGGTGTGAACAGCCTCCGGGCCTCCTGCCTCCATGTCTCTGGTCTACTCCCCTGGATGCACCGATTTCACTATTATCCACCCTTTACGAGTCAGCTGAACCATGACCACGTCCCACATGGAAATAATCTCTCATTTGAGTGCCTTTAGCATTTTCCTTGCAACATTTTGTTAACACTGGACATATTAGTAAGAGTCTCATGTTTTACAGAAATCGAGGTACACTCAGAAAAGCTCCCTCTCTGTTTTCACTAGGGCTTCCTTCACGGATGAAGTGCTGGGCCCTTTCTCTTTGTCCTTGGGTTGACTCTCCCTTCTTTAATCCCCGGCTTGCTATGTCTGCCTGGGACCAGCCATGTCAGTCGAATGCCTTTCCTGGGTCTCTCCAAGTGGAGTTTCTCCTCATTTCTCTGATCTTCTCGATGATCTTAACTGTATCCTTCGAGATGCATTTGACACTCGTCTCATCAGCTCCCATATCTATCGTTTGCTCGGATGTGTGGTTTGACTTTCTCTCTTGTCTTCTTGCCACCAGACGAGAGAGTTTCCTTACCATTTCATGCCTGCTAAACGTGTAGCCAAACACAGGTTGGAACAAGTCCTCAGGTGAGCGGTGTCCTTTTCCTGGGCTCCCCGACTCTGGGTGCAGGATCTTAATACAAGGGGCAGGTGAGTCCCAGACCCAGACAATCAGGATGAGCACTCACAGCTCTACATGGACAAGGCCATTACTATGGACAGCTTGACACAAACTTAGTTACTTCTGGAAGCATCTACTTGGGCTTTAAGAAAAGTCAGCCTCATGCCTCTGTGTGGTCTTCCCAGGTGGTGCTAGTGGTAAAGAAGCTGCCTGCCAATGCAGGAGACATAAGAGACACTGGTTCGATCCCTGGGTGGGGACGATCCCCTAGAGAAGGAAATGGCAATCTATTCAATATTCTTGCCTGGGGAATCCCGTGGACAGAGGAGCCTGGCGGGCTACAGTCCATGGGGTCGCAAAGAGTTGTCCATGACTGAGTGACTTAGCACACACTCATATATATATATATGTATAGGTGAATCACTTTGTTGTACATCTGACACTAACACAAATTGTAAATCGATTATACTCCAATATCAAATAAACATTTTAAAAATTAAAAGGAGATCCCACCAGTTCTGTTTCCAGGGCAGTTTTACCTTCTCTGTCAAGCTTTTCAAAAGATTTGCTATCAAGGAAAAACTGCTGCCTGCTTTGTAGCTCCCTGAAGCTTCTATTGTTTATTTATTTTAAATTTGACATCCCAGAGCACGCTCGTCTCTGCGTTTTCTGCCTGACCAGACTTCCAGGGCAGAGGAGTGTCCCAGGGGAGCCAGAGACCAGGATCTTCTTTCCCAAAGCCCCCTTGTTGGTCTTCAGATGTCCAGTAATTTCAGCCTGTCTCTAGAAGTTATCCGGGCAGAATGCCAGCTGCCTCGAATCTAAAGCTAAGGTCTTTGTCAAACCCTAGGGCATTTCTTAAGTACGTCAACTGATATTTATTGCTGGTATGTTTCTACTTCAGTTTCTTTAAATATGACCAAATGTCTCTAATGTTGAATGAAGCAAAATTCTATATTAAATTGAATTTAAATTAAAATGCTCAGTTTACTCATAATTAACAACCGTGCTTATTTATTAACGTCACCTTACTTTAAATCATTAGATCAGGCTTCCAAGTTTATCTCCATGCTGATTTCCACAAATGGTTAGGAATAGTTCAGGGAAGTATATAAAAAACCCAGCCAAGCTTCCTCGGTGGCCCAAGTGATAAAGAATCTGCCTGCAATGCAGGAGACCTGGGTTTGATCCCTGGATGGGGAAGATCCCCTGAATAAGGGAATGGCTACCCACTCCAGTAATTCTTGCCTAGAGAATCTCATGGATAGAAGTAGCCTGGTGGGCTACAATCCATGGGATTGCAAAGAGTCGGACATGACCTAAGCGACTAAGCTTTTCCAATGTGAAGACATTCTTTGAAGCCAAAGAAACCCAACTTTTCTACTTCTGGTCATTCATTTGTTCACACTAATACGCAGTTTTTAAAAAAACTCTTTAAATGCACATTAGTAATCTTATATATATATATATATATATATATATATATATATATATATATATAAACTTCTCAACATGATCTTGTCAGTTTCTGCCTTTAGCTTTCAAACTCTGGAATGTGTTCTTCAGAAGCCAAGTGGTTCCTTGTAGGTTTAGGTGCCTGAAATGGGGTATACCTTTCTTCAGTTGCAATGCTGATTAATACATGTTAATCAGATCAGAACCAAAAAGAATTCCCTGACACTTGCTGTGTCAACAGAGATCTTCAGCAATTAGTCTGAACCATGTGAAATTTTGTAAGTAAAAAAGCTGAATCTCAAAAGTTTCAATTTTTTTTTTTACATTTATTTTTAATTGGAGGGTGACAGCTTTACAGTAGCTAGGACAGGGAAGCAACCCATGTCCAGCGGCAGTTTCATCTGGTTTAACTGCACATGTATGTCAGCATGCACGCGTTTTTATGGGACATCTTTCGGGGCGTGTTTTCTGAAGCCTTGCCAAGTGGGAGATCCTCATTTGTCCTTTTCCTTCATAGACGGTGTTTAAAATTTGAGGTACACAACTTGGCTGCGGTTCATGAAAATAATTGAAAATATCGTCTATGGCACATTGACCAGAAATTACCTGTAGAGACTTTATAGAGACAGACTGAGTTTCTGGGCAAGGCCCTACCCTCATGGTCCCCACACTGAACTTTTCTCTTTCTTAGCCTCAAGTCCACCCCACCCCCTCGCTTCTGGAGTTCTCAGGACTCAGCCTGAGCCCGCTGGTCTGTGGCTTGCAGCTCAGTTTTTCCCCTCTACTAAGACACAGCCTGGCAATGTTTTTTCTTTTTTAAGTCCTTTTGGCCTCATCCCAGGAAACTACTTGCTTCTTTGCCCCTGACCCCATCTCAGCGTGACCTTTGCTCTTTTCCAGGCTTTGGGGAAACATCCTGGGCACAGGGAGCTTCAGCTGCCCCAGCTTCCTGTAGAGTCTTTGCAGCACACACACATATATAATATATGATATTAATATATATATATATATATAAAGAGTATATAAAGTAAAGAGTCTACTGAAATGCAGGAGGCCAAGTTTCGTTCCCTGGGTCAGGAAGATCCCTTGGAGAAGGAAAATGCAACCCACTCCAGTATTCTTACCTGGGAAAGCCCATGGATGGAGGAGCCTGGCGGGCTACAGTCCATGGGGTTGCAAAGAGTTGGACAGGACTAGGTGACTAAGCATGCCTGCGCTCACCCTTTGTATTTCACTCCATGTGGAAGGCCAGGGTCAGTTTCAGATTCCTAAGGAATGGACACCTGGTGTTCTCTGAGAGATGATCATATTAAGTCAAGGAAGCCTAACAGAGAAAGACAAATATCATTTGTTATCACTTTATATGTGGGATCTTAAAAAATGATACAAATGAACTTATTCATAAAACAGAAATAGACCCACAAACCTTGATAGACTCTAAGGTTACCCAAGGGTTAAAGGGAGGGATTAATTAGAAGTTTGGGATTAACATATATATGTATTAACATACATACTACTGTACATAAAACAGATAAGCAGCAAGAATCTACTGTATAGCATGGGGAGCTGTACTCAGTATTTTGTCATTATGTATATGTATATATATAACTAAATCACTTTGCTGCACGCCTGAAACTAACACAACATTGTAAACCAACTACCCTTCAATAAAAAAGTGAGAGAGCCGTCCTAAAACCCTACATATCACTTTGGAAGAATGAGAAATCCTCCAAATACAACATGTGTGGGACGAGAATTGCTTGTGTTTCAGGAACAGATACCCTCTGTGATCGTCAAGAGCTTGGTCCACCGTTGAGAAGCATAAGCTACTGACTCTCACTAACAGCTTAGCCAGAGCTCTGTTTCATTGGAGCCCTGAGGCTTCCTGCATGTGACGCGCACGTGAGAGAAAAGGAGGGGTCGGCACAGCCTGAGATCCCTGCACAGCCAAGTGGGTGGATCCCGCTGAGAGTCCATACTCACCTGGGTGAAGCATCTGGCCGTGGACCAGTCAAAATGAGCCAGCAGAAGGAGAATGAAGCTGAGTCTATGTCCAGGAAAAAGGTATGTTTTTGAATCATAACAAAAGAGTTTGGTGAAATCAGCCTCAGTCTAAGTCCTATATAAGTTATGTGTGCGTGCTTGCTAAGTCGATTCAGTTGTGTCTGACTCTTTGCGACCCTATGGCCTGTAGTCTGCCAGGCTCCTCTGTCCATGGGATTCCCCAGGCCAGAATACTGGAGTGGGTTGCCATTGCCTCCTCCAGGGAATCTTCCCAACCCAGGGATCGAACCCTCATCTCCTGCAGCTCCTGCATTGGCAGGCTAATTCTTTAGCGCTGAACTACCGGGGGAGCCCTGATACAAATGATCATGGCATATAAAATCAGGGGGTTTCACTCCACTTAAATCATGTATAGGGGAAAAGCATGAAACAGTCCTCAGATATTACTAAGGTAAATATTAATATCATACAGACTTCTTTAAAAATAAGTAAACTTTGTTATGGGGGGGGGGCCTGGAAAATCACTTTGGGACTAATAATACTCCAGGAAATACATCTCTGCTCATTCTGACCAGCAGACATAACCCAAGTTACTAATCTCAGCCGCTATGATTGGCCAAACATAACTAGTTGCGAGATCATAACAGGTGCCTATGGCATGTCTTAAGCAAAAGTCTCTTGGTTTGAAGGTTTGAAGCACTCCCTCTGGACTGTCCAGCCAAGTTCTGCCATCATGTCTAGAAAGACCTCTGGAAGGACACTCTCCACTACTGTTTCCCCGCAGTGAGAATGAAAATAAGAGACTCAATAGGAAACCTTGTTCAAATGATTATTGGAACTTAAATGACTTCGTCTATTAAGAAAGTAACGTGTTTGCCACAACCAGTCCCTAGCAATCTACAAAGTTAAAAGTGGGAGATACTATGTCGATCAGATTTCCCCAATGGCTCAGCGGATAAAGACTCCACCTGCAATGCAGGGGACACAGGAAACTCAGGTCAAGAATATCCCCTGGTGGAGGAAATGGCCACCCACTCCAGTGTTCTTGACTGGAGAATTCCATAAACAGAGGAGCCCCGTGGGCTACAGCCCATGGGGACACGAGGAGTCAGACATGACTCAACGACTGAGTGAACAGCTGTGGCCATGACTGTGAACCAAATGTCAACACTTATTTTACATCAGAATGTGAAATTTTAATGACCTTCCATTTTTCCCAAATCCAGGTACAATGTATCTTGATTCTCCATTTGCTCACAGCTCACACAGCAATGGCAGCCCACTCCAGTCCTCTTGCCTGGAAAATCCTATGGACAAAGGAGCTTGGTAGGCTGCAGTCTATGGGGTTGCTACGAGTCAGACACGACTGAGCGACTTCACTTTCACTTTCCCTTTCATGCACTGGAGAAGGAAATGGCAACCCACTCCAGTGTTCTTGCCTGGAGAATCCCAGGGACGGGGGAGCCTGATGGGCTGCCGTCTCTGGGGTCGCACAGAGTCGGACACGATTGAAGCGACTTAGCAGCAGCACACACACACTACACACTGTATTTTATGCTCACAAGAGGTAGGTAAACTGACACCAAGCTTTGTAAAAGGAGGATCACAACAAAAGCAGCCATGATTGCAGTAGCCAAACACGAAACCCACTCATACTGGGTCATAATACTGACATTCAGTCCAGTGATCCTCCCTTCTAACAACTCCTTTATTTTGCAGTGAAAATTGATTTATATAATTTTTGCCCCTGAACTGTTGTGGAATTCCTAGTTTTGTTTTCCTTCCTACCCCTCCCTTCCCCTCACTCTTCTCCATCAATTACTTCCTTGCACAAATCGGCTGCCCGCGGGAGGAGGCGGGAACCCTGCTGGGACGTGGGAAGCTGAAGGAACCACACTGTGCGCACACAGAACACAGGAGGGAACGGGGTGACTGAGTCAGATCCTGGGGGGCACGAACGAGAGGGGATTCCTTCTGCTTGGTTTTGGGGAATCCCTGGAAGGTTTCAAGAGTCTGTGAGAGAGAGGGAGAGTGAAGTTGCTCAGTCATGTCCAACTCTCTGCAACCCCATGGACTGTAGCCTATCAGGTTCCTCTGTCCATTCTCCAGGTGAGAATACCAGAGTGGGTTGCCATGCCCTTCTCCAGGGGATCTTCCCAACCCAGGGATCGAACCCAGGTGTCCCGCATTGCAGGCAGACACTTTACCATCTGAGCCACCAGGGAAGCCCCAAGAGTCTATACTGTTTGATTATCAGAATTAATATCTCACCAGTTGGAGGGGTAAGAGAAGGCTGGAAACATGAGTGAGAGATGCAGAGAAAGACTCTGAAAATCAGGTGCTCTCTGGTGTGACCTGTGCATGAGATGGCTGGGGCGGCGTTTGTTTTCAGCTCAGAGCTTGAGGTTAGGTTTTGAAGGACTTTGAGGGTTATGCATTCAACTTGCATCCAACCATAGGAGACGCGTCTAGAAGCTTCGTTATTTTCTTTTGCATATTTTATTCTGTCCAATTAGGCTGGTTTTTGTCTCTAGTGTGAGGTAGTAGGCAAGACTCATGTTTTTTTTTTTTTTTTCCTATATAGATGTTGGATTCACCAGTACTGCCTATGGAAATGATCACGCTTTTCACACTGAGTTTCACTGCCTCCTTCGCTGCATATCGGTGGCAGATTACCTATGCTAAGATCCCAGTGAAAGTCTCCTCTGTATCCACTCATTGGCTCTAGAACATCTGTTCTTTCCAGTTTGAACTCAGCCCCATAACTTATTTTGACTAATTAGACATGCATAAAGAGGATCAAAGTACATGTGAATTTGCACGTGCCCTCTGACATGATTATGCTTGCTCTCTTTTGGATCCTCTGAACTTACCACCATGGCAAGCATGTTGGGATGGAGTATATGAGGGACCCGTGGCTGAGGTCCCAGTCATGTTAGCCCTCACAGACCAACAAGAGCCAGCTGACCCCAGACGTGTGAGGAGCCCCGACTCCATAAGCAAAGGCACTGACAGGAGCTGCAGTTGACCAGGGTGCTCAGACAGGATCGGAAAAACCATCCAGCTGACCACTGACACAGGGCAGTAATACATGTGCATGCTTTAAGGCACTGCCTGTCAGGGCGGTTTGTAAAACAACTTCATCATGATAATAGGGAGCTAATGTAGACATTGCTACTTCAAAGTAGGGCGGTGCTGTAACAAAAATATAAAATAACCGTCATTGCACTGGGGCTGGGTGCTGGGTCGAGACTGGAAAAATGAATGGAGATTTTTTAAGAGGCTCAAATTATGGTGGCCCACGTTATTGGTGGTGGTATAACTTGTACAACCATGGTGGGTGGTATCTTAGAAACAGCAAATATACTAAATAAACTTTTGGATTTGAACAATTATATTTTGAGGCAGAATTTCTGCAGACAGCCCTGTGGTGCTTGGTGTGGATGCCAGGGCCGGACCTGGTAGACAGGTCTCTACCATTCCCCTCACCACCCTGGAATCCACAGGGCACCTGCTTTTTGTATGTTCTGGTTTCTGGATAGAAGCCATGTTCGAGTTTGTCCAAACGGACTGATTGGTGGAGCCAAGGTCACAAGCCTGCAGCGTAGCTGGAAGGGAGTCTGGCTTCCAAGTCCTAGTTTCTTCCTTGTGAGGCAAGACCACCAAGCCACACATGGAGGGTTTGCCCACCTCTGTACGGGAGCATTTGGAAGATTGTTTAAAATGATTAATTTAAACAGCATCTTTCTTTTCTTTCTTATTTTGCTATTATAACTTTTTACCAGAATAAAGCACTTTCTTCATTCTTTTGTATCTCTTTAATGTTATCCATGCTTTTAATAATTGTGGCTCACTCTAAATTGTGTAACAATATTTGAAACTATTTAGGATCTCTAATTTTCAACAGTAGGATAAAGAGCATGCTGTGCTTTAGCCAAGCCTCCTCATTCTGTTCCTGTTATCTAGGATTTCTGTACCAGCTCTTTAACCACAAAAATCAAATTTAGACTCATAATTAATTATGGTATCATACATATGTTACCAAGGTTTTAGATGAGCAAGGTTTCTGTATTCCCACTCCATGCCTCTGCCTACACTTTCCTTCTTTGTATTATGTTTAATCTCTTTCTTAATTGTAAGAGGTTTGTTACCTGGCTTAGAATTTAAAATTGAAAATGTCTTTATTATATGGTATGGGCTTCTCTGGTGGCTCAGGGGTAAATAATCCACCTGCAATGCGGGAGATACAGCAGGAGCCACAGTTTTGATCCCTGGGTCAGGAAGATCTCATGGAGGAGAATCCCACTGGCAACCCACTCCAGTATTCTTGCCTGGGAAATCCCGCGGACAGAGGAGCCTGGCAGGTTACAGTCCATAGGGGTTGCAAAATTGTCAGACATGACAGAGTGACTAAACAAAATGATCAGATCATAAATTTGAAAGACCATGGGTCAACATCTAATTCAATGCTGATCTTTCCCCCCTTAACACTTTCAAGTTATTATTCCAATTCTTTCTTTATCAACTTAACCAATGAGCAGTGTGCTATTAGTCGAACAGATACTTCTTTTTACTTAAAAATAGTCTGAAAAATTTTTTTTCTTTGCTTTGCTGTTCTAAATTTTTCTCTGCTTTACGATCCTATACGAATTTTTTTTTATCAACTCACTTTGATATCAGATTGAGTTTCTTATAGAAGATACAAGGCTTCTGTTAAATTGGAAGATGTTTCAGTTGTCAGCCATTAGACTGTTGTTGGTACTGAGAGTTTGTTGGAGTCTTTCAGTGTATCTCTTTAAGTGTCTCTTAGTTTTCCTTGCCTTTTCTCTTAATCCCTTCTTAATAAATTCCTCAGTGTTATCACCGAGTAATCCTCTGGGAAGCTCAACTTTGTCTTGTTTCTCACTCTTTCACTTTGACTGTCTTCACTTTTGTTATAGTATCTATGCCAACGGTTAAGAAAGATTCATTCACTCACTGATTCAGATATTCTTGTATCTCATTTATCAAGGCATGCTCTCAGTATGACTTCACTGAGTATCTGTTGGCATTGTAGTCTGTGTTAGGGAAGACTATTTCATATTTTTGTTAGGTTAGGAAATGGGCCAATTTTTCTTTACTTAAATATTTTTATTATCTTAGTTCAAGATAAGAAAAACTTGGTCAATTAATAACTTAAGTCTAAAGCTATCCCTCTTAGCAAACATTAAATTAAATTTCAGTAACTGGCTCCTAGTAGAAATCAAAGACTTTCTTTCTGATCTAACTCTCTGTTTGTGGGCATATGATGCTTTCCTCCTGTGGGTCACATGGTCAAACTTGTCCCATTCATTATCCCACAATGGAAAATTCAGGCTACATTTAATTGTTCTTTTCTTTTTCAATGCATACACTAGAAATAATAATTATTACTTTTTGATAGATGGCTGGGGTTAAGTCATTCTAAAAGTCTACTTTCATTCCCTTTCTTCCTCTTCCTTTTCCTGTTCTTCCCTTCCCTCCTTTGTCCCACCTTTGCCACATGTTTGCTATCTGTCCCGTGCTGGATGCTGGCAATCCTCACAACAAAATACCTGGCCCTTGACTTCCAGGTCTTCAGATTCTCTTGAGGAGCAGGTTTAGGTAAGATTCTAACCATGGCATGGATATGAATTTGAGCAAAATCTGGGAGATAATGAGAAACAGACAAGGCGAGTGTGCTGCAGTCACGGTGTTGTGAAGAGTCTGACATGGCTTAGTGATTGAAAAACAGCAACAAAAAATGGCTAACATGGCAGAGCTCCTTGCTTTATCAGGACTGCGGTGATAGTGGAGATCACCAAATGTAGGACCTCTGGGTAAATCACAGAAACTTTTCAGAGCTGCTGAAGTTTGAACTGAAGGATTAAGATGTATGTTGTTGTTGTTCAGTTGCTCAGTCGTGCCCAACTCTTTGCGACCTCATGGACTGCAGCATGCCAGGCTTCCCTACCCTTCACCATCTCCTGGAACTTGCTCAAACTCATGTCCATTGAGCCAGTGATGCCATCCAACCATCTTACCTTCTGTTGTTCCCTTCTCCTCCTGACTTCAATGTTTACCAGCATCAAGGTCTTTTCTAATGAGTCAGCTCTTTGCATCAGGTGGACAGAGTATTGGAGCTTCAGCTTCAGCATCATTCCTTCCAATGAATATTCAGGACTTATTTCCTTTAGGATTGACTGGTTTGATCTTGCAGTCCAAGGGACTCTCAGAGTCTTCTCCAACACCACAGTTCAAAAGCATGAATTCTTTGATGCTCAACCTTCTTTATAGTACAACTCTCTCATCCATACATGACTACTGGAAAAACCATAGCTTTGATTATATAGACCTTTGTTGACAAAGTGATGTCTCTGCTTTTTAATATGCTGTCTAGGTTGGTCATAGCTTTTCTTCCAAAGAGCAAGTGTCATTTAATTTCATGGCTGCAGTCACCATCCGAAGTGATTTGGAGCCAAAGAAAATAAAGTCTCTCACTGTTTCCATTGTTTCCCCATCTATTTGCCATGACGTGATGGGACTGGATGCCATGATTTTCATTTTTGAATGTTGAGTTTTAAGCCAGCTTTTCCACTCTCCTCTTTCACCTTCATCAAGAGGCTCTTTAGTTCCTCTTCACTTAATGCCATACGAGTGGTGTCATCTGCATATCTGAGGTTATTGATATTTGTCCCAGAAATCTTAATTCTAGCTTGTGCTTCACCCAGTCTGGCATTTCACATGATGTACTCTGCATATAAGTTAAATAAGTGGGTGACAATATACTGCCTTGACGTACTCCTTTCCCGATTTTGAACCAGTCTGTTGTTCCATGTCCAGTTCTAACTGTTGCTTCTTGACCTGCATACAGGTTTCTCAGGAGGCAGGTCAGGTGGTCTGGTATTTCCTTCTCTTGAAGGATTTGCCACAGTTTGTTGTGATCCATGCCATCAAAGGCTTTAGCATAGACAATGAAGCAGAAGTAGATGTTTTTCTGGAATTCTCTTGCTTTCTTGATGGTCCAACAGATGTTGGCAATTCAACCTCTGGTTCTTCTGCCTTTTCTAAATCCAGCTTAAATATCTGGAATTTCTCGATTCATATAGTGTTGAAGTCTGGACTTGAAGACTTTTAAGCATTACTTTGCTAACATGTAAGATGAGTGCAATTGTGCGATAATTTGAACATTCTTTGGCATTGCCTTTCTTTGGGATTGGAATGAAAGCTGATCTTTTCCAGTCCTGTGACCACTGCTGAGTTTTCCAAATTTGCTGGCATATTGAGTGCAGCACTTTCACAGCATCGTCTTTTAGGATTTGAGATAGTTCAACTGGAATTCCATCACCTCCACTAGCTTTGTAGTGATGCTTCCTAAGGCCCACTTGACTTTGCATTCCAGAATGTCTGGCTCTAGGTGAGTGATCACACCATGGTGGTTATCTGGATCATGAAGATCTTTTTTTGTATAGTTCTTCTGTGTATTCTTACCACCTCTTCTTAATATCTTCTGCTTCTGTTAGGTCCATATGGTTTCTGTCCTTTATTGTGTCCATCCTTGCATGAAATGTCCCCTTGCTGTCTCTAATTTTCTTGAAGAGATCTCTAGTCTTTCCCATTCTATTGTTTTCCTCTATTTCTTTGCATTGATCACTGAGGAAGGCTTTCTCATCTCTCCTTGCTCTTCTCTGGAACTCTGCATTCAGATGGGAATATCTTTCCTTTTCTCCTTTTCCTTTTGCTTCTCTTCTTTTCTCAGCTATTTTAAGGCCTCCTCAGGCAGCCATTTTGCCTTTTTGCATTTCTTTTTCTTGGCGATACTTTTGATCACCACCTCATGTACAACATTAGGAACCTCTGTCCATAGTTCTTCAGGCAGTCTGTTTATCAGATCTATCCCTTGAGTGTATTTGTCACTTCCACTGTATAATCATAAGGTATATGATTTAGGTCATACCTTAATGGCCTAGTGATTTTCCCTACTTTCTTCAATTTAAGTCTGAATTTTGCAATAAGGAGTTCATGATCTGCACCACAGTCAGCTCAAGGTCTTGTTTTTGCTGACTGTATAGAGCTTCTCCATCTTTGGCTGCAAAGAATATAATCAATCTGATTTCAGTATTGACCATCTGGTGATGTCCATGTATAGAGTCATCTCTTGTGTTGTTGGAAGAGGGCATTTCCTCTGACCAATGCGTGGATGGGTGTGTATAGTAGAAATAGCATGTAGGACTGAGTCCTAGCAATAGGAATTGTTAGACAGAAAGAGAAACTTGTTTCAAACCCAGTTCTTCCTCTGATTAGCAAATGCTGAACACATCACTTAACCATTAGAGCTTCAGTTCCCTCACTTGCACGTGGATTACTAACAGCTGACCCAATAGAGCTCTGTGAGGCATAAACCAGGGGATACACTCAGACCTTGGCACAGTGCCTGGTAGGGGGAGCCTTCTGAAGGTGGGGCAGCTGTGATCTCTGTGTGTTGGGGGATGGCCAGGTCCTGAAGTGAAGTATTAGTTGCTCAGTCATATTTGACTCTTTGCAACCCCATGGTCTTCTTCAGTATTCTTCAGGCAAGAATACTGGAGTGGGTAGCCATTCCCTTCTCCAGGGGATCTTCCCAACCCAGGGATCAAACCCAGGTCTCCTGCACTGCAGGCAGATTCTTTACCATCTGAATGACCAGGGAAGCCTTTCTTTCTTTCTTTTTTTTTTTTAACTATCAAACCACTAACACAGGACGGACTGTGTCTGCCTTGCTGAGGTCATGGAGTTCACTGGAATAATGGCATGCCCCCACTTCCAAGCATTATGTGCTGTGTTATGGTCATTGGCTGCCTCTTCTCCAGGAAGCTGTAGACATGCTTGCCAGCAGCCATCATCAGCTCCTAGAAAGCAGGTGCTTCTGCTCAGCTCCCTACTGGGACCAATGAAGCAATGGACCGAGGGTGCAGGATCAGTAGTCAGATGCTACCGCCTGCAGGGAGGTGTGTGTGCCCTGGGGGCAAGGTCACGAGGCCTCCAAGCCTCCCGCTCCATGTCAGGAGGGAGGGCAGAGAGCCTGAGGCTGGCCGTCCACTGGGCAGCTCCGCTCTGCCTTGTCAATGACTTTGCACAGACCTGGATCAGAGTACCTGCTGAGTCTGACCCTGTTTCAGGGGCTTAACGGTGGCTTTGAGATGTCCAGATGTGCCTGCCACAGCTATCCTGATGGCAGGGAATGGCTTTCAGATCACTATGATCATCAATGGACAAACCAATCATCAATCAAATAGAACTTGCCTTTGGGACAGCATTCCAAAAGAAAATAGTACAGATTCTGAATAACAGAATAAACATGAAACGAGTACTTTGATACAATCTGTCAGTGCTCAATTGCTCAGTCATATCTGACTCTTTGTGACCCCATGGACTACAGCCCACCAGGCTCCGCTATCCATGGGATTTCCCAGGCAAGAATACTGGAGTGGGTTGCCATTTGCTTCTCCAGGGAATCTTCCTGACCCAGGGATGGAACCTGCTTTGGCAGGTGGAAACTTTACCACTGAGTCACTGGGGAAGCCCCCAATCTGAAGCCACTTTATTACAATTCCACCCTTGAACTTGGAGAAAATAGGCGTTATTTTATTGGATTTCTGGTTCATTGTGGTGTCAGATATGACAGTCTTTATACAGGTTTCCTTTATTCCTTATTCTGAGGGTAGATCAAGGTGCCAGAGAAATTTGGCATCTAGATCTAAAGAGAAAAGTCCTGGGAGTCTTAGTAGGTGACACAAACTACTTACATTAAATCCTTTAGGGACTTCCTATTTGGGCAGGAGATACCGTCAGGAATCTCCCTCCCCCAAGCCCCAACCTCACCCTTCACCACTGACCTTCAGTGGAAATTGTAAAGTTTTAGGATGAATCTGTCAGCCATTTTCCTTCCTTCAGAAAGTATCAATTTGGGGATATATTAATATTTCTCAAAAGGCAAATACTTGACTTTTCTCTTAATTTGTTGTTCAGTTGCTCAGTCATATCCAACTCTTTGTGACCCCATGGACTGCAGCAGGCCAGGCTTCCCTGTCTTTCACTATCTCCCTGAGTCTGCTCAAATTCAGGTCCATTGAGTCAGTGATACTATCTAGCCGTCTCATCCTCTGTCACCCCCTTTTCATCCTGCTGTTGATCTTTCCCAGCCTCAGGGTCTTTTCTAATTATTCGGCTCTTTGAATCTTGTGGCCGAAGTATTGGAGCTTCAGCTTCAGCAGCAATACTTCCGATGAATGCTCAGGGTTGATTCCCTTTAGAATTGACTAGTTTGATTTCCTTGCTGTCCAAGGGACTCTCAGAAGTCTTCTCCAGGGCCACAATTTGAAAGCATAATTTCTTTGGTATTCAGCCTTCTTTATAGTTCAAGTCTCACACTGCTAATAATTATTGAATATTTTCCTTGTTGGACTACTTTTGACCCCAGGAGTGGTGAAACTAGAAACTAGCTCATCATGTTGTTCAGAAGGGATATTGTGAATGTTTGGACTTGAAATCAGGTTCATCATTAAACTTTGGGTGAATAAACAAAACATTAATAGCAAAAATATATTTCTAACCCAAGACTGTTTTTCTTCCTATGCTGTATGATCTTAAAAATCCACATCTGGTGGAAGCAAATGGAGAATCTGGTCATCTGCACAGAGTAAAGAACTTAACAAAAAGATAATATTAGCGATAACAAAAAGAAAAAGGGCTGTTCTTCAGTGACTGCCCTGATCCATGGGGAAATTTCTGTTTCATCTTCCAAAAAGGGGAAACGGCAGTCAGGGAGAACTAGACTGGAAGGCTGCCCATTTCCAGTCTCCTCTGTCCATGGAATTTCCCAGGCAGGAATACTGGAGTGGATTGCCATTTCCTACTCCAGGGAATCTCCCCGACCCCAGGATCAAACCTCTATCTCCTGAAGCTGCTGCATTGGCAGGTGAATTCTTTACCACTTGAGCCACCTGGGTATAATATGTGAAAAGTGAAAGTGAAAGTCGCTCAGTCATGTCTGACTCTTTGCAACCCCACGGATCATACAGTCCATGGAATTCTCCAGGCCAGAATACTAGAGCGGTTAGCCTGTCCCTTCTCCAGGGGATCTTCCCAACCCAGGGATCGAACCCAGGTCTCCCACATGGCAGGTGGATTCTTTACCAGCTGAGCCACCAGGGAAGCCCAAAAAGAGAAGAGGGGGAGTGTTGTAACTCGCTGTTCCCCTTGCTCAGCCCCTGTGCTAGGCAGTGTGCTACTATACTTCACGTGAATAAATGTAGCCCGCCCCTTCTTAACAA
This sequence comes from Okapia johnstoni, assembly GCA_024291935.2. Lineage (NCBI taxonomy): Eukaryota > Metazoa > Chordata > Mammalia > Artiodactyla > Giraffidae > Okapia > Okapia johnstoni. The sequence continues at coordinate 104,590,283 of CM044313.1, forward strand.
CTTCAATGGTTGGGTTGAAGAGTGCGTTTCTTTTAATAAAGGCATGAGGAAAGGCCCAATGAGGGGGGACCTTGGAAGACAATCTAAAGGGTCTTACAACAGGGGGATCCCGGCACATATTTTTGTGGGGGACAAAAAAATGGTGTGGAGATGGACAGACAGTGGGATGTTTTAAGGCGAGTCAGTAAAATTTCTTAGAGATTGAAAAGAAGAGGAGATGAGCCTGTCTGCTGATGTTATTGAGGCCCCCACTCAGTGCAGGGGTGTGCACCGAACTGTGTCACACCCCCGAATTCATGTTGAACCCTAACTCTAACTCAGAACATGACCCTCTTTGAAGACAGGATCATTAAAGAGATGATTAAGGATAATTCATGCAGCCCTTGTAGGTGGCGCAGTGGTAAATGAGTCTGCCTGCCAATGCAGGAGACGCAGGCCTAACCCCTGGGTCAGGAAGATCCCCTGGAGGAGGAAATGGCAACCCACCCCAGTATTCTTGCCTGGAAAATTTTCACGGACAGAGGAGGCTGGCAGGCTACAGTCCATTGAGTTGAAGAGTTGGACACGATTGAGCAACTGAAAGCAAGTAAGGGTAAATTGAGGCCATAGGGCTGGGCTCTCGTCCAGGACTGGTGTCCTTGTGATAAGAGGAGATTAGAACACAGACAACGCAGACTGAGAGGCAGTCCTGTGAGGGTGCAGAAGTGTCTGCAAGCCAAAGAGAGGGACTCAGAGGAAGCCTGCCCAGCCGACAACTTCATCTTAGACTTTCAGCCCCCAGAAGGGTGAGGAAGTAAATGTCTCTTCGCTAAGCCACCTAGTCTGTGGTATTTTATTATAGCAGACTAAAACTTCTAGGACATATTCACTTCACTAGTTCAGCAGTGGGTGCAGAGCATTGAAAAGTTTTAAATGCTATTACGGTAACCTCGGATCTGAACACAACGCGGGACAGCGGAGTGGTAAGTGCCCGCAGGCAAAGACAGGCACTGGCGTGACTCTCCAAGCCTGCACCTCACTGGCTATGTGTACCTGCTGAGCACCTGAACTTGGGCCAGTTTGAAATAAGATTTGCTGTCATTGAAAAACATAGTGGATTTCAGCCACATGGTGCAAAAAGAGAATGTGAAACATCTCACTTAACTTTATATTTATACTGAACAGTGTTGTTCCGGGCAACCAGAGACCCCAGAGAAGGTGGGTGGTGGGCTCAAGGTATGCAGTAACAGAGGTTGACCAGATGCCTGGATGGAGCTTGGGGGTGAGGTGGTGGGACCCTGAGAGCTGACCTGTTTGGAACAGGAGCGGTGGAATTGGAGCGACCAACTCATTTTGGAGTGGGGAGGATGCCTGATATGTGTCACACACGTGGTTTTGATGTGCTGAAGAGTTCAAGTAACTGGTTGAATGTCACCCATGAGTGTGGGTCAGAGTTGTGATTTATAAACCAGGACTGATGATGGTCATCCCCCAGGGGTCACTCACCTGGCAAGGGTGCAGGGACATGAAGTTCCATCTATTTGAGGAAACAAGAAGAATAAGAGAGACAGACTGGGAATAGTTCATGCTCTAACAGTGTGAATATTGGATATAATGATACGTATCTCACCTTTGGGGTGAAGAGTGCTGAATACGGGTGAGCTCAGTCTCTCAGTCATTTCCAGCTCTTTGCAGCTTCACTGACTCCAGCACACCAGGCTCCTCTGTCCACGGGCTGGATAAGAACACCGGAGTGGGTTGCCTTTTCCTTCTCCAGGGGAATCTTCCTGACCCAGGGATCATGGTAGGGCCATTCTTTACCACTGTATCACCTAGGAAGCCTAGTGAATATAAGTATTACCCACATTTGGGCTAACAGACTTGGGTGAGCTGATGAGCCTGAAAGAGCTGGGAAAAATGACCTTTAGATACGAATGACGATACTTGGGTACCGATTAGCTGGCCAAGTGCAAGAATGATTAAGGCATGACTAAGCACTTGGAGTTGGGGTGACTTGGGGAAAATGGTGATGACTGCGATATACAGGGAACTTGGAGGGGGCAGCTAGTAGAATGGCTTCTGTGTTTTCCAACAGGGACAAACGGCATTTGTGGTGGGATAATACTGTATAGGACTGTGACACACAAGGCAGAACATACTATAGTGTACGGTCAGGATTCTGAAGGGTGGCACACGATGCTTGTATAGGGGAAAGACGGCCTCTGCTTGAAGAACTAGGCTGAGTATCCATTAAACTCTCAGCCACAGCACACAGGCTGCATCCCTGTCATTCTCCACACTCTCTGACTAGGCGCCTCCTCAAAGCCACCCTGGAATGCCTGTCATGCCCCAAGTCATCTGTGATTTCCTTTCAGGGGCTACTTTGCATTTGGGTAGGCACTGGTGTTTGAAAGAGTGTCCCTTGACATGCTTCTCGAATGGGAAACAGACGCTGCTGTTCCAGTGTTTAAAAAGCTGGTGCTTTCCTGGAGCTCTCGGCTCTGCTCTTTCAAAATCCTTTACCATCCTCCCAGCTCCTACAAAACGAAATCTCTATTTTTGAACTGTATGTGACCACATGGCTTCCATGGCTTATTTTTTTTTTCCTACCCTGGCCAACAAAGGGGTCTTTCCTTGTGGCTCAGCTGGTAAAGAATCCACCTGCAATGTGGGAGACCTGGGTTCGATCCCTGGGTTGGGAAGATCCCCTGGAGAAGGGAAAGGCTACCCACTCCAGTATTCTGGCCTGGAGAATCCCATGGACTGTGTAGTCCATGGGGTCACAAAGAGTTGGACACGACTGAGCAACTTGCACTTCACTTCAGGGCCAACAAAGAGAATCCAATCATGCTTTTTTAAGGTTATATTTTTGTTGTCATGGTTTTGAGGCTTCTCTGGTGGCAGAGTGTTATAGAATCTGCCTGCTGCTGCAGGAGACACTGGTTCGAACTCTGGGTTAGGAAGATCCCTTGGAGGAGGGCATGGCAACCCACTTCAGTATTCTTGTCTGGAGAATCCTATGGACAGAGGAGCCTGGCGGGTGACAGTCCATGAGGTCACAAAGAATCAGACATGACTTTGCGCCTAACCAGTAACAACAAACAGGACCAATAAAGAGAGAATCCAGTCATCCCTGTCTCAGGGTTGTATTTTACAAATACTATTTACTAAATGTACAATATAAGCTTTTTAAAATAGACTTTTAATATTTAGGTTTGTTTAAGGCCTGGAACATATTAATCTGATTTACTACTAGCTTCAGCATCACGGTATATTATACAAATTACATATCTAAATAAGATAAGAATGAGGAGCATGAATGTTTCCCAACATTTTGAAATTGAAAGAGTTTTCTTTCAACTTGATGAACAGAAAACCATCCTGCTCCATAGGTACCTACAATTAAAGCTTGGAAACATTTATGTGATGAATTCAATAGAACGAGATTGTTCTACTGAGACTGGATAAAGATTTAATAGTCTTTGGGGAAATCATTTAACCTCATGGAAATTGAACAGTTCCTTGGCTTGTGAGGCAAGTTTACATACAAAGAACTTATGAGAAACTTTAGGAAAAAGTACTCTGCAAAACAATGATGAATTTGAGAGCAATAGGGTTTGTTCTTTCAACATCACTCCCTGAAGACAACGTGGGTCAGAGGCTCCCTCACAGGCCTTTCAGGGAGCAGGATCGGGTTCAGGCACCTGACAAAGGAACCCAGGGGAATGATAGCCTCTATGCAAAGCTTTCTAAAACCTTTGAATCAATTCCCTTTATGTTCTCAGATCACTGAGATTTGCAGACACAAACCAAAGGGGTTGAAAAGATAGTTTTTCAGGGCAAACAGAAAGTGAATTTCAAAGAAATCAAGCAAACCACAATTAAACCAAGAATATATACTCAGGTTAGTAATTCTTGGCTCTTCTCCACACCTGAAATTCAAACAGATTACCCTCCATCATGAGAGTTCTTGTGCCAAAAACAGAAAATAAACTACTATCCTTTATTCAGGACTGAGAAAAACTTATTCAAATTTAGGCAAGATTTTTTGTTTTTAATTCATGGTAAATTTTTTTTTACCTTAAAAGGTGGAGTTTTAAGTTAGATTGCAGTTAGTGGAGTGCTGTAGGATTTCCGAGCTCACAGCCTGAGCTCAAATGTGCGTGAAGCAGAATTCTTGTCCTAAAACTCAGAGGTAGTTGGTGTACAGCAGTCTGCTACAGGGCCTCCAAAACTCACCTGAGAGCGACTTCTTAGAATGGCATTTCAGCTGTAAGTAGGAGAAGAGCATGCTCCACTAAGAGTTACTTTTGGTCAAAGCCCTTAAAGAAATTGTCAGTGTTATCAAGGTCCTACCTGTCTCGATCCATTATCTACATTGAAACATTTGACCAAGAAGTACCCATGAGAATGGGTCCTCCTTGCCAGGATGTTCCCATCTGAGACATGCAGCTGGTGGTAGATAGACTAGATAAAGATGGAGCAAATGGTTCTAATCGAGGCCGTGTAGTAGCCTAAGAATAAAACCCAGAGAGAGATCTAGTGTTGAATAAGCTGAATTTTCTGTAGAATTGAATCCAAACCATTGTGTCCAACATGTGGCCTCCAGCTTCAAGAAGCTCATCTCTTTAATCAGGAACAAAGAGGAGACAAGTGGAGCTTGCATTGGGTCCAGGTCGGCCCCCAGACTTGTGAAGAGGTCACTCTTCAGGTATCAGGTCTGTCATCTCTCACACTGAGGCCCTCTGATGACCAATTTCAAAGGCTTGAAATGTTTCTAAGTATGAGATGGCAACCACTCCAGTATTCTTGCCTGGGAAATCCCATGGGCAGAAGAGCCTGGCAGGCTACAGTCCATGCGGTCACAAAGAGTCAGACATGACTGAGTGACTGAGCCCATGCACACGCTTAGAATGAATGCAGGTGTAAAGATGGGAGTGGCAACTCCAAATGGTAGCATCAGAAGAGGTGCGCAGTGAAAGACTTACTGAAAAAACAGCGTCTTGCAAGGAAAAGAAAAAAATAGGTAAGAAAGAAGCCATTGGCACTAAATCAAAGCAAAGGGCGAATGAATGGGTAAGTGCATTGCCAGGCACTTCTGAGATTTGTTTGTCCTGAATGTCATCTATCACAACACAAAGGGTAAGATGCAGCTAAGCATGGACTTAGAGATGTTAGTACATGACTCTGGACACCCTGAAAGACAGGAAGCAGAAGAAAAGTCCAGGTTTTCAGACAGGGCATGAGATCTGAAGGGTACGGTTAGTGTCCTCTGACAAGATAGTGGAGCAATCATCAACAGGCCAGCTCAAACCTGCATCCTGGTTCTCTTGACTAGAATTCTTACCCTGCCCTGGCTGCGTGAGAATGGATCACATATGTAGGAGGAACTGAGCCTGGAAGTGAGGATCAGTGTTACCAACTGTTGGGAGAAAACCTGCCCCTGACTTGGTTCCTTTGAGTCGGTCTGACTTGCCCCCTGGGGAAGATCCTGCCCCAGTCTCATGCTCTGCGATCACCCAGCCTGTTGCATGCTTCCAAGCCTGCTCGGTCCTTCCAGATTCTGCTTCACTTCCAAGCCTTGGCTCACTCCCCTGGTTGCAGTCACTTCCTGCCCACATGGCATCCTCAGGTCACCCCAGGGGCTTATCTGAGACGCTTCCTAGAGATTCCTTCTGGTTCAAACCCAGAAGGGCCATGATCCTGCTCTGCTCCTTCTCAGGATCGAAGGCATCACTGCACACAGCACCCAGGGGTTCAGGCAGGGCACACCAGCACAGCTAGATGTATTACAGTACTAAGAAGGTCCTGTGCAGCCATTACCTCATCCTCAACCTCCATCTTATCCAGGCAGGAGAATGATTGCTGCTACTGTTAAATAGAGGAGGAAACCCAGGCTCAGCGATATATAAAGTGAAAGTGAAAGCTGCTCAGTCGTGTCCATTTCTCTGTGACCCCATGGACTATATATATAGTCCATGGAATTCTCCAAGCCAGAATTCTAGAGTGGGTAGCCATTCCCTTCCCCAGGGGATCTTCCCAACCCAGGGATCAAACCCAGGTCTCCCACATTGCAGGCTGATTCTTTACCAGCTGAGCCACTAGAATAGCTCAAGAATACTGGAGTGGGTAGCCTACCCCTTCTCCAGGGGATCTTCCCAACCCAGGGATTGAACCAGGGTTTCCTGCATTGCAAGAACTTTGCATTCTAGAACTCAGCCCCAAGCCAAACTTCTAAATGAGAGTTTTGTAAAGATTAGACAAGAAGAATTGACAGCGGCAATTGCTCAGGGATGTTTGTTTCCTTCCTGTCCACTCCGCTATGCCCTGTGTCACACCGCAAAGATACCCTGATGGCGTTCATATAGAGAAGGCCACTGGTGCTGGATCTAGGTGTTTACCAGCTACATGTGTGGGCGAGAATAACTTGAGCTCTCTAAGAAGATTTTTGGCAATTTTATCAAGTGATCCTTAAGCAAAAGAAATGTGTGGCTGGAAAGACAGAGCAAAAGACAGAAGGATGTGTATGTATATCTACTACACACATGCAGACACAAATGTGCACGTATATACACATAAACATGTATGTATATTTGCGTGTATACACAGTCCGCACATACACTCCTATGCTCATCTTTCCACCTTGATCCTTAGCTTGGCCCCATCAGGTGGATGAATAAATGGTTGATTGATAGATAAGTCTATGTAATTGTCTACTTATAGCTATGACTATACCGTGGAACTGAGAGTTCATCTAGATGCTGGCAATTCCATTGTTGTTATGTGAGCCCTGCTCCTTCCTGCACTCTCTCAGAGGTGTGGGAGTCTGTAATATTTACAGTGTGTCTGTTTCTCCAAATTCTAAATCCGGTGATAGAAGGAAGCTTTGAGCACAGGACCAGTGCATTATATTCAGGAAAGGCTAGTGAAGCAGTTAAAAGATGTCCAAGACACTCTTACGAAGGACTCAAGTTGCTCATGTTTTACACTGGTAAGTAACCAGCTGCAAATGAACCTCAGAGGATACACTGATATAGTGAAATGAAATGGGCCATCTGAACACAAATGTATTTTTAGCAGGCTCTAAACTAGACACCAACCATATTTCAAATTCCTAGTTAATCTTCACCAACTATTTAAACTATTTAAAATTGAATACATGTCTTGTGCTGTGCTAAGTCACTTTAGTCATGTCCTACTCTTTGTGATCCTTTGGACTGTAGCCTGCCAGGCTCCTCTGTCCATGGGATTCTCCTGGCAAGAATGCTAGAGTGGGTTGCCATGTCCTTCTCTAGGGGATCTTCCCAACCCAGGGATTGAACTTGTGTTGCGTACATCTCCTGAATTGGCAGGTGGGTTCTTCACCACTAGCGCCAGCTGGGAAGTTAAGAATATATGTCTTCAGTTCAGTTCAGTTCAGTCCCTCAGTAGTGTCTGACTCTTTGCGACCCCATGAACCACAGCACACCAGGCCTCCCTGTCCATCATCATCCCGGAGTTCACCTAAACCCATGTCCATTGAGTCGCTGATGCCATTCAACCACATCATCCTCTGTCGACCCCTTCTCCTCCTGTCCTCAATCTTTCTCAGCATCAGGGTCTTTTCAAATGAGTCAGTTCTTTACATCAGGTGGCCAAAGTATTGGAGTTTCAGCTTCAATATCAGTCCTTCCAATGAACACTAAGGACTGATTTCACCTAAACTCCCGGAGTTCACCTAAACCCATGTCCATTGAGTCGCTGATGCCATCCAACCACATCATCCTCTGTCGACCCCTTCTCCTCCTGTCCTCAATCTTTCTCAGCATCAGGGTCTTTTCAAATGAGTCAGTTCTTTACATCAGGTGGCCAAAGTATTGGAGTTTCAGCTTCAATATCAGTCCTTCCAATGAACACTAAGGACTGATTTCCTTTAGGATGGACTGGTTGGATCTCCTTGCAGTCCAAGGGACTCTCAAGAGTCTTCTCCAACACCACAGTTCAAAAGTATCAATTCTTCGGCACTCAGCTTTCTTCACCGTCCAACTCTCATATCCATACATGACCATTGGAAAAACCATAGCCTTGACTAGACAGACCTTTGTTGGCGAAGTAATGTCTCTTATTTTTAATATATGTCTTAAAAGATTTTAAAACAAACACACACATAAGTATCTTTTGCTGTATCTCTGCCTGTGAAACACACATGTTTGAGTGTGTATGAGGTGAGTGTGGTGGTCACTTAAAGTGTAGAGAAGCTGTACAAACCCAACTGAGCTGGTGGACTCAGAGCTGTTTGCTCTAGCATAAATGCTGCTTATGGAAGACTGCTTGGCAGGAGCCCAAGTCAGGCGAAGGGACCGTGGTTGTCTCAGAAGCAGAAGGCATCCTGCTGTTTCACTGTCTTGGGTTACAAGGATCCCTGGGTGATAGACAAATTTAGAACGCGTTTGTAAGCTGCAATTCATTGTAAGATACTAATCGGCCCTTGCTGAGCTTTCCCAGAGGGCACATTTCCACTGCAGTGTGGGAAGTGACCGTTACAGTCTTTTACAGACTGGTCACTTTTCTCAAGAGTATTTGAAGCTCAGGCTCAGAACCCTGGATTATCCAATTTTCCATCCACAAAGAGGAATTCTATAATGGCCCTGCAGACATCCATTTCCCAGGCTTCTGTCTGTCAGCTCAGCTGAGGTCTCAGTGAGAATCTCATGAAGATATTTCTGAGGTCACTCACTTGCTGGGTTTCAAGTTCCCAGAACTTTTAAGTGAGGTGAGGAAATTAATTTCATACTTTTACATTTTATTGAAAGTTTTCATATTTTTATTGAAAAATCAATCCAGTTATATGTTTATTACTAACATCAAGTAAGCCTTTACTCTCCAACCTTGCACAACAGTAGGTTTTACCCACCTAAGTTCTTTCTCTGGAGTGGTTTTTGTTCCTCTGTGCATTGGTGGTTCCTGGGCACCGAGCAAGTTCCTCGTGTGTATTAAGCTTGCGTGCAAGTGTGTGTTCAGTCACTTCAGTCATGTCCAACTCTGTGCAACCCCGTGGGCTGTAGCCCACCCAGCTCCTCTGTCCATGGGATGTTCCAGGCAAGAACACTGAAGTGGGCTGCTACTTCCTCCTCCAGGGGATCTTCCTGACCCAGGGATCAAACCCGCATCTCTAGTGTCTCCTGTATTGCAGGTGGACTCTTTACTGCTGAGCCACCAGGGAAGCCCAGATATTAGGCTTCTGCTGGTTGAGTAAATGAGATTTATATTAACTTACTTGTGGGCATCCTGCTGTTGGCCCATTTGATAGATGAGGAAATGAAATTACAAGAAGTATTTTGATTCACTTGCTCAGAGTGACACAGCCTGGAAGCTGTCAAGCTGGGATTTGAACCCAGTCTGTCAGACATCCAGAGGCCTGTCTGTGGGAACATAGAAAAAAATCCCTGTGCTTCTCCAAGAATGAGGGTCTGGGGGAGGTGACAGACTGACCCCTGCTTCACTAGCACAGCTGTGCAGTGAGAAGGAGAGGTACAGTGTAAAGATGTTTGTAGGTACATAATCTGACAGGCATGTTTATATTGAGGCTGTATCATCAGCTCTCCCCAAATCCTTTCTCTGGTGCAAAGTGCCTTGTCTGCCAACTGCTCTTCCTGCTGCGGAAACAGCTCCGTGTATTTTTTATTAACCCCTTTGAACTCAATCAGTGAGGGAAGCTGCCAGGATCAGTGCAGGTCTTAGAAAGCAGATCAGAGCAGCAACACTGTGTGAGGAAATAGGAGTACAAAATCCTCAGGGAAAGTGAAGCGTAGCACATTCATATTCTATTCCCCCCATAACAGATCCCAATAGAGCCAGTGGCTTAAACAACTAATTTACTATAATACGGTTCTGTGGGCCCAGAGAAGGCAATGGCACCCCACTCCAGTAATCTTGCCTGGAGAATCCCATGGATGGAGGGGAGTGGTGGGCTGCAGTCCAGGGGGTTGCCAAGAGTCAGACACTACTGAGCGACTTCACATTCACTTTTCACTTTCATGCATTGGAGGAGGAAATGGCAACCCACTCCAGTGTTCTTGCCTGGAGAATCCCAGGGACGGCAGAGCCTAGTGGACTGCTGTCTATGGGGTCGCACAGAGTCGGACACGACTGAAGCGATTTAGCAGCAGCAGCATTTCTGTGGGCCAGACACATGGGTCACTGGGCTAAAATCAAGGTGTCAGCAGGCTGATTCCTTTCTCCAGGGTCTTCACTTTTTATTGCTTCTAAGAATCACTCATGTTTCCCTGGTGGCTCAGCTGGTAAAGAATCTGCCTGCAATGCAGGAGACCTGAGTTTGATCCTTGGGTTGGGAAGATCCCCTGAAGGAGGGCATGGCAACCCACTTCCAGTATTTTTGCCTGGAGAATGCCATGGACAGGGGAGCCTGGTGGGCTATAGTCCATGGGGTCACAAAGAATCAGACACAACTGAATGACTAAGCACAGCACAGGACAGAATAAGAGTCTCAGAATCTTCGGTTCGTGGACCCTTCGTCCATCCTCAAAGTTGCTAAGCAGCATTTCTCTAACTTTATTTCTCTCGTCACACCTCTTTCTCTGGTCTTACCTGGGAGAAGCCATAATTCAAGGGATTCAGTTAGGCTCAGTGGGATATTCCAGGATCATCTCCTCATCTTCTTCACTTCAGTAGCATCTGCAAAGTCCTTCTGGCACATGGGGTTCTGGGAACCAAGATGTACTCATCTTTAGGGACTACTATTCTTCCTGCACCATATGGCTCTGTCTTAGACTTGATGTCTTCCAAGGGATTAAAACAGCCCCCAAGGCTTCAGGGTGAAGAATTTTCTGGCTGGTGGTGCAGCTGATTGAGACTGGGAAGCTGATCAGATGTGAAGGCTTGTGAAAGAAGGTTTCACTTTTATGCATTTAGGATTATGACCTCTTACCTGCTCATAAAAGCCCTGGATGCAACAGGACTATTTTGGAATAAATGTTGCAAACACTAAGAAGCATAAAGGTAGATATAGAATCTATTTGTAAACTTTTTAAAATTTTATTTATTTTTAAATTGTAGAATGGTTGTCTTATGATATTGTGCTGGTTACTGCCATACATCAACATGAATCAACCACAGGTATGCATATATCTCTACCTCTTGAACCTCCTTCCACCTTCCACCTGATCCCACACTTCTAGGTTGTCACAGCACATGGGGTTTGAGCTCCCTGCATCATACAGCAAATTCCCACTGGCTATCCATTTTACAGGCTTCACTGGTGGCTCAGCAGTTAAGAATCTGCCTGCAATGCAGGAGTTGCAAGATATCTGGCTTTGATCCCTGGGTCAGGAAGATCCCCTGGAGGAGGTTATGGCAATTCATTCCAATATCTCTGTCTGGAGAATCCTGTGAACAGAGGAGCCTGAAAGGCTACAGTCTATGGTATTGCAAGGAGTTGGACACAACCGAAGTGACCTAGCATGCACATCCATTTTACATTTGGTAAAGTATTTCTTTCAATGAATGGATAAAGAAGTTCTGGTACATATATACAATGGAATATTACTCAAGCCATAAAAAGGAACACATTTGAGTCAGTTCTAATGAGGTGGATGAACCTAGAACCTATTATACAGTGTGAAGTAAGTCAGAAAGAGAAAAGCAAATATCATATATCAATGCATATATATAGAATCTAGAAGAGTGATACCCATCAACCTATTTGCTGGGCAGCAATGGAGATATGAACACCGTAAACATTTGGTTTTATTGTTTTTTTTTAGTATTTTTCCCTTTCATTCTCTCCTGTCTATGACAGCCATGATCTAATTTTTCACCTACTTCCCCATCCTGTCAGCTTTTCCCAAAACCCAAGAAGGGAAAAGAGAGCCTTTGCTGTCCACACCCCTCCAAGTTCCCAGAACTCCGCGAAATCATTACAACCACAGTTGCTGCTAAGGTTGACTTTCTAGGCCAGGGGCAGTGATCAGGGTCATGACGTGCTTGTCAATTTCCGTAGCATGAATATTCTCACTCTATTTGATTTTATGTTCCCCGTGTTTAAAATCAGTTCAGAGTTTCATCATTTAAGCAATTGTCTCTCATGAGCTGTGGCATGGGGCTCCAGCATGCCAGGGGACCAAACCATTTTTCTCAGTAGCCTCAATCTTTTTCTTTTCTCTGACTTGGGACATCCTGTAATCAAAATTGTAGTTTTTTCCATCCTAAGAAAGCATACTTTTCTCTGTGTGTGTGTTAGTTGCTCAGTCGTGTCTGGCTCTGCAACCCCATGGACTGTGTCTTGCCGGGCTTCTCAGTCCACAGCATTTTCCAGGAAGAATACTGGAACGGTTGCCATTTCCTTCTCCAGAGGATCTTTCTGACCCAGGGATCGAACCCCTGTCTTGCATCGGCAGGAGGGTTCTTTACCCTATGAACCACCAGGAAAACCCTTAAAAGGGTGCATTGGATCATTCCAGACCAACCCTCTACCCTTCTCCATCTGCTTCATGCCCTGGGCATCTACCTGTTTCTGAACAAGTTGAGTCGATGGGAATCAGAGGGAGGGAAGGAAGAGAGCTCGGGATATGCTTATTCCCTTTCCAGTTTCCACAGTCCAGCCAGTTCCTCCACTGAAACCTTCAGCTGCTGGTGGAGGCCCTCCTCCTTACCAGTCTCCTGGTTTCAGTAAACATTCTCCAGTGCGAGGGATGGCAGGACCCACTTCAAAAATCTCCAGGTATGACTTTTCCCACACCCCTTTCACACCTTTGTAAAAATCCCTTCATTAAATTATTTGAAAAATAATCACTTTAAATATCCCTTCTCTCTCCCATTAGGACCCACTCTGAGCTGGTGCTGCCTTCACTCCTTGGGTCCACACTTGTAATGATGGTCCCCACACCCGAAGAAGGTTGCTGGTTCCTCATCTTGAAATCGGTATCTTACTTTTACAGCCATTTTCTCTTTACTGAAGCCGATTCCTCTGACATCCTCACACTTTTATTACTGAAATACCCACATGTCACATAGCAGTTCTGACTCTAGATATTTGGTAGTGACTTTCTGTGGGCTTATGATACAATATATGATTTTAAATAAAACTTTTCTCCTTGGAGTCCTTGGCTTGTGCTTCATTTTGGCTTAACTTACAGCCTTTTTGACTGTTCCTGGGGTTTTCTCCATCCTTCTGTTTTCTCCAGAAGGTCACACCTATGAAAATGATGCTTACACCTCTGCCCCTAGACCCCCCTTCCTGGGCAACCCCCTGTGTATGTCTAAGGCCCCACTTGGCATTACCGCATTACTGTGTGAAGCCCTGCATCCTTTCTTATTCCAGGACAAGCTCAATATTCCTTGCCCAATCCAGGCCCTTGTCCAGGCTTCCCCTTGACCCGTCCAAGGTGCCACTATGCTTTAATGACCCTCTAATGCCCTAAAGAGAAATTATTCATTTCTTGAAGAGATATTCAAAACCACGGGAGGAAAATTAAGCTATCTGAAAGCTTCACTTTTTGGCATTTTGTTTAAATGAGGTCTTTTTTCCCTTGTTTTATATAGATTTCTATTATCAAGCCATGGGTATATTTTAACCTGTTACTTAGACTCTTTAGTTTTGCATCCTTGGTTATACTATAGTATCTATCCTTTTGAATTTTTTTTTCTGTTAAACGAGAATCTACTCTGTAAAAATGCATAATATCGTTGAGCTAAAGGAGAGATTTATGTCTCTTAGTACCTCATGCTCACAAAGGAAATAAGAAGGCAGATCAGTTCTTTCAAGTCAGGAGAACTCCCTTGGATCAGGGTGGAGGGCAGTTAGGAAAAAGGGTATGTCTGTGAATTATCTCTTTCTATCATGAGACTAAGCTAATGCAACTGAACGTGACTTTGCCAGCATCTGCACTAAAAGCAGTCCACTAGGGCTTTATATTAATGACATGACACAATATCATAAAGTCAGACAGAATTATATTTCCATTTTGCATATTTTATTTGATAAAATAGATTATAGAAATTGCACATGAAAATTGAGTCAAATATCAAAGCTGGAGGGATCCCTCTAAGGACTCCTATCAGATTCTCTGCTTTCAATCTGTAGCTTCCATTCATGGGGCAAAGCCAGTACCTAGTCCAGTGGAGTAAATCTGAGGAGCTGCTTCTGAATACAAGAGTGGCAAAGACAGTGTCGCCGGGCGGAGCTCAGCAACCGGGCTGGAACTCCTCTCATGTCTTCCTGGTCTACTTTCCAGCTTTCTGAACTTCCCTCCCCCTGACTTTTCAAATGTATATGGTGAAGTGATAGAAATACAGTCAGAACAGCCACATAATGGCAGTGCTTTAAATCACGGTCCCCAACCTTTTTGAGCTAGGGATCAGTTTCATGGAAGACGGCTTTTCCACAAATCAGGAGGAGTGGTGGAGTGGTTTAGGGATGATTCAAGGGCATTACATCTATTGTGCACTTTATTCCTAGTATTATTAGCTCAGCTTCACCTTAGATCATCAGGTGTCAGATCCCAGAGTTTGGGGACCCTTGCTCTAAACCGTGAAATGATTTGGTGTTTTCAACGTACACCAAAAAAATCACAAGGCAGTAAAAGAAACTGTATATCTGAGATGACATTTGTTTTTTTATTTCTTTTAAGATTTACTTTTATTTGTATATTTGGCTGCACCAGGTCTTAGCTGAGGAAGGTGAGATCTTCAGTATTCACTGCGGCATGCAGAGTCTTTAGTTGTAGCATGTGAGATTTAGTTCCCTGATCAGGGCTCGAACCCAGGCCCCCTGCCTGGTGAGCTTTGCGTCTTAGCCACTGCAGCACCAGGGAAGTCCTGGGTATGGAATCTGTGATGACTGCTCACCACTGGCTGTGTCCCTGCCCCCTTACTGTACTTTATAAGGAGGGAGACAACCTCACCGCCAGGTATGCTGCTCAGGGATAACACCTCATTGGCGTAGTTTACAACATGCTGCACGAGCTGACCCCAGGCTGCAGAGCCTGCTGGCAGCCCAACAACAGAAGGGCACACTGTTATAGCAAGTCCCTGGTCTCCTCCTGGTCAAGGGCACCACCCAGCAGCAGTATCAGCGAGGGCCAGCACCAGGCTCATCAGGAATATAAGTAAGTCCCAGCCTTCTCCAACCACATGCAGACACATCCTGAACCAGACAGAAAGCAGAAGTTGGTAATGCGTTGTATGTTGGACAGCTTTTCTGTTTTAGGAGGTATCATAGGTACTTGTGTGCATAGTAAGTTGCTCAGTCATATCTGACTCTTGGCAACCCTGGGGACTGTAACCTGCCAGACTCCTTTGTCCATGGGATTTTCCAGGCAAGAATACTAAAGCAGGTTGCCATTTCCTTCTTCAGGGGATCTTCCCAACCCAAGGATCAAACCTGCATCTCCAGCATTGGTAGGCGGATTCTTTACCCCCGAGCCACCTAGGAAACTGTAAGGTACTTGCTAGCATAAAAAAATTAGTTTACTTATATCAATATAATATTTAGAACGTTTATGTTCAAACCAGATCATTTTCAAGTGTAGTCTTGAATTATTTGTTTATAAGTTAAGGCAATCAAATAAATCTCAAAATTTTCTAGAAGATGCTCATATTAACATTAATAAATCAAAACACTCTAAAATAACAAAACAGAAATGTTTTTGTATTTTTACTGTAACCTTATTTTTTAGTTTTTACTTTACATTGGAGCTTAGTTGATTAACGATGCTGTGTTAGCTTCCGATGGCAGCTAAGTGATTCAGTTTTACATATACGTTTATCTATTCTTTTACAGATTCTTTTCCCATTTAGGTTATTATAAAATATGCTGCTTGGGAAAATATTCTTAACTTAAATTTCCTTTAAAGTGATTACATTTAGTTAAAGGTTTATGTAGTACCTCCTCAAGAGGTGTTAATGTGACTTGATGTGTTAAAGGACAAACAGATGAGCTAAAAAACCCTTGTTCTCCATCCAGTCCTAACGTGGACAATAAGCCGGACAGTGCAGATACGAGCATTATGAGTGAGTGTTCAGGACAATGGAATGAGCGTGCTATCGGATCTTCACGGAGCATTTGCCACTTGAGCTGCCCCTGAACTATGATGACACCAGGAATAGAAAACAGATTCCTCATGACCTAAGTGAGTAAAGCTGTGAACAATCATGGGACTCTTCAGAAAATAGGTACATTCTTGGTTCTTGGAAGAAATACTTTGAGTCAAAGTTGAAGAAAAAAGAGAGCCAGAAGAAAAAGCATGACATAGACATCAGGCTAAGGGTAGAAAGTCAGATGGATGTTACAGTTTCCCAAAAAGCCCCATTTTATTAGATTTACGACATAATCCATCAGGGTTCAGTTTTGTTAATTTCTGAACAGCATTTAATGAATGCAGATGCAGTAATGATGTACACTTGGCTTACCTTTTTCTTTCATTGTTTCCACGGGGGCACAAATTCACTTAGGGGAGGAACAATAAAAACATAACACAGTTTATGATGACCGTGGGAGCATGCGCAGTAATTATTCTTTTCGAAACATGGCTAAAGAAGAGCTACAAAATTAGGTTCCCTCTCCACATCTAGAATTTCGTAGGAAATTATTTTCCCCTGTTTTCCAAAGGGAGAATTTATTTTTCAGGCTAAAAATAAATGCCAGATGTCAGACTGGATTAGGATGCGTCGCCTGACTTCATGTTGTGATTCCATGCTCATCTTCCATTTTGCAAGTTTTTGGCCCCCCCTCAAGCATGAATTGCCCAGGGAAAGAAGGAGGCTAACAGTGTTTATTTTGGTCAAATTTGATTTTTGTTTTCTACAAGATGATGAAGAATTAGGAGTTTACTTTAAAGAAGAGGGCAGTTTCTTAGGCAGGAGTGTGACTTTGACTGATCTGCATTTTTTGAAGATAGTTCTGGAGTCAGAGATCAAGATATAGAGGACAATCCACCAACACCCAAGGGCAAAGGAACTGCTTTTTAGGACTGTGTGCTGCTCGGTAGATGGAGGAGCAGGAGGAGATGTTTTCAGAGGAAGAACCCAGAGGACTTGATGACCCTAAAAGGAAGCAGTAGTAAAGAATCAGCATCTTTTCTTTCTATTGTGGGTTTACAAAATTAATTAGCAAATACTCATGGAATATCATTATTTGTGATTCACTAGGGCTAATTTCCAGTAGTCATGTATGGATGTGAGAGTTGGACTATAAAGAAAGCTGAGAGCCGAGGAATTGATGCTTTTGAACTGTGGTGTTGGAGAAGATTCTTGAGAGCCCCTTGGACAGCAAGGAGATCCACCCAGTCCATCCTAAAGGAGATCAGTCCTGAATATTCACTGGAAGGACTGATGCTGAAGCTGAAGCTCTAGTACCTTGGCCACCTAATGAAAAGAACTGACTCATTGGAAAAGACCTTGATGTTGGGAAAGATTGAAGGTGGGAAGAGAAGGGGACGACAGAGGATGAGATGGTTGGATGGCATCACCAATGCAATGGGCATGAGTTTGAGTAAACTCTAGGAGTTGGTGATGGACAGGGAGGCCTGGTGTGCTGCAGCCCATGGGGTCGCAAAGAGTCGGACAAGACTGAGTGACTGAACTGAATTGAACTGAGGGCTAATTTCATATCTTGACAATAAGAAAATACAAGTGTTCTAATATTTTTTTTCCTCATTTGCATGATATTTTTGACATTTGATCAGAGCGGCAAACATAAAGGAATCTGAAAATCTCCATAAACGGTTGAGCTACAGAGCAGGGTGGTTAAGCCAGGTCCCTCTGATCTTTGCCCAGAGCATCTCCAGGGCCCCCACCCAGCACAGCACCAACCCCACACCGTGGCCACCTTCACACCTGATGTGCAGGTGAAGGGCTGGGTGATGCCACTTAGAGAAAGAGAAGCTAGGTTTTCATAATCCAGGAAACCTTTTTAATTTCTCTCTCTCATCTTATTTAAGTGTTTCAAGGTTCACATCAAGTCTATCTCTTGAATAACTACTTAACTCACTAAATTATATGAACATTTAATCCCGCCACTGGCTCTTCTTAAAATTTTATGAATCAATCAAAGAATAAAGAGTGTCAAATCAGCTTATAGTTTTTCATATAAACTGTCCTTCTTAATAATCTATAATGTGGTACTTTTTAAGCTAATTAGATTACTAGCGGTTATATGAGTACATAAAATGAACTTACAAGCCAACTTTCAGTTTTTTAATGAATAGAAGTGTTTTTCGTATTTCTAGTAATGCTGGAATGAGGAAACTAAAGATATCGTTATTTTAAGTTTACTGATTAAATAGCCAGGCAATCTGAATGAGTCAGCTAAAAGCTAGAATGATAAATTTATTAAAGTAGCTAATTAAAGGAAAAAACAGAAAGCTAGTCATTGTATCCATACAATAGTGACTATCTTATGATAAAGCACATCTTGAGTAATTTTAGAAGTTTAAAAAGTTAACTATTAATATCATATTATGGAAAAATAAAAAAAAAGGACAGCTCACAAGAGTAATATTCACTCTCTTGACTTTTAGGGAAAAAAAGGCAGAAAAATGTACAGAAATAAAATGAAGTGAAAGGACCAACAGTAGTTTGGAAACATTTGCCTCAACCAGTTTAGATAAAGAGCCATTACTATTAATGCGAGGACTTCCCTGGTGGCTCGGATGGTAAAGAATCTGCCTGCAATGCGAGAGACCTGGGTTCGGTTCCTGAGTTGGGAAGATCCTCTGGAGGAGGGCATGGCAACTCACTCCAGTATTCTTGCCTGGAAAATCCCCATGGATAGAGGGGCCTGGCGGGCTACAGTCCATGGGTTTGCAAAGAGTCAGACGGACTGAGCGACTAAAGCACAGCATTAATAATAAATAAAATTGCATTGGAGTTAGGAGAGAAGCGTCAGGATGCCATTTATAAAATGAATAAGTTGTATTTTATAACTTGTTAAAAAAAAACATTAGGATGCTGATATAAGATGAAACCAGAGCAGCTGTTTATTGCAGACATCATGATGAGCCCATAACCATGGAGTCAGTATGACAGCACATGGGAAGAGCTCTAAAGATATCCAAAGACTCTGAACTCTCCAAAAGATCTCTTAGGAATTTATAAGATGGAACTTTTTCCCAGATGTGAAGAACCAAGTCACCCCAGCTGAGTTACCAACGATAGCAAACAATTTCAAGTATTCTAAACAGCTAATGTTAGAGAGAAGTAGATACTTCACTAAGCTGGTTAATATAAATGTACTATATCTACACACATATATGTATACATATAATTACTCGTATCACATCTCTTTCCATAGAATACTCAAGGCTGCCTGAAATTAAAGAAATATCTGTTAACATAGTAAAAGATGTATAAAATACGAAGTAAGAAAACACTAAGGAAAAGGCATACAAAGTTCATATGAGAGTTGGCATTATTTCTATGAATACATTTAAGATGGGGTTTAGGAGCCTACTGACATCTTAGGCAAGAAAGAAAATAGAAATATATGCAGAATTCCAGTTATGAGAAGGAGAACACACCAAGTTCTAGGTCAGCAAAGAGTTTCTTTCCTCCTAAGCTCCAAAACAACTTTCTTAAACAGAAGTTGTACACTGTGTCATGAGGACCAGTTACATTACTGTGTATGGGTGCCTGGATGATCAGTCAGGAGCACACACAGGACAACACCATGAAGATGTGTGTGAAAGTGAGAAACTTATAGAGACCACAGGTCCTAGAGCAGGGGCATAGCAGGGCATGCTGGGGCAGAGCAGGGAGAGCAGGGCAGAGCAGGGCACGCTGGGGCATAGCAGGGCACGCTGGGGACCATGCGGAGGGGTCCTCCAACAGGTGGGGGCCAAGAGCAAGGCCCTATGGGCAAGGACATTTTTGTGGGTCAGGGTGGAGCACAAAAGCAAAACGAATTGTAACATATTTAGCACAATGTCTCACAGAAAAGCTCATTTTAAATGGTGACTAATATTTTAGAAGGTATTGACATATTTTTGGTGGATCGTACTATTTTTTTTTAGTGATACAGGGATTCAAGTGATCTTGTACTTTTGTTTTAATTAATTAATTTATTTTAATTGGAGGCTAATTACTTTACAATATAGTACTTTCATATTCGTATAGAATTTAAGCAGTATGGGCCAATAGGAACCCTCCTTCCAGAGTGGAAGAAATAATTCAGGCAAACTCACATAAGAAACTTCTTTAAATTAACTAACACTCTCTTTCAGCAGTTTGTGTTACTATTATAAGTACTGGACTTCAATGAAGGAAATAAAAGCTTAACTTGACTGAAAAAAAGTTAAAACAAGATGTGTGTGAATGTCACTAGTCATAGTCAGGTGAGGACAAGAAGCAGGGAACTTGTGATAAAGGCCAGTCTCACGACCCCTGTGGACCTGGTCACCTGTCAGGGATACTCACAGCCTGTTTGTGGGGATGTTACAAAATTTACAACCTTACAGTGCAAACCTGGAGGACAGGAACCCGTGTAACAGCTGAGCGGTCAGGGTACTTTACATCTTTCCGTGGGAATGCGTTTCTAAGAAGCTAATTCAGATGAACGTCATCCTTAGTTTGGAAACACATCTGAAGAATCAAGAGGTCCTCATACAACACAACGCACCCCTAGTCTGGGGTACGGAGGTCTTGTCACCAGAGCAGGAAGGAGGGGACTCAGACATGTGACCGACTCCGTTTCCCTGTGACAGTGAAAAAAACCAGCAAACATAGAGTCTCCAGATGGACGGACTGCCGCTTTGCTTTTGTAAGGTGAAAAGCAAGTGAAAGTGTCTTGCGCTCCGTCCTGTCCGACTCTCTGCGACCCTGTGGACAGTTTTGTAAGGCAGCCACAGGCAAATTTTGATATTTTGTTTACTTTGGTAAATGTATAATGTGCAAAAACTAAAAAGCATTACACCCACAAGCTAATCTGGACGCAGCATTAATAGCACAGTGGGTTGATGTGTGGGTTGGCCTCCTGCATGTTTTCCATCTCTGGGTTTGTTTTATGTACTGAAATTCAGTGAAGGAAATAAAGACTTAACTTCACTGCAAAAGGAAAAAGGTGTGTATGTGTGTGTGTGTGTGAGGGTCGCTAGGTCACAGGTGAGGACAAGAACGGAACTTGTGGAAGGACGTGTGTAAGTTGAGTTCTCAGCTGCAATGATTTGTTTAAGTAATACTTGAACAGGAGGCCAGAGCTACGGGCCTCGTCCAGGGGTGGTGAAGAAATGCACGCTGGATCTTGCAGCTGAGAAGTTCCAGCTCGCACCCCTGGAGCTCCCCATGTCTTGCCCTTGACCTGTGAGTAGTGCAGGGAATCTGAGTCCTTACCTGCTGGGTGGCAATCAGGCCCACCTTATCTTCCTTTCCCGCAGTAACCGAGGAGTTATACCAATACTCTAGAAGCCCTTTAACTAGTCCAAAGTCCTAAAAATAACATACTTGTGTGATATTTTGGACCAATTGTGCCTGCCGTCCCCAGCCAGGAGGGGATGGAGGAAGCCTGTGGGTTTGTGAGCAAATGTCAGGGCTGTGAAACGCCATCAGTGGCCCCTCCACCCACCAGGTGTGCAGACCATCTCACTTTGAGGTGAAAGGTGTGAAAGCGTTAGTCGCTCAGTCATGTCTGTCTCTTTGCGACCCCATGGACTGCAGCCCGCCAGGCTCCTCTGTCTGTGGGATTCTCCCGGCAAGAACACTGGAGTGGGTTGCCATTTCCTTCTCCAATAGTTTAGCCTAAGACATAATATTTTGAGGATAGCTCCTCTGTATAAACTTGGTTGGGCTTATGGACTTTAAGAATCTTTACTTATTTCCTAAATTCTCTTTAATATGCCAATATCTGCTTTATAATAGAAAATTGCAAAGGACATAAAGTCGCATAATGAGCTTGTCAGGGCATTGAATGTCCGCGTCCCCCACGAAATGTCACCACGACAAGGCACCTTGCGATGTGGTTCCTGCGATGTGGTTGCTCCCCTCAGTACACAAGACAGACAAGAGGTCACCTCTAGCAAAGTCTGCCTGGTATATCTGTATCAAGTGTGTCTTCCAAATCCTCCTACATAGCCTCTTTTTTAAAAAAAAAATAATTATTGGAGGATAGCTGCTTTCCGATATTGTGCTGGTTTCTGCCGTACATCAACATGAATCAGCTGCAGGCATACGCACGCCCCCTCCCTCTGAGCCTCCCTCCCATCCCCCACCCCAGGCCACCCCTCCAGGCTAGCCCAGAGCACGGGGTTGAGCTCCCTGTGTCACACAGCGAATTCCCACTAGCTATCTATTTCACATTTGGTAATGCATATGTTTCCACGCTACTCTCTCAATTCGTCCCACTCTCTCCTTCCTCCACTATGTCTGCAAATCTGTTCTCTATGTCTGTGTCTCCTTTGCTACCCTTCATATAGGTTCATTGATGTCCATAGACAGATAAATGGATGCAGAAATGGTGGTACAAACATACAATGGAATAGTATTCAGTTATAAAAAACAACACATTTGAGTCAGTCCTAATGAGGTGGGTAAACCTAGAACCTATTGTATCGAGTGCAGTAACTCAGAAAGAGAAAGACAAATACTGTATATTAAGCACATATATGTAGAATCTACATAGGTTCTTTTATCTTGATACTTTGTAAAACAGTGTCATTAGGGAAGAACTGCAATGAATCCCTTGAGCAAACCATGTTGCTGAGTAAATAACAGAGTAATAATTACACAGGATGAACTAGGAGTCCTAAAGGGGCCTAAGACCCATGTGGCCAACCCATGATCTGATGTCTTCAGTATCCTGATGGAGCCATTCCCCAGCAAAAGTGCTTTCCTGTATATGGGTTAGCCTCTGTGCTGTGTACTTAGTCGCTCAGTCATTTTATATTTAAATTTTAGATTCCTAAAAATTTGGTGGTTGTCGTCATGAAGCTGGTGCTATGCTGTGCTTAGTCATGTCTGACTCTTTGCAGCCCCATGGACTGTAGCCCACCAGGCTCCTCTGTCCATGGAATTCTCCAGGCAAGAATACTGGAGTGGTCTGCCATGCTCTCCTCCAGGGGATCTTCCCAACCCAGGGATCGAACCCAGGTCTCCCTCATTGCAGGCAGATTCTTTACCAGCTGAGCCACCAGGGAAATCCCCAGTCTGCTTACTTCCGAGAGTCCAAGAAATGGGGGGCAGGTGTTCTGAGCTGAACTGTATCTCTCCAAAATCCATATGTTGTAGCCCTGACACCCAGCACCTCATAATATGACTGTGTGTGGAGAAAGAGTTGACTTAGGGCCTTTAAATGGGTTATACGTGTGGTCCTTAAACCAATTTGACTGGTCTCCTTATAAGAAGAGAATCCAGGACCCAGAGAGTCACAAAGAGATGGCCACGTAAAGACCCAGGGAGAAGACAGTCGTCTACAAGTCAAGGAGAAATCAATCCTGCCAATGGTTATCATTTTACTACCTGACTTCATCATCCTCACCCCATTAATACAAAGCCCCCCACCTCTCTACTGCTGTTCATGCTGAGGGAGAATACCATTCACGCAAAACTCTTCCTCCTACCCCTCAAGCTGCCCTATTACTAAATGCCTGATTCATTTCATACCTAGAGCACATCACAGTTATGATCCTTGTTTACCAGGACATAACGCAAAGTTAACCCTAAGTGACTTCTTTCTGGCATTTGTTAAAAAAAAAAAGGTGAATTGCATTATCTTCAGTTCATCCTCAACTTTCCACCAGTTAACTTTCCAAATTCTCCTTTAATCCTTTGTTCCATGATTTTCCAGTTTCTGCAGAATAAAAGTGTGACATTTCAGGACTGTACTTAAGGCTCTCCACTATGGTTTATGACAAAGGCACACTTCTATGGGTCCTGCCTCATGGAGTGACTTGAAGGGTCTCCTATCCTGCCTGATACACACGCGCGCGCGCACACACACACACACACACACACACACGCTCAGCATCCTGCCTGGCCCTCAGTCTCACAAAGCCCCTGGACAAGATTAGCATTGCTGTTCCTGCTGTGCTGGGACCGCCCACCCTGGGTCCGGGTATTAGCTGAGTTTCCATCATGTTCTTGTCACCAACAAAGCCGTGCCAGGAATGCCATCACAGCGTCAGCTGTCAGACAGGGAGACAAGCTGGGTCCCAAACCCGCTGCTCCGAAGCCAGGCCCAGGAGCCTGCCTTAGAGAGCTATGTGTGGAGAAAGGGGACTTAGTCGACCAGGATCGGGGTGCATCCTTGGTGAGGGTGGATGTCAAAGGGAGGAGAGACTGAGCCTGGATTAACGGACCTAGACCTTCCGGGGTGAAGGGTGTGATGGCCTTTCTCTATGGCCTCTCTGGCCTCATCCGAACCTCAGCATTAGTTCTGGATGCCTCACTGGGAGGGTGTTAAACAAGTGGAGCCCAGTTGGAAAATCATGGCCAGAGTGAGTGGCGGGAGAGAGCCTGGGAGAGGGTGGGTGGAAGCGGGGACAGCCGTCCACCAGCTCACAGAGGCTTAGAGTGAAGCTCTGCCCTTGCCTGTTTGGAAGGTCCAAGTGCCTGAGCAGCATCGTGCTGGTCCCTGGATGGGCCTGGTGGCTCCACCAAGTTTAAGTCCTGACGGGAACTCGTGTCGCCGTGTGACAGCAGGGGACTGTCCACAGACAGGGCAAGTCACAGCGCTGAGACACTCCCCGGAGGCTTCCGAGTGTCGCTGCCTGACCACCTGGCAGGGCTGAGGTGGAGGTAGTTCTCTGATGGGGTTCGGAAAGCGATTTGAGTCACCATACCCGGGTGGCACTTCCCCGGTGGCTCAGCAGGGAAAGAATCCGCCAGCCATGTGGGCTACCTGGGTTCGATCCCTGGGTTGGGAAGATCCCCTGGAGAAGAGAAAGGCTACCCACTCCAGTATTCTTGCCTGGAGATGGACAGAGGAGCCTGGCAGGTTACAGCCCATGGGGTCGCAAAGAGTCGGACACGACTGAGTGACTGAACATGCGCGCACCTAAACCCCACCAGATGAAGATCTGCCTGCATGAGATTCTTTACTTCTCTAAGCCCCTCGGCATTTGGGGTGCACACCTGGCTCCCCTCCCAGGTCCTCAGCCTCCCTTCTCCTTCTGAAATCTTTCCAGGCTCTGCAAAAATCCTGCCACCATCCAGAAAAGGGCAAGTGACATGCTGCTCCTGGAGAGTTCTACATCTGTGCTGCAGACCAGCTCTGCCAGGTCTCCCTTCCAAGGGGACTGCTAACACTCACACTCCTTTGCCCTCCTGGGCCTGTGGTCCGGGCCTCCCTCACACACCCAGAGACACTGCCAAGGTCCTAGCTTGTCCTCCGCCCCCTCCTCCCCTCCGTCTGGCCCAGACTTCATGCAGCAGCAAGCAGACCTTCTCTAACATAAGTGAGATCACACCATCCCAGTTTAAGGGACTTCCCAGGGGACCCTGGGACTTCCCAGGTGACACTGGATTCCCTGGTGCCTCAGACAGTAAAGAGTCTGCTTGCAATTTGGGAGAAATGGGTTCGACTCCTGGGTCAGGAAGATCCCCTGGAGAAGGAAATGGCAACCCACTCCAGTATTCTTGCCTGGAAAATCCCACGGATGGAGGAGCCTGGCAGGCTATGGTCCATGGGGTCACAAAAAGTCAGACACGACTGAGCAACTTCATTTTCTTTTTTTCTTTCTTTTCAGGTGACACTAGTGATGAAGAACCCACCTGCCAATTCAGGAGACATAAGTGACACAGGTTTGATCACTGTGTCAGGAAGATCCCCTGAAGGAGGGCAAGGCAACACATTTCACTGTTCTTGCCTGGGGAATCCCGTGGACAGAGGAGCCTGGTGGGCTACAGTTCATGGGGTTGAAAAGAGTCAGGCACGACTGAAGTGACTTAGCACGCAGACACAACCCAGATTAAGCTGCTTGCCATGCTTCCTGTTAGCTTTAGGATAAACCAGACTATCGCTGCTGTCCCAAGGGCCTAGGTTGTGCTCATGCTCGTCTCTTAAACTCTGTCCTGGGCCGCCTTCCACCCCATGCCTGCTCCCCAGCCCCAGTAACTCCTCTCGGGCTCTTGGATTAGCCAAGTTCTTCCCTACTCAGGCCTGGACCTGCCCGCTGACTCTGATGGGACGTGTCTCCCTCCCCCGGGCGTGGTTGGTTCCATTCTCCACGGTCAGCTCCCCTTTCAGGTCCCCAGCTCAGACGCCCTCCCCTCTGCTTCTGCAAGGGCAGCCCCTCAATCCTTGTCGTGCCCTGCAGTCTCTGGACCTTCCCACCGCTCACTGCTCAGGGCTCATGTTTACTTTGACTACTGGTTTCCTTTCTTGGGGTTGTTTCAGTCCATAGGCATAGAAACTAATTCTGTGGTGCTCGTGGGTCAGCTGTTCATGTATTCCAGACCACCCCTGATCACCACCCACCAAGTCACATTCCTGACCCTACTTGTTTGTTGGTTGGTTGGTTTTTTGCTGCTTTTGTTTTCATAACACTTGAGTCTGATGGACACAGTTTTATTGACTTAATGCTTCCCATTCTGCTCCCCACCTGCAGAAAAGCATAAGCTCTATTACGGCAAGAGTTCTGTGGTCTCAAACCCATTCCAGTCCTGGGGACACCTAAGGTGCCCAATAAGTGCTTACTGACCACGTGTTCTGTGAACAAATCTGTTATTGAATTTTCTCTAGTGCTTAGCAGTGTGTCCCATGTATAATCAAAGTTACGGTTTTTCCAGCAGTCATGTACGGATGTGAGAGTTGGACCATAAAGAAGGCTGAGCACCGAAGAATTAATGTCTTTGAACTGTGGTGTTGGAGAAGACTCTTGAGAGTCCCTCGGACAGCAAGGAGATCAAACTAGATCATCCCAAAGAAAATCAACCCTGAATATTCATTGGAAGGACTGATGCTGAAGCTGAAACTCCAAAACTTTGGCCACCTGATGTGAATAACTGACTCGTTGGAAAAGACCCTGATGCTGGGAAAGATTGAAGGCAGGAGGAGAAGGGGATGACAGAGGATGAGATGGTTGGATGGCATCACGGACCCATTGGACATGAGTTTGAGCTGACTCTGGGAAATGGGGACGGCCAGGGAAGTCTAGAGTGCTGCAGTCCATGGGGTCACAAAGGGTCGGACATGACTGAGCGACTGGAAAACAACCCCTGTGTAGGTGGCACCCAGAAAGTGGTCACTATGTAACCAATGTGGAAGCGGATAGCAAAATGACGTCTTGGCCACCAGTAGGATCTAGGTGTTTTTATGGAAGAGAATGAAGATTAGGAGTCAGACGACCTTGCAGTGATGTGCTAATCGTGTTTGTCACTCTGTGGGATGTTGGGAAAAGAACACATGACATTGCCACAGTGCTGGGTCTCACCTTCAAAATGGGACAGCGGCGTCATGCTGTCACATACTGTCGAGATGACCGAGAAGAACAGGACATGTGGGTCTCGGGACTCTTTGGTGAGAGAGGAAGTCTCCATCTGGCCCTGGGCAGCTGCACTGCTGTCAGCGTTCTTCCTTGTTAGGGAAAAGGAAAAAGGGTCACAGTGAGAAAGATGCATTTTACAGCAGAAGTTAACAAACACTGTAAAAGGAAGTGCATTTATAGCGTTATGTCATAGAGATCCTGTATTTTATGGGAGATGAATGTAGTGTATTCTATATTCTGGTGTTATCTGAGACTGGTTTTATCTCCTTGTAGTCCAAGGGACTCTCAAGGGTCTTCTCCAGCACCACAGTTCAAAAGCATCAATGGAACTGTAGAAAAACGAAAACACAAAATAGCAAATGAAAGATGTATCTAAAGAGACCTCCTGGAGCCTGCCAAAAAGTCTACTGTGCTTTCAACCAAAAGACACTGACATCCAATTCGTGGCTTGTTTAGAAAGCTCTGTGATGACATTTCTTGGCAGCGCAGGAGTGTCTCAGAATTTAGTTCCAGTCTGCTAGCAGAGTGTCTCCTGCTTTGCCAGCCCCACACGGTGTGTGAACACGCCATGAATCACTCCTGGATTTTCTCTGGGCCTCTGCCACCGCGCTTTCATTCAGGAGGCTGACCTCCATCCAACATACTTCCCTGGACCTTTTTAAAATCCCATAAAACACGGACCTGGCATTTACGGGAGACAGGACGCCAAATGACATGCTGCAAAGTGGAAGTTGCTGCCCTCAGACCTTCAGACCCGCAGATGACAGGCTTCTGTTGGATGCGGAAAGGATAAATAGGGATTTGGAGTTGAGATTAGCGTAGAGACGCAAATACTGTACACAGCACAAAGGAAAAAGAAACTGAAATTTTTCGGGAAAACAAAATGTGTGGAGAAATCATTCATTTCCATTTTAAAAGATAAGCTTACATTTAAATGGAGAGAGTAGCATGGAAACATATACAGTATCACATGTAAAACAGATACCCAGTGGGAGTTTGCTCTATGATGCTGGGAGCTCAACCCCCATGCTCTGTGACTACCTAGAGGGGTGGGATGGAGCGGGAGGGGGGAGGCAGGTTCAAGAATGGGGGGACATACTATACCTGTGGCTGAGTCATGTTGGTATATTGCAGAAACCAGCACAATATTGTAAAGCAATTATCATTCAACTGAAAATAAATGAATCAAAAAAATATAAACACATCCACAGTTATGGGGAAGATTTAGCATGTTGGTCAATGCTTTGCACAAATCGTGATCTTTTGTTTTAGTGAATGTTTTGAAGTTATTTGAGAAAACAAACATGTGTCTCTTTTCTGTTTGATAATTATGTGGAATATAGCAGATTATAGTTTAAAAATGTTTGTTTTCTATGTCTGTGGATCTATTTCCGTTTTGTATATAAGTCCATTTGTATCATTTTTTTGATTCCACATATAAGCGATATCGTATATTTGTCTTTCTCTGTCTGACTTACTTCACTCAGCATGACAATCTCTTGGTCCATGCATGTTGCTACAAATGGCATTATTTCACTCTTTTTACGGCAGAATAATATTCCATTGCATATATATTCCACATCTTCTTAGCCTAAGTGTAATAACCTAAGGTTATTTACCTATAACCAATAGGTAAATGAATAAACAAAATTCTCTAAGTTTTGCTATGTCTACGTAGAGTATAGAACTCTTGGGTTTGAATGAGGATAGTGGGAAGCAAGGGAAATTAAAGCGCCTAATTGAAAATTTCTATTAAAATAGAAATTATAGAGTTTTTAACTATATATTTGTTAACATTTTAGATAGAAGTTCATATTTATATGTATATATGTGCATATGCATACATATCCCTCACACACACAATTTATTATGGCCTACAAGAATTAGGCTTTTTGAAAAAATTAGTAGCTTTTTAAAAAATCATAATTTTCTACCATCACTTTGGCCAATATGGTGCATTTCAAATTCAGGCAAACCAAGTCTGTTTTGTGTTCACCACTTATTTTAGACAAGTCAGGCCCACAGGTTTAGACAATGCTCGCTGTTCAGGGAGAGGGGAATGTATGTGCTCTTGGCAGCTTAGAAGCTGAGCTGTCTGGAGGCCTGGAGGTCTAAATAGAGAGCACAGGGCGTTTTCACCTGGGCGAGTAGACAGGGACCCGTGATGCATATAGTGGTTCCCTATTGCTGCTGTAATAAATCGCCATGAACTTGGTGGCCTGAAAGAACATGAAGTTCTCTGATTGTTCTGGAGGTCAGAAGCCTGAAATCAGCAACAAGGACCAGACTCTAGAGGTCAGCAGGGCCGCACCACTGGTGGCTCCGGCAGAGGGTCTGCTCTTTGCCTCCCGTGGCATCTGGCAGCTGTAGCGTTTCCAGGTTTGTGGTCACATGGGTCCACTCTCTGCCTCTTGGTCACATCTCTTCATGCTATTCAGAGTGCGTGGACTCTCCTTCCCTAAAGATACGTGGGACTGCATTCAGGGCCCACCCAGATCATCTGGGGTAACGTCCCTGTCCAAGATCCTTGATCACATCTGCAAAGATGCACACTGGCCACATAGGCTAACACATTTTCTAGAAATCAGGAAATAGATGTTTTTTTGGGGGGAGTCGGGGAGACGTTCTAAAGTCTACTATGGTTTAATAGTTTCCCTTTAGAGAATCAAAGATGATCAAGACTTCTTTTTTAGAACCCAAGGCACATTTTTTAGTATTAGCTTTATCTTAGGAAGTGAAGTTGCTCAGTCGTGTCTGACTCTTGCAATCCCATGAACTGCAGCATGCCAGGCCTCCCTGTCCATCACCAACTCTGGAGTTGGAAGAAAAGTTGACACTTTCGGCAACGTTTTTGAATACTCTGACTCTATGATGCCAACCACCGGATTTTTAGGAACTGAAAGCAGATTCAGAGGATCACACTGCCTTTCCTCTGAAAGCTTAATTAGTAGGAGGACTCAACAATGCTTTTTCTCATATTTTGGATAAAACAATAAAAAAACCACATATTTTGGATAAAACAATAATGTGTACCTTTCTCATATAGGCCTTTCTTTTTAAATCAATGTTACTGGAAAATGCTTTAAAGGTACACAGCCAAAAAAGAGAGATTCTTTTCTCCTTTAGGAGTTAGCAGAATCTTTAAATCTTTTTTTTTTTTTTTTGTAAAAAAAAAGTATCTTTTTTATTTTATTTTTTTTATTTTAGTTGGGGGCTAATTACTTTACAATATTGTAGTAGTTTTTGCCATACATTGACATGAATTTAAATCCCTTTTGTTTGATATTCCCAAGGAATGCATGGATTCTGTCTTGAGAGAACTAAACACGGGCCAGTGAGATATTCGCTCTGCAAACCGTAGAAAGGGTATTGAAAGAGTTAACGGACGTTTTCCCTGTCTCCTCACTTGCCTTGTATTAAGAGGAAGAGCTGGGAGGCAAAGAGATGAAGGATGAAATAGCTGCTGTTACATTTAAGAAGGCTGTTCACACAGAGCGGCTCCCATCTCTGGCAAAAGGGGGATTCCCATTCAGTAGCCTTGAATGAAACCCAAGCAGCTATCAGCTGAGACGAAACCCTCTGCCTCCCTTGCCCTTGAAAACCCACAACAAGGGAGATCAGAGCACAGACGCCTGCTTGAGACACATTTCCAAATAAATAGGGCAGGTGAGCAGAACTGGCCTCCGTTTTCCTCCTGTTTGTGAATTACATCATTCATGCCTTCTCTCTTAGGAAGGGTAAGTGGGTAGAAAAGAGAGGCCAAGAGCACCAACTAACCTAAAAGAAGACCTCCGCTTGGAAAGAGAACAATTTTTTTTTTCTATTAAATTTGACATCATTTCCTTATATGTCTGATTTGCTTGGAGAAGCCAACAATCACATCATAAAAGTAGTAAAATTTCTCTGAGAGTCCCCAAGCCACCATAATGCAGCATATTCCCTCCAGCTAAGCAGGCATATCCTGGGACGCTTTAAAGGAGGAGACACACTGGTAGCAATCAGAGGATTAGCCAAAGCATAACTCTGAGGCAGGGGAACATTCACAGACAGGACTGCCTAAGTGTGACTCAGGACAGAAATTCTTGCTCATGTGCATGACCCTGGGTCACTGAAAAGAGAATCTACAAAGCGAGAGAGAACTTAATGCAGGAAAACCATTGCACAGATGAGGGAGGAGCTGGGGGGCGGATGCAGAGCTTAGCACGGGCAGGAAGCCACTGCACCCATGCCAGCGGATGATTGCCGAGAGGATGGAACTGAGCTGAACTGAAGCTCACCTTGGGGGTCTTCCTGAGATGCTGGGGTTACCACAGTGCCACTGCCGCGGGGGGCAGATGGCAGGAAGACGAAGCTGGCTTTTCCCTTTTCTCCACTTTCCAGGCTCTCCCCCTGCAGGATCTGGCAGGGCTGCACCCAGCCAGTTTCTGGTGGACTACGATCTGGGGAAGTCAGCGTGGAGCAATGGGACCTGCAGCTTCAAGAAGAGCAGAGAGAGGAACTGACCCGGCAGCCAAGATGCCCAGAAGTCATCAACAAGAGGAATAATTTTCTATCCCACTTTAAACCAAGGAAGCATGTAATACTCTGTAATCATGGTTATTTTGCTTAAATGGATCTAAAGTGGAAAGTTTCAATGATTTGGAACACAGAGGGAATTATAAAAAGCAGAGCAATTTGATGTAATTTAGCGAAAAGATATATTCCTTGTAAAGCTCCAGAGGTTTTGAGTGTCATTATATAACAGAGAGAAGTAGTAAACCATTACCTCAGTTTCAGTGGATGTTAAATAATCTGGATGTTGGATTTTCTATTCGGAATGGAAAAAATAAAGCATATTTCACAAACTTCTTAGCATTGGCGGTATTTAAAGAGTGATAAAGATTCTTGTTATGGACTAAATACTTGAGTCCCTCACCCCAGTATCATAGTTGTCCCTCAGTGTGATGTTAGGAGCTGGGTCCTTGCATCTATAAGAACAGATGAAGTCATGGGGGTGGGCCCTCAGGAATGGGATTAATGTGCTTATTAGAGGCGTGAGAGGGCTTGCTCCTCCCTGCTCTCTGCCATGTGTGGACACAGTGAGAAGTCAGAACCCAGAAGCAGGCCAGGGCCAGGCCAGGCCATGCTGGCATCTCCATCTTGGACTTCCCAGTCTCCAGCACTATCAGAAATAATTTTTTTACCCAGTTTATATTTTGTTATAGTTGCCCAAGTGGACCTCTCCTTGACCAACTCAAGTCAGGTTACTCTGAGCTTCCTTTTAATTAGCTGACTTGGAGCAAAGCACAAATTCAAAGAAAGATACAAATTAACAAAACTGATTTAAAAATAAATAGAATATCTGAACAGACTTATAACAACTAGCGATTGAGTTAGTAACTAAAGGCCCATGAAGAAAATCTCAGGCCCAGATGGCATCACTGGTAGATCTTATCAAACATACAGGAATTGTTAGTAATTCTTCACACCCTCTCCCAAAAATAGAACAGGAGAGAATATACTGCCTAACTCATTTTATGAGGCTAGTAGTATAATATCAAAAAAAGATCAAAACATCACAAGAACAGGAAACTCCAGAGCAGTATCCTTCATAAGTTTACACTGTTTCAGATCCTCAACAAAATGATGGCAACAAAACCCAGCATCACATACGTCATGCACCTCAAGCAAGCGGGACTTATCCCAGGAAAATGCTACTGGTTTCACGTCAATAAAAGTTAGCATAATTCACGGTATTTGGGGGCTCTAAAATCACTGCAGATGGTGACTGCAGCCATGAAATTAAAAGACGCTTATTCCTTGGAAGGAAAGTTATGACCAACTTAGACAGCATATTAAAAAGCAGAGACATTACTTTGTCAACAAAGGTCCGTTTTGTCAAGGCTATGGTTTTTCCAGTGGTCGTGTATGGATTTGAGAGTTGGACTATAAAGAAAGCTGAGCGCCAAAGAATTGATGCTTTTGAACTGTGGTGTTGGCGAAGACTCTTGAGAGTCCCTTGGACTGCAAGGAGATCCAACCAGTCCATCCTAAAGGAGATCAGTCCTGAGTGTTCACTGGAAGGACTGATTTTGAAGCTGAAACTCCAATACTTTGGCCACCTCATGCAAAGAACTGACTCATTTGAAAAGACCCTGATGTGGGGAAAGATTGAGGGTGGGAGGAGAAGGGGACTACAGAGGATGAGATGGCTGGATGGCATCACCAACTCAATGGACATGGGTTTGAGTGGACTCCAGGAGTTGGTGATGGACAGGGAGGCCTGGTGTGCTGCAGTTCATGGGGTCACAAAGAGTTGGACACGACTGAGCAACTGAACTAACTAATAGAATAAAAGGCAAATATCTCATGTCATTATATATATCTCCTTATGCTTGAAATAAGAGTATTAAAAAACAGAGACATCACTTTGCTGACAAAGGTCTGTATAGTCAAAGTCATGGTTTTTCCAGTAGTCATACACGGATGTGAGAGCTGGACCATAAAGAAGGCTGAGAACCGAAGAACTGATGCTTTCAAATTGTGGTGTTGGAGAACCTCTGAGACTTCCTTGGACTGCAAGGAGATCAAACCAGTCCAACCTAAAGGAAATCAACCCTGAATATTCATTGGAAGGACTGATGATGAAAGCTGAAGCTCCAACTCTTTGGCTACCTGATGCGAAGAGCTAACTCATTGGAAAAGAGCCTGACGCTGGGAAAGACTGAGGGCAGGAAAAGGGGATGACAGAGGATGAGATGGTCAGCTAGCATCACCAACTCAATGGGCATGAATTTGAGCAAACTGTGGGAGACAGTTAAGGACAGGGAACCGTGGCAGGCCTCAGTCCATGGGGTGGTAAAGAGTCAGACATAACTTAGTGACTGAACAACAACAACAAAAAGCTTGAAATAGGCCCATACTTACCCTGAAGGAATAATTTCAAACTCACTTCACTTTGTTTTTCTGAGTATAAAGGAAGCCGTTTGGTTTTTTTGACCCTACACCGCACTGTGTTCTATAAATTTCTTACACAAATATCCAATCTAACTGCTTGCGTCTCTTCTAAATACAAAGACTACCACTTCATTCGTGTCTTATCCTGTGAACACATTCTGTGTTTGAATGAGAGGATAGGGACCATTTTAAACTATAAAGATTTTAATCACAAACCATAGCCTCTGGATCAGAGATTTCCCAGCTGCTGGGGCTTGTGGAGGCACAGGAAATGCCATTCTTCAGGCTAACTCTCCTCATCTTTTTTCTCACTTCTCTGCATCTTTTCCCAAAAGTAGAATCTTGACTTGATCCAGTTCTCACTTAAAAACTTCATTTATAGGATTTTTCACACATTTTTGGGATACATTTATTTTTTATTTTTTTGTAATACTCTCACATACCACACATAAGCACA
The DNA here is from genome assembly GCA_024291935.2 of Okapia johnstoni. NCBI lineage: Eukaryota > Metazoa > Chordata > Mammalia > Artiodactyla > Giraffidae > Okapia > Okapia johnstoni. Next base: position 104,625,065 of record CM044313.1, read on the forward strand.
AGTTACCGGTATAGGGTAGAAAATAATATTGTTGAACAGTTTCTTAATTTTTAAAGCGTGATTATTTGCCTGTGGACATTTAGCCCAGACTAATCCTGATAGAGAAATGTCTCTAGTAGAGGACGTAGGAGCGCAGTGAAATCCTGCAGGCTGGACTCTTTTCACTTGCTCAGAAGTCATGAGTATCACAGACAAATGTAAGAGGATCCTTCAGGAGCTATGCCTATGATGCTTTAAAATCAGAGATGACCCTCTCTTTTGATGAGGCCTAATTTTGATTTATTTAAATAAATTACAGGACAAACTTTGAACATGCCAGCGTATCAGGGACCAGAAAAGGGTTATCCTTACGTCCCTTCTCGTCCAGTCAAATGAGACCAAGCAACATTCAAGTAGGGCCTCGCTCATGTCAGCCCTCAGCTGTGGGTGTTCTTCCTTTTTCATGTGTGGAAACAGAAGCCCACCCCTCTCTTCCCCTCAAAGACAGGAGAGCACACAGCTTCTCTATCTAACAGGGCCTCTGCCTCAAAGAACAAAAGCATCTGTCTTCTTCTGAGCCTGTTCTGAGACCGAGAGATGGGCAAAGAGGACATGAGTCATGGTTCCATTGTCTCATTAAAAACGGCCCAGTGAGGATCCTTTCTATTTTTGAGCACAAGTATTAGAGAACAAGAAGCTACGATTTTGTACCAAAAATTCCCTTAGGAACTTTGCAAGCTTTCCGTGTTCTACATGCTGTGATAAAGTGAACAGTTTCTTCCCAAGAAATGTGCCCATGGATCTTGGTGAGAATTTCTTGAGAAAACTAGTTAGCAGTCACATTTTAAAAAATTGTCTATTTTTTCCCAGAAAGGAGGGTGATGATATTCAATGCATGGTGAGCGTCAGTAAGCTACAGGGCACTAAAAAGGCATTTTACTGAGCCTTCTGGTATAGAGCCCTAATATATGGAGACAATCTTTAGCTTAAAAACAAGGCAAATTGACTTTTTGTAATCAGACCAACCTTTTAGGAGCTCCTGTGGCCATTCCTAGATCAAAAGCTATAATGAGTGAGAGAAGCGAGACATGAAAGAGTAAATTTGGTGAAAGTCTATTTGAAAAGACACACACACGTCTATATTCATAGCAGTACTATTTACAATAGCCAAGACATGGGAATAAACTAAATATCAGTCGACAGAGGGATGGATAAAGAAGGTGTAATATATATGCACAATGGAATGTTACTCAGCTATAAAAAGGAATGAAATTATGCCATTTGCAGTGACATGGATGAACCTAGAGATTATCACACCAACTGAAGTGTCAGAAAGAGAAGGACAGATACCGTGTGAGATCACTTACATGCGGAATCTACAATAAGATACAAATTAACATGTCTACAAAATAAAAAGAGACTCACAGACATAGAGAACAGACTTATGGTTGCCGAGAAAGAGGGTGAAGTAGAGGAGGGAAGGACTGGCAGTTTGGTATTAGCAGAGGCAAACTACTATTAATATATTTAGGATGGATAAGCAGCAAGGTCCTACTGTATAGTACAGGGGACTATATTCAGTGTCCTGTGATAAGCCATAATGGAAAAGAAAATGCAAAAGAATATATATATTTACAACTGAGTCACTTTGCTGCACAGAAGAAATTAATGCAACCCTGTAAATCAATTATATTTCAAGAATTTTTTTATTTTTCTGTTTTTAATTTTTATTGAGGCATTGTTATCACATACACTATATTAGCTTCAGGTGTACAACATAAGGACTCCACATTTGTATAGACTGTGAAATTCACAGCCATATTCACATATTTTGACCACACCCCACTCCTTGCCTGTAGCAACCACCAATCAGTTGTCTGTATAAACTAGATTAAGTTTTTGTTTCTTTCTTTGCTTGCTTAAGATTACAAATATAATAACATTATATGATATTTGTCTTTCTTTGTCCAACTTATTTCACCTAGCATAATGCCCTCAAGCTTCACCTATGTTGTCCCAAATGGCAAGATTTCTTCTGCAAGAAGTTATGCAATCTTTTCAACACTGCGCTTCAAAAAAATTAAAAAAAATAAAAGTTACAAGTGAGAGAAGCCAGACAGAAGAGTAAATATCACAAAATTCTATTTATATGATGTAAAAGAACAAGCCAATAGTAATAGAAAATGGTCATAGGACATCAGAATAGTAGCTTTCAGATGGGAGGAGCACAAGGGAAGTTAGAGTGACCGGCATGGAGGTAGAATGGAATCAGATTTTTGACATATTTTTATTCTAGAGCCAATAGTGATTGCTGTCACATGTCATGTGAACTATGACAGCAAGGGTGTAGTCAGGGGTAAATGCAGATTTTTTTTGTTTTTGCTTGATGAAAGGGAAGAATGGAGTTATTGTTTACAGAGATGGCCAGGAATGAGGAGGGGATAGGTTTAGGGGTCGCCTAGGACTTGGTTTGGATCGCATTAAATTTTGAGACGTTCAAGTACAAGTAGCAGTGAGGACTTTGTGTAAGAATACAGAAGTTAGGGGAGAGGATTACGCTGGGACTAGCTTTTGCACAGATGGTGTGGAAACTATGAGACTTGATGAATTTATCAATGAATAACTGGATTGAGAGAGACGATTGAGCTCCTTGGTTAGAGAGATCAGAGACAATGAGGAAAGAAGAAGGAGGAGTGAGAGAGGCAGAAGCAACACTCGCAAGAATGAACATCACACGGTCTCGTTGTCCCCGTGAGAGTGGCTTGTGTACACAATTTCTGGGTCATTTACAAAACTCTAAATCTTTTCAGTGAGCTGGCATTGTTAAGGAGGGACTTGATCACAGTGGTACAAGCTGCCTACTAGATTACACAAGGTGACAGGTCTACCTGCCATTCAAGGATTCCAAACCTCACTCTGTATGAACCAGACCCTAAACTGCAGAGGATCGTGCATTAAGACCCCTTAAGTCAAGACATGGTTGCAACTGTGTCAAGCGGCTGCCTAAGTTGACCAGAGGGCATTTCTCAGACAGGGCCTTCTTCCACAAATCCCCACCAGCACTGACAGCCATGCAGCCCTATTCTTCCTTGGAATATCAAAAGAATGTCCCCAGGGCCAAGGTCAATCCTTGGTTACACAGTATATGCAAATCATGAACATACTGGTTCATGTAATAACCTATCTGGATGCTATTTTAGTCCATTCATGCTGCTACAACAATATATCACAGATGGGGTGGCTTAGGACCACAGGAATTTATTTCTCATGGTTCTGGAGGTTGGGAGTTTGAGATCAAGGCCCTGGCATATTCCACATCTGGTGAGATCCCACTTCTTGGTTCATGGATGGTCTCTTCTCGCTGAGTCCTCATGTGGCAGAAGGACGGAGGGAGCTCTCTGGGGTCTCTTTTATAAGAACATTAGTCCCATTCATGACGACTCTGCCCTTAGGACCTCCTGGAGGACCGACCCACTCTTGATTTCATCTCCTTGAGGATTAGGTTCTCAATGTAAGAATTTGCTGGGAAACACCAACCTTAGTCTCTAGCACATGTTAACTACTATATGTGAGGTGTGTGTGTGTTAGTTGCTCAGTCGTGTCTGACACTTTGTGACCCCACGGACTGTAGCCCACCGGGCTCCTCTGTCCATGGGATTCTCTAGACAAGAATCCTAGAATGGGTTGCTATTTCCCTCTCCAGGGGATCTTCCTGACTCAGAGATTGAACCCAGGTCTCCTGCATTGAAGGCAGATTCTTTACCATCTGAGCCACTAGGGAAGCCCCATTGCTATATATGTTCATAGCTAAAGGAAATTCAACTATTTTGATATTTATGTTTCTCTTAAAATTTTTATAGGTTAAACATACCAAGAAATGTATTAAAATTGTGTTTGTGTTTTGAATGTTTGAGGTGACCCGATGTCTTTCATCAGGTGACCTGTGCACTAGGAGGCGGGGAGAGAGTGCTCTGGGCAGAGAAGAGAAAAGTTATCATCTCACTGAGAGTATAAAGAGCAGGGATGTGAGAAAGTGGGATTGGGCATGTGGTCAAAATGAATGAACTTAGAAAGTAAAATTAAACTCTACTCTCTCTATAAATAATAGGTACATGGATATGTCATAATAAATGAACTATTTAATATTTAATTTGTATGCTACATAGATAACAGATGTGCTATTGAAGTATACGTCCTCTATCAGCTCATGATTTCTTAGTGAAATCAAACAATGGCAAACTTTTTGAAATTAGGAACGTGGTTTATGAGCATTTAGTAAGTGCTAATGTAAGCATTCTCCTGAATCGATGCCATGTATGTTATTTACAAGACATTCTGATTTCTCTTTCAGAATTTAGTATGTTGCTGTGACTTGGTTTGCTTATGGTAAGTCCTGCCACCCATAGGTAAACAGGTCTTGGAAGGGCCAGTAAGATCCTGGTACTCCATAATTCCAGAGGAAAGGCGTATGACTCTGTGTGTGGATTCTGGGAGTGGGTAGCAGCAGGCATTGGCTGACATAAATATCCCACAGACTTTAAGATTTTTTTACTTCTAATATTTTTAAAGTAATCAAGTGATGGAAGTTCTGTATTTCTGCCAATTCACTGTTCCGTTGATTTAGAGCATGTGTGTTTTAGTTGCTCAGTCGTGTCTGACTCTTTGTGACCCCATGGACTGTGGCCTGCCAGACTCCTCTGTCCATGGTCTTCTCCAGGCAAAAATACTGAAGTGGGTTGCCATGTCCTTCTCCAGGGCACCTTCCTGACCCAGGGATCAAACCTGTGTCTCTTGCAGGCAAATTCTTCACCACTAGCGCCACCTGGGAAACCTGTTGATGTAGAGCAGTGCTTCTCAAGGAGGGGCAGTTCTGGCACCCAGGGGACATCTGATGGTGTCTGGAGACATCTTGTTGTCACGACTCAGGGGAAGGTGCCCCTGGCATGGTGTGGGCAGAACCCAAGGATGCTGCTAAGTGTCCTGGGATGCACAGTCAATCCCTGCTGCCAACAAAGATTGATCTGGCCCTGAACATTAGCAGTGTCAAGGTTGAGAAAGCCAGATTTAGAACCACTGGCATAAACCTCTGAGAAGCAGTCATTAGTCATCATCTATGTGGCTCTGTCTCAGGCACAAGCCATAAGCTTTAGGTTAAGGATAAGGGACTGAAGGTTTGCCCATGAATGGTATTTGAGGTTCAGTTCAGTTCACTTACTCAGTCGTGTCCAACTCTTTGCGACCCCATAGACTGCAGCACTCCAGGCCTCCCTGTCCATCACCAACTCCCAGAGCTTACTCAAACTCATGTCCATTGAGTCGGTGATGCCATCCAAACATCTCGTCCTCTGTCGTCCCCTTCTCCTCCCACCTTCAATCTTTCCCAGCGTCAGAGTCTTTTCCAATGAGTCAGCTCTTCACATCAGGTGGCCAAAGTATTGGAGTTTCACCTTCAGCACCAGTCCTTTCAATGAATATTCAGGACTTATTTGCTTTAGAATGGACTGGTTGGATCTCCTTGCAGTCCAAGGGACTCTCAAGAGTCTTCTCCAACACCACAGTTCAAAAGCATCAATTCTTCGGCTCTCAGATTTCTTTATAGTCCAACTCTCGCTACCATACATGACTACTGGAAAAACCATAGCCTTGACTAGACAGACCTTTGCTGGCAAAGTAATGTCTCTGTTTTTTTAATATGCTGTCTAGATTGGTCATAACTTTTCTTCCAAAGAGCAAGCATCTTTTAATTTCATGGCTGCACTCACCATCTGCAGTGATTTTGGAGCCCAGAAAATAAAGGTTGGAAAACCCAAAAGAGAGATGTCTATTTATACTAAGGTAACACCAGCTCCTTTAAACATAAGCACCCAGTTCTCACCGTACAGCACAATGAAAGTTCATTTCGCACTCACATCTTGGTGCAATAACAGGGTCTTCCGGTGGAGCACTTTTCACAGGTTCCTTCAGGTTTCCCACCCCTTTTGAGTCCCCTCCTCTGCTTCCTCAGAGCACTATGCATTCAATCCATGGAGGGGCAGGGAAAGACCACATCTCATGGGAGGGTTCCTGGAAGTGATGGGAGCCCTTGGCACTCAGCCACGAGGCCACACTTTCCTGCAGGAAACGACTTCTGGTCCCACATCCCCAAAGAAGAGGCTCCAGGTTCAGGCAGCATCCAACCTGTCCCCGCCAGACCAACCAGCCTCTCTAACTGGTCGTGCACATTTCTGTGATGAATACAAAGAGAATTCTAAAGTTGGGAGAACTGAAAAACATTGACACCCTCTCATCAGACAGGAGAGTAAAATTAGTCCTGAAATATCTGCCTTTGAATAAACAGCAAGTAAAGGGCCAGGGACCTACCTCAGAACCCTGGCCTCATAGTTTAGGTCCTGTTTCATAGTCTACTGTATGCAATTTCTGAGCATTCTGCACACCTTGGAAATATTGTTACATAAACAGCAGGCTGCGTGCTACGTCGCTTCAGCTGCATCCTACTCTGTGCCACCCTATGGACCATAGCCCACCAGGCTCCTCTGTCCATGGGATTCTCCAGGCAAGAATACTGGAGTGGTGTGCCATTTCCTTCTCTAGAGGATCTTCCTGCAACCCAGGGTTTGAACCCGCATCTCTTCTATCTCCTGCTTTGGCAGGCGGGTCCTTTACCACCAGCGTGGGAAGCCCAAATAGCAGGCTGCATGGCAGCTGTTTACTTTAGCAATAATAATGACAGCAACAATGAATTACCTTTACTCAAAGGAAATAGGCTTAGATATCTTAGAAACAACTTTTCTGCAAAAATATTGGAGAACAAGAGGCCTTGCTCATCCTGGAGGCATGTCTATTCATCACAAAACACACCTGTGTCTGCAAAATTCCTGAGACGCTCATTCAGCTTTGGAAAGAGTTACCAGCATGTCTGTTTCACCCAGATGTTCCTTGGAAGCAGACTCTAGTAACACTCTCCTGCTTCCAAATATACCAGACCCACTTTCCACAACTGCTGGAAACATGGAGAGTTGGATGAGGAAAAAAAATCCGTACTCACATATGAGGGCCAGCTGGTTCTTCTATAGCACGCTGTAAGGTCTGGGCTTCCCAGGTGGGGCAGCGGTAAAGAGTCTGCCTGCCCGTTGCAAGAGACAAAAGTTCAAACCCTGGGTCAGGAAGATCTCCTGGAGGAGGAAATGGCAACCCTCTCCAGTATTCTTGCCTGGGAAATTCCATGGACAGAGGAGTCTGGTTAGCTACAGTCCCTGAGGCCACAAAGAGTTGGGAGCATACACCCACATGAAAGATATGGAAGCAATAAACCTTAATACTACCCTCCAAGTAACAACTAAGGTGACACTATCTTGTTGTTCACTTGCTCAGTCATGTCGGACTCTTTGCAACCCCATAAACTGCAGCACGCCAGGCTTCCCTGTCCTTCATCATCTCCCGATGCTTGCTCAAACTCATGCTCGTTGAATTTGTGATGCCATCCAACCATCTCATCCTCTGTTGTCCCCTTCTCCTCCTGCCTTCAACCTTTCCCAGCATCAGGGTCTTTTCCAATGAGTCAGCCCTTTGCATCAGGTGGCAAAAGTGCTGGAATTTCAGCTTTAGCATGTGTCCTTACATGAATATTCAGGGTTGATTTCCTTTAGGATTGATGGTTGGATCTCCTTGCAGTTCAAGGGACTCTCAAGTCTTCTCCAGCACCACAGTTCAGAAGCATCAATTCTTCAGGGCTCAGCCTTCTTCGTGGTCCAGCTCTCACACTCATACATGACTACTAGAAAAACCATAGCTTTGACTAGACGGACCTTTGTTGGCAAAGTAACATCTCTACTTTTTAATATGCTATCTATGATTTTCATAGCTTTTCTTCCAAAGAACAAGGGTCTTTAATTTCACAGCTGCAGTCACAGTCCGCAGTGACTTTGGAGCCCAAGGAAATAAAGTCTGTCTCTGTTTCCATTGTTCCCCCATCTGTTTGCCATGGAGTGATGGCACTGGATGCCATGATCTTAGTCTTTTGAATGTTGAGCTTTAAGCCAGCTTTTTCACTCTCCTCTTTCACTTTCATCAAGAGGCTCTTTAGTTCCTCTTTGATTTCTGCTGTAAGAGTGGTGTCATCTGCATATCTGAGGTTACTGATATTTCTTCCAGCAATCTTGATTCCAGCTTGGGCTTCATCCAGTTCAGCATTTCTCATGATTTACTCTGCATACAAGTTAAATAAGCAGGGTGACAATATACAGCCTTGATGTACTCCTTTCCCAATTTGGAACCAGTCTGTAGTTCCATGTCTGGTTCTAACTGTTGCTTCTTGACCTGCCTACAGATATCTCAGGAGGCAGATAAGGTGGTCTGGTATTCCCATCTCTTTAAGAATTTGCCATGGTCTGTTGTGATCCACAGTCAAAGACTTTAACGTAGTCAATGAAGCAGAAGTAGATATTTTTCTAGAATTCTATCGCTTTTTCTATGATCCAACAGATCAATATGACACTAAAACCACAAAATTTCCATAGTAACCACTAAAACCTAATCAAATCTGTAGCTAGTATTTGTGTTTTGATTTTACGGTGTAGCTCTGTTGCTTATAATGGTTGTCTTTTGAATTTAGAAGGTTGAGCTGGTTTTTAGGAGGATGGTATAAGGACGTACACATGCGCACATACACGCACACACACACACAGTTGTGCAGATGGCCAAGAGACTCAGTAAGGTAGAGAAGGTAGAGCTACAGGAGTAGTGGTCTCAATGTGCAGAAGTGTATTTCTTTCTCAAGATCTGAAACCCTGTCCCTGAGGGTGAGTCACTCTTCCCTAAGCAGGGATTCCAGGATGCATGCTCCTCCCTTCTTGGAAGGACTCGTGACCCCCAAGGTGGCACGTTTGTCTACAGCAAGTCAGCAGTTGAAGCAAAAGTGTGGAGAGTCTTGGATGAGGGTCTTGAAGGCAAGGACTGAACGTATTACTGAGCACTGGACGCTCAACCTCACATCTTTTCAAACCTACCGGCTTATGCACAGTCACCGCTTCCTCAGTTATGTATTCAGAGACAAGGGCTGATGACCCTTACAGGGTCTCATTCAACCCTGAAGTTCAGTGTTGAATCCACCAAGTTCAGTAATTGTCTGCTACAAGGGCAAGTAGGGTAAAAAAGTGAAAGTGTTAGTTGCTCTTTTGACCTGACTTTTTGCAACCCCATGGACTGCAGCCTGCCAGGCTTCTCTGTCCACGGGATTCTTCTCAGGCAAGAATCCTGGAGTGGGTGGCTATTTCCTTCTCCAGGGGATCTTCCCCACCCAGGGATCAAACCCAGGTCTCCTGCACTGCAAACAGACTCTTCACCATCTGAGCTCCCACAAAATCCCGAGTAGGGTGGTAGTCCTCCAAAACACAGAAATAGCTGTCGCCAATTTGAAAGCCTCCACTTCTCAGTCTAAGGAGGACAGGACAAGAAGAAGAAGAATTTGAGGGCTGCTGCCAGGATGCACAGCGAGCCCCATGCTTAGTTTGGCTCAGGTGAGCGAGCGTCAAAGAGACCTGTGAATTTCTGAAAGCATTCTTCTGAGAAGTAAAATGAGAAAGGGCCAGGCGAGCCCCTGTGATTCTGGAATGTGCTTGCAAACAGTCCTCTGCTGCTCTGAGAACTGTCTTGGTTTCCCGAGGCGGTTGCACCCAGACGTATTTTCCCAGCAGAGACTCTATCTTTGCTCTGTGACGGGGCCACACCGCACCCGCACCGCCTGCTCACCTGGAACCAGCTCAAGCATGTGCTCGGCGGATGGGCAAGAGCAGTTAGTGCATCTCGAGAGGGGAGGGGAGGCTGGCAGAAGCATGCCCTCTCTGTGACACCCTCTACAATCATTTATGGATGGCCTTCGTGAATCAGGCATTGGGAGGCAGTTCCCATCTCCGGGTCAGGCTGTGAGTCACTTTGATCCTGCTTAAGAGTTTGCTTTGGTGAGTTCTCAGACTAAACTATGCTCAACAGCAAAGCCAACAGACACATAGTAAGCAGAGCTGTTAAATAGTACAAATAGCAGCCTATAGGCACTGGTTTATAAACAACCAGACGGGACACTGGGATGATTTCAGAAGCGTGATTCATGAAGGGCGGCCATACTAAAACATGCTGTAAATTGAGAAAAGCCGCTCAAGAACCATGAGTTTCCCTGAGTCCTCGCATGATTGGCTCTACATCTGCTCGTCAATCAAAGAGCAGCAAGATATCTGCGTGCGCCAGGCCCCGTGCCCTCCCCGTGCACTCCATAATCTACCCTATTTAGATGCTAGGTGAGAGAATACTTCAGTTTGGTTATAGAACATGTAGTCATGAGGACAAGGATGTGGGTCCATCCATTTGCGTCGGTGACAACTCCAATTCACTTTCAAAGCAGAAAGGGAAATAGGTTCTTGGAGAGAGTTTGAGTTGCTGCCTTCTATCTTCATAGAAGTTTCCAGATTCCTAGAAGCACACAGGCTGGTGGCCTACACAGCAAAGTTGGGTCACCTGTTCTGTTGTCATATTTGTCTGGTTTGAGGTGAACAGGGCCACTGTGGGATATTTATTTGATAAACTGATTAATCAGTTTATCCCCAAACTTTTCTTTTTTAATAGAAATCATATGTTAAAAAAAATATTTTGGGGACTTCCCTGGTGGTCCACTGATTAAGACTTCACCTTCCAATGCTGGGGGTGCAGGTCCCATCCCTGGTGGGGGCACTAAAATCCCACACGCCTTGCGGCCAAAAAGACCAAATCATAAAACGCAAGCAGTATTGTAACAAATTCAGTGAAAACTTCAAAAATGAACTTCATCAAAACAAAACAAAGCAAAACACCTTTCAACACAAGAAGATAAAATAACAGTTCAAACCGGTAAGTGCAAAGAAATCAAACAAAAGAAGAAGGCGGGATGTGGAAGACGACCACCACCCCCATCACCTCATAGGGGATTATCCACTGTCTCACTGCTCACTGAACCCAGGGGGGCAAGGCACGCGCTGAGAAGCTGGAAGAACATGAGAGGCGCTATAAGAGCTGCAGACAAGCTTTATCCATTAGTGGCGGATGCAGCAGCAAGGCACAGACATGCTTTATTCCCTCGTGGCTGACGCCGATGCAAGGGCTTTTCAGGTGGTGCTTACATAGGTGTACAGAACAAAGGTGGCACATGGCCAAGCAAGTACATCATGACGCCTGTGCACATCACTATCAACCATCTCAGCTGTTACATAAGCATGGAAAATCATCGTTTACAGAATGTGAACTGAGAGTGAGAGGACGGGGGAGGGGGGAGGTGAGAGAGCCTGACCGTCACCATCTTGGCTAATTGCTCTTTCCCAACATCCATCTTTTAATGTTGAAAAAAGTAAAGGCCTGAATTTCCAACATACACACCATGGGAATCCAGTCCTTCTCCAGTCACCCCAGGGCTTCTGTGACCCCATCTTTCTCCCGGTTTCCTTCCCTAAAACTGATTTCTGCATCTGTTGAGTTTTCCTGTTCTGTGTGGGGGAGCCTAAGACCATGCTCAGGCTTGAGGACTCACTGTTGATAGGAGAGCTCCCAGCGCTCAGGGAAGATGTTAGACACACAGTTATGGCTTATTTCTATGCACGGCTGTGGGGTAAGATGGGCACAGGGTGAAGAGACACGGGCCAACATCCAGAGAAAGCCCGAGAAGCCGCCAGGGGATCTCTCCCTGTGGACGAGTGTGATGTCACCAGCCAGGGAAGCTCAGCTGACCCCACGTCCAGGTTCCTCAGTGGGGCACAGTCCCAGTGGCTGAAGTGCTTACACGTTGAGGACCTTAGTTCTTCTGAATTTTTAGAATCTCTGTCCCAGGCCTGTCTTTGGGTTTGCTGTGTGGTTCTCACCACTTCATCCAGATTAGGGGGCAGGTCACGTTAGAGTAGAGCTTCTGAACCGGGAGCAGTAGGTTAGGAATACTCTTAGATGGGCAAAGATCCAGCATTGCTCTTTTAAACGGCTTACGGCACGTGTGTGCCAAGGTGCTTCAGCTGTGTCCCGCTCTTTGTGACCCCATGAACTATAGCCAGCCAGGCTCCTCTATCTGTGGGATTTCTCCAGGCAAGAATACTGGAGTGGGTTGCCATGCCCTCCTCCAGGGGATCTTCCCAACCCAGGGATCAAACCCAGGTCTCCCGAGGCTCCTGAATTGCTGGCAGCTTCTTTACCACTAGTACCCTTGGGGTAAATGGCTTATATAGCTTTATGCTTTTTTATTCCAGCGCCCTCTAGACTCACCCACACTCTTCAATATGGGAATGTCCCCTTTTTCTGCCTCTGTGGACAGTTTTCCTACCAACTTGGTCTTCATCCCTTCAGCTGGAAGGATACTCAGCAGGTGGGTGTTTTCAGTTCCTGGTCTGCGGCCCAGCAATCAGGTCACGCTGAACAATCAACTGTGTAGGACTTGCTGGATTTTAGCCGCCGTGAGAGGAGCCTCACTCCTGGAGCTGGTCGTGGGGGTGGGCGTCCAGGGCCACTGTGAGAATTCTCAGGGATGCCAGGTCCCCACGTGCAGTGTGACATGTGTCACCTCAGCCACCTCCTTGGTGTGTTTCTAGGGGCACCGATTATAATTTCAGCTGCAAAAGGAGTCACAGGTGACCTAGGATAATTTCTCTGAGTTTGGGAGATTCTAAAAGGCTTGAAAGTGTCTGCAAAAGAAGTTGGAGAAGGACCGGCCTTCACTGTTGACTTCCGTTGCTGAGTTGTCAGTAACGTGCCAACAAGGAAAATTTTCTCAGAGAAGAAAATCAGCAAGATGGGAAGCATATGTCTTCCTGGAGGTTCCTCCTGAGCTCCTAGGACGGGACAGGTATCTCAGAAGGAAAGGAGAAGAACGAAATAACGGCTTTATTGCTGTTATCACAGAATTACATAAGGTCTTTGTGTTTGAATCTCGCAGTGTGGTATCACCATTTTTCTCGCGCAGCTTTACTATCTCCTGGGGAGACATAGGCAACTATGATGATGTGTACATAATGGATGAGAAAACTGGAACATAGACTGTTTCATTTAAAAGTCCCTGGTCAGCAATGAAAGTGAGAATAAAGGCCATATTTACTCATTTCTAGGTACTGAGAACCACTTATTTAATAATAAAACAGTTTGCTACCCCCAGGAATCGAACTCTGTGTTAGATGTAGGGGTGAGAGAGAAATCTGAGCCAGCAGAACAAAAGATTCAGGCATGAAAATCAGTGTGAAAAGCTACCGTGTGATGTGTGCTATAATATTGATGTAGGTGTCAATTATTATTTACTCATTAGTTGCCTCTACAGAAATATGTGGAGTGATGTGTATGGGTGATATGCATGGATGAGTAGGGGTGATAGAGTACAGAGAATGAAATATGAGATTCCTGTCTTCATGGACCTTGCAATCTGGTAAAAAATAAAAAAGACATATTAAAGCACAAATACTTAATTACCATGATCATATAGTGCTGTAAAGGATGAGGACAGGACCTGCTGGGAAATTTTATGAAGATTTCAGAGCTGTAGGAACACAGGGGAAATTTGTTACTATAGGAACACAGGAGAAATTTTTTACTGTAGGAACACAGGGGAAATTTGTTACTGTTGAGGATGCAACAACATGATTGATATGAACTCTGTATTACTTTCTTCTACCTTATCAATATCATTTTCAATTTCTGAAAGAGACTGAAAAAGAATGGAACAGTGAACAGACCTGAAAATCCAAGGACCTGCGGTCCAAGTCCCCACCTGGGGTATTTTAGACAAAGCATGAGGGATGGACTGGGAGTTTTCCGGGGTCTTCTCGGAATTCACTTTCTGTTGTGTTTTCAAAATCTGTTTACTGAACACACAAGCATTTGAAAGCGAACAGGTTAATTCACTCGAGTAATGTTTAACCTCATGTCACAAATTGTCTCTAATAAACTCTTGAGCTGATGCCCTAAAGCCTGCATAGATGAACTCCCCAGCACGTAGAGCACTGATGGTCTCCTGGAGAGCTTGACCTCAAAGCGGTAAAATGACTAATATTGTAAATGGAGTGCTTATGTCTCTATTTGGGATGTTAGCATAGAAGGTGAAAGTGTTTGCCGCTTAGTCCGCGTCTGACTCTTTGTGACCCCATGGACTGTAGGCTGCCAGACTTCTCAGGCAATGGAGTTTTCCAGGCAAGAATACTGGGGTGGGCTGCCATGCCCTTCTCCAGAGGATCTTCCCAATCCAGGTATCAACGCCAGGTCTTCTGCATTGCAAGCAGATTCTTCATGATCTGAGCCACCAGGGAAGCCCTTGTTAGCATAAGGACTAGGTCTGACTGCAGCTGAATACAGACATGTGAAAAGTAAGAGTGCTGTAAAGAGGCAGTCTCTCATCACTGACTCCTCTTTGCACCGTGCTGGAGGAGCCACAGCCTACCCATCCTCTACCGATGGCATTGCCCTCTGTGGACATTCTATGAGTTCCAAACACTCGGAAGGCAATGCCACCTGTAGCTTGCTCTTAATCAATGCTATGTTAGAAGACTAGCAGCCCCTCAACAATGTCCTTGAAACATATGAATCTCTTTGTGATGGAAGGTCACCCAAAAGGCCACAAGCTCTAAGAAACATTGTCTCCCTTCAGAATCATGATGGCTCACATAGTAATGCATCCGCCTGCAATGCAGGAGATGTGGGTTCTGTCCCTGGGTCGGGAAGATCCCCTGGAGGAGGAAATGGCAACCCACTCCAGTGTTCTTACTTGGAGAATCCCAAGCACAGAGGAGTCTGGCGGGCTATAGTCCACGGGGTCACAAAGAGCTAGACACGACTGAACGCACATGCACAGTCCAGAACACGATCTGTAACAAATTACTTTCTGGACTTGAAAGAATATTGAAAGTGTAGGAGTCAGTCTTTATCCTTGGTATACATGAAAAGCAGATTCCACTTTTTCTATTTTGCTGACAGTGTTCCACATTTGTATTTTCTGCGTCGGTCTTTCATGTAGCTGCTTCCAGTGCAATGGCTCAGTCCACTGGTGAGTGTGACGAGATCAGTGATCCTCAGACTTCAGTCCAGAGGAGAATCACCTGGAGGCTCCTGAGGACAAAACCGTGGAGCCATGTCCCTGGGCTTTGTGATTCAGTCAACCTCGGGTATGTGCTGGTTTATAGGTGATGCTGATTCTACTGGTCTGGGGACCACACCCCGAGACACGCTGATCTAGACCACCTCCCACTTGCTGTGGCTGGTGTTTCCAGTGAGGTGTGGCGGGGATCACTCACTCCACTGTCTGCCATGTGAACAGAGATGCCACGGGCTAAACAGATTACCTCCCCTCAGACTTTCGTAGTAACCCAACAAGAAATGTAGGCTCGCTGTTGGGGACCACCAAAGCATTTAAACAAACAAACAAAAACAGAACCAATTCCTTGTCTTACAGTTACATTTTAAATCTTAGAGCGAAAATAAATGTCCTGACTTTTACCTAGATTTGCACTGATATGATAGAAACAAAATTAATACTCGCTTGTGAGCGCTGACACTTTCCTTAAACAAGTCCCACTGATATTGCCCACTTTAGCTTAACTCAAATCACAAATGAGTATCCCAAATTCCAGATTTCTCTAGAAGAATATTTTCTTAAATTTTAAATTAAAAAAAATAGTACTGAGATTGCTTGACCTGAATGACATTAACAAATCAACCACACACCCTATGAAAAAATGTGTGGACTCAGGAGTTAAAAGCTCACATTGCAGTATTATGAAGTCATGTTAAAACATAATCGACTCCACCCATTTCCCTCCTCTGCTAGGCTTCCACGTTAGCTTAACAGGTGGCTTGCCAGCAGAATAGGAATCAATTGCCGAGAGATATTCCAAACAAGCCAGGATCTTGGAAAACTAGCTGGCATAGGAAACTACTTCAGCTCAAGTCCCTCTGAGAGAGGCATGTTTCCACACACAAAAAGGTACATGCATGTATTATTTTTCTTATGCATTTTGATACTCTTCCTTTACAGCATTGCTGTGAAACTTTGGAGGGAGTGTGTTTTGATTACTGATGATTATTATCATTAATGCTCAAATTAGTGTTATTTTTATAAGTTCTGAATTATGTGATCCATGACAACAAATAGAATATTTAACACTCAGAGATTTGACATTTAGCGTTTTTTATAGATCTCTTTATAGATTCAGATCTTGCAGAGGTAATTTATATGCTCATCATTGCTGTGTTCCAGATTCTATTTTCACAAAATACAGACAGCTTACCCCATTCACTGCTTTTGGATATATTTTTTCCTTTTATTTTCCGGAAAGTTAAAGCAAGGAAGACAACTCCCTAAAAAGATTGTTCCATTTTAAATTTTCTGAGACACCCTCCACTTTATTTGTCAGCCATCAGATGGAACTACTTGATTTCTGCAGAACAAATAGGGGGAAAAAAAAGGGTGGACTGACTCTTGGGGAAATTTTAGTACTCAGTGAAGTAAGTCAGACAGAAAAAGACAAATATCATATGATATTGCTTATATGTGGAGTCTTAAAAATGTTACAAATGAACTTACAAAACAGAAACAGACTCCTAGACTTAGAGAATGAACTTATGATCAACAGGGGTGAAGGACGAGGGGAAGGGATAGTTAGGGAGTTTGGGATTGACATGTACACCCTGTTATATTTGAACTGGATAACCAACAAGGACCTACTGCTATGGCACAGGGAACTCTGCTCAATATTATGTAACAATCTAAATGGGGAAATAATTTTAAAAAGAGTAGATACATGTATATAGATAACTGAACCACTTTACTGTATACCTGAAGCTAACATAATGTTGTTAACCACATATGCTTCAATTTAAAATAAGACATAAGGAAAAGAGAGGACAGAGTGAAGGCAGCCCTTTGGGTCACGGCCTGGTTTCCATCATCTTCCACTAGAGAACAGTATTCAGGCTGGACAGCACCGAGGTGTGAGCAAAACACTCTGTGTCCTCTGAGGGGGGCAGCAAGGAAGAAAATGATCAGGCACTCTGGGAAAGTGCCAGTTACAACTGAGTCCCGGCAAAGTTACCACTCAGGGCCTGAGAGTATGTGCAGAGTCTGTGAAATGTGACAGAGGAGTTATTTTTCCATGAGAAAATACTGAATTGTGGGAGAGGAGCCAGATGAGTGGAGGAGGCAAATATTTTTCCAATTTCAAAATTGGAAAAAAGGATGCATTCCTGAGACCGCAGGCCAATCAGTTCAACATTGATCACTGACAACAAGGAAGACATGATTATTAACAGGCTGGTGGGCATGTTAAAAGGAGCAAGGACCACGAAATCCGGCTCAATTAGTTTCACAAAGAAGCAGCGTGTTTTCTCTTTGTGTTTAGTAAATTCACTTTGCTGGGTCCTGGCGACACAAGCATTAATGAAGAGCTGTACTTGAACTTCAGGAGCAAATTCTACCAGCATGTCAGACCCGTCCCTGCCTCCAAGTTTCCCACTTCAGCCCGGCATGGAGCTGTCCTTTCCATATCCCTGTGCACTTCATGAAATCACAGTTCAGTAGATCAGAACCCCCTTAACAATCTACACAAGACTGCTACTAAATAATTGGTGCAATCAAAGAGCAAAACGCTAAAACACATAGAAGTGTGTCCTGTTCTTTATCATGTGCTGACGTCTATTCCGTGGTTTGGATCAAGGCACAAAACACATGCCTAGGAGATTTGCACATGACCCCAAACTGGGAGGGGTCCCTGATAGAGCAGATGACAGAAGTGAGCTTCAGAAGTATTCAAAACAGGAAACTAGAACCAAGGAAATGGGATAAAACTTCAGTGGGGGGTATACAGTTAGGAGTTTCTAGAAATTTGTGGGCCGCGGCTCGCAAGATGGCCAGCAATCAGAGTTCAATACCTTCTCCAGGTTGAAGTTCACAGGACCTGGGTGTGTACTTACGGAAGTGCTGGGGTTTTGGTCCCAAGGGTAGTGGCGACAGCGTCCATGCCAGGCAGGGCTGGCGTTCGTGTCTAGAGCAGTGTGGCTTTTGTCTTCCGAGCACCCACAGAGAAGGTGTGCCATGAAGGGCGTGAGCCGGGGTGGGAGCCCACCCGTGGGAGCCCACCCAGCAGATGGAACTTGAATATGAGTGGAGCCATCGGGTGGTCCCCACTGTCCTACAGGTCATGGTGGGCGCGTGGCGGTGTGCTCCAGTAGGAATCAGGTCCTCGCTTTACTAGAAGCCACGTGCATCTACAGACACCTCCATCCCGGGGTGAGCCATGCGTTCCAAGGGGAATTCAAGCCAAGGTTGCAGGGCCATAGTGACACAATACGGAGTGGATTCTGCATGGGGGACCGGCTGGTTCCAGGCCCTTCCGGATCTAAGATTCTCACCTCCCTGGTCTGGGCTGGCCAAGTGTTCAAGTGTCCCTTCAGGGTGTGTGTGCACAGGTGGACACGGACACACTGTCATGCACACACACACACACACTCACACACAATATTCTGCTCAGAAGAGAGCCTGGCGTGGAGGAAATGAGAGCTGTCCAAGTCTAGTTCCTCTCCTGTCGCTGTGGACCCTTCATTCAAAATATGACTCTTTCCAAAGACCATTGAGCAACACAGCATCCTTTTATAAAAAAAAAAAATAAAATTAGAGTATAATTGCTTTACAAGGTTGTGTTAGTTTCTTCTGTAGAGCAAAGTGAATCAGTCATGTGTATACATATGTCCCCTCCTTCTGGAAGCCTCTCTCCCCCCACGGCCCCACCCCACCCCTCTAGGTCATCACAGAGCCCCTGTGCTGTGCAACAGGTTCCTGCTAGCTACCTGTTTCATGCATGGTAGTCTGGATGTCTCGTCTGGCGTGTTTTTCATTCACATTTGCTGCTGCTGCCCCAAGAGTGAGTTGGGTCTAATGAGGCTCCTGGTCTAAAGCCGCCAGGTTTTAATGAGACTTTGGTTTCATTGTAGCTCATTCTCTCCTGGTCCTATTTGTTTCCTATGGCAGCACTTTGGATGTTGAAGTAATGCTTGTCCCAGATCCAGCTTCTGAGTTAGGAAAACATGGGTTCTGAAAACCTGATGAAAACATCTATGGACAATTAATAAAGGAACTTTATATTGTAATTAGTGATTTTTTTAATTGCTTCCACAAGAAAGGAATAGCAGGTTTTTTTTCTGGATAAAATTTAAAAAAAAATTAACAGCAGGAAAATGTAATAGATGAAAACTTGAAGATTAATTGAAGAAGACGTGGAACTCTCTCTCTTTATAAATTGAGATAACAGTTATGAAACATTTTGAAAAGTATGAAGTAGTAATGATAACACTATTTTATTAAATATAGTATTATTTAGTAACTGGAGCTAATAAAATGGCAATCATCCCACATTTTACCTCTGAGGAATGAACTTGCAAACTACAGCAGAATTCTGTCTGTGCTGAATTTTTCAAAAAGGAAAATGATGAGAAAGAACAGAAAAGGATGTATGCTCATGCTGGTGCTCTCATTTCCTTAGAATTCCAGGACGTGGCCTCATCTAAACCCAGACAATTACCTTGGCTGTATCATTCACTCCTTCATTCATCCATCCGTCCATGCATTAATCGAGCCAGCAGCAGTTTTTATGTGACTCCTATGAGGTGCATTTCCTGTTTGCTTGCCTAGCTTCAGTGACTGTCAGTGATGCAGATGACAACCCACACATCCTGGAGCTCGGGATCTTGTTATTTTTATTGGATTATAATTGCTTTACAATATTCTGTTAGTCTCTACCACACAACAGGAATCAGCCATATGTACACACGGGGCTTCCTTGGTGGTTCAGACAGTAAAGAGTCTGCCTGTAGTGCAGCAGACTCAGGCTCGATCCCTGGGGTGGGAAGATCCCTTGGAGGAGGACACGGCAACCCACTCCAGTATCCTTGCCTGGGAAATCTCATGGAGAGAGGAGCTTGGTTGGCTATAGTCCATGGGGTCACAAAGAGTTGGACATGACTGAGTGACTGACACTTTCACTTTTCATCCGTGGGGCTGTGGGGTCATTAATCTCACAGGAGAAGCATTCAACGGTTACAAGCAGTGAGACGGCTGCTTCAGATGGACAGTAACACGATGGTGGTCCTGTCTGCAGAGATGTGGGCGCACGGATGAGCCACTGAGACCAGGGTGAGCATGAGGAGTCTTGCCTGAGGCACACCGTATATGCATCCTCCAGTTCTTGCCGTCAGCATTCCAGCCTGAGTTTACAGAGCTGAAGGCAGAGGGGAAATGGCTCTTGTTGTCCCTGGCAGGGAACAGACTGTGTTCCCTTTGACAGCATGTTCACTGCTTGGTATGTAAACCATACACTCTTAAACCATCAGGAAGACCCTGCTAAAGAAGATTCCAATTAGATGGGTATTTTGACTCGAGTTTACTGATCCTGGGGAGGCATAACTAAGTCCTGAACCAATAGCGGTTGTGCAAGGGTCTATGCCAAGGAAATTTGAGAATTTGGAAACCTTCAGTCCTTAGTATTAGAAATGTGCTCCTCAGTCAAACCTTATTTGAACTAGCATGCAAACCAACAGGAAGAAATACAATGGAGCACCCTTTACCAGACCTGTTCACATGAATGCTCTGGATGGAGATAAAACCGGAATCACTGGCGATCTGAGCACAGAAATGAGAGGTCTTATAAGGAAAAGAATTGCTCCTGCCGGTGCAATGTGACACTGATTCAGAAGAAGGAAACTCTATTACTTACAGTGCGAAGCAGGAAGAATCACTAAACACCCACGTGAACTTCATTCATCTCACAGGTTTTTTGTGTGTGTGTGTGTTTTTTTTTTTCTTTTCTTTTCTTTTTTTTTTTTTTGAGAAACTTTGACTGCACCTTTGTTTAATTTGTTTGGAAAGGGCCACTGTAGGCAATTCAATAGCTGAGGTCCAGCAGAATGGGGCTGTTGGTGTTACCTGGTGTCAGTAAACCCCATCAAATTGGGATGGAGCTGAGCTCCTGTGCTGCTCAGCAGGTTCTCAGGAGCTATCTGTTTTACACATAATAGTGTATTTATGCCAAAGCTAATCCCCTAATCCATCCCATCCTCCCCCTCTCCACATCCTGTGTCCATTCACCCAGTCTCTATGTCTGTGTCTTTATTCCTGCCCTGGAGCGAGGTTCTTCTGTACCATTTTTCTAGATCCACAGGGCAGAGTCGCTTCATGGTACAGCAGAAACTAACACCGCATTGCAAAGAGACTGTAGTCCAGTTACAAAAAAAACAAGTAGTGCACACACGAAAACAACCTGCAAGACAAACTTACAGTGCCATAACAATGCATACATAGGAGGGCTGGCATCATTCAATTCAGTTCAGTCGCTCAGTCATGTCCAACTCTCTGTGACCCCATGGACTGCAGCACGCCAGGCCTCCCTGTACATCACCAACTCCTGGAGTTTACTCAAACTCATGTCCATCAAGTCGGTGATGCCATCCAGCCATCTCATCCTCTGTCATCCCCTTCTCCTCCTGCCCTCAATCTTTCCCAGCATCAGGGTCTTTTCCAATGAGTCAGCTCTTCACATCAGGTGGCCAAAGTATTGGAGTTTCAGCTTCAACATCAGTCCTTCCAATGAACATCAGAACTGATCTCCTTTAGGATGGACTGGTTGGATCTCCTTGCAGTCCAGGGACTCTCAAGAGTCTTCTCCAACACCACAGTTCAAAAGCATCAGTTCTTGAGCGCTCATCTTTCTTTATAGTCCAACTCTCAAATCCACACATGACCACTGGAAAAACCATAGCCTTGACTAGATGGACGTTTCTCTGACCGTACTAAATGTAAAAACCAGGTGGGATGGAAAGGGGTTGGCATTAGAGAAGATGTTTCTTTGCAGGTGCGTGCCTCCACTGTGTGGAGTTGCAAAGCAGATGACAGCCCAGGCTCCTGCTTGCACTGGTACTTTAGGTTTCCTCTGCTGTGTGTGTGTGTGTGTGTGTGTGTGTGTGTGTGTGTGTGTGTGTGTGTGCAGGGGGCTTCCCTGGTGGCTCAGGTGGTAAAGTATTTGCCTCCAATGCAGGAAACTTGGGTTCTATCCCTGGGTCCAGAAGGGCCCCTAGAGAATAGAATGGCTACACACTCCAACATTTTTGCTTGGATAATTCCAAGGACAGAGGAGCCTTGTGGGCTACAGTCTATGGGGTCGAAAAGAGTCGGGTATGACTGAATGACTTAAGAAAAACCAGCAACAACCCTATCAGCCCTCAGTCTGACTGACTCATTCCTCACAGCTTTGTTTCCGCAGTGCCCTCCTCTCCTGTTGCCTGGAGAAGGTCTCCCTTAGCTCAAGTTCTAGTTCAAATGTTCCTCCTGCAAATTTTTCTTTGACTCTACTGGCCACACTCAAGCAGAAGCCATTTAGGTTTTGAAAGACAAGCTTTATTTGGCTTCCTCCTACGGCTGATGTTATAGGAATATTCTGTTTCTCCCTGGAGGGACTGCAAAATTTGGGGCCTGGACTACTTTCTACCTTCCCTTGTGTCTTCAGAACCTAGCTCCAGTCTTGGAACATTGTGGTCCTTCAAAAAGTGTCTGTGGGTGTACCAGCTCCCAGGAAGGGTGTAGGCAGGGTGTCTACTCCCCACAAATAGTCATGTGCATGGGCTTGTTCCTGACTGCTGCAACATCCTCCCCATTCAGAAATCTCCCCTTCACTCCTTGGCCAGACTCTCACCCTGGCTGACTCTCTGTGAGGTCTCCTCGTTGCCGTGGTGGAGGTGGCCCTTCCTGCACATCAGGCTTCTGTACATGCCCCCCTTTCCAATGGCCGCACACTTCTCTCTCTCCTGGGCACTGGAGGTGAGCCGTGGGCTGGGAGAAGGAACAGGGCCTTGCTCTTGACAAAGGTGAGGAGGTGCTCCTCAGTTACAGATGAGGAGTGAAGAAGGGTCTTCCATCACAGGGTTAAATGTTGTCGGTAAAATAAAGCTGAATTACACACATGTATCTCAAGAACTCAGGTGGTTTGTGACCACTGAACAACCGCTGTAAACTCCACTTTGATGACCCATTCTCCACAAAGTTTGTCAAGGGCCACTCCCCAGAGGCTGAAATGCATCAGCTGATGAATTCCAGGGAACCATTTCAGAAGTGACATTTGTGGGACAATTACCAAGGGCTAGGGATCATACACACGGCATTGCTTTTCATTGCATCCTCAAAGCAACACTTGCTGTCAGCTGGGCTCCAGTCTCAGTTCCTAGAGGTTATCCACAGCCCTTACCATGTAGCCCTATCCATCTTTAAAGCCCCAAATGGAAGCCCTCTTTCTTATCAAATCCCTCTCATTCCTTGAAATGACCTCCTCTGACAGGAAATGCTTAGTTCCCTTTAAGGATTCACCTGATTTTCCGTCCCAACAAAGACAATTTCATTCTTGTAAAGTAAACTAACTTGGGGCCTTGATCACATATTAAGTGAACTCCCTCACAGTAATACTTAGACTAGTGTTTTACATAATAACTGGAAGAAGATGTGCAAATACCAGAGAGTGAGAATGTTAGGGGTGTCACAGAATTTTATCTACCATAAGAAGAAAAGCAGCCATGTTACACAATCATCTATTCTCTCATTTAGCAGATATTCACCTATTTTGTTCCATGTACTGGTCAAGTACTGACCATAAGGCAGAATCCTTATGAGCTTATATGGGTTCATTATATTATATGAGCAAGGGATATGTAAACAAATTATAAATGAATGGTGTAATAAATGCTATACTCGATTAGTGTGCACCATTAATTGTTACATACTGGCAAGCAAAAATGGTATAAAATGCCTTTTAAAAGTTAAGCAAAAAGGAGTTGTTGATTAATAAGAAAAGTAATGGGAAAATCAATGGTGTCCAATCATTAACTGGGAGCCTATCTAAAAACTGAGCCAGTCACTAGGAGGGCAAGGTAGAATAAATGGTAGATTTGAGGAGAAACAATTAATCCACAATTTGACAGTCTGAGTTTGAAGTACCAAGAGGTCATTCAGGAAGAAGATTTTCTGAAAGTATACTAGTCAGAGAGACTTTGAGTATATAACATTGATGCCATTATTCTAAAGTTGAAGGTGCAACCATGATTAAATATGAACTGAAGGAGAAAAAGGGGGATGGGATGAATCGGGAGATTGGGATTGACACATATACACTATTGACACTATGTGTAAAATAAATAACTAATCAGAACATACTATATAGCAGATGGTGACTGCAGCCATGGAATTAAAAGACGCTTGCTCCTTGGAAGGAAAGTTATGACCAACCTAGACAGCATATTAAAAAACAGAGACATTACGTTGCCAACAAAGATCAGTCTAATCAAAGCTATGGTTCTTCCAGTAGTCATGTATGGATGTGAGAGTTGGACTGTAAAGAAAGCTGAGTGCCAAAGAGTTGATGATTTTGAACTGTGGTGTTGGAGAAGACTCTTGAGAGTCCCTTGGACTACAAGGAGATCCAACCAGTCCATCCTAAAAGAGATCAGTCCTGAGTGTTCATTGGAAGGACTCATGTTGATGCTGAAACTCCAATACTTTGGCCACCTGATGTGAAGAACTGACTCATCTGAAAAGCCCCTGATGCTGGGAAAGATTGAAGGCAAGAGGAGAAGGGGACGACAAAGGATGAGATGGATAGATGGCATCACCGACTCAACAGACATGAGTTTGGGTAAGCTCTGGGAGTTGGTGATGGACAGGGAGGCCT
Source organism: Okapia johnstoni (assembly GCA_024291935.2). NCBI lineage: Eukaryota > Metazoa > Chordata > Mammalia > Artiodactyla > Giraffidae > Okapia > Okapia johnstoni. Next base: position 104,649,778 of record CM044313.1, read on the forward strand.
GGCGTGCTGTGGTCCACGAGGTCAAAAAGAATTGGACACGATTGAGTGACTGAACTGAACTGAACTGATATAGCACAGGGAACTGTACTTAATACGTCCTGGTAACCTGAATGGGAAGGAAATCCAAAAGGAAGGGCATATGCGTCTATGTACGGATGATTCACTTTGCTCTACAGTAGAAACTAGCAAGCACTCCAAGAAAATTAACTTAAAAAGGATGAATCAACTTACCTGCGACAGCGTGTGGAGAAATGGCAGGCATAGTTAAGGACAAGATTTCAGATAATGCTCCTGAGACTTGAATATTTGTGAATGTTTGCTTCTTCCTCTAACTTGGAATTTCTTTCAGTTCATATTGTCACGTGTTGCTTTGCTCCAGCTTCTCCCAGGTCATATCACAGTCAATGTAGTAGCTGCTCAAATGCTGTTTGTTGATGGCATAATGATAGATTTGTAAATCAGAGTTCCCCAGATGTTAACTTATGCCTAACAACTGTGCCAAATCCTTAGGCCAGATGAGATAATGTATCTGAAAGTATTGTAAACCCCCAAAAGCTCTAATAATGCAAGTTATTACAAGTAGTGGAAGCAAATGTAACTAGTCCAGATAAAACAGTATGTGGAAGGATGCTCTGAGGTCTCCTTCCTAAAGATTTTGCTTTAAGGCACCAAGTTGCAAATCCGTGTGAGCCTAGAAAAGTATGCCCGAGTGAAAGCTGGGTGGCGGACTGACATATCCGGAAGTCGTGGAAGGCAGTGAGACTCACTGCTTCACAAAGAGGAGAATCTCTGCATAGGCTTTGACTTTCTCTTCTCAGAGACACTTCGGGTTTCATTTTTAATCTCATCACAATCTGATGAATTCTCAAGCCCTCATACATACTTTAAAGGAAAATACACACTTTAATCTGGGGACCATCCCCTCATCTGAAGGTAGGAGAAGAGGAGGGAATTGCAGGCACAGAGACAGCCATGTTGGGAAAGTTATGGTTCATAGTCCTTGTCTACTGGGCAGAAACTTGGTGGGGAATACTATGAATGGTCTACACATTTGTAAAATAATTTAGGGCACTGGTTCCTTATGTATTTATGTTAAGACTTTCATGCTTGACTCTATATTAATACATATTTTATGTCCTTATGAATACTTTAAGTGAGAACACTCAAGCATCTAATTCTTAAGCAGTCATGAATATGAACTGTCTGTGAAAAAGATACTACTTCCATTTGTTCAATCTCTCTATTGCATGTGGAAGCTGAAAATCCAATACTTTGGATACCTGATGTGAAGAGCAGATCACTGGAAAAGACCCTGATTCTAGGAAAGACTGAAAGCAGAAGGAAAGGGGGCAGCAGAGAATGAGATGGTTAGATAGCACAGCTGACTCAGTGGACATGAGTCTGAGCAAACTTCGGGAGACAGTGGAGGAGAGAGGAGCCTGTCGTGTTGCAGTCCCTGTGGTTGCAAACAACAACAGCAATTCTATTCACAAGACAAGGAAAACTCTTTCCCTTTTATTTCCTGTCTGGACTTGTCACTGACTATTGATTGTTCCATTCTAATTTCTTCCATACTCTCTCCCTTTCTCACTTGGTACTGCTGTCAGTTGAGTTTAGGTACCACCTCATGTTTGGTCATCACTGAAATAAGGACAGAACTGGTCCATAAGAAAGAGCACTTAAGCACAGTGCAAATCAGTGACAAGGTACGGTCACAGGGCCTAACTCTTCCCTTTCTCCACCAACCCCTCCCTTCTTTCCGCCTTCCTGTCTTTTTGCAGACATAAACTGAACACATCTCTTGTGTTCCCATCTGAGTTTATATAGGCAAAGAGTAAAATCCTTATCCTTAATGGAGCTAATTAAAAAACACTGTCATAAATGTCACGGCAGAAGACAAGGGTCTTGTCTTTCAACTTGGAATGGGCGCTGGGTTTCTAAGGCAGTCATTCTGGAAGAGAATTTACCATCTCAGCTGACACTTAGAGGATGGACAGGTGGTGAACAATGAAGGAGGAGGAATTTACCCCAGGCCCTGGAAGTAGCAGAAGCATAGAACATTTCAAAAGAGAATACTTTGTTGTTATTCAGTCCTGAAGTCATGTCTGATTTTGCGACCCCATGGACTGCAGCATGCCAATCTTCCCCGTCTTTCACTGACACCCAAAGCTTGCCAAATGATTGATTTGGTGATGCCATCCAATCATCTTATTCTCTGTCGCCCTCTTCTCCTCCTGCCTTCCATCTTTCCCAGCAACAGCGTCTTTTCCAATGAGTCTACTCTTCGCATCAGTTGGCCAAAGTATTGGAGCTTCAGCTTCAGCATGAATCCTTCCAATGAATATTCAGAGTTGATTTCCTTTAGGATTGACTGGTTTGATCTCCTTACTATCCAAGGGACTCTCAAGATTCTTCTCCGGCACCATAGTTTGAAAGCATCAATTCTTTAGTGCTCAGCCTTCTTTGTGGTCCAACTCTCACATCTGTACTTGACTACTGGAAAAACCATAGCTTTGACTATTTTGAACACTTAGTAGAGCATATATGGTTCAGAATGACATGAGAATTAGATTCAAGAGAAAGAGCTAAAATAGCTCAAGTTGCAGCCCGAGTGAGATCTTGATGGAACTTCCAGACCATGCCAAGTTTAGATTCCTTCCTAAGTCAAATGACAAATGAACAAAAGATTTAAACAGAGAGTCATGAATGGATTGCTCCTTCCTGGTTTGTTCATCCTTCGAAGTGTAGATTCTAAAGAGCACAGACATTGCTCTGCTACCAGGATCAAGGCGAATGCCTGCTGATAGTAGGCACATGATAAATATATGTAGTATACATGAATGAATATGCATTTGTCAAGAGCTTTAAGTGGAAAGAACTTCAATGGCCAAGACTTTTTGTGGATTCTGGAAGAAAATGCAAGTAATCTGATGTGCAGAGTCATAATAAGAGACATAACAATGTAAAAACTTACCTCATAACTAACTTAGATATACACTTAGGGGGAAGGCTCTGTAGCATAAAAGTGGTCTCCTTTAATCAGTGATGGAATCTCCCCGTGACTGTTCTTGAGAGTTGCTGGGATGAATGCCCATCCCTGGGGTACCTACTAGGAAGGCAGAAGAATCTCCGACTGCACAGAGAAAAGTGTGAAGTAGGGGGAGTGGACCACAATTATGCAAAGGGCCCCCAAACGGTAGGTTCTGTGGCTTCCTCAAGCCACATGACATGCAGTGGAGAAAGAAGAGTTAAGCTCTCTGGCTGCCTCCGATGTCATCACACGAGTCCACGGGAACAGTCCCCCAGGACGTCTCTCTGGTTCTCATCTCCACTCCCACATTCCTGGTCCAACCAACCTGCACTCCATCAGACTAATGCTCCCCAAACACTCGTTTCATCATGACACTGCCTGGGTCAAATAGTTACAACCTAGACAGCATTCATCTCACAAGTATTTATGACTTGGCAGACGGGGCGGCTGGGCTACAGCAAAGCAAACCTAGATAAGCCACTGCCCTGTCCTCACAAACCTCAGAGCCTGGGAGATGCTGGCCGTAGGGGAGCACCTGTGTTGGCGGCTTTGGCTGCTGCTCTGGACAGGACTGGGCTGTCCTACATGCTGATACAAACTTGGACATGCGCTGCATCCTGTGGCACTTCAGGTTGCTTACCCGCCAAGTGGAAACCGGGACTGCCTTTCTGAGGGTGGTCTTGGGATTTCATGTGAGAAGGCATGTGAAGGATAAACTACTGCGCAGGTTCATTGGGTATCAAGAGTCGTCCTGATGCTGCCATCCAGAGGATACAGGATGGCAGGATGCTGTCATCCGGAGGATACAGGATGGCATTTTTTAGGACACTCTCTGACTTGGCTCTTGATTATCTTGCAAGTTTTTTCCTGACTCTTTTAACAAACCCACTCCAGGTAGCTGTTCCCACTATCAACATATTTCATATTTCCTGCAGGGAAAGGGACCTTTGGTTGTCTTTAGAGTGAGAGAGAAGATCTCAAGGTCACCAATGACTTGGCTTGTTTCTCTATCACATGACAGTAAGTCTCTCTCTCTCTCTCAGGTGCTGGTTCTAAGTACTATTGTAAGGTTAACCCTAATGCCATCTCAATTATCTGAGGGTGGGGTGCAGACAGAAAGAAATAAAAATGGATTCATGTTTATGATGAGTGTCCCTGATGGCTCAGATGGTAAAGAACCCTTCTGCAATGCAGGAGATCTGGTTTCCATTCCTGGGTTGGGAAGATCCCCTGGAGAAGGAAATGGCAACCCATTCCAGTATTCTTGACTGAAGAATTCCATGGACAGAGGAGCCTGGCAGGCTACAGTCCATGAGGGTGCAAAGAGTTGGTTACAGTCATGGTTGAATATTTCACACCATTCTACAGAGGGCAGTTTATCACACCAAATTTTTGGATGAGACACTTGAGACTCATGGAAATGAGATGACTCATCCCCAGTCACTCAGTTAGCAAGTGTTAGAGTCACCTTTCATGTCCTTGCTCCAGAGCCTACATTCTCTCCCTTTATGCTGTTCAGACTCTCAGAAGCACATAACATTATTTCTTGACTGGCTCCTTGAGCTGCTGTAGAGGCTGGTTCTTTCAAAGCTGGCAAAGAGCTTTTTGGAATTTGAGTGATGAGACAAATCTCCTCCAGAGTGGTTGGCCACAGTCTGGGAGGATGGCCTTGTCCTGCAGAGCCCTGACCAGAAGGCTAACAGGTATTGCTTAAAAGTTCTTCTCAAGTGGAACCAGTCTGCTAGTTATTAAGTGTCTGGAAGCATTTCCCAGTTTTTAAGTAGCCAGAATATGCTGCTGATACAGCCAGAGCCAGCGTGACGCTCACTGCTCATAAATGACTTACTTAGAAAGAGGCAAGACTGTTGTGACTTGGCTGTCTTTCCGTTCTTCAGAGATAAGGTAGAAGTTCCTAGTAACGAAACACAAAAACAAACAGATTACAGTTCTTTAACATATGTTACAAGTAAATAACTGGATAATGTACATTTGCCTTCTTTTTCCTCTGCCTTTTGTTATTATTCCCTTTGAACTAACACATTCCCCCAGCTGCCAAGCACATGTTTTTCGGGTGATGGAGTCACTGGGAGGGGCAGACGCAGCTCGCTTCTCCACGTTCCCATGCCCAGCGGGTCAGTGCCGAGAGGAGGAGATTGCACTCCGACACAGCTCAGCTGTGACCAGAGTCCTGTCATGCTCTAGTAACGAATCCAGTTCAAGAAATCCTTGCTTGTTACTTGCCACAGCACAACAGCAAAAGGTGCTTTTTCCAGACTCGCCCGTGCTGTAGGCAACTTGTGACTGATCCTTTGCTTTCCAAGGGATCCACGTCCTGCCCTTTTGGGAGTCAGTCTGTTCATGGAGGACAGCACTGCCTGGTGGATATGTGTGTGTAGGGCGGAGCAGCTTAAGATGATTCCTGGCTCCACCACTAACTGCTACACGGGAAGCTACCCAGCTTACCTGTGTCTTAGTGTCCCCATGGAACACGCCTTGCGGGGTATTTGAATGGATTGATAGAATTAGTTACATAAACTCTGAGGACAGCGTCTGCCCCATGGAAGCATCATGGAAGTCTTTGCTATGGCGATGATGAAAAAGAAGGTGATGAAGATGCTGATGATGATGCTGGTGCTGCTTGGATTATGTAGAAAACCCTTAACAAAAAGAATAATTGGAGTGATTTATTGGAATAACCGGAGTGAAATTCTGGTAGAACTAACACAAAGAAATAAAGATGATTGTAAAGTCTATTCTTTTTTGTAAATATTTATTTATTATTTCCTTTAATAAATAAGTGGATTGTATGTGTCTAAAGAGTTAAGATAAACCCAAGAAGAAATATTTTTTCACTTGTCACCTCATTTTGGAATAAAAATGTTTTATAAAGAACATTTAGTTTAGTTAAATTATATGCTATGATTCAGTCATACACAGATAAACTCTTTTTTAAAAATGATAAAACCCCAAATTTTTGCTAAGTATCTCTCTATTTAGAGAATTAAGTAGTCAAAATGGCACTGTTTGTTTGTCTTTAAAGACTCTTGCTCTTTACCTCAGTCTCTTCAGCATAAGCATCCAGCTTTATTTATTTATTTTTTTAGAGTTGTTCTCTTCATTAAAAACATATATTTTATCGTAGACTAGTTTTAAAATTACAGAACAATTGTTCAGGCCATACAGCTAATTCCCGTATATCTGACAACCAGTTTCCCCTCTTATTTACCTCTTACCTCAGTACCGCGTGGATGTGAAAGTGTTAGTCCTCCATTGTGTCCGACTCTTTGCAACCAAATGGACTGTAGCCCACCAGGCTCCTCTGTCCATGGAATTCTCCAGGCAAAAATACTGGGGTGGGTTGCCATTCCCTTCTCCAGGGGATCTTCCCAAGCCAGGGATGAAACCCTGGTCTCCCACGTTGCAGGCAGATTCTTTATCATCTGAGCCATCAGGGAACCTTAGTTAATAATAATGTATCTATGTCTCTTGGGCAGCAAGGAGATCCAACCAGTCAATCGCAAAGGAAATCAACCCTGAATATTCATTGGAAGAACTGATGCTGAAGCTGAAGCTCCAATAGTTTGGCCACCTGATGTGAAGAGCTGACTCATTGGGAACAACCCTGATGCTAGGAAAGATTGAAGGCAGGAGGAGAAGGGGACGACAGAGGATGAGATGGTTTAATAGCATCCCTGACTGAATGGACGTGAATTTGAGCAAACTCTAGGAGATGGTGAAGGATGAGAAAGCCTGGCGTGCTGCAGTCCATGGGGTCGCAAAGAGTCGGACACAACTTAGCATCTGAACAAAGTTCTTCACATTCAGGTTGCGTTAGTTTTTCAGATATGTTTTTTATACTCCAGAATTCCATCCTAGATGACGCATTGCTTTCAACAGACAAGTCTCATTAGTCTCCCCTTTGATGTGACAATTTCTTAGGCCCTTTTTTGATATCCCTGACAGTTTTGCATTCTGGTCAGAATGTCCATAAAGTGGGGTTCCTCTGATAATTTTCTTATGATTAGACTAAGTAGTGGTATTAGGGGAGGGCTTCCCTGGTGACTCGGCAGTAAAGAATCTGCCTGCAATGCAGGAGACGCAGGAGATGTGGGTTTAATCCCTCGATCGGGAAGATCCCTTGGAGAAGGGCATGGCAACCCACTCCAGTATTCTTTCCTGGAGAATCCCATGGACAGAGGAGCCTGGCGGGCAATAATCTATGGGGTTGCAAAGAGTTGGGCACAGCTGAAGTGTGTCTGGGGAAGAAGGCTCTGGAGATGAAGCACAGTTTTTATCCTTTCATAGTATCCTTTCATATACTGCCAACCTGATTCATCACTGTTGATGTTCATTCACCTTGACTTCCTGGATGAGGGAATGTCTCTGAAGTTTCTCCACTATCAGGCTCCTCTTTTTCCCCATTGCACACTATACTCTTTGGAAGGAAGTCACCATGTAAAGCCCACATTCACAGAGTGGACTGTTACCATTTAAAAGCGGAGTATTTTCTTAGTCTGTCCTGGATAGTATATCAATAACAACAACAACAAAGGAACAAAACTTAAGAGTGGGGGGCCTATAAACAGCACATTTGCAGTTCTGGAGACTGACAAGTCTGAGGCCAAGGCACTGGCAGACCCGGTGTCTTCACAAGGCTAACTCATTGATGGCCATCTTCTCCGTGTCTTCACAAGGCAGAAGAAGCAATCACTTCCCAAAGAACCTATGTCTCATTATCAGCTCATTGAAAGTTAGGTTTTAATATATGAATTTTGCAGAGGTTTTAATATGTGAACGTTCAGCTCAAAGCAAGTGTTTACACACATTATTTGCAGTTCTTCTGCATGGGATATTTGCCTGTTTTTCCCCATTTTTAAATTTGTGTCATCCTTTATTTATACCAGGGTAGGCTTATGGATATTTATTTTTTTTTTTTTACCAATTATAAACCAACTTTGGATTATAAACGAAGACTACTGTGTTTATTTTGCGGCTTTGAATGTTCTAGTTTTGGTCACTGGGAACCCTTTCATTTGGCTCCTGCATCCCTTAGACCCCCATCAATTGTGCATTTTGTTTGTGAGCTTGCTTGTTTTTGAGAAGCTCCTTACTTCCTGGCACTAAAAGATGCTGCAAGCTCATTCTTTATATCTCCAGTTACAGTCCTAAAATCCACCATTTCTCCAAGGAGTTCTGCTTCTTTATCAGAAAGTGGACTTGGAAATCATCACCTGAAAGCCATATGTACTGGTTCCTACTCAGGTGCTATTGCTTCCTTTCTTTCTCAGCTGACATAACAAGGGGATATATGCTTGCATTTCCACTACTGAATTTATCTATTTATATATCAATGAATATCTGCAAGTATTTCTATATGTAGCACTCTTTGTGACCCCGTGGACTGCAGCATACCAGGCTCCTCTGTCCCCCACCATCTCCCGGAGTTTGCTCAAATTCATGTCCACTGTGTCAGTGATGCCATCCATCCATCTCATCCCCTGTCTCCCCCTTCTCCTTTGGCCTTCAATGTTTCCCAGCATCAGGGTCTTTTCAAGTGAGTTGGCTTTTGGCATCAGGTGGCTATAGTACTGGAGCTTCAGCTTCATCACCAGTCCTTCCAATGAATATTCAGAGTTGATTTCTCTTAGGACTGGCTGGTTTGATCTCCTTGCTGTCTGAGGGGCTCTCAAGGGTCTTCTCCAGCACCACAGCTTGAAAGCATCAATTCTTTTGTGCTTAGCCTTCTTTATGGTCCAAGTCTCATGTCTGTACATGGCTGCTGGAAAAGCTGGAGCCTTGACTGTATGGACCTTTGAGCAGAGCTATCTGAACAAGAGCTGGTGCCACGTCCCCCAGAGAGTTGTGCTCTTTGGAATTGTGGGCAAGAGAGCGGCATGCCAAACAACGACCTTGGCAAAGGAAGATTAAAACAGCAGCTCTTCAATAGGAGCACTCATTGGAAAAGGGAGTCTGGTCCTGAGGTCTTGGTCTTCCACCGTGAACTCAATGTCTCCAGCCAGGGCACCAAGGTGGCTTCTCATGGAAGGATGCTAGCTGTGGCTGAAAGCCCCAGTCTGTTCAGCTGGCTTTCTGGAAGAGAAAACAAGGGAAATTGGCTTCCCTGAGCATTGGCAGGTGCAAGAGAGACCCAGCAGGCAAAGCAAGTCCAAGTCGAGCTTGATCACGGCAACGATTCAAGAGTCACCTAACTCTCCCCTCACTGGGAAAGAGCAAGTGCATGGGAGCCTGCCAGAGGGGACCGGAAATGCTCTCTGGGTCCTGAGGTGTCTTCCCAAGAGCAGGTGAAGACAGGTGGTAACTGTCTCTCTGTTGATGCCAACATCGCGTTTTCCCTGTCTGTCCTGGCTGTTCTTCATGTTCCAACGAAGACCTCACGATACACAAGTTCAAACCACCCCCAGTGGTGAATCTCAGCTGCCTTACCCGTGGGCCTTCCCTCACACCTGTGGTGGAAACAGCTTTCTGTTAACAGTTTTGGCCTCTGGCTTCTGCACATGAGGGCACCAGGGGAGTGAGTGTTGCTGGAGAAATCGCACACAACTGTGCTCTTTGGGCCAGCTTGCATTTCTGTATCTAGTCTGTTATCCCCTCAACACCGATATTTGACTTCATCAATGGGCTCCTGTCATCAGCTCCCTCTCCCGTTTGTCTAACAGTTGCTCCCTGTGTTTCCTGGTCTGTGAGCCTCTACTGACCCTCGGGTGTGTCTTCATCCTACTACACAGAAGCTTCCAGGACGGGATCCCTGGAGGCGCTGTCCCCTCCCTGGGACCAACACCCTCTGGTCTCCTCACACTGCCTTGGCTCCATTCCTGCTCAGAGGCTGTCCTCCAGAGGGCCACCCTCTCCTGTCCATCACGTGCTCTTTCTTCGGCTTGTCCTTCTCCACTGCCTTCTTCCCCATAGAAACACACCCATACCCACATTATAAACAACTTATAGAAAAAACCCAAACCTTCTCTTAGTCTTAGACCTTTTTCAAACACTGTCTGAAACATCTCTTATTTTTTGTGGTTCTGTGTCTAGAAATGCAGGCCTATGCTTGTCATCCTGTTTCCTCAATTCATATACCCCTAAGATCGGTAGTCTGTCCTGTTCCCCACACAACTGAACTCTTCTCAGTGGGATCCTGGTGAGAAACCAGAATGCCAGCCAACTGGGTCCATCCCATCTTTACTGGTAGCCACATAAACTTGACACCGTTGACCCTGAAACACCCTTCAGACTGCATTTCTGTCCTGTTTGTTTCTGTTTTCTTTTTTCTTTCTCTGTTCTTGCTTCTTCTGTTGTTTCCTGCTCAATCCTCTTTGAAGATTCCTCTTATCCACCCAGCCCTCCCACCTTGGTGGTTCTCAGTCCCTGCCCTCGACTCTCTCCTTACATCTCAGGCTTCCCCTGGACAATCTGACCTGTGTTTCTTGAACTACCCTAGTCTGATCTCCCTTAGCTCTTTTACTGATTTGTATTCATCTGTACACAGATATTCTTCCACTCTGTACACTGACATGCCTAACTGGCGACTAGGCATCTCTGCCTGGCTGTCTTCAATCTGGGCACTGTTTGAAACACACTCTTTGTGAATGAGTCACTGCTCCTCATCTCAAGTCTCCTACTTGAGATGAAGGACTGTATGTGTGGATCTCCAAACCCTAAGTGAGTTTGGGGACAGTACTTTAATGGAATCCATTCTTTACAGAGTCTGTTCTGCCCAGGTCATGTGTGGAGGCCCTTGAGCTTCTTGGCAGCCATGGCTGCCACCTTTGAGCATCCTTACTCTAGAGAATCTTACTCTTTCTAGCTATCTGTGCGAGGTCTTAGAGGTATCTATTGTATGTAACCCCAAGTAGGTACCTCACCTACTCCAGGTAGCCTGCCTGGCTACCTAACTTACATGAACACTTGAGTTGTTGCAGTATACAAAGCCTCGTTACATTTCCAGCTTTGCTATTGAAATTGACTGAAGGACACCACTTCCTAATTTTGATGGTGGAAAGTCGGATAAGCAGAAAGCCCTGATATAGCCTTGTGAGTTCAGGAGCTTGTCCATGGTCTATAGGTGAGCGTGGGCAGCTGTGTCAGACTTCGTGAGCAGTCTTCCATGAGGTGTCCTTCTGCAGTGCCCTGGATCCTGTTTTTTGCCTATTATGATTATGTTTTATTTTCTCCCTTAAAAATCTCTTTCAAAATAGCTCTTTCTTTCCCGCAGTTCTGAAGAATCTCTCAAATGTCTAATTCATGGACTTGTTCCAGATTCTGTTAATGTGACTCTCAGCTTGACGAAACTTTAGGCACACTTCTTCCTGACTCTTGGCCCCTGACCGCTCTTTCCTCTGGGCTTCTTCTTCTTCTTTAGAAAACTCATCCTTGTAAGTTTGTTTTCTTCACCTTCAATATACAGGGAACTCTTTCTGGAAGCCTCTTGCCCATTTTACAACCCAGCAATATTTTTCTCAAGAACCCGGAAGTCATACCTTTGAAATGTGATCATCAAGGAAGACAGCACCTTATCTCCTGGTCTCCGTGAGATAGGAGAGCCCAGCCTTGGTGGGTGACAGTGAGCAAACACAGATGGCCTGATCACAGAGAGAACCATTTGTGGATGTAGGAATAACTCAAAGTGCTGGACACACCCTACTAATCAAACTCTCTCCTAACATCCTCCAGGACTTTCCAACACTCCAGCAGACTAAACCCCTACTTCGCTTAGTTTTATCAGAGTTGAGGTCAGTCTGAGTTCTAGTCTCTCTCCCCTATTGCAAAAGGCTTGCATAAAGTCTTCTTTGCCTGTTTAACCTTGTTCCGTGCAATTTCTGTTCTGACAGACTGTGCTAACGGGGTTACATTCTTTTCCTTTCTCAGATGTATCAGATCAATGTGGCAACCACAGAGTTTTAGGAACGTGACTCCCAGAAAATGATGATGCCCACACGTAATCAACTATTAAACAGGTAGGCTGCACAGAGAGACCAGTGACACATAGTGAGACTCAGAAAGTAGTGCTGGAGGTTTTCCTTTTCTCTCAAGCTGACTTAAGAGGGCTCAGGATTCATTCACTCTTGTTTCTACGACATATGTTCAAGATTTAGATCACTATAGCCCATACAGATTTTCTTTGTCTCTCACTCCTCTGGAAGAGTCCTTTGTCTTGGGAAAGATACCTCTCTGTACCCTGGACAAGGTTAACAACATCTCTAATTTATTTCCAAAAAAGCAAGACAGTGATCCTTCTGGGAACCCACATGCTCTGAGCTCATTTCTGGTGTTGAACTCCATCAGTCCCAATTCCCTGGAGAACGTGGGGGACTCCACTGGCTTCTGGACATCTCTGAGCACCCCTCTATCTACCAGGGCCCTATCTTTTTGTATTCTTCCCCAGAAGCTAATTCTGAGCTTTCCTTGGATACCTCTTTCCAACTGATTCCCAAAGGATCTTGTCTCCATAATGCATTTTTCACACAGCAAGATTAGATCTGTGTTTCAGGATATGCTGTGAAGCAGATTCTGCCCTTAAACGCCCTGTATTTTCAGCAAGTGTATCTTTTACACTTGGACACGGGGGCTTGCTGCAGTAACCCTTCTCATCCCACCCCTGGTTTAGGTTAAGTCACATGTGGCAAACTTGCCATCACACAACAGGATAGGCTAGCCGGTAGGAATTTTAAAAAGTGCTCTGAAACTTTAAAAGTGTTTTTCTGCATCTGGATTTTCATTTTGAATCATCTGGCTGTACTTTATCAGATTAGGTAATGCCGAAGAAGAAAACCATCCCCACCTCTAAAAGCATACCTCAAGGGCTTTGTGGTGAAAGAAGCATTTGTTAAATCAAATACATTTGCGATTTTTGACCAGAAATTGCATTAAAGCTCGGTAATTAGAGGAATCTGCGTGAAACATCATGCATCGGGCAGTCTAATCTCCCTTGTGAATCCAAACAGTTGGAGATGCATCAAGCAACTTGATTCATCAAATAAAGGGGATCCATAAGGTCTCTGAGTGTATCAGTGATTTACTCTATAAGTAGCGAACTATTAAAGATGACTTTTGGCATCATTTTTGAAATCTGAAAGCAAATGCTTACATCTGAGTGGGCAGCTTGTTTCCTTAGGAACATCTCCACCTCTCTACCCAAAATAATGCATACGTTCACATTTCCACGTGACTCAGTGACATCGGGCTCTCTCTTTTTCTTTTTAGCTGAAAGATTAAAGTTCCTTAGATTTTTAAGAGAAGAAGGCATTTCTAAGATACCTCAATTCTGGTTCCTGTTTCATTTTGTTTTTCACCTGAGAGTCGTCTTTTAGGGTTTGGCCCAGCCACACTTTTATGGACCATTTTGTATGTTCTGTTCTTTAGGTCTCAGTTGGGGGAGGTATTTTAACAGAAAGGAGATTTTCAATCAAAATGATGCTCGAATTTAGTAGTAGCTATGCATATTCTGCGAATGTCTTTGCAAAGTAGGACAACATGGTTCTCTATTTTTGCAGTCATAGATTTGAGCACATTGCTGTTTGCACAGGCAGACAATGTATTATGTTCAAAATATGTCACTGAAAGGTGAGAAAGGTGATTGAATTTCCAGTTAGGGAGTGTTGGTGTGGCGTGAACTTTATGGGATCATTCACTCAAAGCAGGCGTCCAGGGCACAAGACCCATCATATCTGCGACACAAACAGAATGATTCTTCATCCTGCCCTGAACAACATCTGCATCTGTGGTGCACGTGTGTGTGTGTGTTCTAGTTGTGTCTGACTCTTTGCAACCCCATGCACTCTAGCTTTCCAGGCTCCTCTGTCCATGGGGTTCCCCAGGGAAGAATATAAGAGGGGGTTGCCATTTCCTCCTCCAGCGGATCTCTTCAACTCAGAGACTGAACCCTCATCTCCTGCATTGGCAGGCTGGTTCTTTACCACTGAGCCACCTGGCAAGTCCCTGCATCTGTCGAGAAAAGCTTAAACTTAGCACACAGCAGCAATGGCAACTAGAGTGGCGTGGAAGCATTTCTTGTCCTTATGTTTCTGTCTTCAGCACCTGCGAGATGGGAAGAATGTTTGTCTGTGTAGGTTCTGAGATTATAACTTATAGACAGAGTCTGAAACATAGCCTGGAACCAGAAAAAAAAAACACTCAAAAGAACACATTTTCAATTATTGTATTGTAATCAGATGGCAAAGCGTGAGTATCAGCGATGAATTTGTTCTATAGCTGCACTGGGGTAATGAGATAAATGAACAAAACAATCTGCAAGTGAACCGCTGTTTTCATTTTCTTTTTAAAAAGCCTTACAAAATCCCTTAAAGTACATAATAAAAATAATTGTGCATATTCACTACCAAGTAGAATGCAACAAAATAGAAGAGCTTTCCAGAAATCCCTAAGGTCACTGCATTCAAGTGCAAACCTTCTTTTCTTGTTTTCTGACCCTTGAAATGTGAAAATTCATTTTGATTAACATTATTGGGATATAAAATCATTTACCTAGAAGTCCTTTTATTTGGTTCCATAACTACTGTTGTCAGTCACCCCGGTGAGCTGATTAGCATTATTTATTGGCTCTGTATCTTCTGAATCATCCAACTTCCAAACTGACCACTGTTTCTGCCTAATTAAGCCCAGAGGTCATAGTCACAATTACTAGGGTGCTCTTCCTCCTTTATTCAGGCGTGACATTCAGTATTACAGTTGTCTTTGTTAAATCACAATGCTCATCTTTGCTTGCTCCCAGTATGTTTATTTTTACCACTAAACCAAAGAAGCCTTGGCTTTTTTCACTCATTTCTATCTACCAATTGGGGCAGCATTCTAAACCCGTCCCTCTTGATGAACTATGACATGTGGGTAAGTGCTTCACACTTCTATTGATACTGACACTCAGAACTAGGAATACCATCTACAGCTTCTGACCACAGTTGATGCCCCAACCAAAGTCCAAGAAGTTTGGGAAACTTCCAATACCTTGTTTCCTGCCGATGCACCAGAACAACAGTAATGGATTCTAGAAATTCTGTTGTTGTTCAGTCACTCAGTCATGTCCAACTTTTTTCGACCCCTTAGACTGCAGCACGCCAGTCTTCCCTGTCCTGAGAATCTCTCTGAGCTTGCTCAAACTCATGTCCATTGAATCAGTGATGCCATCCAACCATCTCATCCTTTGTTGTTCCCTGCTCCTCCTGCCTTCAGTCTTTCCCAGCATCAGGGTCTTTTCCAGTGGATCGGCTCTTCGCATCAGGTGGCCAAAGGATTGGAGCTTCAGCTTCAGCATCAGCCTGAAACTTTGAACTTGAAAAAAAAAAAAGTGGAGGAAGAAACTTAAGCCCCTTAGTGTTTCCCAAAGTTTTTGGACTAAAAATATGTGCAAAACTATTTCTTCTTTTAAATGTCATACTTGTTCACATCAAGGAAACCTGTGTTATATTGACAACATTTTGGAAAATGATGCAAATTCGCACCAAATTTTAAAAATTTAATGAAACAATTAGTGGAGCCTAAATAGTCTAACTTTGCCTGTTTGCCAGAATTGTTGTGATTAAAAGATCACACAGTGAAGGGCCACTTTGTCAATTTAACAATGAGCTTCAAAGTCCAAAAAGGACTAATGGTTCCTAAACACAGAATCAAAGTTCAGCCCTACATCCTAATTAAAGCAGGCGTTCAAAGAACTTTTAGAAATACATTACAACCATTCATTTCAGCCTTTGATTTGTTTAGACAACTTTCCTGATTACTTAATGATTTTGGTTTGGGTGAGAACAACCAGCTCACTGGGAAAAGAGCTTTATTTCTAAAAACTGTTTAGATTATGTCCCAGAAGTAGAAAATCAGTCCCAAGAATTGTGAGATCTATGAGAATTCTGTATCATTTCATCTTATCAGTCAAAGGTCCTTTAGAAGTTCTTGAACTCTTCCTGATTTATACATTAAAAAAAAAAAACTTCATTAAACACTAGACAGTTTAGTGTGAGTGCTCAGTTGCTATGCTGTTTCCTACGCTTTGCAACCCCATGGACTGTAGGCCACCAGTCTCCTCTGCCCGTGGAATTCTCCAAGCATGGATACTGGAGTGGGTTGCTATTCCCTTCTCCAGGGGATCTTCCCAACCCAGCGATCGAACCCACGTCTCCTGTATTGGCAGGTGGGTTCTTTACCTCTCAGCCACCCAGCAAGCCCCGTTTAGACAGATTTTTAATAGCAAAATTCAATCTTAAATTTTCTTTCTCAGAGAGTCCATTTCTTTCACATGTACTATTTATAAAACATATCAACACGGACTTCCCTCATGGTCCAGTTATTAAGACGCTGCCCTCCTAATGCAGGGGCACGGGTTCAATCACTGGGCTGGGAATGAGGATTCCACATATCACACCGTGAGGCAAAAATAAAACCACAAAAAGCATCAACTGGAAGCCATTGGTGACCTCGTGTCTGTCAAGAATGTCACCATTTATTTATGGGCGGTGTTACAGTGACCCACTCCAGTACTCTTGCCTGGAAAATCCCATGGACGGAGGAGCCTGGTGGGCTGCAGTCCAGAGGGTCGCTAAGAGTCGGACATGACTGAGCAACTTCACTTTCACTTTTCACTTTCATGCATTGGAGACAGAAATGGCAACCCACTCCAGTGTTCTTGCCTGGAGAATCCCAGGGACGGGGGAGACTGGTGGGCTGCCGTCTATGGGGTTGCACAGAGTCGGACATGACTGAAGTGACTTAGCAGCAGCAGCAGCTGTTTTATAGACTCAGCAAAAATGAGGCCTAGAAGAGGAAGTATTCTAAGTGGTTGTGTCCATCTTCTCAGGCTGCTGTGAGGAAATTCCATAGACTGGATGGCTCAGACAGCAGGAACTTCCTTCTCACAGTTCTGCGGCCTGGAATTCAGGAAGAGGGTGCCGGCGTGGCTGGGTTCTGGGGATGGCCCGTCCCTGGCTTGCAGATGGCTGCCTCCTCCCCCGGTCCTCTCACGACCTTTGCTCAGTGCGTGAGCCTGGAGGGAAAGGTCATGGGACTCGGGCCTCATGACCACAGCTGATCCCAATCACCTCCCAAATGTCCTAGCTCTAAACGCCATCACACGGGGAGGTGGGGCCTCAATACACAGACTTTTGGGGGTGCTGTGCTGGTCTCAGCCCATCCCTAATGATGCTCTTGGCTTGGGGTGCCCCAGGCCTGCCCTGCTTGTGGGACCCTAGAGACATTTCCCCAGTGGGAGCCAAGTTTGCAACTGCACCAGCCCTCGTGATTCTTATAATAATGACAGGATACATTTCAGCAAAAACCATCAAGGGACTTTGAGAGGCAAGATGTATTACTCATATGTTCTGGAGGGTAAAGGGCCCACCCAAAGCCACACAGCGAGGTCATGGGGAAGCAGAAAGGGAGATGTTGCAGATCTTGGGCACTGTCTTTGTTGGGGTCAAGGGTGGAGGGCTTAGGGCTTTGTGGGTGCAATCTTAATGGGCAAATTTAAAATCTGAGAGCAGGAGTGAGGACATGGGAAAGGAAGGGGTCACTCAGATGGTCAGTTATCATGTGACCCCAGGCTTTATGAAGAGGGAGCTTCGTGTGTGTGTGTGTGTGTGTGTGTGTGTGTGTGCGTGCACTCAATGATGTCTGACTCTGTGATCCCATGGACTGTAGCCTGCCAGGCTCCTATGCCCATGGAATTTTCCAGGCAAGAATACTGGAGTGGGTTGCTGTTTCCTACTCCAGGGGATCTTCCTGTCCCAGGGATTGAACCCACGTCGCTTGTGTATGGCCTAATTTCTTATCTGGCTGTTTTGCTTTGCTGTTGTTGTTCAGTTGCTAAGTTGTGTTTAACTCTCTGTGACCCCATGGATCATAGCATTCCAGGCCTTGCTGTCCTTCACCATCTGCTAGAGTTGGCTCAAACTCATGTCCATTGAGTTGGTGATACCGCCAACCATCTCATACTCAGCTGCCCCCTTCTGCTTTTGCCTTTAATCTTTCCCAGCATCAAGTTCTTTTCCAATGAGTCAGCTCCTTGAATCAAGTGGCCAAAGTATTGGAGCTTCAGCTTCAGTAGTGGTCCTACCAATGAATATTCAGGGTTTATTTCCTTAAGGATTGACTGGTTTGATCTCCTCATAGTCCAAGGGACAATCAAGAGTCTTCTCCAGCACCATGATTTGAAGGCATCAATTCTTCAGCACTCAGACTTTTTTATGGTCCATCTCTGACTACTGGGAAAACAATAGCTTTGACTAAACAGACCTTTGTTGGCAAAGTGATGTCTCTGCTTTTTAATATGCTGTCTAGGTTTGTCATAGCTTTTCTTCCGAGGAACAAGTATCTTTTAATTTCACGGCTGCAGTCACCATCTGCAGTGGTTTTGAGCCCAAGCAAATCAAGTCTGCCACTGCTTCTATTTTTCCTCATAATATGAGTGGTAATATGTCTATTCTAGATAAATAACTTTGAAAAAGATTCCTCAGCAATCAAAAAGCTTAAGGTCCTTACACCACAAGTGGATACAAGCTTTTGGTCTGTAATCATGAGCTATATAACAGATATTACCTCCCAAACTAGGAAGCTAATATCACATCACCCTGAATCTCACTTTTTCAGGCTCAGCTTCTGAGGCTGGTCCAACGACTGTTCATGTGTTGTGGGTTCTCAACCTGGAGAGATTCCAGCCATTGTAAACACGCCAGTGTCCTCTTGTTCCTTCTTACAAGGTGGCTTTCAGCAATGAGCAAATTCTAAGCCTGTGATCACAAAGAAGAATGTTACTGTCACCTTGATTGTGGCAGGGGTGCAAAGCAAGGGCACTAAAAAGTTTGCTTGACCTCTCTGTACTTTGGTTATTCCAGTTCTAAAGTGGGAGTAATGGTAAAATTCTAATGAAATTGCAGTGTTAAAGGAGATATGATATTCAATATTGCTAAAAGAGAAAAAGATCCTCTGGATTTGTACCTCGTATTCTGACAAATATGTGATGATTGGATGGCTTCACCAACTCAATGGACATGAACTTGATTGAACTCCGGGAGATGGTAGAGGACAGGTAGGCCTGGCATGCTGCCATCCATGGGGTTGCAAAGAGTTGAACATGACTGAGAGACTGAACAGCAACAAATTCTATCAAATTCTGTTAGAATATCTATTGCCTTTTGAATCATTCTTCTCTCTTCACTTTCCTTCTCTCTGTGAAGGAAATTTGCCATCTACAAATGTTAACATTTTTAAAGGAAATTAATTGCATTTGTAGAGCAATTGTTATTTCCTCCTGGACAAACAACTGGCTATATTTCTAAATTAAAATGCTCAATAGGAAAAGTTTCATTAATAAAACACAAAGACTAAATTTTCTGTTTATCAAAATGAAATTCTATTTTTGTTTCAGATTTGACTAAGGAATTTCAATCTCATGTGATAATCACATACCGGGATTTGTAATCTTGAATCCTATCTGCATGTGTGCGTGCTTAGTCGCTTGAGTTGTGTCCAACTCTCTGGGACCCCATGGACCATGGTCCACCAGGCTCCTCTGTCCATGGGATTCTCCAGGTAAGAACACAGGAGTGGGTTGCCATGTTCCTTCTTCAAATATTAAAAGATATACTCACTTCTAAATTATATTGTCAGTCAGCCATCTGTTTTAGAAAAAACTGCCAACTGCTTAAAATTAAACTTCACCAATATTTCATTTTAAAAAACATTCATGAAGATCATTTTTATTGATAGAAATTTCCCTCCTTTGTTAGATGGATTAAATACTAAATTCAGTGAAAGAATCTGCTGAAATGCTATTAAAGTGGTAAAATCAGCAAAATGATTCTTAAAGGCTTCAAACTGAACCTTTAAACGGGAGGAATGAGACCTTACTGCCCAAGGAGCAGGGTGTCCACGCGTCAGCACGAGGCACTTGCTCTCACCGAGCGTCTCATCACAGGCAGGGATTCAGGCCATGGCCACAAATGGCACGTGCCCACCTTAGATTTAAGCAGTGGCTGATCTTAGAGCTAACTCTCAGGGTAAAAAAACCTGCCAACGCCAATGACGCCCAAAAGTGCTTTTCTATATTCATATATCCAAAAAAATTACCAGCTACTGGAGACCTCACCCTTTGTTTTGGAGCAAATCATGTCCTCTCTAAATTCACGTCTTAAAGCCCTAACCCCACAGTGGGACTGTATTTAGAGACAGGGCCCTTAACAAAGTCATTATGGTTATTTGAGGTCACAAGGAGCTCAGCCTAATATGACTGGTATTCATAAGGGAAGTAACACCAGGGAGTGCCTGCCGAGGGAAAAGGCCGCGGGAAGACACAGTGTCAGCTAGTCAAGGACAGAAGCCTTGGAGAAACCAAACCTGCCGATGCCTTGATCTTGGAATTTCGGCCTCCAGAACACTGGGGACATCTGTGTTTAAGGCCCTCAGACTGTGGGGCTTTATTATGCAGTCTGAGCAGCTTACTGCACCCCTTCTCCACTGAACATTTTCAATGATACCTGAATGGTGGTGGTTGGTTTAGTCTCTAAGTTGTGTCAGACTCTTGCGACCCCGTGGACTGTAGCCCAACAGGCTCCTCTGTCCATGGCATTTCCCAGGCTAGAATACTGGAGTGGGTCGCCCTTTCCTCTCCAGGAGTGGTGGTATCTTGATCCAACTTTGGTTTGGAGCTGTGTCTTGCAGAAGATGCCCTAGAACCTTTAACCCTCAGTGTGATGAAGGACCTAGTCTCCGGCTTCTTCAACCACACATTGTATTGGACTGCTAGTGATCCACCTGATGTTTACTCCAAAGTGTAAGACCATGAAGGGCATCCATCTACCAGCACCTAGCCCCGATCTATGCAAAGACAATACAGCAGAGTGTCTGCCTCCAAGGAGCTTGCAGAGTTGACCTAACGTCAGATGAGCTGGTCTAGGCAACGTTTTCAGCATCTTTGAATGTCTCTTCAGGCCTCTATTTCTAGGTTGGGCCACTGGAACAGCATCCCCTTACCTGGCTCAGGGGTTGAGCTCTGAGGTTGTTGTTGTTCAGTTGCTCAGTCATGTCCAGCTCTTTGTGGCCCCATGCACTGAGGCACACCAGGCTTCTCTGTCCTTCACCATCTCCCAGAGTTTGCTCAAACTCATGTGCATTGAGTCAATGATGCCATCCAACCATCTCATCCTCTGTTGTCACCTTCTTCTCCTGCCATCAATCTTTCCCAGCATCAGAGTCTCTTCCAATAAGTTAGCACTTCACATCAGGTGACCAAAGTATTGGAGCTTCAGCTTCAGCATCAGTCCTTCCAATGAATATTCAGGCTTATTCCAATCCAATTCCTTTAGGATTGACTTGTTTGATCTCCTTGCAGTCCAAGGGACTCTCAAGAGTCTTCTCCAGCACCACAGTTCAAAAGCATCAGTTCTTCTGTGCTCAGCCTTCTTTATGGTCCAACTTGCACCAACTCTAAGTTTAGACATCCCCAGTTCCTGTGATCCTTGCCATAGATCTGCTGGGACAGGTCTGGAATGAGGCTGCCCACGGACCTCCTCCTGGAAGAAATGGTGACTGTAGAGGTCCCTGCCGAGCACTGCAGATCCGTCTGCAAGGTGCTGCTTCTGGGACGCCACCTCTTGGCCGCTGCACACAGGTGACTTACATGCATCCTTTTGGGCTGCCTGGCTCGAGTCCTCCACTTTTTGATTCTTGCTGAGGTGACTGATTCCTCCAACCACCTGCCATTCGGGGGGCACTGGTCTCACATGTGATGCTTCTCTCCCACTGATGCTTGGGATTTCCTAAATTAGCTGAGTCAGGATGCTTCATATCTGTTATCTGGTAAGGGATACATTCAGCTACTTTTTCAAACGTACATCATGCTATCAGAGGATGCCTTGGCTCACTTTGGACTTCTGGGACCTCGACAAGGATGCGGTGTTGAGTCACAAGAAGACTGTCACCCTCTAAAAGATAGATCACGCCTCAAGGCTTGTGACCTCCAGACTTTCACAATCCCTATTCCTGTAAGCTCTTCCCTCCCCTCATTGTTCAGATACAAATCATGGCTTCACTTAATGCCTTCTTTAATATGCTAAGCGTTTCTGTAATGTGTAATCCAAGGATGTTGGGGTTTTTTTTCTTTTTTTTTTAAATAAATTTATTTATTTTAGTTGGGGGCTAATTACTTTACAATATTGTAGTGGTTTTTGCCATACATTGACATGAATCAGCCATGGGTTTACATGTGTTCCCCATTCTGAACCCCCCTCCCACCTCCCTCCCCATCCCATTCCTCTGGGTCATCCCAATGCCCCAGCCCTGAGCATTTGTCTCATGCATCAAACCTGGAATGGTGTTCTGTTTCACATATGATAATATACATGTTTCAATGCTATTGTCCCAGAACGTCCCACCCTCACCTTCTCCCTCAGAGTCCATAAGACTGTTCTATGCATCTGTGTCTCTTATTCTGTCTCGCATATAGGGTTATCATTACTATCTTTCAAATTCCATATATATGCATTAGTATACTGTATTGGTGTTTTTCTTTCTGGCTTACTTCACTCTGTATGATGGCTCCAGTTTCATCCATCTCAATAGAACTGATTCAAATGTTGGTTTTTAACCAAGCCTCCGTTTCTCCATTTCTCCCTATTTCTAAGAAGAGGGAAGTAAAAATCCGGCATTATCTTGGTCATCAGATAGGAGACTATGAGAAAAAGCTTCAGCATCCACAGATGCTCCCCAGGCCTTTTGGCTTGTGCATCTCAGGGGTTATTTTTGTCCAGAATTCCTCCTCTAAGAAGAGCCACAGGATCTGCTCTGCCCACCTTGCTGCTGGTACCTGGTTCAGGAGCAGGTCTGTGGACCCACCTCGGTCTGTCATAAAGCCTCAGCCTTCCTCTGCTCCTTTGGCCCTGCCCATTTTGTTCATCCAGATTTGATTCCCAAACAGGCAGCAGCAAGACGGTGCTCCCTGGGGGGCTTTGAATACTGGGGAGAAGGACGCCCACCTGCTCACTCCATCACGAGCTGGCTGAAGGCCTGTGTACTCTCCAGGGCAGCCAATTCGTAAAACCTAAATCCCAAGGCAGACAAAAACAGGACAGCTTTCAAGTCCGCCCCTGCCCCCAAGTCCAATCCCATCTTTGCCCTTCTAAGCAGCCCTGGGGTTCTGGAGCCAAAGTCCCCTTTGACATAAGTTGTTTGAGTTGGATAAGCCCCACTTGCCAAGCAAACCTAGTGAACATAATAATGATGAGTTAAAAAAAACAAACAAACAAACCCTCACAGCCCACCCTGCCTGATGGGGGGACCGAGTGCCAACCGCGTAGACTTACTCTTTCCTAAGAAACAAGAATTTGTAATCGAGTTATAGACTCTGTGATAGTATCATTGTTTTCTGTTCTCACAGCTTAAGGGTGACATCACCATCATTTCTGGACTTACACTCTTTCTGTGCGATTGCATATGTTGCAATTCAGAGCCAAGGGAGGTGAGATTCCAAGCAGTGTTCCAGATCTTGATAACAGGGTCACTCCCTAACTCAAGGGGGGCTCTCTAGGCCTGAGGATTCTATGTCAAGGGAGCGTCCATCTTGGTCAGTAAGGGAATATGTTCCTCCTAGGGGATTTTTCCCTCCCATCCTTGATTTGGGCCACCTGCCTGGGGCTTCCTAGACCATCCACTAAGGAGAAGCTAGACAGGGCGTAAAAACCACATAGTCGTTGTGGTAATAAGGAATTCATGGACAATGTATTCTAGAAGAAGCAAACAGCAGAGGTCTTTGACTTATGAAGAAAAAGGTAGCTTAGCAATTTATCATAAATGTACACTGCATGTATAGTGACTAAACTGAGTCTTTGACTTAACTCCCTGCAAATGAAACTGTTTCACAAAGCAGTGCACCTCTTTCATGCCAAATCCGTTATTCTTCCTGACTGAACGTTTATGGTTCCAATAGCAGAACTTAGTGTCTATGGTGCTGACCACCCTAGCTCGTTCCCAACCATCGCATGAAACTGAGGCTTGTGATGCTCAAATGCAACTTGTCATTTCTGTATCAAGTAGATGAAAACTATTTACACATGCGTTCTGTAGCTGCACGGTGTTATTTATTCCTTTCTGGGAAGTAGATGAGCCTGCAGATTGGGACTTGGGAATGTGATCGGAAAAGCACTGTTCTGGCTCTTGGCCTTTCAGAAGTCAGAGTATAAACAGTAAAATGGAGAGGATCAAATTGTTCCTCGAGAAAAAATAAAATATATTGGATCTTAAATCAGATTATACAGAGCCAAAAGAAATAAATCATGTTGCTAGTGAGAAATAAAGGAATCCTGGGGTGGAAGTATTGGTCAGGAGTTTGGAAGAATCAAGTTGCAGCTGAGGGTGGGGTCCCTGAGATCTCTGCCACCTGGAGCTGAGGACCGGCCAGGGTCTTATGGTCAAGAGGACGCGTGGGTGACTCCTGTCCTGGGGGAGTGGGCGGCCCTCTCCTCAACGAGTGCCTGGACATCTGGGAGTATAAAGGGGGCTACCTTCTTAGGTCTTGTATGGAAAATTATCCTTGACGAAGTAGAGAACTGTGTCCTAGAAGGAAAGTGCCCCTCCTCTCTCTTGAGCTTTGGACACTGCCCGGGTCGGGAGACTGAGACCAGCGTCCCTGCCCAGCCTCCACTTGCCACAGAAAATTCTTCCCCTGGCAGTGGGTGCCTGGGTGGGGTCCTGAGACATTCCCATTTTAGAAGAGGGTGGAGCTCCATCTCTGTCATTGTTCTTGTTGTTGAGTTACTCTTTTGTGTCCGACGGTCTGCGACCCCATGGACTGCAGTCCAATAGGCTTCCCTGTCCTTCACCATCTCCCAGAGTTTGCTCAAACTCATGCCCATTGAGTTGATGATGACATGCAACCATCTCATCCTCTGTCAACCCCTTCTCCTCCTGCCCTCCGTCTTCCTCAGCAATCCTTGGAATAAAGAAATGAGGGAAGACTCAGAGACTCTGGGGAGGAATTAGGAAAGAAAATATAGAAGAGAGGGCTGAAGGAGAGAGGGGGGCAAGGGAGCCACGTGCATCTGTCCATCAGGACCTTGGTACATTCCCAGGACAATCTGGACAAGAGCCAAGCAGTGAAGGCTCCTCTGATCTGGGAAAGGAGCCCAGGAAACCATACACTTGGAACCCCACAGGGCTCCAGGAGATTTGCCTGCAGAAAGGCATGTGCAGTGATAAGATGGAGAATTTGGGACAAGATGGAGAATTTGTACCATCTCCTTCTGCCCAGGCAGAAGCAGATATTCCAGTTGTCCAGCTGGAGAAACCCCAGCCTCTGTGCCCACTCCCTGGGTATCGAGAATGCAGCCTTTGTGACCAGTCACCGCAATATATTGGGGGAGCTGGACCCTACCTGTCAGACCTTCGCCACCAACAGGAAACCTCAGAGCAATGTGACAGCAAGGACAGATCACGGGGTAGAAGCAAATCCAAACAAAAGAGCAAATTAAAACCCATCAGATAAACACACAAACAGGGGCTGATTTAATGTCTCCAGAGGCCACCCAGACACATCCATGAAAGAGTACACAGGTAACACGGCTTTCTGCATCTGGAGTTTCACGAGCCATGCGACTAGCAGAAACAAACAAACAGACAAACCAGTATTTAACTTCTATTTCCTCTTCATAATGATTGCTTTGTGCCATTAACCAAATTATTTTTCAGTATCCTCCCCAGTTGATTGGGAACAATAACACTGCCTCCTGCAGATATGAAAGGCACCGTGTAAGCTATGAAGTTTTTATGCTTATGATACTGTACATTAGAATCTGAAGTTCATCAAAGTGCCTGCGTGTGTGTTAAGTTGTTTCAGTTTTATCCAACTCTTTGTGACCCCATAGACGGCAGCCCACCAGGCTCCTCTGTCCTTGGGATTCTCCAGGCAAGAATACTGGAGTGGGTTGCTTCTCCAGGCAAGACCACTGGAGTGGGTTGCCATGCCCTCCTCCAGGGGACCTTCCCAACCCAGGGATAGAACCTGTATCTGTATGTCTCCCGCACTGGCAGGCGAGTTCTTTACCACTAGCGTCACCTGGGAAGCCCTCATTAAACCTATTCGTACTTAATGAGCATTTACTACATAGTATGTGCTTTGCCAAACTTTTGAATGTATTTACTCACTTAATCCTTACAAAACTCCCTAGAGTAGGTTCTACCACTTTCTCTGTTTTACGGAAGATGAAATAGGCACAGAGAGGCAGAGACCCTTAAATGAAGTCACACAGCATACGGAAGATACGTGCAACTTTCCAGCAAAAATAAAACTATGCTCATTTTATAGATTACACATTCTTGAAATGATTTCTGAAGGAGTAGAAACAGCTTATATTTCTATTAAATAATTTGTATAAAAGGTCAATGAACTACATACTTCTCTTTTGAAATAGGCAAATGGACGGATAAGACAGGGATCCCTCAGAGGTCCACGTATATCACAGCATCTGCAGGTGAACAAAATGCAAACTAGGTAAATGTGAAAAGAACAGACTGTTCAATAACCAGCTGGAGAACAATCTGAAATAAATAAGTCGATTTAGATCAGGGGTCCCCAGTCCCCGAGCCATAGGCCTGTACTGCAGAGTTAGCAACCAGGCCGCACAGCGGCAGCTGAGTGGTGGGCTAGTGAGCAAGCGAAACTCCATCCACCTCTCCCCACCCCTCCCCACTTCCCGGCTCACATTCCCTCCTGAGTCATCCCTCCCTCACCCCGCTGTGGAAAAATTATCTTCCATGAAACCAGTTCCTGGTGTCAAAAAGGCTGGGGACCACTGATTTAGATGCCTGCCTCATACCATATGGAGAAACAAATTCCACAAGCTTTAAAGATCTAAATATAAGAAAACAAAACTACAAACTAGAAAATGTTGTTCTTAGTTGATAATCTTGGAGTAAAGATGGCTTCTCTTGGTCACAAATAAAACAAAGAAGCCATCAGGAAGACAAGTAAAATGAAGGTTAAAAATTTCAAGCGGTAGCCTAGACAAAATCATTTGCTGTGATACCCGTAAAATAAGAAGAGAGCTTGCAGACCAGGAACAGAACCATCAAAGCCCGGTAGAAAAGCAAAGCAAAGCCTGAAACTGCGAGTCACGAAGAGATGAAAGGAACAGAGCCAGGTCACAGACAAGAAGATGCTCCTTCCGTGATGCTCAGGGACACGCAGAGCAACAGAGAGCTGCCACCGCCTACATCCTGCACTTTTACAAGTCTGTGTGCTAACCGTGTCCAGAGATACAAGGGAAGGTGAAACTTTTGCACAAGACTGAGTGAAAGAAAGTGAAAGCGAAAATCCCACAGTCCTGTCTGATTCTTTGCGACCCCATGAACTGTAAAGCCTTCCCCGGCTCCTCTGTCCATGGGATTCTCCAGGCAAGAATACTGGAGTGGGTTGCCGTTTCCTTCTCCAGGGGATCTTCCAGCCCCGGGGATCGAACCTAGCTCTCCTGCATTGCAGGCAGATTCTTTACCGACTGAGCCACTTAGAAATGATCACAGTCTCTGCGAGGATTATTTGCTGTTAACTCTCAAACTTTAAATGCACTCATGGTTTTGCTAACAATTCCCCTTCAAGGACTATTTCTGAGAGTCTCACACATAAAAATCGATCATATATGTAATGTATTTTATCAGGATGTGTAATCGTGAAGAAAGGGAGGTAATCCTGTGCCCACTGAAAGGAAAAGGGAGACCTGTAGTTGTTGTCATTGTTCAGTCGCTCAGTCGTGTCGGACCTTTTGTGACCCCGTGGACTGCAGCACGCCAGGCTTCCCTTTCCCACCATCTCCCAGAGTTTACTCAAACTCATGTCCGTTGAGTCAGTGATGCCATCCAATCATCTCATCCTCTGTCACCCCCTTCTCCTCCTGCCCTCAATCTTTCCCAGCATCAGGGTCTTTTCCAATGAGTCTGCTCTTTGCATCAGGTGGCCAAAGGATTGGAGTTTCAGCTTCAGTATCAGTAGAAGGTGCTTGCTCTGTCCACCCTCTGAAACAGTGCAATGAAGGAAAACACGGGGAACTGGATCCTTGGTGAGCAGTTGAGGCCACCGCCATTCTGACTGTTTTTAAAAGCTTTCCAGGTGTATTTCATGCATGTGACCGTGCAGGTTCAGAAGAAGAAGTAAACATCACCAGGTGAAATGGTTGGCAACGTGTTCCATGCACGCTGCCATCAGTGAAGGCAAGAGGGAGACACAAACTCCGGCTGCTCTTGCTCTTGTTTGTATCTCTTGGACCCGCCTCATACCTCCACAGCTGAATCATAAACACAGCGGAGGTGGAAATAGCCTTCCCTCTTCTGTCGTGTCTCCATCTCTTAGTACAGGGACTGCCGTTATCCAAACCCTGCCCCTCCTCCCCAAGTCATAAACGTGTGACCAAACCCTGCCTGTCTCCTTGCTGGTCAGCTTCTCAATCATTTCAGTTCAGTTCAGTCGCTCAGTCGTGTTCGACTTTTGTGACCCCATGGATTGCAGCACGCCAGGCCTCCCTGTCCATCACCAACTCCCAGAACTTGCTCACACTCAGGTCCATCGAGTCGGTGATGCCATCCAACCATCTTATCCACTGTTGTCCCCCTCTTCTCCTGCCCTCAATCTTTGCCAGCATCAGGGTCTTTTCCAGTGAGTCAGTTCTTTGCATCAGGTGGCCAAAGTATTGGAGTTTCAGCTTCAGCATCAGTCCTTCCAATGAACACCCAGGACTGATCTCCTTTAGGAAACCTCACAATAAAGCTCTCTCTTTTCTCAAGTCAGTGCTGTAGTGTTGGCTTCCAGGTGTCGGACAACAGCCTTTGCTTGGCAGTGCTTAGAGGTATCTGTGGCCGATTCCTTCATTCGCGGTAGCTCTTATTTGGGGGCGCACTTTCTGTCATCTTGGTAAGTGAGCTCCATTCTCCTCTCGTAGGCAGAACTGCTGAAAGGACACGGATACACTTTCATCCCAGAGGGCAGCTGTGCCCTGCAATTAGGCCTCGGAGCCTGGAAGCCCAGCCCCGGGACTCGGAAACACTCCGTGAGAGTTGCTGCCCGGGGCTGGGCAGAGGGGAGCCCAGAGCTTGGCCATGTGGTTGGCAGCCAGCCTCCAGGCAGCATTTCTGCTTCCCGCTGCCATGCAGCTGGAATCTTTGATTTTCTGAACTTGGAAGCTTTGACATCTTGGGGTCCTTGATGATTCTGGAGGAATTTCTCCTCCCAGGGTTAGCCGGAGCTAGGGCTTCCCAGGTGGTGCTAGCGGTAATGAGTCCTCTTTGGTCTCCTGCATGGGCAGGTGGGTTCTTTACCCCTATCGCC
Source organism: Okapia johnstoni (assembly GCA_024291935.2). NCBI lineage: Eukaryota > Metazoa > Chordata > Mammalia > Artiodactyla > Giraffidae > Okapia > Okapia johnstoni. Next base: position 104,679,123 of record CM044313.1, read on the forward strand.
GCCTGGGAAACCCCATGTCAGCTTGAGCACCAGGCCCATTGGTATAGAGACTGTGGACAAAGTTAACCTGCAGTGTGCAGAGAGGTCCCCTAGGTGGCAGCATCGCACCAGTTGGCCAGATGGACAGCCCTCATCCTTCCAGCCAGGAGCACCCATCATGGTCATGGCAGGAAGGTCCACAGAGCATCCTCGGGTCCATCAGGCAGGGCGGCCATCCAGGCAGCGTCTCCAGAAGGGAAAGGACCCAAGGTTCCAAGGATGAGAGAAAGCTCTTCCCAAGGAAGTGTCAGTCACTCAGTTGTACCCGACTGTTTGCGACCCCATGGACAGCAGCCCACCAGGCTCCTCTGTCCATGAGATATTCCAGGCAAGGGTACTGGAGTGGGTCGCCATTTCCTTCTCCAGCTCTTCCTAAGGAGGATCCTAGTCAAGGAATGATACCGTGTGTGGGAGTGCATTGCAGATGGATATAGGGCTAGAAGAGAGGCGTTCAGAGAGGGTGTCCTGGGAGGCCAGCGGCCGGTGATGCAGTAGGAGACGTTGGGCAGGGGTCAGAACATCCTGGTGCGGCAGCCTGGGCTCAGCTGGAGATGTGTGAGGCTGGGGGTCACAGGCCAGGGGACCAGCTGGACTGGAGATTCGGTGAGAGCTCAGGGGAAGTCAGGGAGTCACCGCATTGCTCTGCCCATTGGAGGGTGCCTGAATCTTCCTGAAGGTGCTGTCCAGACAGGCACCGGGGAGCCACTGCTCACAGCACGTGAGTCAGAAGGTTTTTGAGCACCCTGGGTTTGACTCAAACCGTGATGTTGCTTCAGAAATGACTACTCAGCCATAAAAAGGAGGGAATGCGAGTCGGCTGAACTGATGGATGAACACAAAGCCTGTGATGCAGAGTGAAGTAAGTCAGTAAGAGAAAAATAAATATCACATATTACTACATATATATGGAATCAGGAGACCCAGGCTCGATTCCTGGATTGGGAAGATCCCCTGGAGAAGGAAATGGCAATCCACTCCAGTATTCTTGCCTGGAAAATCCCATGGACAGAGGAGCCTGGTAGGCTACAGTCCATGGGGTTGCAGAGTCAAACATGACTGAGCGACTAAACCACCACCACCATGGAATCTAGAAAAGTGGTACTGATGAACCTATTTACAGGGCATGAATAGAAAACAGACTTGTGGACCCAGGAGGGGAAGGAGAGGGTGGGACAAAATCGGGAGAGTAGCACTGACGTACATTGACTACCGTGTGTAAACAGATGTCTAGGGAAGAGTTTGGTAAAGCAATGGCACCCACTCCAGTACTCCTGCCTGGAAAATCCCAGGGACGGAGGAGCCTGGTGGGCTGCAGTCCGTGGGGTCTCTAAGAGTCAGGCACGACTGAGCGACTTCACTTTCACTTTTCACTTTCATGCATTGGAGCGGGAAATGGCAACCCACTCCAGTGTTCTTGCCTGGAGAACCCCAGGGATGGGGGAGCCTGGTGGGCTGCTATCTATGTGGTCGCACAGAGTCAGACATGACTGAAGCGACTTAGCAGCAGCAGCAGCAGCAGCAGTGGAAAGTTGCTTTATAACACAAGGATCCCAGCATGCTGCTCTGTGATGACTGAGGAAGGGTGAGTTGAGGGGCTGGGTGGGGAGGCTCAGGAGGGAGGGAATATATATGGTTTCATATATACTTATGGCTGATTCTGCTGTTGGCAGAAACCTAAACGACATTGTAAAGCAATTATCCTCCGATTGTAAAAAAATTAAAAATGTACACAAAACTCCATCATTGAAGGGATCTCACAGTTCCCAAAAGGGAACACCATTATTTGTGTTTAAAAAAATCAACCCCGATGTGTAAGGTGGGTGCCTGATGACATGACTTTTCAGGTCATTCCAGAGCAGAGGGGGTATTAAAGAGAAGTGAGACAGAACTCGCTACTGCCACCAGGCACCAGCTCGGGAAGACCTTGGAGCCTTTATCTCGCTGATGACGTCACTCAGAGAAGAGGACTCCGCATGGCAAGAGGTTGTGTGGGGTCTGTTTTGAACCCGTTCAGCCGCTGTGTCCCGGGACCCGCACCAATTACATGCAGAGTGAAGTCCTTATATGCTTCTTAAATTGAGGCCAAATTGAATATAGAGATCCATTACTTTTCAAATATCCACTGTGACTGTTAATCCAACATCTTATGGCTGAGCTTCCCTTGCTGTTTCCAGCTCTGTCTTCAGCCGTTAAACAGAGGAAATTGTTGGGAGGACAGGGAGGGACCAGAGGCTGAGGGAGGTGGGAGAGGATGAGTTATCCGGGGAAGGAGAGCTGTGCGGTGAAGTTGCAGAATCAGCAAGCACAGAAAACACGGTTTTACAGACTCCCTGTGGCTCAGGGAGCCTGGACGCACGGGCCAGTCACATCGCGGAGCCTCAGTCTCTGCTTTTGTATAAGGTCTATTCTGTGTCAAGTGGTGGAAAATTCTGCCCCAGGGGATGCCTGTTTCTCTCCTTTGATTTACGTGTAACAGTATTCTTCCTTCCTTAGCTTATTCCCTCCATCCCTGACCTCAAGGAGGATCACAAGGACAGTAGGGAAATTCCACTGCTCAGTTCTAGGAAACTGCGCACAGGACCCATATGCTGTGCATTCACAGGTCTCTTCCTGGTGAGCCTGTGGATGACTAGCTTTGGAAGAGTGGAAACAAGCTTCAAGACTTTAGTCTACCAAATCCCTAACTTGTAAACTATTTTTTCATTTCCCCTGTCAGCTTTTCATTGATCGAAAGACTGCTTTCTATTATAGATTCGTTAACTCTACTGTGATAAAAAGTTTAGGCTGATTTTTCCCCATAAATATTGCATGTGTAATGTGGCTCTCGTACGCACATGCCCAAGGAGTCTAGTGACATGTTGATTATGTCATACAGCATCTCTGTAACAGGTGTGATCACACCATAATGTAGACGTATTCAATAGACTCTGTGGGCTGTAGCTGAGGTTCCAGAGTGATTAATGTTTCACCTCACCAACATGTCTGGAGGGACCTGAAATAATTTAATAAGTCTCATTGTCAATAAACATATAGACAGCAATTAATGCTTGTGGCTAGATTTGACGGGGAGGCCTGGCGTGCTGCAGTCCATGGGGTCGCAAAGAGTCGGACACGACTGGGCAACTGAACTGAACTGAGATTTCACTTGGATGAAATGTGTAGGAATCCAGCCTTGTGATTTGCCTGCTACTATTCACCAAAGGAAGACGTTCTCTTGCTTGACGATAAGACGTCCTGCCTTCTGCTCGGAGGGCGACTGGTCCTCTTCCACTAAAAGCCGCTCCCTTTACAAACATCCTTGAAAAGCTGGAACAAATGCAGTCAGCACCTCGGCTCACAAGAAGCTCGGAAGCAGGAGAGCCCCGCAGAGAACTGCTTCCAACTCCTGCTCCATCTGAGATGCCTGTGAGAGGTGTGGGCATGTGGTGTTGTAGCCACACGTTCCGGGAAACAAACTCACTCAGAAGGACGATGCGGATAGTGGTGCAGTTTATTACACCGGGAGGCCCAAGGCAGAGTCTCCTCTTAGCCAAGGATTCCAACCAGCTTTTGTGAAAACCTTATATACCCTAAGTGTACGCGCCCAAACCCACCTCCCCGAATTCCCTGAAACTAGTCAGAACAAAGGAAAAGAAAGATACAATCAAAGTCACCCCGTGATTCATATGCCTTAAGTCGTAGGCAGTTAACAGTGGACAATTATCAATGGGCCTGCAGTCACACCTCAGTAAGCATAATAGAATGTATGATTCTATTTGGTTGCACAGATAATTAGAGCATTCTTTTAAGATAGAGAGTCTAGGTATGAGCCCTGGGACTTTTCCATCTTGGGTGTCTGGTTTTCCAGTCAGTATTTTCGTTTCCATAGATACTGGGCAAATAGCTCAAAGTCCATAGTCCAGCCCAAGATGAAGCCCTGCTTTCCAGATGGAGCCTGTTCTGTCTGCTTCATCCTTTAGTGGGAGGCATGTGCTCAACACTTCCCAGTGTGTGTATACGTGAATCAGAGGCCAGAGAGGGAAGAGATGCGGGTTGGCGGTCTGGCAGGTAGGCATTGGATGGTTCCCCTCCCCTTCCTGCCTCTGCGTTGCCTGCTGACGGAGCATGTCTGGGGTCTGACGGTGGGGTGGCTGTTTGGACAGCTGACTGATTCTGCTCACGGGATATTTACAAGTTTGGTGTGCAACACGCGGAGAGTGCCCGGGCATGGATGCCCGACATGTTTTTATCCACAGTTGGTGACATCATCTCAGCCCCCAGGCAATACCAGCTGCAAAGTGTTTTGCCACAGATTCTGAATCACATGCTTTAATTCTCTGCCCTTGATAGTATGAAATGCTAGTTTATTCTTTTTTATTTTATTTATTTTTAAAGTTCTGGCGGCCCTAGGTCTTCGTTGCTGTGTGAGGGGTTTTTCTAGTTGCCCCATGGCATCTGAGATCTTGTTTCACAGACCAGGGATCACACCTATGTCCCCTGCATTGGAAGGCAGATTCTTAGCCTCTGGACCACCAGGGAAGTTGCACATGCTAGTTCCAAATGCTAGTCTAGATCCTCAGGAAGAAGGAAGAGCTGTTTGTGTGTGTTTGGAAGTCGACGGGTTCGTATCAAGCATGTCCCATCCTTGGCATGTTCATTTTTTTTCCTGCTTTAAGTAATGAGGGCTGAGATAGAAGCTCCTCCCTGGGGTGATATTCACAATACTATGGGTGCCCCTGAGGCTTCTCTGATGGCTCAGTTGGTAAAGAATCCGCCTGCAATGTGGGACACCTGGGTTCGATCCCTGGGTTGGGAAGATCCCCTGGAGAAGGGAACGGCTATCCACTCCAGTATTCTGGCCTGGAGAATTCTGGACTTGGGGTTGAAAAGAGTCAGACACGACTGAGAGACTTTCACTTTCACTTTCAGGGATGCCCCTGAAGGAATCCCTGCCAGGTTTGTACTGCTGTTGCCATGGCAACCTGTTTTTATACAGAGAAAGCTTTGGTCATCAAGGGACCATTGTGTGCATGAAGTGGCAAATGCTTGGGGGTTGTGCCTTGTTTTAAATGACAAAGAACACTTCTCAGTGCATTTATCTTTTGCCATGGTTCTGTTTACCAGAAGAGCCTCTCAAAGTGGCTTAGACCCTTGAGTCTTTGAAGAGCACTCCAAGTGGATTTTGAGATAATTTCCTTCATGTTGCTCTGCAATCCCATCCTGGAACCTTCTAATGCAGGAAGGATTCACTGGAAGGACTGATGTTGAAGCTGAAACTCCAATCCTTTGGCCACCTGATGCGAAGAACTGACTCATTTGAACAGACCCTGATGCTTGGAAAGATTGAAGGCAGGAGGAGAAGTGGGAGGACAGAGGATGGGATGGTTGGGTGGCATCAACGACTCCATGGACATGAGTTTGAGTAAACTCCGGGAGTTGGTGATGGACAGGGAGGCCTGGCGTGCTGCAGTACATGGGGTCACGAAGAGTCGGACATGACTGAGCGACTGAACTGAACTGAAGAGCTCAAATATAAACAATTGCGCTATTGATCTCTATGATTATGTATGTGTGAAATGAAAATATCCCCTGCCATATCAGTAAACAAGGAATGTCACAGCCAGCAGTGCTTTCTGGCCTCCAAATGTGAATGCTGCTAAGTCTCTTCAGTCATGTCCGACTCTGTGTGACCCCATAGATGGCAGCTCACCAGGCTCCGCCGTCCCTAGGATTCTCCAGGCAAGAATACTGGAGTGGGTTGCCATTTCCTTCTCCAAATGTGAATTAGGGCTCCCCAAACTGGGATCCAGCTGATGATGCCACCCCCAAGCTGATTGCTGAGGAGCTGGGAGTTTTCTCAGTTAGTGAGGTGCTGTCTCCCAAGCGGATTCCTAAACATTCCCACCAAATAAAATAACTCTCTTCTTTCAGGTTGTGACTGTATTTCTTTGTCGACATATGTAATGTTCTGAAAACAATGACCTTCCTAGTGGGCTGCTAGCTTGTAAAAGGATGAGCAGCTGTAGTTTGAACAATACAAGAGCAAGACACCTAGCTAGGCGATTCTTTTTGGAATTTCAGGAGATGTAACGTCACAGGAAATTTACACCGTGGAGTCACAAAGAAATAGGGCTTCCCAGGTGGCTCTGAAAATGATAGTGTTAGTTGCTCAGTCGTTTCCAACTCTTTGAGACCCCATGGACAGTAGCTCCCCAGGGTTATCTGTCCATGGGATTCTCCAGGCGAGAATACTGGAGTGGGTTGCCATTCCCTTCTTCAGGGGATCTTTCTGACTCAAGAATCAAACCCAGGTCTCCTGCATTGCAGGCAGACTCTTTGCCATCTCAGCCACCAGGGAAGCCTCAGTGTGTCACTAGTGGTAAAGAATATGCCTGCCAGTGCAGGAGACAGAAGATGCATGGGTTCAATCCCTGGGTTGGGAATATACCCTGGAGGAGGGCATGGAAACCCACTCCACTGTTCTTGCCTGGAGAATCCCATGGACAGGGCACTCTGGCGGCTATAGTCCATGGGGTCTCGAGGAGCCAGGAGTGACTGAAATGACTTAGCATAGCACAGCACACGTTATGCTTACAAAAAGAACAGGAAAGTCTCTGCTGCTCCTAAGCAGATCTAGCACATGCGCTCTTTAGCTGATGGCTAAAACAGTTTAGAATCAGGATGTCGACAATTTAGAAAGGCTGTGTTCAGAGTTGTACATTAGAAAATTCCATGGTTTGCTTATGAAGCAATCATGGAGACACACCTAAGCTGTCTTGTACTCATCCTAGAGAGAAAGTGCTGGGGCAGAATGGACATGTAGGCTTTTATCTGAGGGTAAAATCAGTGGAAAGAGTCATAAAAGCTAATGGATGATTACAATACAGGGTGATAAGTAAAACCAAGAGGAAGAGAAGAGAGTCATCAGAGCAGATGGTTCAAGGGCTCTGATGTTCAACCGGAGACTTGAAGGTTCAGGGAAGAGGACAAGAAAGTGTGTCAGGAAGGAAGCGTGTGTGTGTGTGTGTGTGTGTGTGTTGCAACTCCGAGATGCTCTAAAATATGAAAAATGATTAAAATATAAAAGCCATATGGTTGACATTTTAGGCCTTGATTTCAGGAAATTAGCTTTCCCTAACATAGGAAGTAAAAGATAAGAGACGGAAAAGGAAGAAAGATGCATTCTGTGTATACAAATGTACTTCTTATGTACTATCACAGTGAATTCCCCTGACATATCTACAGCAAAAAAACCAATATTACCACAACTGTACTTACAGGCAGAACTTAAGTCACCTTCTCAGGGCCTCACCTGGTGAGCTGTCATGTCTAGATCCAAACACACACCTGCTTGATGCCAAAGTTGGAGGATTTCCACTCTTTCATGCGGGTTTATCTGAAGCTTCTAAAACTAGATCTAGACCTTATTTATAAATAGCATGCATGTTACGATAATGGTAGTGATAAAGTTTGCTATTGTTCAGTTGCTAAGTTGAGTCTGACTCTGTGATCCCATGGACTGCAGCACACCAGGCTTCCCTGTCCTTCACTGTCATGGAGTTTGCTCTAATTCACGTTCATTGAGTCAGTGATGCCATCCAACCATCTCATCCTCTGTCAACCCACTTCTCCTCCCGCCCTCAATCTTTCCCAGCATCAGGGTCTTTTCCAATGAAACGGGTCTTTTCCAATGAGTCGGGTCTTTTCCAATGAGTTGGCTCTTCATGGCAGGTAGCCAAAGGAATGGAGCTTCAGCTTCAGCATCAGTCCTTCCATTCAATATTCAGGATTGATTTCGTTTAGGATTGACTGGTTTGCTCTCTTTGCAGTCCAAGAGACTCTCAAGAGCCTTCTCCAGCATCACAACTTGAAAGCATCAGTTCTTCAGCGCTCCATTAGGAAAATGCTAACCTCTCTGTGACTTCTAAATCATCGAGTTTATTTTTCACTCCCTCATTTGTGGAGACGGTGCTGGGCAGAGTCCTTCCTGTGATGAATCAGGAGCCTGCATTCCTGCTTCCTTGAGGGTCAGCCATCTTCAGATGTCAAGGACTTCCAAGGTCATCAGAGAAAGGGATTGTGTGCAAAGGTTCTGCGAGATGCATTCACACATCTACCCTGCCTGTGGAGAGAACCCCCACACCAGTTGTCTAGGACTCTGCCACAGTGTCTGGACCACACCTGACCATGTGGGGCTGGGCACACCTTCTCCCTGTGTGAGGGTTTGATGCACCAGCTTGTCACACATGCTTTTTACACACAGGTGACACAAATAGAGGCTTTTCCCCCTCTTTTTACAATAGCACCATAAAAATCAAATAAAACAAAGGAAGACTGTTACTTATATTCATAAAAATTCAAAGACCTGTCGTCTGAATCCCATAACAAAAGAAAGGTGTATAAAGCTGGGTAATTGCTTTAAGCTTGGTCTGTATGATGACTGCCAGTCACCTGCCTGAAATGTGAGTTAGAGAAGCAGCTATTAAGGAAAATAAGAGATCCACATGTTGGTTATTTGGACAGAATATTAAAGCCGCACACATATTAGCATTTACATTTTACTGCAAAAAATAAAGGTGCGAGGAATGAGTTTCCAATGCTCCTAAGAGTGTTTGTTTGCATGAAGGGTTCGTGCTAAGGCTGGAACTCCTGGTGACATGTCCTCCTCCATCAGGAGTGCAGTGACAACGTCCCCGGGGCGCTGGCTCTGCTAGTGTGGGAGATGCTGTCTCAAAGTCCAGGCTAAGGACATGCACTCTGGACTCACACAGATGCTGCACAGCTGGAAAGCAGCCTCTGGATGCTTAGGGATTGCCTTGCAGTGAAAGCTATTAAAACAAATCCCCCAGAGGTGAGGGAGGGAAATGTCCATTGGGCTGCAGTGGGCTTGGAGAGGGAGGAGGCCACAGCTAGTCCAGTGACAGGCTGGACTAGAGGGCTCCATGGAGGTCCTCTTCTTCTTCCTAGGCTCACAAAGCCTGCAGACATTCCTGGGGTGCTCCGTGATCTTCAGAGCCCACAGAGCTTCCTGGAGCACATCCCCAGCCCCGGAAAGATTAGCACCTGGGTCTCTCCTGATCACTGAACCTTAACTTCCCTTCTACATGGATCTGAGCCCATGTGGGGAGAGGGAACCATCACCGACGCCTCTCTCTTAGTCTGTTCCTTCCTTCCTGCACTGAGGAAGCACACTCACACAGAGCACCCTGGTGCTCTCTCAGATGTGATGTTCTGGGTTGCAGAGCATCGTGATGCTAGGACACTGAAGCTAAGAGCTGTGTGTCAGAGTTCCGTCACTATCTCTGCATCGATCCTGAAGGACGGACGTGTACTGCTGTATGCAGCAAGGCAAGTGCACGGTGCACATACCTTGAGTCAACCCCACCGTGAACGTCACCCTGAGCTAAACTTCTGTCTTTTTTTTAAAATATGTTGTGTTCACCACTGCTCTGCCAGGCAGAATTCCAAGAGTTTCCCGTTACATGCCTTGCTTAATTCTCAGGACAAACCCACATGACAGATACTGTGACTTCTATTTTATGGATCCGAATATGGGAGCCTCTCCATGTGCAAGACTTTAGCCAAGGACCAAAGTGCTCACTTGCAAAGAGGAAGGCATGAAACCCGGGGGGTTTCTTTACACTTCCCTGCAAAAACATTTAATTTCAATCTCTTCCAAATTGAAGTCTTTGTTCCCTTCTAAGAAACCAAAGCAAAAAAGATTCATATCCGCATCGTTTATAGAAAGCATCAAATTAATTGATGAACAACTTAGCAAAATTCAAAAATTTTGTAGAAATTTGCATAATGCTCATATAATCTTCCCTAAAATGCAAATTTCTATAAAAATGCTCAGTTTTGCCATTGTTGTCCATCAGGTAATTGCTCGGTCTCCAGTTGTCATGGGGAGTTGGACACAACTTGGTGAACAACAGCAATGGCAAGGTGAAACATTTTTACAAATACACACGTTAGGAAAAACTGTATGAATATTATTTCACTTGAGATTTGAAAAGCCCTTTCAATTATTTTACAAGTCAGCACTTTGAACTAAGTATTGCAATCTGGGTGGCTCAAGCAGTTCTAGCTAGATGTAATTTAATATCAATTTAATAGTCATTTATTCTTGGTGCACAATATGGAAATAATAGTTAATATAGATTTACTGAGGGGCATCACACATGGATGGCAAGGGTACAGGTTATGGTTTCACTTTGTACCCGCCACTCAGGAGCGAGGTCTCGCCACGCACGTCACATGCTGGAGGCCTCTATCACCCCGTTGTGTCTGTTCCTGGGCTTCGTACACAGTGAATTGTAGTGTGGCCTCTACTCTTTCTTGCCTGGCTTCCTTCACTTAAATTTTATGTGTGAATCCATTTGGGTTGCTACATGAATCGCTATCATGTGAATTTTCATTTTTCCTGGTATTTCATTCTACGAATATGCAGCAATGCCATTTTACTCTTGGCTGACACATTTTTTATAGCATGGAACTATTGAGAATGATGCCGCTGTGACATTTTTGCACACAGGCTTCTGGTGTGAACGTACAAGCGTTTCTGGTGAGCATCCTGTGGTAGGGTTGGTGTGTCATGGAATGTGTGTGTTTAATGTCAGCAGATGACTGACCACCGCGTGATTACTGGGAGCTGTGCCGACTTGTACCCTGTCAGCAGCCAAAGGCCAGGGGCTCCACATCCATACCCTCAACGGCGTTGTCAAATGTGTGCATGTGTGTGTATACGTGTGCACACATATACATGCCAAGTGTGTCTGCATATGCATGTGTACATATATACATGCACGTATTTGTGTGTGGGGGTTTAATATATATTATATAATAGCTCATATGGTAAATATTCTGGTATTATATAAAATACACATAGCAAATGCATGCATAGCATATATATAAATTTATATGTGCGTGTCTGTTGTTGTTTAGTAACTAGGTCATGTCCAACTCTTTGCGACCCCGTGGACTACAGCACGTCAGGCTTCCCTGTCCTTCACTATCTCCAGGAGTTTTCTCAAACTCATGTCCATTGAGCCAGGGATGCCATCCAATCATCTCCTCCTCTGTCACCCCCTTCTCCTCCTGCTTTCAATCTTTCCCAGCATCAGGGTCTTTTCCAGTGAGTTGGCCCTTCGCATCAGGTGGCCAAAGTATTGGAGCTTCAGCTTCAGCATCAGTCCTTCCAATGAATATTCAGGGTTGATTTCCTTTAGGATTGACTGGTTTGATCTCCTATTTGCCCAAGGGACTCTCAAGAGTCTTCTCCCACACCACAGTTAGAAAGCATCAATTCTTCGGTGCTCAGCCTTCTGACGTGCTGACTCATTGGGAAATATTGAGGGCAGGAGGAGAAGGGGGCAGCATAGCACAAGATGGTTGGATGGCATCATATACTCAATGGAAGAGTCTGAGCAAACTCCGGGCAACAGTGAAGGACAGGGGAGTCTGGTGTGCTGTAGTGACTGAGTGACTGAACAGCAATAACAATCTAAGCACACAGCCCTGCCTTCTGCTTTGAAGTCATCCCTCCTCACTTTGGAAGTGTCTACAAGAGGTCTCCTCTGCTTTCCTGGGCCCCTGTGAATGCCCTTCTGATCAGGCTTGCAGCTGTATGTAGGAATGGTTTGGTCTTGGAGATGGGCATTGCTTGTTCCTGGCATAGAAGCCAAGTGAGATCAGAGCACATTTCCATGGCTGGTGCTGAAATCAAGCGCCTCACTCCAGGAACGATTAGGGCCTGGTCAGGGAGAGGACTCGCCCCACGTCCCTGGTTTCCTTTTACTGCTGGGCTGGCCCCTGATTGCAGTCAATGCTTCCCAGATGTTCCCACTCGCACGAGTGCCTCCCCCAGCTCGGCACCACTCCCCGTCCCCGTTCAGAGGGAAGACGGGATCTCAGGGCAGAGCAGCTCTCCGTAGGGCAAGCAGGAGCTTGTGTCCTGCAGGAACCTGGCCGCATGTGGACGTCAATCAGTGATTTCACCCTTAGATCCATACAGGAAATGCCGCTGTAGAGTTCCATGGTTCCTGTGCCCCAAGGGGTGACAGACAATCAATGAAGAAAATGCTGTGAACTTCTGGGCACCCAGTGGGCAGGGAAACATAGGAGCATCTGGGACTGAAAGGGCTGGCGATTCCCCAAATGATGCTCGGTTAGCAGTTTAGTAGCAGAGGCAGGAAGAGCCTACAGCCTTGAGCATTTCTCTGCCTCAGGAAGGACGTTGCCTTTGCTTACAAAGTAAGTTAAACTCTAGGTACAGTTTCAGCTACAGTCTATGAACTGCATCTTCTAATAGCTTTTCCTACTGAAAGCTTTCTTTTTTGTGACATCTGTGAAGCGCTCACATATCCTCAGCATCCTGTGTGACAGCCTGTGTGTGTGTATCTGTGACCCACTGTAACGCGGGAGGGTCTATGTAGAGCAGAGTTCCTCTCTCTGGATCCCACCCTCGGTTTACCTGAGCAACTTAAGTTTGCTGTGCTTCAATTTCTTCCTGTGTGTAGTAGGAAGAGAGACAGCATCACTAGTATGAGTTATTTTAAAGATTAAACAAAATATGCTTAGTCGAATACCTAGTGATTATAATGACCATCATTGACCTATTTTTCACTACATTGTTACTCTAGAGAAGAGAGTCTCATCTGGGGGCAATTTTACCCCTAGGGGACAGTTGACAACGTCTGGAGATATTTTTCATTTTCACAGCTGGTGAGAGTGCTTCTTTCTTCTCGTAGGAAGGACAGGAAAGCTGCTAAGAGTCCTGGAATGCACAGGAAACCCTCTCCCCTGACTCCTCCCCCTCAACAGCCAGTTATTCAGCTCAAAGTTTAGGTCAAGAAAACTGCTCCAGGGAGAGAAAGAAGGGGAAAAAAAAGAAGGTGAGAAACCTGCAGTCTTGGAGGGTATGGTTTCTAGAACATTCTTTCATCCCTCTGTCCTGAGTAGAAATGCATCTTATCCACTCGCTCCCTGAGATTATGGAATTCTGGTTTTCTACTTATCCATCAGTGAAGGTGGCAAGGCTCAGCTGTTAGGGAGGCATCCATGTTTCCTCATGGTCTGGCAGAGAACACAGGCATAAAGAGACAGGAAAGGATTCAAAATTCTTGCTGGAGACCTCTCCAACATGTCAGTGAATACCTCCTTCCTGAGCCCATTTTAATAACTTGAGCTACTTAATCCTCCCAATTTATGCCTCCAAGCTCTGAGCAGCACAGAGTCGGTTTGGTACCTACATTTCTCAGGCAATACGCTAACACTCTACACAGAGAAGCATCAGAAAAACACGGAGCTTTCCATTCAAAAACCAGCCCGTGAAATTCACAGATACATCATCAGTGTCATCTCCATGACTGTAGTTGATTTCAACACTCAAGGTTAATTGTTGGAAATACTCAGAAAAGACAGAATTGGCCATTGGACTCCTGGGCTATTGCCATAGGCAAAGCCAATTGCTGATGTATTTCTATATCCCCAGTGGTCTAGTTCCAAGAATAACTCGATGTCTTAAGCAGCAAAGTCCATAAAACAGAGCTGGAAAGAATTACTCCTGTTGATGCCATAGCAAATAGTGAGTTGCCTCAGAAATGGAAGCGCCTATAGCAGCCCTACCCCATTGGCACCCAAGTAGTTCCCACACGGAGCAGAAGAGCCGAAGGGGGGCCCAGACCACAACAGAAATCTGGCTCCTTGGCTTCTTGTTTAAGGGTAGTATTACATCATGTTAATACATGATCCCGCCAATCTGTAAAATTGACATGTCGATGCCAGCTGCCTTGATATCACGGAGGAAGGAGAGTGAGGAGGGCACAGAAATGTTGCTGGAGGTACAGGTCCTTACACGGTGAGGTTTGCACCTTGCAACTCAGTCCTGCTTGTCCTTCATGCTCCACATTTCTGGCATCACCAAGGCATCAGCCACCAGCATACAATGGCAGGTGTCGCTTCCATGGAGTCTTCTTCTCCAGGGTTGTCCTGTGTGGTTCTCTCTACTCTGGAACCCTGCCCAGACTGGGACTGGCCAGTGGAACTCCCTTACAAGGAGCTGCAAAGCAGGTGTTTCCACGCCGAGGGCTGCACCCCTGCCATAAAGCTGCTAGCAGGGGTGTTTAAATGCAGGAGGCAGCCTGGCCTTGAACAGTATGAAGCTTTGATTCAAGCCAGGACCTCAGAAAGTGCAACAGCCCTTCCTAGCAGCTTTGGAGAGTGTCTTGCACAAAGATTTGAGAACTCTGTCATCTCTCTTTTTCCCATTGCACAGAACCTCAAGGAGGAGTCTTATGCTAAATATAACAGCAGAAATGTAGGTGGAAAAAACCTATGGTTTCATTTATCTTTGCATGTTGATGATGTTTAGTTGCTCAGTCATGTCTGACTCTTTGTGACCATATGGACTGTAGCCCACCAGGCTCCTCTGTTCAGGAGATCCCCAGGCATGAATACTTGAGTGGATTGCCATGCCTTCCTCCAGGGGATCTTCCAGGCCCAAGGATCGAACATGCATCTCCTGCATCACAGGCAGATTCTTTGCTGCTGAGCCACCGGGGAAGCCCCATAAGAGGTGCCTAGAATAGTCAAAGCCATAGAGTCAGAAAGAAGGCTGGTACCTACCAGAGGTTGGGGCACGCAGGTAAGAAGGGGAGATGGGGAGTTAGTGTTTAATAGGGACAAAGTTTCAGTTTAGGAAAGGGAAAAATTCAGGAGATGGACGTGAGAGATGTTCAGGAGATGGTGCGAGTTGCACAACAATCTGAATGTACTCAGTGTCAGTGAGCTGCACACTTAACCACGGTTAAGATAGTGTGTTTTATATTATGTGACTTTTACCATGATAAAAACATTAAACATTTTTTAATGCAAAATAAGTTAGACATCATTATCAAAGCTAAGTTAAACTTCCTGATGATGGATTCATCTGCTTATCTAATAACTTGGAGGTTTCTCAGAGATCCTGGCACTGTCTTATCAGAATGAATCACAGATGACATGGTCAATTTATGTTGGTATCCTGTCTCCAGCAGTTTTTAATGCATTACTGGACACTTTGGAGTGAGGCTGGGCGTCTTGGATTCAGAGCTCAGAAGTTTTTACTCAGCAGGGGATGTTCCCACATCCCAGCTGGGCAAGGGTTGAGAGCCTGATTGTGCCAGTTAATGGGCTTTGAGATTTCACCTTATTTAGAGCATCTATGGATGCTATTCTGACTCCAGGTATGCTTGTCCAATCCGTTAATTCTGTTTCTGGGGTATTTGGGTTAATACTTGATTGCAACATACATGGCTGCCTGCGTGCATGCTAAGTCACTTCAGTTTTGTCCGACACTTTGTGACCCCCTGGACTTAGCCCTCCAGGCTCCTCTGTCCGTGGGATTCTCTAGGCAAGAATACTGGAGTGGGTCATCATGCCCTTCTCCAGGGGATCTTCCTGACTCAGGAATCAAAGCCATGTCTCTTGTGTCTCCTGCATTGGCAGGTGGGTTCTTTGCCACTAGCACCATCTGGGAAGCCTGACATAAATGGCTATAGTAGATCATTTCAAAGAGGGCTGGGGGGCCCAATCCAGGAGCCTTCAACATTGTGACCAAAGATTGAGTTCCCTATTGGCTATACTAACCACTTGAGGGTGCTATGTTTTCCTGATGGAGACACAAGCCATTTATATCTATGATTGGTGATGTGGGGAAGTAAAACTAAATGTAAATATCTTCCAAATATTTTTTTTAATGGCTGCAGCAATCATATTTTCTATACTCTAAGCAACCCCTGGAGGTGGGAGGGTTTTCTTTTTCACTCTCTCTGATCTTTCAAAATACAGGTTTTAAAGTTGGAGGGAGAATTGTTGTCCCTCTGTGGCAGGTTTATCTCCCCATGCGTGTGTGCTAAGTCACTTCAGTCATGTCCAACTCTTTGCGACCCTAGGGACTGTAGCCCGCCAGGCTTTTTTGTCATGGGATGTTTCAGGCAAGAATGCTGCAGTAGGTTGCCATTTCCTCCTCCAGGGGATCTTCCTGACCCGGAGATCTAGCCTACATCTCTTAAATATCCTACATTGGCAGGTGGATTCTTTACCAGTAGTGCCACCTGGGAAGCCTCCCCTTAAGTCCCCACTGGCTGACAATCTCATAGCTGTCCATCACTTTTAAAAAGTTTGGGGAAACCTGGTGTTCTCTTCTTTAGAGAGAGTGTTATATTGGCTGAGATATCAGGAATTTAGTGATGATGTATAGATGCTCAAATGCAACAAAGCTAGTGGAGGTGATGGAATTCCAGTTGAGCTATTTCAAATCCTAAAAAGTGATGCTGTGAAAGTGCTGCACTCAATATGCCAGCAAATTTGGAAAACTCAGCAGTGGCCACAGGACTGGAAAATGTCAGTTTTCATTCCAATCCCAAAGAAAAGCAATGCCAAAGAATGCTCAAACTACCTCACAATTGCACTCATCTCACATGCTAGTAAAGTAATGCTCAAAATTCTCCAAGCCAGGCTTCAGCAATATGTGAACCGTGAACTTCCAGATGTTCAAGCTGGTTTTAGAAAAGACAGAGGAACCAGATATCAAATTGCCAGCATCCGCTGGATTATCGAAAAAGCAAGAGAGTACCAGAAAAACATCTATTTCTGCTTTATTGACTATGCCAAAGCCTTTGACTGTGTGGATCACCATAAACTGTGGAAAATTTTGAAAGAGATGGGAATACCAGACCACCTGACCTGCCTCTTGAGAAACCTGTATGCAGGTCAGGAAGCAACAGTTAGAACTGGACATGGAACGACAGACTGGTTCCAAATAGGAAAAGGATTACGTCAAGGCTGTATATTGTCACCCTGCTTATTTAACTTATATGCAGAGTACATCACGAGAAATGCTGGGCTGGAGGAAGCACAAGCTGGAATCAAGATTGCCGGGAGAAGTATCAATAACCTAGATATGCAGATGACACCACCCTTATGGCAGAAAGTGAAGAAGAACTAAAGAGCCTCCTGATGAAAGTGAAAGAGGAGAGTGAGAATGTTGGCTTAAAGCTCAACGTTCAGAAAACTAAGATCATGGCATCTGGTCCCATCACTTCATGGGAAATAGATGGGGAAACAGTGGAAACAGTGTCAGACTTTATTTTGGGGGGCTCCAAAATCACTGGAGATGGTGATTGCAGCCATGAAATTAAAAGACGCTTACTCCTTGGAAGGAAGGTTATGGCCAACCTAGATAGCATATTTAAAAGCAGAGACATTACTTTGCCAACAAAAGTCTGTCTAGTCAAGGCTATGGTTTTTCCAGTAGTCATGTATGGATGTGAGAGTTGGACGGTGAAGAAAGCTGAGCACCAAAGAATTGATGATTTTGAACTGTGGTGTTGGAGAAGACTCTTGAGAGTCCCTTGGACTGCAAGGAGATCCAATCAATCCATCCTAAAAGAGATCAATCCTGAGTGTTCATTGGAAGGACTGATGTTGAAGCTGAAACTCCAATACTTTGGCCACCTCATTCGAAGAGCTGACTCATTGGAAAAGACCCTAATGCTGGATAGGATTGGGGGCAGGAGGAGAAGGGGACGACAGAGGATGAGATGGTTGGATGACATCACCAACTCGATGGACATGGGTTTGAGTAGACTCCGGGAGTTGGTGATGGACAGATAGGCCTGGCATGCTGCAGTTCATGGGGTCGCAAAGAGTCGGACATGACTGAGTGACTGAACTGAACTGATGGATGCTCACTCATAGCCCACCATCCTGTAGTATATATTAGATTATATGTTCAATTTTAAGTCCTATTCTTGGAGTTCCTGACACTTTCCTCTCTAAGGATATGACTAGTAAGTTTCTTCTTAGTTCATCTAGACTTGCTCTGCAGTTTATTATGTTACAGTTAGTGGCATTTCCAAAACTCGACAGTCTAAATGGGCACCGTAGCTTCCAAAGCACTTTCAAGGATGGTTTTAGATTTTATACATATAAATAAAATATCATAACTATTTGAATTTCTCCACCTGAAGGGAATACTTTCTTCTTTTAAAGGTGTGTCTCTAGCAGGAAACTCAAAC
This sequence comes from Okapia johnstoni, assembly GCA_024291935.2. NCBI lineage: Eukaryota > Metazoa > Chordata > Mammalia > Artiodactyla > Giraffidae > Okapia > Okapia johnstoni. The sequence continues at coordinate 104,697,200 of CM044313.1, forward strand.
ATTTACGGATTTTTTTACACTGTCTTTTACCACCACCTTTGATTCCAGGAAACCACTGATCTGCTTTCTATCGCTATAGATTACTTTGTTTTCCACAGAATTTTTACATAAATGGAATAATATGTTATGTACTCTTTTTTGTCCAGTTTCTTTTACTCAGCATAACTTTTTGAGATTCATCAAGGTTGTTGCATGTATCAATATTCCACTCCTTCTTACTGCTGGGTGGTATAGGTGTACAAAAGTTTGTTTATCCATAAAAAACATCTATTTCTGCTTCATTGACTAGCTAGAGCCTCTTACTGTGTGGATCAGAATAAACTGTGGAATACTCTTGAAAAGATGGGAATACGAGACCACTTTATCTGCCTCCTGAGAAACCTGTATCCAGGACAAGAAACAAAATTGGGAAAGGAGTACATCAAGGCTGTATATTGTCACCCTGCTTATTTAACTTATATGCAGAGTACATCATATGAAACGCTAGGCTTGATGACTCACAAGCTGGAATCAAGATTGCTGGGAGAAATATGAACAACTTCAGATAAGCAGAAGATACCACTTTAACGGCAGAAAGTGAAGGGGTCCTAAAAAGCCTCTTGATGAGAACAAAAGAGGGGAGTGAAAAAGCTGGCTTAAAACTCAACGTTCAAAAATCTAAGATCATGGCATTCAGTCCCATCACTTAATGGCAAATAGATGGGGAAAAAGTGGAAATGGGGCCAGATTTCATTTTCTTGGGCTCCAAAATTGCCGTGGACTGTGACTGCAGCCAGAAGATTAAGACACTTGCTCTTTGGAATAAAGCTGTGACAGACCTAGACAGCATATTAAAAAGCAGAGACTTCACTTTGTTGACAAAGGTCCATGTAGTCAAAGCTATGTTTTTTCTAGTAGTCATGTATCGATGTGAGAGCTGGACCATAAAGAAGGCTGAGCACCCAAGAATTAATGCTTTTGAATCATGGTGAAGACTCTTGAGAATCCCTTAGACAGCAACGAGATCCAACCAGTCCATCCTAAAGAAAATCAACCCTGAATATTCATTGGAAGGACTGATGCTGAAGCTGAAACTCCAATACTTTGGCCACTTGATGTGAAGAACTGACTCACTGGAAAAGACCCTGATGCTGGGAAAGATTGAGGGCAAGAGGAGAAGGGGACGACAGAGGATGAGATGGTTGGATGGCATCACTGACCCAAAGGACATGAGTTTGAGCAAACTGAGGGAGACAGTTAAGGAAGCCTGATGTGCTGCAGTTCATAGGATCAGAAAGAGTTGGACATGACTTAATGACTGAACAACAGCAACAAATCTGTTGATGGAAAGTTGGGTTGTTTCTTGGTTTTTACAAATAAAGAAGCCGTGAACATCTGTGTTCAAGGGTTTGTATGAGTGCGTCCATTTTTTTACTTTTGGGTAAATGCCTATGGCTAGATCATAAGGTAGGTGTAACTTTAACTTTTTAAGAAAGACATTCATTTTCAAAGTGATTGCAGCGCTTTGTATTTCCATCAGCTGTCTCTTGCATCCACAGCTTGTTTCACATCTAAACAGAGAAACGCTGATTCTTTTGCCATAAGTTGTTATCATCTGTACCATGGCTTTTTCACAGACACCCATTTTCAGGTTAAGAATGTAGCCTTCTATTCCTCGTTTACTGACAGATTTTATAAAAATCTGATGTTGAGTTTTGTGAAATGCCTTTTTTCTGCTTTTATTCAGATGTTCATTGCATCCTCAGTTTTGTTAATGTTATAAATCATATTGATTGATTTTTAATGTTAAACTCATTTTGCATTTCTGGGAATAATCTCACTTCGTTATATTTCATATACTGTTGAATGAGATTTGGTGACACTTTCGGTTTAGAATTTTCACTCCTCTATGTTCATTAAACTCTTTAGTTCTCTTTCTTTGCAATATCTTTGACTTTTAAAAAGTGATGGCCTCATAAAATGAGCTGGGAATTGCAGCCTCTTTTTCCATTTTCTAGTTGAGCTCCTGTGGAATTATAATTTTGTCTTTCTTCTATATTGGTGGAATTCAGTAGTAAAACCATCTTCTCCTGATATTTCTTGGAGGGGAGATGTTTAACTATAAATTCAGCTACCTTAGTAGACATGGGGCTGATTCAGGTTATCTCCTTCTTCACTGTGTTTTGATAGGTTTTGTCTTTCAGGGGATTTGTCCATTTCCTGCCAGCTGTAAAATTTACTGACATAAAATTATTCATAATAGTCCCCTATTATCTTTAAAAATGTTTATTTGTGGTAAAAATATATGTAACATAAAATTTACTGTCTTAACTATTTTTAAGTGTGTAATTCAATACTGTTTAATATATTTATATTGCTGTGCAATATCCAGCGTTCTTTTCATCTTGCCAGACTAAAATGATACCCTTTAAAGAACTCTTCATTTCCAGCTTACCCCAGCCCCTGGCATCTGTCATTCTACTTTCTGTCTCTAGATGACTCATATAGGGGGAATTGTATAGTATTTGTCTTTTTGTGACTGGCTAATTTTTATGACTTAGTGGGCTCCCCTGGAGACTCAGACAGTAAAGAATCTGCCTGCAACACAAGAGACCTGGGTTCAATCTCTGGTTGGGAAGATCGCCTGGAGAAGGAAATGACAACCCACTCCAGTATTCATGCCTGGAGAATCCCATGGACAGTGGAGCCTGGCAGGCTACAGTCCATGGGGTCACAGAGTCAAACACAACTGAGCAACTTTCACTTTCACTTATTTCACTTGTTAGAATGTCCTTACGTTTCAACCACGTGTGCAACATGAGTCAGGATTCCCTCCTTTTTAAAAGGCTGTTTATCCATTCTGTTTCTCCGCTCCTCCACTGATGGACACTCGGGTGCTTCCTGCTTTCAGCCGTATGAACAAGGCTGCCATGAACAGATGGTGCTTGGAGACCCTGCTGTCGTCTCCCTGGATATATACACAGAACTGGAACTTCTGGAGCAAAGGGCAGCTCCGTATTTAAGTTTTTGAGGAACCTCCATACTGTCCTCCATACAATAATGCACCATTTTACACTCCCACAAACAGTGCCAAGGGTTTCAGTTACTCCACATGCTCACCAAAATTTGATAATTTTTTTATAGTAGTCATCCTAATGTGTGTGAGGTGACAGATCACTGTGATTTGATTTACATTTCCCTAATGATTAGGGATACTGACTATTTCTTTAATATGCTTATTGGCCATTTTTATATCCTCTTTTGCAAAAGGTCAAGTGTCTTAATATGATTGTCTTCATGTATTTTTTTCTTGTGTTTCATGCTGTTTCTTGACTCTATGGGCTTGTAATTTTTACCATATTAGAAAAAAAATTTAACCATTAAATCTTCTTTCCTTCACCCTCCCTTCCTCTTCCCTTTTTCTTCCCTCCCTCCCTCCTCCACTCCTTCTCGTCTTCTGTCCAATTTCTTTCAGTGACTTTCATTGCTTGTCGATTACTCTGCATATGTCTGTCTTCGAGCTCACAGATGAAAGTTTTCAATCTGTTTCCTCTGTTTCATTTATGAGTTACTGTGGTATTTGTGATTCCTTCTGTCATGTTTTGTCTATCATTAATCCTATCCAGTGTATTTTAAAATCTAACCTATATTTTCATCTCTAGAAATGTGATTTGGGTGTTTTAAAAATATTCCATGTCTTTATTTAGCATTGAAAGCATGTGAAGTATAGTTACAGTAATTGTTTCAAGACATTGCCTGTTTAAATATAGCACCTGTGTTAGTACTGGATCATTTTCAGTTGGTTAGCTTCTCTCCTTATAGAGCATGTTTTCTTTTTTATTTGAAAACTTGGTAAATTTTATGTAATCCAAGATACTGTGATTTGATCTTACGTACCGGATGATTTTGTTTTCTTATAAATATCTTGAACTTTGTCCTGAGATACTATTAACTTACTTGTAAATGTTTTCATACTTCTGTGTCTTGCCCAGAAGATCTGTTATACAGGACCGGTAAAGTCAGCCTAAGACTGTTAATGTAAGACTGGTCAGTCTAAGGCAGTGCTGTTCAGTGAGGAATGATTTTATCTTCAAGGAACATTTGGCAACGTGTGTGGGGTTTATGGAATTTGCATCTAATAGGCTGGTAATCAGGGAGGGTGTTAAATCTTTTACAATGCACAGGACAAACACTCCATAATAAATAACTATTCAGACCAAAATGCCAATGATGTAGATACTGAAAAACCTTGGTCTGGGGCTTAGACAAGACTCTTCTGTGACCTCAGGCCAGCAGCCCATAAATGGTCAATTTCCCTGTTTCTCTGGTGGGTGCAGGTTCTGTTCCCAGCCCTGGGTGAGCTCCTGACGCTGCTCCTCCCACACCTCACCGGGGTTCTTGCCCAATTTTCAGTAGCTTCCCCACAAGCCGTCGCACTCAGCCTGATTGTTCCCGGGGACCCTCTACAGGTCTCTGGAGGTCTCTCTCTCGGTGCTGACTCCTCTTTGGTGCTCTCTGCAGGAAATCCTACCTACTACAGGTCTCTGCCTGGGCCTGGAAACCCAAGGCAGGAACTTGGGGGCAATAGTAGGGTTCGCATTATTGGTTTTTCATCTCTCAGGGATCATTGTTTGATAATGTTGTTTCATTTGTCTTTTTTTTAATTGCTTCAAGTGAGAGAGCAAATATAGTCCCTTTCATGGCAGGAAGTAAAAGTTGCTCTCATGTATGTATCTATTATAACAATCTTGTAAAGGCGTCATGCGTGCATGCATGCATGCTGTTACTTCACTCGTGTCCGACTCTTTGCTACCCTATGAACTGTAGCCTGCCAGGCTCTTCTGTCCATGGAATTCTCCAGGTAAGAAAACTGGAGTGGGTTGCCATGCCTTCCTCCAGGGGAATCTTCCTGACCCAAGGATCAAACCTGCATCTCTTATGCGTCCTGTTTTGGCAGGAGGATTCTTTACCACTAGTGCCATCTGGGAAGCCCATAAAGGATGCATATGTATGTATATATTCTATTTCTCATGAAACAATGCTATTAGTTTGCTTATATATATGACTTATAAGGAAATGTTACTTTATGATCTACCAATGCAACTCTATAGGAATTAGACAGTGTTCAAAGAGTGAAATTAATATAGTATAATACTTACAAAATTTCATTCAAAATTTTATCAGACTAATAAATAAGCTTTTATCAGGCTAATAAATGCTTTTTATCTTTAAGATCTTAGTTGTTCATCTGGATTGAATTTAAATTTTACTAAATAAAATGTAATGCATGAGAAGATTTGATCTTTGAAATTCCAAAGCAAAATTACTAAGAAAAGATGACAAAGGTTGACTTTTTAAAAAAGTTAGTGTAGTACATACCAGGAAGGGACAGAAAATAATACATTTCTTTGGCATTAGGACACTTGAGCCTGTGGGGCTCCTTGCCTTGTGCTAACACTTTGGTTTTTAGTTTCTTAGAGAATGACTCACAGGGGATTGATTTTACACTTATGTTCATGAAACCATAAAGTGCCACTGACATCAAAACAAGCTGAAGGAATCTGTCCCTCTAGCCCTGCCTATGTTCCATCCCCAAATGACTCTTGTGAAATGTATTGCTTAGCGGCTATGCTTTCAATTTTTCAATCATCTTTTTTTCTCCTTTTAAACTTTTTATTTTTATTGGAGTATAGCCGGTCAGCAAACAATGTTGAACCAGTTTCAAGTGAACAGCAAAGGGACTCAGCCAGACACACACATGCATCCATTCTCCCTCAAATCCCCCCACATCCAGGCTGGCACGTGACATTAAGCAGAGTTCCCTGTGCTATACAGGGTCTTGTTGGTTACCCATTTTAAAGATAGCCACGTGTACATGTTCATACCAGACTCCCCACCTATCCCTTTCCCATCTCCTTTCCTCCAGCAACCATAAGCTTGGTTCTTGAAGTCCATGAGTCTGTTTCTGTTTTGCAAGTTCGTTTTGTATCATTTCTCTTTTTAGCTTTCACATGTAAGGGATGTCATATGATATTTCTCCTTCTCTGTCTGACTTACTTCACTCAGTATGACATTCTCTAGGCCCATCCATGTTACTGCAAATGGCATTATTTTTAATGACCGAGTAGTATTCCATTGTATATATGTAATAGTTAATCTTCCTTTTGGTGTATGTGGTGGGGGGAGTATGTTGGTCTCAGTCTAGAAAACATGCAGATAAGGACCAAGGTGTCTGACTCCTCCTGAAATTTCATGGGGACTTGGAGCCAGAGAGAAGAGCTTAGAGAAGAAGCAGTGCGATGGTGGCCAGTTGTGCAACCAAGTCCTTCATGAAAACAGACGTCAAACCTTGTCCTGTTTACATCCTTTCCCAAGACTAGTCACAGCTTCCTTTTTGATTTACACAGAAAACGCAGACAAAGACTGAAAGCCTCACCAATCAGTGTATCTTTTTCCACGTTACTGTGTGTTAGGCTTTAAAGAGACTTGAGCAGGGACACAGTGTTTCCTTGCATGTAAACTCACCCTTATTTACCTTTATTTTATACCAGAGTTAGGTCTATATTATCACAAAAGAGTTTACCCATCTTGATAATTAAGCTTAGATGTAATAGAAAATAGAAAAGGATACAATTTTAAGAATTTGAAAATTGGAAACGTGATGAGATGTCACGTCTACAATTCTTGACTCAGTCTTGCTTTCTTTGCTGCCCAGTGGTATCATGCTGAGACTGAGCACCTTTGTGCCTCGCTCCACATTCTCTGGCTGCTCTGAAAGGTTAGAAAGGCTCGGTTTCACTGATTTCAGTGTTTTCTCTGCTTTGGCACTTTCTGGTTGCTCAGTGAGCTGAGGAAATTACTATGACACTAATAAAACCACAGATGTTAATTAGTTCTAATCATTGAACTGCTCTGCCTGGATATATTACAAAGACTTGGACAAGATATACTGTGGGGTGCATGCCTTCAAGCTCAGTTGCTAAGCCATGTCCAACTCTTTGTGACTCTATAGACTGCAGTACACCAGGCTCTTCTGTCCATGGGATTTCTGGGACAAGAACACTGCAGCGGGTTGCCATTTCCTTCTCCAGGGGATCTTACCAACCCAAGGATCAAACTCACGTCTCCTGGATTGGCAGGTGGATTCTTCACCACTGAGCCACCAAGCAAGCCCATATTGTTGGTGGGGGGGAGATTGTAGAATTTGGTGCTCACCTGTGTGCATTAAAAAAAAAGAAATCTGAGAAATCCTCAGGTGGAGATGTTAAGGAGAAAGCATTCCCATCCAAGCTGGTGAGGTTTCAAATGCCTTGCAGTCCGTTTGCTTCACCAGCTTCCTCCACCCCATGTAGTCTCCCTTCTCTCTGACACAGTATCTGGATACAGAAGTGAATGCTGGTGTTTCCGTTCTTGTGGGGAGTGAGGGGTAGTAATATGGTTTTCTGGACCTAAGGACAACTCCTCAGCAAAGAAGAGCTAAGTGCAGGGTCAGACTCTCTGCCTCTCCCAACTGCCTCGAACCATCCCCCGGTTGGACCTGACATCCAGGCTCATGGCCCAAAGAAAGGCAGGCGTTTTTTGTGTGGGCGGCTTCGTGGAGACAGCCACACAGCATGAAATGTGCGGGCCTGGGCCCCGTGATGTGCCCCGGGAGGCTGTGTGTCTGTTGGCATGAAGGAGAAGGAGTCCAGGGCAACCAGCTGCAGCTCCCACCAGGGAGGGCGTATTCGAGTGAGAACAGGAAACAAATAAGCCCAGAGCTCCTCTCCATGACAAATCCCCAAACACAGCCTCCCGTTAAGAGGAAAATGCCGAATAATAACTCTGACGCTCCCCATGGAGCAGAGTCACAAGTCTTAAGCCTCTGTAACTGACAACACGGGATTGTGACTTCATGCTAAGTTTGGGACTTTGTGACGTTAAGTAACAACATGATATTGGAAGTGACAAGCAGAGGGTGCCTGGTCCCCACTGGACACTAATTGCTGTGATAGGAGGAAGTGTCCGGGCCATAAAAACTGTCATCTGTTGGCTTGCATTCCTGTTGCAACCAAGTCGGCCACATTCCTTGTCCACACATGTTTCAAATCAAGCAAGGGATATAAATGAAAAAATCTAGCTCTGACTCTCTTTCAGTTTGGCAGAGTGACAGGGACAGTCAGCTGTCCCTGACAGTCCAATACCAGCTCCCTTCAGGCTGGTGGACGTTTTGGATAGAAGGAGGCTGCAGTTGCTGCAAGTTTACTTTGCCAGAACCTAGGGGAGTAGGGTGGAGACGTTGCTGAGATGTGCTTTTCTCTCCCACCTGGTCCACACCTGGCTCCTTTCTCTGGCCCAGGAATGTGACTCTCCAGGAACTCCCACAAACACTGTTTCCCTCTTTCCCCTGCAGGGAAACACATGAGGACTTCCTGACTCAGCCTCCCGTTCACCACGAATCTCTTGGACCATTGTACCCCCACTAGAATGAGGGCATCTGCGCAGGGGCTGGTTTTCTCCCATTTCCTCTGGGAGATACCTTTCCTTCCACACCCTAAAAGAGAAATGAGCCATTTTCTCAACATCAGTTCAACGTTGAGAGGAGCCTTTCACAGTGCATCCCAGATCACATGGTTGTTCTGTTTTCTCACCAGAGAAAATTACTTCAGAGCAAAGCCTGTCTGATTCTTGCATTTTTTTCCCTTCTTTTACCACAGTCTTGTTGGTTTTCAGTTTTTATGTTTTGGATACAGGTGTTGGGAAGAGGGATCTCGAGGATCCTGGGCATCCGCGGTAGCCTGGAAATTGATGATGCTGCTCAGAAGTAACTTGCTTCAGAGCCTGGAAAGTGGGCAGGCTCATCAGCATCTTGTCCCCATGCCAGGTCTCCAAGGAGAGCAAAGTGCACATTCTAGTCACGTCTGATGGAGAAGCAGGTCAGCTCCCAGAGCACCATGTGTGATGTGGACCCCGGGCAGCCTTCACCAGAGTACAGGTGAGGTCCCCCAGCCCTGGGGAACCACGCACCTGCCAGCAGTGTGTTCAGTGTAGAATCTCCTCACCTTCTGAATGAACCTCTAAGAAAATGGTCTTGTGATTTTTAGTATTTATCTCATGTATATGACCTGTGCTTTCACCTCCCAGTTTTACCCGTTTGCTCTTATATGAAGGAAGTGTGTCTTTTAGTTTTTCAAACTTGTTGCTCTGGAGTTTTTCTGATTCTAACTGGGTACTCTGCGATGGCAACCCCACAGCACAGATCTGTGTCAGGGGAACACCCTTTGTCTTAATATGACACATATGTGAAATGTCCTTTGTACACCAGGACTCAAGAAATTCTCATGCTGTGATTTATAATGTGAACATGAAAGCCACTCACTTGTGTCTGACTCCTTGTGACCACATGGACTATACAGTCCATGGAATTCTCTAGGCCAGAATACTGGAGTGAGTAGCCTTTCCCTTCTCCAGGGGATCTTTCCAACTCAGGAATCGAACCAGGGTCTCCTGCATTGCAGGTAGATTCTTTACCAACTGAGCTATAAGGGAAGCCCTAAGTTTGACGTTATTATTGAAAACTGTCAAATGTCCAGAACATAAAGAAAGAAGCCCCTTCCTTGCCCCGTAGGAGGGCAGGTGCTGTAGTATCTTAGAAATATGAATACATGACAGGTTAATAGACCGCTTGGTCTTCTGCCCCGCTTAGGTGGACCTCCCTACTGATGTCCCTAAGGGCAGTCCCTCCACCCAAGAAAGCCTTGGCCTTCTGCTGGGGACCAGGCATCCCTCAAGAAGCAAGACTGGCCATCTTCCACTCATTTGTCTCAGCCACCAGAGTAGGGATCAGAAATGCTTGCTGTAAAGAGCCAATTAATATGTTCAGCTGTGTGAGCAATATGGTCTCTGCTGCAATTGTTCAACCGTGCATGTAGTTCAGCAGAGTTGCCATGGCCAATTAACCATGAGTGAGTGGGTGTGGCTGTGTTCCAATAAAACTTCATTTATAAACTCTGAACTTTGAATTTCAGATCATTTTCATGTGTCACCAAATCGTATTTTTCTTTTACTATTTTTTTAAAAATTAAAAATGTAAGACCCATTCTCAGCTTGTGGACCAGGCAAAAACAAGACGTTTTGTCAACTCCTGCAAGAGACTAGTGTGAAAAGAACACAGCAGTGTGTGTTGGGCTCAGCTTTTTAAACTCGTCTTTCCTGAGTTGGGTTGTCAGGCGCCAGCGAGAGTTCTGCTCATGGGCGAGGTCAGAGATGCTGAGACACCATCAAGTGGTGACTAAAATTTCAATTAACGGAGCTAAATGAAGCTCCTGTGAGTATATTTCGCCAAATGAGAGATCTAAATGTTTCTATAGAGCATTAACTAGATGACATGTGTACTTTTAAGTCCCTATGACATTTGTAGTCACCCACTCCCCACTCCTGAAATTTTCAATTTTTCAAAAATGTTCAGGAAATATCAAGCTTTTTTTTTTTTAATTTGCTTAATATGGAGAATTAAAAGAAGTACACTTTACGCAGATTCTAAATTCGACTTGGTTGGAAGTTTTTTATTGAGTCTTTTTTTTTTTTATCAAATCACTTTAAGAGAAGGACTCAACCTGATTTTACTTTGGGATAGGATATGCTTAAATCAAAGATTTTGATCTTGTGCTGTTTTCGTAGAACACTTAGGAAACTATAAGAGCAGGTTAAGCTTCTGAAAAGAATGTTTAAGATACATTTTAATACTGGCAACATTCAGGATGCTGCTGCAGAGGAAGGCTGGTGTTTCTTGCTCACTGCTTCTGTGATTCTTGTTTCCCTGGATCTTGGTTTTAGGTTGTCTCTGTGTAGCTGAGCACTGAAGAATTGATGCTTTTGAACTGTGGTGTTGGAGAGGACTCTTGAGGGTCCCTTGGACTGCAGGGAGATCCAACTAGTCCATCCTAAAGGAAATCAGTCCTGAATATTCATTGGAAGGACTGATGCTGAAGCTGCAACTCCAGTACTTTGGTCACCTAATGCAAAGAGCTGACTCCTTTGAACAGACCGTGCTGCTCGGAAAGATGGAAGGTGAAAGGAGAAGGAGATGACAGAGGATGAGATGGTTTGATGGCATCACCAATTCAATGGACATGAGTTGAGCAATCTCTGGGAGTTGGTGATGGACAGGGACTCCTGGTATGCTGCAATTCATGGGGTTGCAAAGAGTCGGACACGACTGAGCAACTGAACTGAACTGTGTAGCAACATCAGGTCTTTCTGGCCAAGGCTGTCATGGTGCCAGGGATCCCCGGTGAGTCTTCTTTCTCAGGCTACAGGCGAGAGTCTATTTGCTTAGCTGGTCAGAAGATGCTGTGGACAGGCCAGAAGCTGGGGATACATGGCTCTGATGGCCGTTTTTCTTTTTGACTTCATTTTTTCATCATCGATCTCACTCCTGAAAACAGCGAGCTCTCTCACAAGCACATGCCTCTGGTCACAAGGGGGACTGGGTGGGAGACTGCGGCCGGACCAGTTCAAATCCATCTCCCCCAGTGGGAAACTCCTCAAACCACGTGGCTTGGTGGCCCCGAGCCACCCAAGTCATCTGTGTGGACAAAGGCAGCAGGTCAACATTACTAACAAAGTGGGGCTGCCAGAATGTTCCACGTCTAAGTCCAACATGTTTATTTCTTGCCACTGCTCTCACGTTGTTTTCTGCATAATTTTAAGCATCATTAAGAAACCGACAGAATCCCTTTATCATTTTTAATTGCACAATACTGACGCTATCAGTCAGCATTCTGGAGAAATTAAAATGCCATTATTCCAATAAGGAATCATTCCAATCCGTAGTATTTACATGCATTTCTTCAACCCATGTCCGTGAGTGCTCACTTGTAAATATCTATAGTTTATTATTATTGGCTCCAAATAGTTATTGATTAAATACGATCATTTGTGAAGCATAGCTTCACTTGGTTAGCAGAATGCAACTTTACTTAAAAAGATCTATTGGTTTGAGTCTAGCTTGAGGCATTCAACTTTCTTTTCCGCCTGCTTATCTCATTCTCCGTTCATTAAGACTGTTAATTGTTATTTTTTCCTTTCAGTTACTTACGCTGTGTACATTTTTCCATTATTTTCCATTTTCACCTTTTAGGGTCATGTCGATTCAAAATGATAAGAGAGGGAGCTTCCCCATCACCAGTGCCAACTTGAAACTCTAACCTCAACTGATAGAGAGGTTGTAAAGCTGGTAATTCAGGCAGAGAAACCACACGAGGAGTACAGGGCACAGTGCATGATGGAAGGAGGCTTCAAAAATGGGAAAGGTAGGAAGTGAGACCTCAGGGGCAGGCAGGCTCTCATCAAGGTGTGACAGGCCAGGCATGGGAACCTTGTTCTGAACCCCCAGATGAGCCACCGAGTCTATGACCAATCTGTGATCTGATTTCAGATTTCATCTATAGCTGTCCCGTTGGGTTTTCACAGGGAGAATGCACAGTGTGTGTGTATGTGTGTGTTACTGCCCGTGTGTTCTTGTATGTGTGCAAATGAGTGTGTGTGTGAGTGGGGGCATGTGCATGTGTTACTGAACCAAACTTGGATACTTACCTATGCAAAGTGAAGCCAGTCTCTTGACACCAGGTTGTGATGAAGGAAAGTGTAGTTTATTGCAGGTGCCAACCTAGGAGTCCAGGCAGCTCATGTGCAGAAAGCCAGAACTCCCTGATGGGTTTCAGAAGACCATTTTTAAAGTCCAGGTGAGGGAGGGGGTCAGAGCCTATATGATCAGCTTGTGCACAATTCTCTGCTTGTTGATGGTGAGGTAATCAGGCTAACCTTATCAGTTGTTAGGTGACAGTATGTCTCAGTGCTATGTGCTCCTGGTCATCAAGTGTTTAATTTCTTCCATTTAGTTCGGGCTTCCACATCTGTAAAACAACTCAGGAAAAGTGCATTACATTCTGTTATCTGGTTGTGATAGGAGCTAAAGCAGAGGACATGGGGGGAAGCAAGCTAAAGCTGAAGACATGGGGGAGGGGTCTGTACCAGGAAGTCCTCATAGGGCCCTACTCCTTGCTTACATTTGCATGTATGTGTTTGCGAGTGGGGAGAATAGTCATAGTTTTTGATTAAAAGCATCTAGTTTGAAAGTAACTATGGCAACAAAGTTATGACAAACTTAGCATATTAAATGACAGAGACATCACTTTGCTGACAAAGGTCCGTATAGTCAAAGCTGTGGTTTTTCCAGCAGTCATGTACAGATGTGACAGTTGGACTATAAAGAAGGAAGAGCCCCGAAGAATTGATGCTTTTGAGCTGTGGTGTTGGAGAAGACTCTTGAGAGTCCCTTGGACTGCAACGAGATCCAACTCGTCCATCCTAAAGGAAATCAGTCCTGAATATTCATTGGAAAGGACTGATGCTGAAGCTGAAGCTCCAATACTTTGGCCACCTGATGCGAAGAACCGACTCATTGGAAAAGACCCTGATGCTGGGAAAGATTGAGGGCAGGAGGAGAAGGGGACAACAGAGGATGAGATGGTTGAATAGTATCATTGACTCAACGGAGATGAGTTTGAGCAAGCTCTGGGAGTTGGTGAAGGACAGGAAAGCCTGGTGTGCTGCAGTCCACGGGGTCACAACGAGTTGGACACAACTGAGCAACTGAACAACAGCAAAGAGGAAAAGTTAAGAAGAAAAATTATGACAAGTATCAAGTGTGATGTCATGGGAGAGATGCACATTAAAGAGGAGAGGGGAGTTAAAATAAAAAACTTGGCTGCTAATAAGAAACAGCCACATAACAAGTCTCCAGAGTCATATCATTTCTGTTATGTGATAGACAATTGATACACAGATATTGAGCTCATGAAACAATAAATCAATTTTAATTCAGACTAAAGCTTTTAATTCAAATTTCTAACTTTCTAACATCTGGACAAGGATAATAATAATAATGCATATAAATTTATATATATATGTATAAATATATATGGGCCTTCTCTGGTGGCTGAGATGGTAAAGAACCTGCCTGCCATGCAGGAAAACTGGGTTCAATCCCTGGGTCAGGAAGATCCCCTGGAGAAGGAAATGGCAACCCACTGCAGTATTCTTGCCTGGAGAATTCCATGGACAGAGGGTGCTGGTAGGCTACAATCCACATGATAACAAAGAGTTGGACACAACTGAGCAACAATTCTTTCACACTTCCATAAGTGTATGTATGTATTGTTTTTATATGCATATATATATGTGTGTGTGTGTGTGCGTGTATGTGCTACTTGCTCAGTCACATCTGACTCCTTGTTACCCTGTGAACTGTAGCCTTCCAGGCTCCTCTGTCCATGAGATTCTCCAGGCAAGAATACTGGCGTGGGTTGCCACTCCCTTCTCCATATATATATATGTGTGTATATATGCAGACATATATGGGGCTTCCCTAGTGACTGAGTGGTAAAGGTTCTACCTGCAATACAGGAGTCACATGTTTGATCCCCGGGTCAGGAAGTCCCCTGGAGGAGGGCATGGCAACTCACTCTAGTATCCTAGGCCGGAGAATCCATGGGCAGGGGAACCTGATAGGCTACAGTCCATAAGGTCACACAGAGTCAGATATATATATATATGGCCATTTAACCTGCAGAACACAGTTTGTAAAATAAATATGAACTTAAACATCATTGAAATTCAGGGAATGCTAATTTAGGCAAATCTGTTTCTCTTCTTTTTAATCATGATCACACCTGGTGTCCAGATTAGGCTTTGGAGCCTGTTCATCCCGTGAAAACCACAGTGCATATATGTGCCCCTTGTCTTGGTATGTGGTTGGGGAACACATTCGAGTCTAGGGTCTACCACTGCATACATAAAATAAAAAAGTAGGTGACTCTCGTTAATCATTTTATTGTGAGAAGTAATATGTTCCCAGCCAAAAGGGTGTTTTACTATAACATTCAAAATAAAAAAAAAATTCACCAAGATTTGCTCCATCAATGTGACTTATAGGGTCACTCTTTGTGTTTTCCTTATTGTGTATTTCGTAATTTCTCCTGTTAGTGAAATGAAAATGTAATACCAGAGCTAGTGTGCTCATTGTAGTAGTGTTAAAAAGGGCTGTCCAAGCCAGACTTTTCCAGGTTATATCTATGCTTCACAAAGTATTGAAGACAGCCATCATTCATTTCTGTAGCGAAAGATGGAAAAATTCAACCAAGAGCTATTGGAAGGGTCTACATTTTCATGGACAGAGCAAGACCGCATGGTCTTAGCATGTAGCTGAAGCACCAGACTCATGGACCATCCATAGTTTTTCTTCTATGTGTTGCCTTGTCACTACTTAATAATTGCCAAATCAGCGTCCATATCTTCCCATGCCCAGTGTGTCTAAATCCTCGCTGAGATCACACTTGATCTCAGAACAATCCTCTTGCTCTGTGCAGGCCCTGCTACTGTGACTTTCAGGAGGAAATAACAGTTCCTAAGTTCATGGGGGTTTGCTCTGGAGGACTGTGGAAGCAGTGAATTAGCAGTTGATGCATGAAAATGCAAAAAAAGGTGACATAAAGGCCATGATATAAGACAAGGGGGACCTCAAAGGTCTGGCTGGAGATTCACTTTATCATTCTGCTGTGAACTGGGACTCCCTGGGAGGGAGGAGTGGTTCTCTTTTGCAGCCTGGGATTGGACTCTAGCGATGCCAGGTGGAATTATTTAGATCTGAGTTGTAGAATTACAAGGACTGCTTTTATAGAGACAGGAAATTAAGGAGCCTGGAAGAGCAGATCCAGTGTGGGGAACATGAAGGGCCTGGAAGGAGATATAAGATGAGAGCAGACCTGAGCACATAGAACACCAATCACCGAAGTCTGGGGGTATGATCCCAGAGGCATGGGCCGAGTTTGTGAAGCAGCGTGGAGCTCTGACCTCAGTAACAGTGTGCTGTGCGTGTTCAGTCGCTCAGTCATGTCTGGCTCTTTGCAACCCCATGGACTGAAGTCTGCCAGGCCCCTCTGTTCCAGGAATTCTCCAGGCAAGACTACTGGAATGAGTTACCATTTCCTCCTCCAGGGGAACTTCCCAACCCAGGGATCAAAGCTGAGTCTCCTGTATCTCATGCATTGCAGGCGGGTTCATTACCCTGAGCTCACTGGGAAGCCCCAGTAACATTGACCTCTCAGCAAATGTCAGATCTTTGGATAAACATAGACAAAGGCACTCAGAAATTGGTGAGGCAGTAGGTTTCCACTCCATGGCCTTGGTGCTGAATCAGGACACAAGAAAAGATAGTCTTAGTATCAGATTTGCAAATTACACCATCATTTCACATGCTTGCACAAATTACCGAGTAAAAGTCCCAATCCCAGTCGTCAGGAGGTCCAATCAACACCTTGTGTGAAAATATTGCTGGGCGGTGGCCCCAGGGGCTCCGTGTGGCAGGACCAGCTATGCTTGGAGTTGCAGCAGAGGGAAGAGAGTTGAGGAGATGGAGGGATGCAGAGGCCAGCCTGGCTTCAGACAATAGCGTGAAGCAATTACCTTGTCAAACTTGCATGTGGAAAACGTCATCAGAGTGCAAGGATTGAGCAAAAATGAGGGCATGAGTGAGTTCTACCAGGTCCAGGACAAGGCGCTGAACAGAAACCCAGTAGAGGATGGGTCAGTTCTATAAGACACTCGGAGGCTCCAATCAGGGCGCCAGAGAGTAAGCAGGTACTTTTCTGCTCCTCAGCGATGAGGGGCCTGAAACCAGTCAAAGAGTGGAGGCAACGAGGAGCCAGAATATCCAGACAGAGGGAGGGGTGAAGGACACACTATGTAGCCACTGGCATCCAGCGCTCAGGGTGCGTGAATCATGAGGCCAGAGTAGAGGAGTGCCCTCAAACGCACCCACGCAGGGAGCTATAGGAACGCTGTCTTTCTCACTCGGATGTGTAGGATCTGAGATTTGTTTTAAGATCACAATGCATGGTAGAAGTAAGGACACTTGTTTTAAATGAGAAAATAAATCACAACAAATCATTAGTTAAGTGAAAATGTTAGCTTAAATGGAAACATAGATGAAAGGGTGAAATGCTACAGATGCATTTTATTTTCCTGTCATTTTGGAGTGTGTAGTACTTATCTTTTCAAGTGATTGTGATTTCCATTTAAAAAAAAAGAATAGAAAAGTAATTGAGTCTTTGCCTCACCTTGCTTGCCTAAACTTCATTTTTCTATTGCTGTTGTTCGGTCACTAAGTTGTATCTGATTCTTTGTGACCCCATGGACTGCAGCACACCAGGCTCCTCTGTCCATCACTAACTCCCAGAGCTTGCTCAAACTCATGTCCATTGAGTTGGTGATGCCATCCAACCATCTCATCCTCTGTCACCCCCTTCTCCTCCTGCCCTCAATCTTTCCCAGCATCAGGGTCTTTTCCAACGAGTCGGCTCTTTGCATCAGGGGCCAAAGTATTGGAGCTTCAGCATCAGTCCTTTCAGTGAATATGCAGGGTTGATTTCCTTTAGGATTGGCTGGTTTGACCTCCTTGCAGTCCACGGGCCTCTCGAGTGTCTTCTCCAGCACCATTTTTCTGGCTGAATATAAAACATACAGCTCCACCTGGGGCAGTCTCTGCCATTTGTAGTGTTGAAGTGGGTGTGTGTTCTGCAAACACAAGGATCCTAATAAATTCTGTTTCAGAAAATTTCCATAAAAAATGAAAAAAAATTATGAATGTGTTTCTAAATATTATTGCTGCTTTTCTGGCAACATCCCTGAAGAGGGGTAGCGTCCACTGTGATAAGGAAATCTGCTTACAACTTCACACATCTGGCGATTGGAAGACGTTCTCATGGACGACCTTCTAAGGCCATGAGATTTGAAACTCTTTTCTCCTCTGTTTCTGCAGTCTCTAGTGCCAACACTTAAGGGAGATTTTCCTCTCACAGGACCCTGGCCTGTATCTTTGCTCATGAGCTGATGGTAGAGACAGCTGCCAGTAACTAAATTATACAAAGAAGTGACCACAAAGTCATTAAATATAGATTTGTTGTTGTTGACGTGACATGCTTAGTTGCTCAGATGTGTCCAACTCTATGTGACTCCATGGACTGTAGCCCACCAGGCTCCTCTGTCCTTGAGATTTCCCAGGGAAGAATACTGGAGTGGATTGCCATTTCCTTCTCCAGGCCGTCTCCCTGACCCAGGGATCAAACTCCCATCTGCAGCTTTGGCAGGCGGGTTTTCCTTTTTACCACTGAAGATCAGATTAAATTTCTGGCTCTATGTGTCTCTAGAGCAGTTCCATAGACTAGATCACGAAATTGTCTGTGGCCAGTAAATACCCCCAGACACAGGGGAAGGTATAAGCCCTGGTGGGCTGCCGTCCATGGGATCCCAAAGAGGCAGCTATGACTTAGCGATTGAGCGCACACATGTTGAGAAATAGACACATTTATGATAGACTGGGGCTTCCCTGGAGGCTCAGATGATAAAGAATCTGCCTGCAATGCAGGAGACCCGGGTTTGATCCCTGGGTGGGGAAGATTCCCTGGAGAAAGCAATAGCTACCCACTTCAGTATTCTTGCCTGGAGAACCCTGTGGACAAAACAGCCTGGCAGGCTATCGTCCATGGGGTCACAAAGAGTTAGGCATGACTGAGTGACTGACACGTTAGAATTTTATGATATGTCACTCAAAGCAGAGACACAGAAGGAATCTTAAGACAAGAAAACTCTTACTTTTGACCAACAGTGATCCAAAATAGACATCCACGGGTGTGTATCACGGAGACAGACCCAAGGGTCAGTGACCAGAATGAGTTGGAAAATGTAGATAAAAATGCATGCATGCGTAGTGCCTAGTGAAGGACAGGGAAGCTTGGAGTACTGTAGCCCAAGGGATCGCAAAGAGTCAGACATGATTGAGCGACTGAATAACAATAGCAACAGCACCACACACTTTGTGGACGTTGATTTCTATTTACATTTTGCAAGAGATGTGGGAAACATCCTGGCTGGCCACGTGGATCCAGGTGGGTGAATGGGAGGTTGCTTTGTGCATGAGATTGGGACTTGACCCGCTTTCTGACTCTGTTCAGACCATACACCTTCTCCAAGTCTGCTTTGTCAATACCTAGAGACAATATTCCACATATTTAACCTTCTGTGCTGTGCTGGCTGAGGAATTCCAGCCATGAGGCTGTGGCTAAAAGATGAAATTTCTCCCAGCTGAAACCAGGTGCAAACATATGACCTGGACTACTTCCTCAAAGATTGACCGGGTAAGCTCCCACCACCAGCAGACAATAAACTTAGCACCGGGAGGCGCTGACATGAGACCCAGTTCACTACTAAAACAGAGCTCAGCCTGTGCAAAAGGCCTGGTGTCATGGAAATGATCTGTGGTCAGTGATTGGACTTCCCCAATAAATTAATCACTGCCTCCACAGGCTCCATGCCTCATCTCCAGCTCTGTACCACCAGACCTAGGACAACCATACTCATTGAGGGTGAACTAATCCATTTCTGATGAAGAAACTAAAAGAAATTATTTATAACAGATTTATAAGGCTCAGAAGGATGTGCAGTATACTACCCAGTGCAGTAAATCACATTTCTTCCAACCTACAAACCAGCCCCTAGACAGTGCGATATTCTAGTGAAAGCCTTCTTCCCAGGGGGGCTTGGGAGAAAGAGACAACTTCTGGGAAGACGAGACTTGCAATAAAAGTACTATAGAGGAGACAGAATTGAGTCAGTGGAAAAATAGCTTGTTTTTATTTCCCTGGAGTCACTTAACAGAGATAATTGCATACATATATAATATTTGTAGGAGCTCTCAGTTTGACAATAGTAAACATTGCCTCCGAAAATGTTATAGTCTTCATTGCAATACGATTAATGCGATGATATTTTAATGGGGTTGGGGATTTGAGAATATTCACATGACAGCAGTGAAAACAATCAAATGGTTAGAAAATAGACCTAATGAGCAAAGGCCAACTGGATTGTGATGGCTGAGCTAAGAAGGGAGATACGAAACCGAGGGAGCCTGGTAGATACACATTGATGAGCAAAGAGGAAATGAATGAAAGATTATAATAAAAAAGAAGCAGCAGACGTTAAAGCTAGAAAATACCTCAGAAACTTTATTTGGAGGCCTACCTGATTTGCCAATGAGAATACATGAGGCTAAGGCCCACCAAACTTTGTAAAAAAATCCCCAATTTTTAAAGTGTATCGATTGCCAAAGTGGAAATCCCTGAATCACTTCTTTCTATTACAAACAGACCAGTGGCATAGTTAGAAGGGGACAACAGACATTGTGATTTCATGCTTAATCAGAAATTGAGGAACTCTATTGTATAGATTCTATATATATAAGAATGATGCTGAAGTTCCAATACTTTGGTCACTTGATGTGAAGAACCGACTCATGGAAAAACACTCTGATGCTGGGAAAGACTGAGGTCAGGAGAAGAGGGTGACAGAGGATGAGATGGTTGAATGGCATCACCAACTCAGTGAACATGAGTTTGAGCAAGCTTCAGGAGATAGTGAAGGACAGGGAAGCCTGGCGTACTGCAGGCCATGGGGCCACAAAGAATTGGACGTGACTGAGTGACTGAACAGCAATAACAATTATATAGATGCTATAACTGAGTTCCCAAACATCTCAGAGAATGCCTTTCCTATCTTTTGCATGATGAGGACCAGGGCTCCATGATCGGTTTGGGATGGACACAAATCAGAGAAGCTGACCAGTCCCATCCAGTCCTGGTCATGGAAGGTTAGCCAGGCCTAGCATTTTATTGCAATCAGGAAGACTCTGTACTTTCATTTCCCTCTGGACTTGGATATGTGCTTGTATTATTTTCCTTAGATACTTGTCAGCTCAGCAAAAAGAGCCTCCCTAATGCAGGACACTTGATTTGGCTGAACCTGCATGGCTTTCCTTATCAAGCAGAGCTCTTGGGAAGCACCCACTTTGCATAATGGAGTGCTTGGCACTGAGGTCCCACACGCAGCCGCTGGATGGGTCAGCACACTTGTTGTTCTTCAAGGGGACGCGTGCTGAGTTTTGAAACTGCATCCTGAGTAGTTTATACACGAATCATCCTTGTCTTAATACACATCAGCTTCAATTGTTAACATTTTAAAGATGCTCTAAGTTCAGCCCCGCGGGTTTAAAAGGTGGAAAGCCACGGGAAACAGTTGGACGCCATCCTGCTCACTCAAGTTGATAATAGCTGGATGATAAACATGTGCAGATGACGCTGTGCTCCCAGGGAAATGAGAAAGCACCAAAGAAGCAGCTTAAATTGGCTCCATTTTGCAGTTTGATGGTTCTATTAAAGAGAGACATAATTATGTCCTCATATTTGTTAGCAAATCACTTTTTACCTGCTGGCTGTTCTTGCCTTTTGGGCTTCAGGCTGTTAGTCCCAAATCTGCTTCAGATCGGTCTCTGCTACTTGTCTGCTAAGAAGTCATTCACTTTGCTGGGTTTGGTTCTCTCCCCTTAAAATGAGAATCTACCATGTAGTGTGGTTGTGGTTGTGGTTGTTGTACAGTTGCTAAGTTGTGTCTGACTCTTCACAACCCCATGGGCTGCAGCATGCCAGGCTTCCCTGTCGATCACCAGCTCCCGGAGCTTACTCAAACTCATGTCCATTGAGTTGTTGATGCCATCCAACCATCTCATTCTCGGTCATCCCCTTCTTCTCTGCTTTCAATCTTTCCAAGCATTAGGGTCTTTTCTAATGAGTCAGCTCTTTACATCAGGTGGCCAACGTATTGGAGTTTCAGCATCAGTCCTCCAGTGAATATTCAGGTGTGGGGGTATTTGAACTCACTGGAGGACTGCACATATACGGCACTAAAGGAACTGGCCTTCCTTGCTGGGTTGTGGGAGTAACTGCACCTTTGCCTATTAGTGCTCTGGGGATATTCCTGTTATCTCTCTCATCCCTTTAACCTCATCTAATATTTAAATTCTGGAAAAGAATCAACGTGTGATGGTAAATGCGGTGGAAAGAAGATTGTTTGAAACTGTCAGAGAGCAAATTCTTTTGCTGTCATGAGCAAATCTTCTAAGAGTCACTGGAGGCATTAGGAGACACAGCCTTCCTTGCATTCCATCGGTCTTTCCCTGCTGCTTGCACCATTTATACACGAAGGCGTGAGAGAACCCAGGGAAAACGGAGATCACCCGAGGCTCCCCCGTCAGCAGTGTGCTCCACCAGACTGTATTTCAATGGGGTCCTGTCCCACAAAGCTCCTTCTGTTTTAGAACCTTCTGGCTGGTTCCTCTTTGACCCACCTGCCAGCTGTTCTTTTTCTATGGGATTGTTTTCTCCACTGAAGGAAATACCAGTTTACCAATCTTCTAAATCATCCTGCTGGCAACACCCGGGGTCTTTCTGCTGCACTTGCATTTGAGATCCCTCCAGGAAACAGCCCTGCTCAGCTCGGCCATCAGGTGTAGCCTTTCTGCACACCACAGTGTGACCAACATGGAATCCTGCCCTAGATATTTCTCTGCATTTCATGTGTGATGTTCATCTTGCCAAAGCCTAAGGACCATTTTCATTTGTAACATAAGGGACCCCTTTAGAGAGAATAACACCCAGCTTTGGGGACACTCCTGTTTCCTAGCTCTCCTTACAACTCACCCTGTGTCTCATTAAGGAGCTCCTCCACTTCCAATGACCCTCTTAGACAGCGGGACCCCGAGGGCTCCATCCTTGGTCCACTGAGTAAAGTCTCCGCCTGGGAGAGCCCATCCTTCTCACGATGTCATTTCTCGTGTCTGCAGCACACACACGTGCATCTTTCATGCCCTCCCCGAGGACCTGCTGGCTGCTGCACTTGTGGGCTCTAGGAGGTCTTCTGGCAGCAAGGCTCAGCTCCTCCTGGGCCCACTGAGGCAGAACTCCCTTTGCACATCACTCCTCACCTCTCTGGGCCTCTTCTCTCCCTGCTGATTGGTGAGCTTGGGCAGAAATAATAGGCCTTCTTGGTCTCCTTTGGGGTTGATATGTCTTCAGAGTGTATGGGACTGACGGTGGACGGGTTGTTCAGGTTAAAGAGAGAGAAATGCAAAGTCAAGACAGAATACAATCATTACTTATGGTTCAATGGGAACACATCTTTTAAAATGTCTGTCGATTAGAGGGAAGAAATCATCCTCTATAGAAATCAATAAATATCTAAAGGCTGAACTGAGAATGTTTTGAGGAGCTGAAAATGCATACACGAAAAACTCTTACAGGTCAGTTTTGTTGTTCAGTCACTAAGTTGTGTCTGACTCTTTGCAACCCCATGGACTATAGCACACCAGGCTTCCCTGTCCTTCACTATCTCCCATAGCTTGCTCAGATCATCATCATCAACGAACTGGTGATGCCATCCAACATCTCATCCTCTGCCGTCCTCTTCTCCTTCTGCTTTCAATCTTACCCAGCATCAGGGTCTTTTCTAATGAGTCGGCTCTTCACATAAGGTAGCCAAAGTGTTGGAGCTTCAACTTCAGCATCAGTCCTTCCAATGAATATTCAGGGTTGATTTCCCTTAGGATGGACTGGTTGGATCTCCTTGCAGTCCAAGGGGATCTCAAGAGCCTTCTCCAACACTGCAGTTCAAAAGCATTGATTCTTTGGCATTCAGCCTTATTTGTGGTCCAATTCTCACATCTGTACATGACTACTGGTAAAGCCATAGCTTTGACTCTATGGACCTTTGTTGGCAAACTGATGTTTCTGCTTTTTAATACACTGTCCAAGTTTGTCATATTTTTCCTTCTGAGGAGCAATAAAAAAACATGAATCAAGGAAACAAAACAGCACAGCCCAGGAAACATGGAGAAACCACAGGGTGTTTGAATCTGGAAGACTGGACCTCTAGGGAGCTCTGAGCACCCACACCAGTCTACAGAACTGCATGCATCAGAATTCAATACCCGGGTCACATTGGCCCTGACAAGGGCAGTGCCATGGAGAACCACAGAGGATTTGAATCTGGACGACTGGACCTCTAGGGAGCTCTGAGCGCCCACACCAGTCTACAGAACTGCATGCATCAGAATCCAATACCCGGGTCAAATTGGCCCTAACAAGGGCAGTGCCATCTTGGCCAAGGTTGCTTGTGACCAGAGACATTCAGTTTGCACAGTAAACTGGGCTTGGTTATTGTCAAGAACTTCAGCTTTTTCATACATTACTGAGTTTAAAAAGAAAAAATAAACTTACTGAGATATTGATATCTGACAGACGGATCCTGCAGAAAGTCAACTGCCCAATGTTCAGAAAGTTGGTACCAGTTTCAACAAATGACTGATTTTACCAGTGAAGTGAAACCTTATTTGCTCAGTCATGTCCAACTCTTTGCAACCCGATGGACTGTAGCCTGCCAGGGGATTTCCCAGGCAAGAACACTAGAGTGGGTAGCCGTTCCCTTCTCCGGAGGATCTTCCTGACCCAGGAATTGAAACTGAGTCTCCTGCATTGCAGGCAGTCTTTCCATGTGATGTTCCACACCTTATAAGGTCACCTCATTCTTTCTTCTCTTCCAACCTTTTCTTACCCATTTACTTAAGGTTACAAATTTTGGGTGGTGTTTAAGAACATATTGTTTCTAATCCTGACTAGTTGCCTTTCTTTCACTAGTGGGAAAAAAGAATTCATGTTACCCCCTTTTCATTGTATGTAGGTCCCCATTGATATTAATTAGCAGACAATATCAATTCCTCTTCAATAGTCTTCCTTATCTGGGATTAAAAATAACCTAGTATCTCTCTTAGTTTTTTTTCTCTTTTGTAAAAGAATTCTTAATCAGAGGATTGTCCTTGTCATGCCTAATTTCAAAGTTGTATATGAGTCACTTCGGTTTTTAGCCTTAGATGCAGGTAACCTGTATATTTGCTTCCTGTGCTCACCCTTTTTCTCCATGGCATGGGAATGCCCCCAAGCAGAGTGAAAACCACGTTCATGGAGTCTTGAGGGCGACATTTGGGCTATGCAGCCGGTGTGACCTGAGGAGGTACCCTGGTGCCCATGAGAAGGGTATACTCAGGCAGCAATTACTGTACAGAACGTCCCACTGATGCTAAGGGAGGAACCAGCCGGGGAGCTGGACTTTCCAAGGCCTGAGGGAGGAGGCGGCTGCAGCTGTAACGTATCTGAGTGGCCCCTGACACATGGGCTTATTAAATTAAAATTATTGGCACAGAAACATGGGCAAATGTCATGCGTTGAATACGAACCAAGGATTCATATCCTGACTCACTCATGAATCAAGCACTGCCTTTTGGGGGTGACAGTTATACGATCCCCTTGAACTCTGGCTCTTCTGTGATATTAACAGGATGCCCTTTAGCTTGTACGCCTAAGATTTATTGAGCTTGCTGTGCTCACTGCCTCCTGACAGTGCTCTCCCTGGCTCGCATTTCCATTTGTTTAAAAAAATAATTGCCAGATTGCAGTCGCCTCACCCTCTTCAGGGTAGTGTTTATCTCATATGGGATTTTCAAACTTACCTCTGTCAAAAATGAGTCCATGCAACCAAAGTCCCCAAGTAGTTACTGGGTAGCCAGTGAATAAATCACACCATCCACATAAAGTGCCTGGAGGCAGTATTTCAGGTAAACCCCTGCTTAGTCAATGAGTCATGTCTGACTCTTTGGGACCTCATGGACTGTAGCCCACCAGGCTCCTCTGTCCATGGGATTCTCTAGCAGGAATACTGGAGAGGGTTGCCATTTCCTCCCCCAGGGGATATTCCTGACCAAGGATCAAACCCATGTCCACTGTGTCTCCTGCATTATAGGCAGACTCTTTACCCACTGGACTTCCCTGGTGGCTTAGATGGTAAAGCATCTGCCTACAATGCCGGACACCCAGGTTAGATCCCTGGGTTGGGAAGATCCTCTGGAGGAGGAAATGGCAACCCACTCCAGTACTCTTGCCTGGAAAATCCCAAGTACTCTTGCCTGGAGTCGGACATGACTGAGCAACTTCACTTTCTTTTCTTTCTTTCTTTACCCACTGAGCCATCTGGGAAGCCCAGTAAATTCCTACCTGGTAGAATTTCTTGATCACAGGTAAGGCCAGGGTACCCAAAAGCTGGCAAGAGGCAGACAGTTCTCCTCTGTCAGATTCTGGGAGTCTCTGTGAACATCTCCATCCACTACAGCAGCCTCAGCAGCTCGTGTTCAGAGGGTGTCCACACCATGTCCACCAAACAATCACACTGGACTCTGGACTCAAGCACTGAGGCATGAGATGGGGTATTCCTACTGCCTCCTCCTTGTCAGGCCCATGATGACCTTGTGCCATGACCCAAATATCCTTCCAGCACTGCGTCTGCCCAGGGTCCACCTCTCTTAAGCTTCTATGTCCATTTCCATTGGCATCGTCCCTAAACTCTGCTCCAAGGAAAACCATCTCTCAGCTTTCCTTCAGCTTCACGCACTTGCTTCGTGTCTCATGTTTTCACATTGTGTTGTAGATGTTCATTCCCGTGACTGTCTCCCCCGGGGCAGAGATGGGGTGAGCTCTCCCTTTACAGGACCTGGGAAGAGATATTCAAATCACCTCATCTTGATCCCCTCAGGGAGGGAAGGCTTCCTGCCCCGGGGTTACGGGGATGGCCAAACGTCCTCCACCCAACACTGGACAGAAAAGATCTGTGTTGGCTTGTGAGTCACATGCTCTCACATCTCGGGGGTGGAAGACACCATATGTCACAGGGCACTCAGGGCCACCCAGAGGTTGTACTCAGAACAGAGGGAGTAACTGGGGGCAGTGGCAGGGGACAGGCTTTGTAGTAAAGCGAGGGTGAGGCAACCTCTAGTTCCTGAGGGAAGACGTGACTGGCTTGTCTGATCACTTCATGGGCTGGCAGGAGCTGGTGCCCACTCCTGGGGAGAGATGCAGGCATGGTGCCTGGTCCCTTAGGCGGGGGCGGGGGGTGCTGGCTGAAGCACTTTGTCCAGGGAATGGAGTGTGGAGAGGGTTTGTGCTGAGGACACCCCAGCTTCACCAGATGTTAAGGCAGCCCCTATACATGCTTGCTTGCTAAGTCGCTTCAGTCATGTCCAACTCTTTGTGACCCCATGGACTACCTACAGCCCACGAGGCTCCTTTGTCCATGGGATTCTCCAGGCAAGAATACTGGAGTGGGTTGCCATGCTGTCCTCCAGGGGATCTTCCCGACTCAGGGATCAAACTCACCTCTCTTCTGTCTCTTGCATTGGCAGGCAGGTTCTTTACCACTAGCATCACCTGGGAAGCAGCCCCTATGTTGGACCTTAATTTTGGGTCTGAGGCTTCAGAGCCTGTGGACCATTGGTGGTCTGTGGGGCTGCATGTACCACCTAAGGGACTGTGGACGCCGGCTAGGAGATCTGTGAGGACCTTCATCCCTGCATTGCTTGTTTTGTGCTCCCTGGTGCCCCGCATGGCTGTAGCCTGGAAGGTTGTGAAGATCTCAT
Organism: Okapia johnstoni; assembly: GCA_024291935.2. Lineage (NCBI taxonomy): Eukaryota > Metazoa > Chordata > Mammalia > Artiodactyla > Giraffidae > Okapia > Okapia johnstoni. The sequence continues at coordinate 104,724,624 of CM044313.1, forward strand.
CTTTGGCATGCCGAGGCATCTAAGATTAGTGAGAACTCCCTCTGGTGTGTGGCAGGCCAAAAATTTTACAGAGGGGAGATGGACATCTGGATGTCAGCAGCTGCTTTTTTTCTTTTTCCATATTCATTTTCTGGACATTCCAGCCTTTCCAAAGTAGTCCACTAAAATTTCAATTAGTTCTAATTATTCATTAAAGGTGGAGAAGGCAATGGCACCCCACTCCAGTACTCTTGCCTGGAAAATCCCATGGACGGAGGAGCCTGGTAGGCTGCAGTCCATGGGGTCACTAAGAGTCGGACACGACTGAGCAACTTCACTTTCACTTTTCCCTTTCATGCACTGGAGAAGGAAATGGCAACCCACTCCAGTATTTTTGCCTGGAGAATCCCAGGGATGATGGAGCCTGGTGGGCTGCCGTCTATGGGGTCGCACAGAGTCGGACATGACTGAAGCAACTTAGTAGCAGCAGCAGCAGCAGCATTCGTTAAAGGTGTCTTAGGTATTTCCCAGCAGACATGAGTGATGGAGAATCATCCAAGACAGGCCATCACCTGGGGGGCTTCACCTGCTGCTCTGAAGGGTCCAACATCTCATGCCCACCTGGATTCTACCCTGGGTTGACCCTGTTATCTCTGAGACCTTGGACAAGTGACATAACCCATCTCAGGTTTTCCACCTGTAAAATAAAAGTGAAGTGAAAGTGTTAGTTGCTTAGTTGTGTCCAACTCTTTGTGACCCCATGGACTGTAGCCCTCCAGGCTCCTCTCTCCATGGGGTTCTCCAGGCAAGAATACTGGAGTGTTCAGTAATAATAATGAAAGGAATACTGCCATTCGCTTTTCCAGAGGATCTTCCTGACCCAGGGTTCAAACCCAGGTCTCCTGCATTGCAGACAGATTCTTTACCATCTGAGCCACCAGGGAAGACCCAATCTATAAAATGGGAGTGTTCATAATAGCACCTGTCTCTTGGGGTGGTGCTGAGAATGACGAGTGAAAACAAGCAAAGTAGGCAGCACAGGGCCTGATGCCACATCAGCACTGACACATGCTGTCATCATGATGTGTGCAGGGCATTGAACCGTGTGCCCCCCTGAAATTCACACCCCTGGAACCTCAGAATGTACCTTACTTGGAAATAGGCTCTTTGCAGATGCAATTAGGGTAGGGTGGAGTTGAAGTTATATTGGATACAAGTGGGATTACAGCCTTACAAGAGGCAGATTTGGACATAGGGAGACATGGGGAAGAAGACAATGACTCATGAAAATGGATGTAGAGATGAGCGATGTGGCCACAAGCCAAGGAGTGCGGAGGACCGCCAATGGCACCAGCAGCTGGAAGAGGCCAGGAGGGGCCATCCCCTAAAGACTTTGGGGAGAGAGTGGCTCTGCCAACACCTTGGTTTTGGACTTCTGGCCTCCAGAACTATGAAGGAACACATTTCTGTTGTTTAAGCCACACAGATTATGGAAATTTGCTACGGCAACACTTACTACAGTATTATACCATTGAAACTTTGAATTGTGGTGTTGGAGAAGACTCTTGAGAGTCCCTAGGACAGCAAGGCGATCAAGCAAGTCAATCTTGTAGGAAACGAACCGAGAATATTCATTAGAAGGACTGATGCTAAAGCTCAAATACTTTGGCCACCTGATGGGAAGAGACCACTCATTGGAAAAGACCCTGATGATGGGAAAGATTGAAGGCAGGAGGAGCAGGGGGGTGATAGAGGATGAGATGGTTGGGTGGCATCACCTATTCAACGCACATGAGTTTGAGCAAACTCCGGGAGATAGTCAAGGATGGGGAAGCCTGGTGTGCTGCAGTCCACGGGGTCACAAAGAGTTGGACACATCTTAGCTACTGAACAACAACAACAAATTCAATTGGAAGCGCATAGGGAAGAAAACAAAGACTCGTCTCTCCTTCGGACCCTGTTCTTGAGAACCAGCCTGTTGGGATAATTGCTCATCCTACAAAGTGTCCTAAGTACTTACTACGTGTCAGGGACCACTGTGGAAATGATGAGTGAAATTATAGGCACCCGTGTCCTCCAGAGCTCGTGGGCCTAATTCCCAGCTTGTAGCTGGTTTGCGTTGCTCTCTGATACTGAGGGGGTGGGGCACAAGCTCACCTAGAGCTGTCTCTGCACACAGGGCTGATCTCTTGAAACTGACCTTGCAGGTGTGTGCTGCGGGACGGGGTGTCTTCAGAGGGCTGCGTGGGCACACAGAAGGGCCAGAGGAGAAGCCCAGGACAGACACTCAGTCCTGGTGCCACCCTGAGCTTGGCTTCTCTCCTGTAACCTGGAGCTGTTGGCACCTGCCCCCCTGTAGGTCTCAGGACAGGAGAAGGACCCTGTGCAATTGCCCAGGATGGTACCAAGGCCACAGTGGTCCCAGCTGAAGGGCTGCTGTCCAGCCCGGGTGGTCATCTGCCGACGAGACTTCTCCACCCCAGAGAGAGGAGCAGCCTAATTAAATAACCTCGGGCCTCATCCAGCTGAAAAGCAGTCCAAGATTTTGAAGGGCCTGCCTTATTCTCTACATTCCAGATGAAAATATGTCATGCACTTTTATCATTTCCAAAATCGCAGGATGACATTTCTGCTGAACTACCAGAAATCTTCACCCTTCAAATATCATACAATAAAAACAGTTTCGCTGAAGACTTCCCTTTGAAAAATATCAGGAGATTTGACTTTGTAGACATCGCACAGCCACAGATGTGGCATCCTCCTTTCCCCCCTAAGTATCACAAAGTTTATCAATAGATGGGTGTGTTCAGTTGCTCAGTTGTGTCCAACTCTTCTGTAGCCCCATGGACTGTAGCCCATCAGGCTCCTCTGTTCATGAGATTTCTTGGGCAAGAATACCGGAGTAGGTTGCTATTTCCTTCTCCAGGAGCTCTTCCCCACCCAAGGATCAACCCCATGTCTCTTACATCCCTTGCATTGGCAGGCGGATTCTTTACCACTGCCCTACATGAGAAGTCACCTTATTGATAGATATGAGTGTATAAAATCAGGGCATAAACAAGACTTGATAAATTAAGTAGACTTAAATGTCAATGGACATGAGTTTGGGTAAACTCCGGGAGTTGCTAATGGACAGGGAGGCCTGGAGTGCTGAGGTCCATGGGGATGCAAAGAGTCAGCACGACTGAGCGACTGAACCGAACTGAAATGTCATTGTTAGAATGAGAGTCGTTAAAATTGTTAAAATGACGATTGTTAAAATCAAATAGTCACCATCGATTTACACCTACCTGAAGGACATTAGTGATCTCTCAAAATTCAGCAGCGTTGTGCAAGTAAACCGTGTTTTGTTTTCCTAATAGATAAGTAATTTATGTTTCTTTAGGTTTTCTTATTGGTTTATAGTTTCTGCTAAATATTATATGTTATAGGTGCACAATACAGTCAGTCACAGGTTTTTAAGGTTATACTCCCTTTGTGACCCCATGGACTGCAGCGCGCCAGGCTCCTCTGTCTCCCATTATCTCCTGGACTTTGCTCAAACTCATGTCCATCGGGTCGGTGATGCCATCCAACCATCTCATCCTCTGTCTCCCCCTTTTCCTCCCACCTTCAATCTTTCCCATCATCAGGGTCTTTTCCAATGAGTCAGCTCTTTGCATCAGATGGCCAAAGGATTGGGGCTTCAACTTCAGCATCAGTGCTTCCAATGAATATTTATTTATAGTTATTATAAAATATTGGCTACCTTCCCTTTGTTTTACAGTGTATCCTGGTAGTTTATTTTATATAGGCTATTTCGTATTTCTCAATCCCTTAGCCCTGCCTTGTCCCGCTTCCTTTCCATCTGCCCACTAGTAACCACTAGTTTGTTCTCTATATTTGTGAGTCTACTTCTTTTTCTTATAGTCACTTGTTTCTTTCTTTCTCTCTTTCAAATTAGTTTTTTTAGAGTAGAGTTGCTTTACAATGCTGTGCTGGTTTCTGCCGTACAGCAGAGTGAGTCAGCTATACATACATATACACATGCATCTATGTGTATGTAGTACGTCTTCTCTATCCAGTCTTCTGTTGATGGACACTCAGCTTGCTTCCGTGTCCTGGCTATTGTACACAGTGCTGCAATGAACATTAGGGTGCACTTATCTTTCTGAAATATGATTTTCTCCAGGTATTTGCCCAAGCGTGGGATTGCTGAGTCACACAGTAGTTCTATGTTCGTTTTTTAAGGAACCTTCATAATGTTCTCCATAGTGGCTGTATCAATATGCATTTCCAACGACAATGTAAGAGGGTTCTCTTTTCCTCACACCCTCTCCAGTATTTATTACTTGTAAATTTTTTGGTGATGGCCATTCTGAGTAGTGTGAGGTGATACCTTATTGTAGTTTTGATTGCATTTCTCTAAGAATTAGTGATGTTTAGCATCTTTTATATGTTTTTGGCCATCTCTATGCCCTCTTTAGATGAAAGTCTGTTTAGGTTTTCTGCCTGTTTTTTGATTTGGTTTTTTATTTATTTATTTTTATTTTTTTGGATATTGATCTGAATGAGCTGTTTGTATAGTTTGAAGACTCATCTCTTTTCTGTGAAAATATGTTTTCCCATTCTGAGGATTAACTTTTTGTCATGTTCACGGTTTCCTTTGCTGTGCAAAAGAGTTGAAGTTTAATAAGGTCCCATTTGTTTATTTTCGTTTTTATTTTCATTACTCTAAGGAGTAGGTCAAAAGAGCTCTTGCTTTTTGACACAAAAGAGGGTTTTGCCCATGTTTTCCTCTGAGAGTTTCATAGCACCCTGCCTTACACTTAGGCCTTTAACCCATTTTGAGTTTATTTGTGTATGGTGTTAGGGAGTGTTTCAGCTTCATTCTTTTACATGGAGCTGTCTAGTCTTCCAGCACCACTTGTTGAAGAGATTGTCTTCTCTCCATTGTATATTCTCACCTTCTTTGTCATAGGTTAGGTGACTATATGTGCATTGGTTTATCTCTGGTCTTTCTATCTTGTTCCATTGATCTATATTCTTACTTTTGTGCAGTGCCCCATTTCTTAGTTACTGTAGCTTTGTAGTACAGTCTGAAGACAGGGAGAATGATTCTTCTACCTGTTTCCTCCCCCCACCACCAAGATCGCTGTGGTTCTTCATAATCTTTTGGGTTTTCATAAAAATTGTAAAACGTTTTGGTCTAATTCCGTGAAAATTGTCCTTGGAAATTCAATAGGAATCACATGGAATCTGTAGATTGCTTTAGGTAGTATAGTCATTTTCACAATATTGATTCTTCCAGTCCAAGAACAGAATATATCTTTCCATCTGTTTGTGTCATCTTTGATTTGTTTCATCAGCATCTTTTTATTTTTCACCAGTATCTTATAGTTTTCTGAGTACAGGGATTTTGTCTTCTTAGGTAAATTTATTTCTAGGCATTTTGTTCTTTTTGTTGCACTGGCAAATAGTATTGTTTCCTTAATTTCTCTTTCTGACCTTTCATTATTAATGTATAGAAATGCAAGAGATTTCTGAATATTAACCTTCTATCCTGAAACTTGACCAGATTCACTGATGAGCTCTATTAGTTTTCTGGTGGCATCTTTAGCTGAAGCTCCAACACTCTGGCCACCTGATGTGAAGAGCTGACTCATTAGAAAAGATCCTGATGCTCGGAAAGATTGAAGGCAGGAAGAGAAGGGGCCAACAGAGAATGAGATGGTTGGATGGCATCACTGACTTAAGGGACATGAGTCTGATCAGACTCCAGGAGATGGTGAAGGACAGGGAAGACTGGTGCACTGCAGACCATTGGGTCACAAAGAGTCAGACATTTAACTGAGGGACTGAACAATGGCATCTCTAGGATTTTTTATGTATAGTGTCATGTCATCTGCAAACAGTGAAATTTTTACTTCTTTTCCAAGTTGTATTCATTTTATTTCTTTTTCTTCTCTGACTGCCATGTCTAGGACCTCTAAAATTATATTGAATAATAATAATGGGGACAGTAGGCACTCTTGTCTTGTTCCTGATCTCAGAGGACATGTTTTAATTTTCACCATTGAGAATGGTGTTTGCTGTGTGTTTACTATATATGATCTTTATTATGTTGAGGTAGTTTCCTTCTATGCCCATTTTCTAGAGGGCTTTGTTTTCTATCATAAATGAGTGTTGAATTTTGTCAAAACCTTTTTCTGCAACATCTGAGATGATCGTATGGATTTTATTCTTCAGTTTGTTTATATGGTATATCACATCAATTGATTTGTGTATGTTGAAGAATCCTTGTATCTTTGGGATAAAACCCACTTGATCATGATGAATGATCTTTTAAGTGTGTTGTTGGGTTCTGTTTGCTGGGATTTTGTTGAGGATTTTTGTGCCTGTGCTCATCAGTGATATTGGCCTGTAGTTTTCTTTTTTTGTGATATCTTTGTCAGATTTCGGTATCAGGTTGATGGTAGTCTCAGAATGAAATTGGGAGTGTTCCTCCCTCTGCAAGTTTTTGGAGTCTATACCTTTTTGTTTATTTTTTTCTAGTTTATTTTTTTAGATTCACATATAAGTGATATCATAGTCTTTGCCTTTCTCTGTCTGACTTATTTCACTTAGCGCAATACCTTCAGTCTTGGATGTTCATTGGAAGGACTGATGTTGAGCTGAAACTCCAATACTTTGGCCACCTCATGCGAAGAGTTGACTTATTGGAAAAGACCCTAATGCTGGGAAGGATTGGGGGCAGGAAGAGAAGGGGACAACAGAGGATGAGATGGTTGGATGGCATCACCGACTCGATGGACATGGGTTTGGGAAAACTGCGGGAGTTGGTGATGGACAGGGAGGCCTGGTGTGCTGAGATTCATGGGTTCGCAAAGAGTCAGACACGACTGAGAGACTGAACTGAACTGAACTGAATACCTTCCAAGTGTATTTGTGGTGCTGTAAATGGCAAATTTCTTTTTTATGGCTGACTAGTAGTCCCTGATGCACATAAACCACATCTTCTTTGTCCATTCATCTGATGATGGACACTTAAGTTGCTTCCATATCTTGGTTATTGTAAATAATTCTGCTAAGAATGTTGGAGTGAATGTGTCACCTCAATGGGCTAGAATTAGTTTTTTTTTCAGTCATATACCCAGGAGTGGAATTGCTGGATCATATGGTTGTTTTATTTTTAGTTTTTTGAGAAATATTCATACTGTTTTCCATAGTTTTCCAAATTTACAGTCCCACAGCAGTGTACGAAGCTTCCCATTTGCCCACATCTTTCTTAGCATGTCCTTTGTTGTTTTTTCAATGATAACCATTCTAACAAGTATGGAGTGAGACCTCATTACGGTTTTGATTTGCATTTCCCTTGTAGTTAGTAGCATGGAGCTTCTTTTCTCATGCATGTTGGCCATCTGCGTTTCCTCTTTGGAAAAATGTCTATTCAGTCATTTTGCCCAGTTTAATCACGTTGCTTGTTATTGAAGAATCCTTGCATCTTTGGGATAAATTCCACTTGGTCATAGTGTATGATCTTTGTTTATTTTAAGCCATGTTTATTTTAAAAAGACCTGTGCACTTTCCAAGGCTTAAGGATGTTAAGGTTTGGCACATTAAAGCCCATCACTAGAGGTAGAAACACATATACTATTATGCCAACAAGCCATTACTTATAGTTAAGAGTTTTTCTGTAATAACCAAACGGATAGTCAAATAGTACAACTGGACTATTTCTGAGCAAAGTGCATTTCCACAATAGTCACTGTTGCTCTTCCATTTTTCTCTGTTAAAACAGCCTGTGATAACTGCAGCCAAGAATGCCCTTGCAATGGAGCGCTTCTGCTTGAGAACTTAGGATGTAAGTATAGCATGCCGCTAACATACTTCCTGGGACTTCCCAGGTGGCACTAGTGGTAAAGAATCCATCTGCCAATGCAGGAGATGCAAGAGACATGGGTTCCACCCCTGGGTCGGGAAGATCACCTGGAGGAGGAAATGGCCACCCACTCCAGTAGTATGCTTGCTAGGGGAATCCCATGGACAGAGGAGCCTGGGGGCTACAGTCCACGGGGTCACGGGAGAGTCGGGCATGGCTGAGCGTGCACACATGCATCATAGCATACTTCCTAAACAACTAAGATAGTTCTAAAACATCTGATGACAGATTGTGATAAAGACATTACACTGCAAAGAGAGTGTATAGGAATCCATGGTCCTACCCGTAAAACAGGCCTGCACTTGAAAGACGGAATTTTATCATTGGCTGCCCCGTCCAGGTTTCAGAGACGATCTTCTGCTCCCATCTGGTGGCCATGTCCGGAACATCAAGATGAGGCTTCTTTATTCGAGCTCAAGAGTTCCTGGGGGGTTGGTTTTGATGCCCTCTCGCTCTGCATCCAGTGTGAATGGATCTTAACATTTCCAAGTCAGGGTGACCAACTGACCTAGCTAGGTGAAGATGGGATGGGAGACTGCCTGGAACATGGGACTTTCCGTTTTTAAAATCCTGCAAGTTCTGGACAGAGCGTGGGAGCCTCTCATTGCTAGGACCACACGGGTCTGAAACCAAGGAGCCGAGTTCCTCCTGCAGGGTGACCATTCACGATCTTCACCAGTCGGGTTCCATCTGCAACTCGATGACTCGTCTGGCTTACTGCTGAGACTATGACTAAGTGTCTAACGTGAGCCTAACAAGACAGTAAGCTCCAGGAGTTGGTGATGGACCGGGAGGCCTGGCGTGCAGCAGTTCACGGGGTCACAAAGAGTCAGACACGACTGAGCGACTGAACTGAACTGAACAAGACAGAGAAGTGCCTGGAAGTGAGCTTCAGTGGTGCCCTGGGGTCACCGCTGCCTGTGGGGCTGTTGAGGGGCTCCGTCTCCCCGTAGCCTGTCAAAGGCATGTTTGCTCTTGGCTGGAACTTCTACCAATTTCTCAGCCCATTCAGCAGCATCCGTAGCAGTAGTGACATCACTGGGGTTCTGCCACAGCCTGGACCCAGCTCTGCTGCGTGCCTGCAGCCCCCGACAGGGGTGCCTCTTCATCAAGAACGCCCCACCAGCCTCCTCTGCAGGCAAAGTCCAGCCCATCCTCTGAGCCTGGCCATCTCTCCATGCAGGGGGCTTGCTTCCTCAGCTAGAGCTCTCATCTGTCTGAATTGTCTGAATTCCTTCTTGCCGTCGGGCTGGGCTAATGACCTGCTGATGAACAAGGGTTCACCCAGGTTAGATGTTTCATGAGAGCAGGGCCTGCCATGTTGTGCCACCTAACAGTGACCACCTCCCAGCCCCTACGACCCCCACAGCAGAGGGCAGGCCTCATGTGGTCACGTCAGGGGCACTGACCCTCCCCTGAGGTTGCAGAAGCCCCTGCCACCCTTTCTCTGATCTGGGAGGTGGGGCAGCTGGACATGGAGGGGGCCAGCCTCCAGGTCAGGGACTCTGTCTGGGAGAATGCAAGAGCCAGAGCATCAGCTGGTTCTGGAAGAAGCTTCTACGAGTTCCTCTCTTCTTGGCCTCAGCTCCTGTAGAACAGCCCCCGAGACTGCTGGGGGTTTGTAAGAAAGACATAGACATCAGGGGGAATTTAAAGAACCTGCTCAGTGCCAACAAGGTGGTCATTGCCCACCGCTGCCCAGGACTGGAAAGACCGCCTACCTTCAGGGTGAAGAGATTGAATCCCTCACGTTCTGGGATGGGGGAACCTGACCCTCCATTCCCAGGGAGAAATAGGAATTGGCAGAAAGAAGGCAATCACTGGGTGTCGTGGAAGGCAGAGGGGGCCCCGGTTCTAATGGGGGAACTCACCTGTTCCATGCACCTGCCCAACTGGGCGTGCAGAGTCTCCCAGGGTGGGGATGGGGAAGAAAATAGAAGTCTGTGGGTTTCCTGGTCCAACAGCCTCGTGAGGATGAGCTGGGAGAAAGCTCTCGGCAGGGGACAGGATGGTTGGACATTCTTTGCAGAGAGAAAAGTGAGAGGCATGCAGCCAGGGCTTTGTCTGCTGCTTCCCCGGGGCCCTCAGAGAGAGCAGAAACATCCAGCCAGGCATCGTCATGGAGTGCTGCAAGAAGCCTGGAGAAGACTCGCTGGGCAGATTCAGAGTGATTGCCGCAGGGCTGTAGAAAAGAGGGTTTCCTAGTCATTTCTTCTAAAGGAAGGCAATGATTTCAAAGCTCCTTTTCCAAATAGAAACTTTTTTATTAGAAAAAAGCACATAACATTGACAATTGGGAAGTTAACGATTAAAAAAAATTTTACCCTTGCCTGCAAGTGAGCTGCTGACCTTGGGGAAACAGGTCAAGGCTGTGGGCAGTTGCCAGGGAGACTGGTCTCAAGAATGAGCCTCCCGGCTCCCAGCAGCAGGGAGCTCCTGTCTCCAGTCCCACAGCCTTCATACCCTCAGAATTCCTGAACGAAAGCAGGAGAGAAAAAGGGCTAAAAAGTTCTGAGTCCGTTCATACAAAGAGCCAGCATGGCAAACTGTGATGAGGGGTTTGCCTCATCAAAGTGGGGGGGGGGCATTTTTTGCAAATATCACTGCCTCCCAGCAACAGCCCTTTCTGTCTCCAGTCTCCCCAGCCAAGTCCTAGAGACCAAAGTACAAAGCATCAAAGCTGCTTTTCATGGCAAGATGAATAATTACAGAAAAAACAAAGCTACAGATGACAAATTTGACAACGCACAAACGAGCCAGTAGTTGTTGACACTTACAAGTGGAAATCTCTGAGTGTATAACACACACGTAGGCCACCAAAGAGTCCTCAGAAATGCATGTGGCAGATAACAGGTTTATTTTTGTTTCAGGTGGTGAAAGTTTTACGAAACTTAAGCAAAACATCAAAAGGTTAAAATTAATACATACACAAATGATGGGGCCAGGGAAAAAACCAAATGAACCCGGACTTTTGAAAATGAAAAAAGAACCATTTTTACTATTTGTACTTTTGTCTGTAAATACCTGTTGGACGGCACCCCACAGGCCTGCAAACCTTGAAGCTGCCGGGCCGGCAGACCTAAGAAAGAGCCAGCAGACAGTGACAGAGACATCCATGGGTTATTGGTCGGTGGTGGCGGGGGTGGGGGGGTCTTACTTGTCTGAAGCAAAAGTCTTGGAGCGACACCCAACCATGCAGAGCAAATAGCAGGCAGCACATGGCAGTTACCTTACTGCTCAAGGAGGTGAAGGAGGCTGCCACTCACAGGGAAAACGGCGGTCAGGATGCCCATCTGAGACCGGGAAACCAGTGGCAGGGGCGGGGGGCAGGCACCCAGGTAGTTCCTGATTTTAGCCCTATGGTTAAGAGGACTGGATGCTCAGGTGGTACCTAGATACTGCCTATAGTACCTAGATACTACTAGACACCTAGTACCTGGATACTCAGGTAGTAGATACTCACCTAAACCCTCAGGCGCGTAGGGGTAGGTGAAGCGGGGACTGGCCAGGCAGTCTGATCCTACACTGGCTTTCACATCCTTCCCAGTTTCCATAAACATCTCATGCCAAGCCAGACCATGTTATCCGAAGATGCGGAGCTGCGATTACGGAACAGGAAGTGGCCTGCATCCTGCAGTGTGGGGGTGTCTCCACCGTGAGCGAGCTCTGTGGGCTTTGGGGTCCACTTGGCTCCGCACCACGCCTCCCGCCCCCCCCCCCCCCCGTGACCCGCCCTGAGCAACCCTTCCTGGCATGGGAAAGTCACGAGCTCCAGGCATCGTGGCTCCGGCCTTTCTGACTCCTCCCCAGGGAGTGCTGCAGGGCCCAGCCCAGAGCGCTGGCCGCGTGAACTTCAGGGTTGACTTAGGTGCAACCTGCGCCGAGTGCCAGCCTTGCTCACCACTGTCACCCGCCCCCATCACTGCGGCCCCAGGTTCCGGCCTCCAGGAGGCTGAGCCCCAGGGGCCGCAGCGACACACCCCAGGTCACCCACAGGCTGGTCTCCGGGCTGACCTTGGCCACCACCTGTGACCCTGCTCACCAGACCTCTGCCGTCCACATTTGCCACAGAGGCTCTGTGATTTGGGCAGGCTGGTTCACCTCCCCAGCATCATGTGCTCTGTAGCTCAGTCGTGGCTGACTCTTTGCGAGCCCCTGGACTGGAGCCCCCCAGGCCCCTCTGTCCATGGGATTTTTCAGGCAAGAATACTGGAGTGGGTTGCCATTTCTTACTTCAGGGGATCTTCCTGACCCAGGGATCGAACCCTAACCCCAGCATTATATCCGGCATCTTTGAAAAGAGGTTAGTGCTTTTTCTCCCTGAAGACAGTTTCTGGGCAAAACTGGCTATCTCCCAATGATGGGGAGGTTCTCCACACTGTCTTTGCTTGGTCCAACTGGATATGGACTTGGAAGCACCCCTTCTTCTCCCTGAACCCCTCACAGCTCAGAATCCCTCTTCCTGGTAGCTTCAGGAGCGTCAGGAGTCTTCTTGACGTTATACCCTGGTTTCTGCTCGGGGTCAGGCTCTGAGTGACTTGAGATGGTGGCTGAAACCTATAGGATAAGCAGAGGGTAGGGGACGCTGTGGTCCCAGGGTTGGGGTGGGGTAGAGACAGGATGTCCGGTGATCCGGGAACGCCAGGCATCCCAGCAGGAGATCTGGGGGAAATCTCAGGGTGGTTCAACCTGCCGGTCCTTCTGAAAGCACAGTCCTCCTGCCCACAGAGCACTAAGTCCTCCCCCATGTCCCCTCCCTGGCGCTGGGCATGCTGAGCCAAGGCTCTTCACAGGGAAAGGTCTTTGTGGAGCAGATCCTTCCTGGCATGTCCTGAGGCTGCACCCAGAGGGCACAGATCCAAATACAGGGTGCCGTCGCCAGTGAGGAGTTGGCAGTCTTCAGGGAGACAGTCCAGTAGCAGGTCATTTTGACACAATGACACATGGTGGTGATTGGCTCAGGTGCTGGGGGTTGGGGCCAGGGCTCTGAGCTAATAGGTATCCATCACCGACCTGGCACTGTCATCCCAGCTCGTCCATCTTCCCCGGAACTTGAGGAGGAAAGAATGGGGCAACTGGGATTTTGGCCAATTATCTTCCTGTTTCAGTATGACAAATAGAAGTTGGGAAGAAATAAAGAATCAATGCAACTTGGGGAAGCTTTTCTATCCCTGCTGGAAAATGATCCTGGTCAAAGCTCAGGGGAACCCTGTGTTCTGACAGGAGGTGGCATTGTTCGTGGAGAGACTTCACCCCCACCCAAGGTCTGTGATGGACCCCGAGTTTGAAGGTTTGTGGAGAGACCTCACCCCCACCCCAGGTCTGTGACGGACCCTGAGTTTGAAGCAGGCGCACTCCTGGATACAGCAGGCTAAGTGGAAGGGACCATTCATCACCATCCTAGGGCACAGGCACGGTGACAAACTACTAAAATAGGAGAGAGAGACAGCTTTAAACATCAGTCTCCAGTCCTCCCACAGAGAGCTGGCATCTGTGTCCTTCCCCTTGAACCTGGGTGGCCCTCTGTCTCTTTCCACCAAGAGAATGGCAAGAGATAGGGAGGCAGAATTTCTGAGATAAGATCTTTAAAGGCCACGGCTCCCCTGAGGAATGTCTCTGGGCACTCCAGAAGGCAGGTCCCAAGGGCAGGGCAGAGAGACAAAAAGCGCCAATGAGCCCCGCCCTGGAGGAGTCTGGCCAGTTGTGAGGAAGGGGGAACCTGAGAGAAGTCCAGAGATTCCCATCTTCCCAGCTGAGGCCCCAGACTTGGGGACTGAAGGTAAGCCAGCCCTCCATGCTGTGCTCAAAGTCAAACCAGTCAATCATAGAGGAAATCAGCCCCGAGTATTCAACATTGGAAGGACTAATGCTGAAGCAGAAGCTCCAGTACTTTGGCCATCTGATGCAAAGAGCTGACTGATTGGGGAAAAAAAGAAAAAAGCCCTGATGATGGGAAAGATTGAAGGCAGGAGGAGAAGGGGACGACAGAGGATGAGATGGTTGGATGGCATCACCGACTCAATGGATATGAGTTTGAGCAAGCTCTGGGAGATGGTGATGCACAGGAATGCCTGGCGTGCTGCAGTCTATGGGGTTGTAAAGAGTCAGACATGACTGAGCAACTGAAAAACAGCAAAATACATTTGCATGTATATATGCCACAACATTTTTATCCATTCATCTGTTGATGGACACTTAGGTTGCTTCCATATATTGACAATTATAAATAATGCTGCTATGAACATTGCGGTGCATGTATCTTTTTGAATTAATGCCTTTTGTTTTGTTTTGTTTTTTGAGTATACACCCAGGAATGGAATTGCTGGGTTGTGTTGTAGTTATATTTATATCAACTGGGAAATTAGGATAATAGCTTGTTCTACTTTTCATAGGATTTTCAAAAATTCTCCAAACAAGTTCGGTGAACTTGTTTTGAAAATTAGAAATTGCCATTTAAATATGATACTAGTAATTTTTACTGCATAGTAAATTGCCTTAGAACTTAGTCATTTAAAGCAACAAAGATGTCTTGTCTCAGAGTTTATGCAGCTCAGAAATTTGGGGATCAGCTGTCTGGGCAGTTCTGACTCAGGGTCTCTCAGGAGGATGTGGTCAGATGTGAACAGGACTGGGAGCCGTTTCCAAGATGGTGCCCACATGGCTGCTCCCAGGAGGCTTCACTGTTTCTTGGATGTAGACGGGAGGTCACCATAAGGCTTCCTCATTGTCCTCATGGAGGATTTCATACAGACACAAAGAAGACTTTCAGGTGCTGTTACATTTAGATGCAAAACAACCCAATGGTATAAATACTAAAATTAGCATCACCTCACAGGCAAGGAGGGGCTTCCCTAGTAGTTCAGCTGGTAAAGAATCCATCTGCAATGCAGGAGACCCCGGTTCAATTTTTGGGTCGGGATGATCCCCTGGAGAAGGGATAGGCTACCCACTCCAGGATTCTTGCCTGGAGAATTCCATGGACAGAGGCGCCTGGCAGGCTACAGTCCATGAGGTTGCAAAGAGTCAGACACAACTGAGCGACTAAGCACAGCACAGTGCCTCAGAGTCAAGGGAACTGGGGTACAGAAACATCGAACAAGCTGCCAGCGGCCACCCTGGGACAGCTGGGGTGTGGGGCCCTGGCAGTTCACATCCGGAACCTGCAGGTGACCTGCAAGCCACTCTGCAGTACCTTACTTTCATAAGCAGTTCTGTAAAGTTTCTGTTCTTTTCCCTTTTCTTTTGAGCATCCTTATTCTTTTATGACTATGCCAAAGGCTTTGACTGTGTGGATCATTATAAACTGTGGAAAATTCTTCAAGAAATGGGAATACCAGACCATCTGACCTGTTTCTTGAGAAACCTGTATGCAGGTCAGGAAGCAACAGGTAGAACTGGACATGGAACAACAGACTGGTTCCAAATAGGAAAAGGAGTACGTCAAGGCTGTATATTGTCACCCTGCATATATAACTTATATGCAGAGTACATCATGAGAAACGCTGAGCTGGAAGAAGCACAAGCTGAAATCAAGATTGCCTGGAGAAATATCGATGACCTCAAATATGCAGATGACACCACCCTTATGGCAGACAGTGAAGAAGAACTAAAAAGCCTCTTGATGAAAGTGAAAGAGGAGAGTGAAAAAGTTGGCTTAAAGCTCAATGTTCAGAAAACTAAGATCATGGCATCTGGTCTCATCACTTCATGGCAAATAGACGGGGAAACAGCGGCAGACTTTATTTTTTGGGGCTCCAAAATCACTGTAGATGGTGACTGCAGCCATGAAATTGAAAGACACTTACTCCTTGGAAGGAAAGTTATGACCAACTTAGACAGCATTTTAAAAAGCAGAGACATTACTTTGCCAACAAAGGTCCGTCTAGTCAAGGCTATGGTTCTTCCAGTGGTCATGTATGGATGTGAGAGTTGGACTGTGAAGAAAGCTGAGTGCCAAAGAATTGATGCTTTTGAACTGTGGTGTTGGAGAAGACTCTTGAGAGTCGCTTGGACTGCAAGGAGATCCAACTAGTTCATCCTAAAGGACATTAGTCCTGGCTGTTCATTGGAAGGACTGATGTTGAAGCTGAAACTCCAATACTTTGGCCACCTCATGCGAAGAGTTGACTCATTGGAAAATACCCTGACACTGGGAAGGATTGGGGGCAGGAGGAGAAGGGGACGACAGAGGATGAGATGGTTGGATGGCATCACCGACTTGATGGACATGAGTTTGGATAAACTCTGGGAGTTCGTGGTGGACAGGGAGGCCTGGCGTGTTGCAATCCATGGGGTCGCAAAGAGTCAGACACAACTGAGCGACTGAACTGAACCGATTCTTTTTAAATTCTGGATGTTTTTTCCAAAATAATCCAAACAGCTTTCTCCTTGGATGTATTAGAGGATCACCCCTTTCCATCATCCATTCACTTCACACTCACTGCTGAGGACTGATTATGCTGGCTCAGTGGGGCTTCCCAGGTGGTGCTAGTGGTAAAGAACCTGCCTGCTAGCGCAGGAGACAAAGAGATCTGGGTTCAAACCCTGGGTCGGGAAGATCCCCTGGAGGAGGGCATGGTAGTCCACTCCAGTATTCTTGGCTGGAGAATCCCATGGACAGAGGAGCCTGGTGGGCTACAGTCCATGGGGTTTCAAAGAGTCGGACATGATTGATGGGACTTAATGGTATGATGATACTAAAGAGAAGCCAGAGACAGAGGTACTTATTTGGGGATCCAGGTTTAGCTATAAAAGCCAACAGCTTCCCCAGGGCAGGCCTTGGGGCCAGGTTTTGACTTGTTGATCTTTCCCAGACTTTGTTCTCCGCAAGTTCCCGGGCTCACCACTTCCCTGGCGAGGGTTCCTGGGAAGTTTCTTCCTCAACCACAGACAGCAGCTCCCTGGGGTCAGCACTTGAGAATGTGCAGTGGGGAAACACCTAAGTATGTGTAGATGTGACCCTGTATGTTCCACCCCAAAGAGGACGATAAGAAACTTTTCAATACAAAGTAATGAATTAGGGGGTGGAAGAGAGTAACTCGCTGACGATTTTGAAAAAAATAAAAGAGGGGAAAATCATCACATGTAAAACCTCTCTAGAAATCTTATTTAAAAAATGTTAGACTGGTCTATGAAACACTACCCCTCCGTCCCCAGATGCCTGTATAAGGTCTGACCAGGTCCCTGCCCGCCTCTCTCCTTTATCACTGAAGCTGGGTGACGATGTCCGTCCCAGCTCAGCAGTGCCACCTAGTGGCACAAGGGCCAGAAGCAACATGCAACGCCCCTGACATGTTTAAATGCAGGTAACGAGACTTTCTCAGAAATCCTACTTTTTTCCCCTTGTGATTTAGGTAGACCTTTTCATATATTTTGATGATAATCTTTATCAGTAGATTGTGCCAAGGTAATAGCAGTATCAAAGCTATGATTTTCCCAGTGGTCATGTATGGACGTGAGAGTTGGACCATAGAGAAGGCTGAGTGCTGAAGAATTGATGCTTTTGAACTGTGGTGTTGGAGAAGACTCTTGAGAGTCCCTTGGATAGCAAGGAGATCCAACCAGTCCATCCTAAAGGAGATCAGTCCTGAATATTCGTTGGAAGGACTGATGCTGAAGCTGAAGCTCCAATCCTTTGACCACCTGATATAAAGAGCCAATTCATTGGAAAAGACCCTGATGCTGGGAAAGATTAAGGGCAGGAGAAGAAGCAGGTGAAAAAGGAGATGGTTGGATGGCATCACTGACTCGATGGACATGAGTTTGAGCATGTTTCGGGAGATGGTGAAGGACAGGGAAGCCGGGCGTGCCGCAGTGCAAGGGGTCACAAAGAGTCGGACACGACTGAGCAACTGAATAACAACAACAAATAGCAGTGAGCTAAAAAGAGGCACAAACCAGATTCAGCCCCTCCTCTTTCAGTCCGGGGTCCAGCTGTCTGATAGCATAATGAAAATGGCACATTTATTGAGGGCTTCATATGTGTTTGAGAATTTAGTGGAACGCCTTTTTCCATTTTCATCATGTTTTTATTTGTATCTGAAGCATACACATCGAGCAAACTCCAGGAGACGGTGAAGGACGGGAAGCCTGGTGTGCTGCAGTCCCTGGAGCAGCAAAGAGTTGGACACGACTTAGCAACTGAACAACAACATCATTATATTTATATTATGATTTCATATTATATGCCAAGACCTAAGTATAGACTGGGGACTCAAGATGCCATTGAGGATGAACAAGATAATTTCATAGGGGTCATATTCTGATGGGGGGTAGATAACAGCTAACCAAGTAATCATTATTGGGATTCCCTGGTGGCTCATATGATAAAGAACCCACCTGCAATGTGGGAGACCTGGGTTCAACACCTGGGTAGGGAAGACCCCCTGGAGGAGGGCATGGCAACCCACTCTAGTACTCTTGCCTGGAGAATCCCATGGACAGAGGAACCTGCCGGGCTACAGTCCATAGAGCCGCAAAGAGTTGGACATGACTGAGCAACTGAAAAACAACAACAATACATTATCAGAGGCATACCTATACACACAGACAGGCCCTTCATGGTTTTAATGGTGATTTAAAATGCATGACTTAAAATGCAAAACTGAAGAGAACAGAGAGAGGAGAGGAAAGAAAAGAAGATGAGGAAAGAAGAGGGTCCAGGAGAGGACCCTGGCCACCCTGCCTCAAGGGTGATGAGCCAGCAGACCCAGGGCACACAGCAGGATTGTCCTAGGTCCAGCTCAGGCCTTCAGCACATGACACCATTGCTTTGTTACCGCCTCCAAATCTCCTGCAGGACTCTCTGCTGGCCAGACAAGCAGGGAAGAGAGTTCCGGAAATGATGCTTGGCTGAAATGATGCAGAAGCACCACAGGTCAGCATCCCCAACCACAAGGACATCAATCTCTTTGAAAGTGACCTCACTCTTGAAGAAAGACAAAGACAGCATCGTACAAACGAAAACATGGGTTCCCTTCTTGGAGGGATGCCTGTGGTGATGTTTACTCCCTCATGATGTTCTAAACCCTGAGACTGGGCACAGCTTTTGTTAAATGCTTAGAGGATGGTGAGAGGGAGAGATGAATGCGTCAATGTGGGGGGCAGACAAACCCCCAAGGACATCTGGGTCCAGGGCCCAGAACCTGCGGGAATGGTGGGGTGTGCGGCAAAGGGCGGTGAAGGAACAGAGAGAAAGGAGGTGCTGATGCGCAGGTTTCAGGTGGGGACCTTGTCCTGGTCATCCGGAGGAGCGGATGTGATTGCAGGGTCATTTCAAGCAGAAGAGGGAGGCAGAGGGATTCAGTGAGAAGGACCCTATCCCACCACTGCTGGCTGGACAGACAAACACGAAAGAAATACAGGCCACCTCCAGGAGCCAGAAAAGGTGAGAAGACGAATTCCCTCCTAGAACTTCCAGAAGGGTCCAGCCCTGTCAACACCTGATGTCAGCACATGGAGGTCAAGGTCACACTCTAGACTTCCTTCGCTCTAAGATAATGCACCTGTTCTCTTGTAAGCCATTCAGTTTGTGATGAATTGTTGCAGCAGCCATAGACAATTAATCCAGTTGATAATCTACACAGATATATTCACATCAAAATAAAGAAGCAGCCTCAGACCTTCGAGTCTTCACTTCTGTGACTTCATTTGCTGTTTACAGAGTCCTCTGGTTAGACCACTATGACAGGAAGCCTTCTCCATGGCCAGAGACAGAGGTGGCTGCGCCTGCCTGGTGGTGATTGTTTTATAAGAAGTACAGAGAAACTCTGTCCTTTCTTCTTGTCATTGGGCTGTGTGTATATAACTGTGATCATATGGGTGTGTATGTGTGTGTCAGAGAACATGCTATATATATGCACATGTATTTTATTACATATACATGTGTGGTGTGCGTGTATGCATATGTGAGAAATGTGCATGGAAGAATCTGCCCACGATGCAGGAAACCTGGGTTACATCCCTGGACTGGGAAGACCCCCTGGGGAAGGAAATAGCAACCCACTCCAGTATTTTTGCCTGGAGAACCCCATGGAGAGAGGAGCCTGGCAGGTTACAGTCCATGGGGTCACAAAAGAGTCGGATGCGACTGAGTGACTAACACACTTTTTTATTGCATGTGCACATGTGCTTGATGTGCATGCTTGATGTGCTCTCATACACACGAGTGCTGGAGCTAGGAGGCAAAACCGGTAGCAGAAGGGCAGACTCTGAAGTCAGGTGCCGAGAGACCTGAGTTTGAATTCGAGCTCCGTCCCTCCCAACTCCCGGCCCTGGTCCTCAGCATTAGGTTCCTTTGTGAGTGGTGATGATACTGACGCTACTGCAGAGGCTTGTGCGAGTTTCCCACCAGGCAGCCTCTGCAGAGTTCAGGGCCCACTTCAGGCACGAACACGTGGCAGTTGCTACATTGTACTTCATTCAACCTGATGAGCTAGGAATGCTGCTCTTCTAACTTTCCATTTGTTTCATCTCCTTGGGCTACCCTATGAAAAATACCTCAGACTAGGTGGTTTACAAGAGCAGAAAAGTATTTTGTCTGGAAGTTTGTTGACTAGGTCACAGACTTCCCTCAAGGCTCAGACGGTAAAGGGTCTTGCTGGAGACCAAGGTTCGATCCCTGGGTTGGGAAGATCTCCTGGAGAAGGAAATAGCAACCCACTCCAGTACTCTTGCCTGGAGAATCCCATGGATGGAGGAGCCTGGTAGGCTACAGTTCATTGGGTCACAAAGAGTCGGGCACGACTGTGTGACTTCACTCTCACTTTGAGGTCACTTTGAGGTCAGTGTGTGGACAGGATTGGCTCTTTCTGAACCTGTTCTGGGCTCTCCCTTGGCCTCTGGGAGGCTGACAATCCTTGGTGCTTAGTGGCTTGTAGAAGCATCCTTCCAGCCCTTTACATGATATTCTCCCCATATGTATGTTTATGTGTGTGTGTGTACATTCAAATATCCCCCTTTATAAGGACATCATTCATAATGGATTATCCAATATGACCTCATCAAAGTGAATTACATCTGTAATGGCCCTATCTCCTAATAAGATCACATTCCGAGGTCCTAGGGGTTAGTTCTACAACATAGGAATTTGGTGGTGGGCGTCACAATTCAACCCATAACATTGTAGATTAGTTACCATATTTAATGTAGTATAAAACACTGGAAACATTATCTGTACATCAAACTTACAATGTGAAGATGATCTATGATCAACCTACCTATAGATCTGTCTATGTATCCTAAATGAAATCAACACTGAATATTCATTGGAAGGACTGATGGTGAAGCTGAAACTCCAATACTTGGGCTGCCTGATGCGAAGAGCTGACTCATTGGGAAAGACCCTGATGCTGGGAAAGATTGAGGGCAGTAGGAGAAGGGGGCAGCAGAGGACAATATGATTAGACCGCGTAACTGACAGTGGGCATGTATGTGCGCAAACTCCGGGAGACAGTGAAGGACAGGGGAGCCTGGAGTGCTGCAGACTACGGGGCCGCAGAGTCAGAGATGACTTAGAGACTGAACAATAACAACAACAATATGTCAACTATCTATCATCTGTTTGTCCTTCGGATGGACTGGCTGGATCTCCTTGCAGTCCAGGGGACTCTCCAGAGTCTTCTCCAACACCACAGTTCAAAAGCATCAATTCTTTGGTGCTCAGCTCTCTTTCTAGTCCAACTCTCACATCCATGCATGACCACTGGAAAAACCAAAGCTTTGACTAGATGGATCTTTGTTGGCAAAGTAATGTCTCTGCTTTTTAATATGCTGTCTAGGTTGGTCATAACTTTTCTTCTAAGGAGTGTCTTTTTATTTCATGGCTGCAGTCACCATCTGCAGTGATTTTGGAACCCAAAAGAATAAAGTCTGCCACTGTTTCCACTGTTTCCCCATCTATTTGTCATGAAGTGATGGGACTGGATGCCATGATATTAGTTTTCTGAATGATGAGCTTTAAGCCAACTTTCTCACTCTCCTCTTTCACTTTCATCAAAAGTCTCTTTAGTTCTTCACTTTCTGCCATAAGGGTGGTGTCATCTGCATATCTGAGTTTACTGATATTTCTCCTGGCAAACTTGATTCCAATTTGTGCTTCATCCAGTCCAGCATTTCTCATGATGTACTCTGCATATAAGTTAAATAAGCAGGGTGACAATATACAGCTTTGACGTAGTCTTTTCCCTATTTGGAACCAGTCTGTTCCATGTCCAGTTCTAACTGTTGCTTCCTGAACGGCATACAGATTTCTCAGGAGGCAGGTAAAGTGGTCTGATGTTCCCATCTCTTTAAGATTTTCCAGACTGTGTGGATTTTGTGATCCACACAGTCAAAGGCTTTGGCATAGTCAATAAAGCAGACGTAGATGTTTTTCTGGAATTCTGTGGCTTTTTCGATGATCCAATGGATGCTGGCATCTCAGAACAGATGCTATTATTCACTAAGCAATACCTTTTAGGAGGGTCTTATATAAAACATCTATTCATAATCATATGACTGCAATTACAAGCGGTATCAGTAATTGGTGCAGACCATGTGACTTTAAAGCAGAGAAAACACATTCAAGCTGTGGGAGTAGTGAGGTGCATGGTTATACTTTTCAATTATCTTACCAGCAGAGGGCACTCCAAGCTAAACTTTGAAATGCGTTTCAGTTGGTTTTTAAATGTCTTCAGTAGAGAACAAGTGCAAATCAATTAACTCCATCTATGTGTATTAGATGCATATAGTTTCTTTTGACCAGGGGAGCAGGAAGAGTCCAACACAACTTAGCAAGTGAACAACAGCAATGGTTTCTTCACAACGAAAAATAGAGGAGCTTTCCTCAATAAACATATATGCAAATTAAAGGCTCAGTATGGTCCTCTGTTTGAAATAATTTCATATTTAACAACTCTCTCTAAACAGACATTGCCTGGATTTTTAGGGAGAAACACAATGTAACATTTCTCATAGATTCTAAGTGAAGTTTTTGAAATGGGTTTACTTCCATTCAAAGAATGGACATTTTAGGGGATTGTCATTAATTCCAAAGAATGCCATTAAATAATGCTATTTAATTCATAGATGATTTCCTAGGCAGTCAATGTCAGGAGAGACCTTGTAGGTTTCTCCACACTGTTTCCATGACATGCACCCTCCGTGTTCTCAATTAAGTAAGTGAGAATAAAGGTTTAGGTAGAAAACAACTCCTTTAAGTATTTTTCTGTTTTTTTTTCATATATGACCGCTGCAGTTTCCTAAAGTACTCCAAAGGAGAATATATTATCTCAGAGGCTGCCTGGTTAGAAGTTTGTATTGTATTCACAGTGCTCTTGACAAGGAGATCTCCATGGATATTACTATCTAAAAGCATTACTTGGGAATGGATAAGGGGATTTTATTTGCTAGTTATTCTCTCATTTAGGTCAACTCTTGAATATGAATTGACCAGTTGATAGCTATCTAGAAAACAGATAAACTTATCTAATACAGTTTTGAATAGATTCATGAATTTAAATTACCTGTTTCCTGGAAGTAGCTAAAACGGTCCAGGAGAGAACGACTTTCTAAACTTGGTAAATCATCCATAAATTGAATTTTATTTAAAAAGTCTGATACCTTCATATTAATACTAAAATTCATTTCTTTCTCCAAACTACTGAATAAAAATCAAACTGTATTTCCTAATAGCATTTGATGAGGTGAGAGGAATGGGAACTTTTTCGGGGGGAGCAAAGCTAAACTGGGTATATAATATTTTATCATCACACTTGAAAGTTTCTTTAGCGCAGTTCAGATAGAAACCTGGGCTTGTAAGTTCAGAATTATTAAAAAATAAATGTCTGATTTTATCTTTTCAATAAGTACTTATATTACAGAAAGAGGATGTGAGCCATAAAGGTAAATGTTTAAATGGTGACACAATATCTGAGTGGAAAACAGTCGTCTGCTTTGAACGCATAGTGCAGACAACTCATTTTTTATAGTTTTAATTTTTTTTTACTGAGTTATAGTTGATTTAGAATATTATATAAACTTCATGTGCACAACAGTGACTCACAGTTTTAAAGGTTATGCTCCATTTATAGTTATTATAAAATACTGGCTATAATCTCTGTGCTGTACAATATGTCCTTGTGGCTGATTTGTTTTATCCACAGTGGTTTTTGCCTCCAAATTCTCTACACCTACCCAGCCCTTCCCTATTTCTCTCTCCCTACAGGTATGGAGTTTGCTCCCCATATCTGTTTATTTTTGTTATGTTCAGTAGATTGTTTTAGTTTTTTTTATATAGAATTTGTTTTTCTCTGACTTATTTCCTCAAGCATGATTCCCTCCAAGTTCATCCATGTTGTTGCAAATGGAAAAATTTCATTCTTTTTTATAGCTGAGTAGTATTCCATCATATTTATACAACTGCATTGTGTTTAAAGTTCTTGAGGTGCAGAAACCAGGGTGGTGAACTCGTTATGAACTTGCCACCTCCCTGGTGGACTCCGGGTGTTCACTATGGCTTCCATGGCAGGAGAGACCGCTTGGGTGGATGGAAGACCATGAGCAGAACCCTTTGAAGGATGGCCTGAGTGCTTGGGGGCTGGGATGGTGAGCATGATGTCAGAGGTACTGGGGGAAGATGAGAGTCCCAAGGGAGTTGGGCTTTTCCATCACGTTGGACGGACACATTCTGGAAGCAGCACTGGAGATCAGAGATGGCACGGACAGCTGGCATCTTGTGCTGTGACACCAGCCTTACAGGCCATGGGTATCAGCTGGATGCCGTGGTCCCTGGGGAGCTGGGGTCCTGGGCTGTGTACCCACTGTGTACGGTGTGGAGCCCTCTCGGCCTGGATTCGTCTTTTTTCTGAGGGACTCATGTTCTAGATGAGCAAGGCCGTGGTGGAGTCCAGTGGTGTCCAGAACTGTATCCATGGACAGGAAATTTTTCAGTCTCTGCTGGACACAGACATTTTCTTCTTTGTCCGCCTCCAACCAGAGTGTCAGGCTTTGGGGATGTTTCCTGTATGATCTGGGTTTTAAGTCAGAGATAGAGAAAAAAAATAAGGTTTTTCATAGAAAAAATATCCTAGATCATGATTTAAAGTTTTATGATTTCAAATTATCCACCTTTCAAATCTACTCATCAAGACTTCAGTGGTGGGTGTCACTAGAGGAGGAACACATGTATTTGGAATGTGTCACTCAAAAAGTCATCATTAGTAAGTAATAAAAAAGGTTTTAGTTTATAATTTATAACTCTTGGATCATATAAAATCCTGAATATATTACTTCATTGTGTGTGTGTGTCAAGTATGTATTAGTCGCTCAGTTGTGTCAGACTCTTTGCGACCCCATGGACTGTAGCTCACGAGGCTCTTCTGTCCATGGAATTCCCCGGGTAAGAGTCCTGGAGTGGGTTGCCATTCTCTTTTCCAGTGGTTTTCCTCATCCAGGGCTTGAACGCAGCTCTCCTGCATTGCCGGAGTATACTTTATTAGAGAGATTTAATTTTAAAATATATCTTAACTAGAGAATACTTTTATGTTATTATAATTATTCATCTACATTGATTTAAATTTCAAAAAGAAAAAATACCAAAATTTTATTTACAAATCCAGAGTATCAATAATCGAATTTCACAATGTAAGTATTAGTATGAATATTATCTGTTTTCTCCAGAGAATTACTCCATAAGCAGTAATCTTATTGGTATAATTTCCTTTGGCAGAGACCTTGGGGATTTATGTGTGAAAGATGGACATGGGTAGATTTTTTGCCTTCTTATTCTTCCTAACGACAATCTTACTACCGGTTTAAGCTGCGAATAGAGATATAACATTTGCCTTTACTCTCAAATTCCACAGGAAATTAAATATGTCTGGTCTAAAGTGTTTCTCTCTTCCTGGCTCTTAGGTCTCACACACAGCCTCATTTCAAGTGCTCAGGTAGAAGGCAAACTGCAGGCACATTTTCTTCATGGAGAAGAGCTCGAAGTATTTAACTATTTATGAAATCATGCACATTTCTTCTTCTACTTACCCACGATGAGGTGACTCACATTGCTGATCTGCCCACCCCCCACGCCTGTTCTGAACTTGATGAATCATGTGGGCACACAACCTGTCAAATCAGTTTATGAAGTTGCCCAGTGTAATGAGAGGTGACCCCTGGAGTCCATTGGTTATTAGAAAGGTTTACTGTGGCAGACGCTGGTAGAGTGCGTGGTTTTCCCCTCAGACATCTCTGATTAGTACTGAGAGGGTCAGGCTTCACGGCCACGTAGAAAGACTAGAGCTGCTGTAATGCTAAAACGGGAAAAGGTAGAATAGAAACCACTGACAGTGTTATAAAAAACAATAAAAGTATAGCTACTTTACAATGTTTCAGGTTGAGACACTTCAGACATTCCAGGAGATGAATTCTGAGCAGGTAAACTTCAGGTGGACGTGGAAACCCCATACAAGAGGTGGTGGGAGGGGCATCTGGGGCCTCACAGTGGTCATGAGATCCTTGATCTTCCCTGGCTTGGGTGTCTCTGAATCCAAGGAGAGTATTTAAGGAGGCAAGAAGCTGATCTTCATGTGCTCCAAGATGCCCTCGGTCTTTGTAAAATCCAGAGCCTCTTTCGCTGCCAGCTTAAACTCTCAGAATAACCTGAGTGTTTCTAGAAAAATCTGTACTTCATAAGCGATGACAAATGAAAGAGGTTGTTTAAAATTGGGGAAAAGACTGAGGGTGTCCTTCAGAATGACCCAGGGAAACCCTCTTCAAGGCCCACTTGTAGCCCCCTCCCCACCCAAAACTAGCCCTTGCCCTGTTAAGGTGCTGCAGTTTATTTCCCTGCCTGGAATGTGCCCCTGTGGAGGGAGGCTTCGGTTACATAAAATGCTCCCCGCCTGGAGCAACCGTGGGGCAGGGTGCAGATGGCAGGTTTTGTGTCCAAATATTAGCGACGGAGTCTGGGCTTCATCTCCTGTTAGCTGTGTGATCTGGGTAAGTTATTCATCTGGGTCTCACTTTCTTCCTTTGCATAAAGTAAGATTATGAAAAACAAACAAAATGAAATAATTAGGCATGAATCTAACAAAATATGCAAGGTGTCTGATGCTGACAATTGCAAAAACACTGATGAATGAAGTCAAAATCTAAATAAATGCAGAAACACAGTGTTCATGAACTGGAAAACTCAACTTACTGAAGATGTCAGATTTTTCTAAATTTATCTGCAGATTTAATGCAAGGCCTATCAAAGTCCCAGAAAGTATTTTTGTAGACATGTGGTAGTGGTTTAATCGCTAAGTCATGTCTGACTCTTTGCGACCCCATGGACTGTAGCCTGCCAGGCTCTTCTGTCCGTGGGATTCTCCAGGCAAGAATACTGGAGTGGGTAGCCATTTCCTTCTCCGGGGGATCTTCTCGACCCGGGGGTTGAACCAGGGTGTCTTCTATTGCAGGCAGATTCTTTACCAACTGAGCCACGAGGGGAGACCCTTTGTAGACGTAGATAAACTTATTCTAAAATTTGTTTGAGAGGCAAAAGATCTAGAACAGCTGATTAAAAAAGCAAAATCAAAAACAGTGAGGGGACTCGTTCTTTCCAATGTTTAGTTTTACTCTGCAGCTGCAGTAGTCAAGACTGTATGGTGTTGATGGAGGCATCAGCACAGCTCAGTGGAGCAGAATAAAAAACATAGACATATCTCACACAAACATTCCCACCTGTTTTTTGCAAAGATGTGAAAGCAATTGACTATAGGAAGGACAGTCTTCAACGAATAGCCTGGAGCAATTGGGCATCTATAGGGCAAAAAATAAATTAATAAAATAAGATAACAAAGTAAAAAGAAACTTTGACCTAAGCCTCAAATCTTATACAAAATTAATTCAAAATAGATCACAGATTCAAATATAAAATGCAAAACTATAAAACTTTCAGAAGAAAATCAGAGAAAGTCTTTGGGACCCAAGATTGGATAAGGAATTATTAGATATAATCCAAAAAGTATGATCCATAAAAGAAAAATTGATGAATTGGATTTTATCTGAATTACAAATCTTTGCTCTGCAGAAGAGAATGAAACGACAAGCTCCAGGTTTGGAGAAAATGCTTGCACACACCTGATGAAGAACCTATGTGTGAAATATATTAAGGAATTGCAAACTCAGCAATAAAAGAAGTTAGAAACTTCGCAACAGATATGACATGACTTAGAAACTGAACAACAACAGATATGAATAACCATATCAAGGAAATCCAACCAGTCCATCCTAAAGAGGATCAGTCCTGGGTGTTCATTGGAAGGACTGATGTTGAAGCTGAAACTCCAATACTTTGGCCACCTGATGCAAAAAGCTGATTTATTTGAAAAGACCCTGATGCTGGGAAAGATTGAGGGCAGGAGGAGAAGGGGACGACAGAGGATGAGATGGTTAGATGGCATCACCAACTCGATGGACATGGGTTTGGGTGGACTCTGGGAGTTGGTGATGGACAGGGAGGCCTGGCATGCTGTGGTTCATGGGGTCGCAAAGAGTCGGACACGACTGAGGGACTGAACTGAACTGAACTGATCACTAATGGAGAGTTACAGATGGAAATATGTACATGGCAAGATGCTCAACCTCATTAGCTGTTGTGTGTTCGGTGCTCAGTTGTGTCCGACTCTTTGAGACCCCACGGACTGTAACCCACCAGGCTCCTCTATCCATAGGGTTCTCCAGGCAAGAATACTGGAGTGGGTTGCCATTCCTTTCTCCAGAGGAACTTCCCGACTCAGGGATCGAACCCTGATCTCCTGCATCACAGGCAGATTCTTTACCATTTGAGCTACAGGAAAACCACAATGACAGCACCACATATTGACCAGAATAGCTAAAATCCCAAATACTGGTGAGGAAGCAGAGATGCCAGGTCATTCAGATATTGCTCCTGGGATTGGAAAATGGCACAGCCACTCTGGGAAACAATTTGGCAGTTGTTTTTTTTAAAAAGTACATCTATGCTTGTCAGAGGATCCAGCAATCGCACCTTGGGACATTTATTCTATAGAAACAAAAAGTAGATTCCCAGAAATGTGTACGTGAATGTTCACAGCAGCTTTATTTATATCAGCCAAAACCCACGAGCCAACCAGCTGTTTTCCCAATGGGTGAAAGTTAAACAGACCATGGGATGTCCATACTATGGAATCGTCCTCAAAGATAAGAAGGTACAGGCACTGACACACATATAAACCTAGATGACTATCCAGGGAATTATGCTGAGTGACAAAGTCAGTGTCAAAAGATCACATGCTGCATGCGTCTACCTCTATAACCCTGCTGAAATGACGAAGAATATAGGGAACACATGGAATCTCCCCAGGGAACAAGGTGGAACTATGAAGGGGTAACGTGAAACAGTTCTGTATACTAGTAGTGGAGGCTGATATACAAGGGTTCAAATTACTTAAAACTACCCCCACCCCACCCTCACAGAAGCACATGTGCACACACAGGAACACATGCACCGAATACACGTTCACTCACACGTGAGTGCATATAATACTGGTCTGCAGTCTCGACAGCTGTATTATATTAATGTCAAGGTCCTGGTTACCATATTACACTGCATAATAAAATGCCACCATTGGGGAAGACTGGGTCAAGTTTCAGGGAAATCTATGTGCCATTCTGAAGCTTCCTGTGAGTCTATACTTTATTCTGAACTAGAACACAAAGAGCATTAGGAAGCGATTTTAAAATGTTTATTATATTAGAATAAAAAATTATCTACTTTCAATTCTTCTTCTTGAATCCATTGAGTTTGTCGATTAAAAAATATACTCACAACCTGAAAGTAGAGAGTCATTTTATTTGGTGGGAATGTTTAGGACTCCAGCCTGGGAGACCTGAGAAAACTGCTCCAAGGAGGCAGGAGGGGAAGTCAGGCTACCTACATTTGCAAGAAAGGGAGCAGACTGTCTGAATATCAAAGGTCAGATACCAAGTGAAGGAATTTAGCATTCTATGCATGGGGAGATGCAAGCCTCTGGGCTCACTGAATTCATTCCTTTCATATGCACCTCAGCTATCTGGGGCCAATCTCTCTTCCTCGGGGTCACCTTGCTTCTTGCATTCCCCCAGCTCCTCAACCATCAGTGTGGTGGGTGGCAGCATGCCCTGGATCTCAGATTTGGGAACCCTCATTCACATCTGGAGGCCAGAAATCATTGATGGCTGTGACATTTAGGATGTCTCTGAAGTAGGAGCTGTGTCCCAAGAGGCAGACCAGTGTCTGCTTGTTTGGAATGACTAAGAATGTCGGAGCCTCCCTGTCTCCTGCCCTTGTG
This sequence comes from Okapia johnstoni, assembly GCA_024291935.2. Classification (NCBI taxonomy): domain Eukaryota; kingdom Metazoa; phylum Chordata; class Mammalia; order Artiodactyla; family Giraffidae; genus Okapia; species Okapia johnstoni. The sequence goes on from CM044313.1 coordinate 104,754,834, forward strand.
AAGAGGCAGAGCCAGGGGCTACACCTGGATGCACAGACTTATTTCACAAACCATGCAGCTTGGAGGAGCAGACCCTGAGAGTGGGCAACAGTGGCAGATCTTTATCACTTGAAAGGAAGGAAAGGCCATTGATCCCAGGTGAGGCTCAGAACCTTGCAGGAAGTAGAAGAGTCTTCTCTCCAGCATCTACCAAGACTTGCTCTTACTTGAACTTTCAACTTGCCAACATTAAGAGCTCACTTAATTCTAAGATTTAGGAAAAAAAACAAAAACATGAAACAACTCTTCTAAACACTAAGCAGAGAAGGAGGATGTGTACAGAAAAAGTTCTTGTAATCATAATTAAAAGGTTCTAGCTATCTAATATTTGAATGGAACCAATTATGGATTAATTATAAATAAAAATTTATGTCAATATTTCGAAAGGGTGCTTCTAAACAAAGCAAAAAGTGTACACATGATCCAGTAATCTATGTGCGTTCATATTTTAAGGTAAATATTTCCTGGAACTATTATGCGTGCCAGGTTCCTTCTTGCAGACACTAAGTTTGTGAGAGAAGTTAATGGTAGCTTATGTGATTTATCATCTAAGGATTGTTTGCGAATCTTTAAAAAGGATTTGGATCTGATATTTTCTATTTCACATTTTACTGCCCTCACCTACTATCAAAATTCCCCAAATTTCGCTATGCTTTTATCTTTATGGCTACTTCCAATCAATGAGTGTACATACTTGGCTTTCTAGAATGGACTGGGCTCTGCAAAGTTTCCCAACTGAATCTTGGAATCCACCACTGAGCTGTGGTGACCTGTTGGAGGGGCAGATATAGACTTTATGTTATCTACTTGCCCACAGGGGGCAAGTGAAATTCTCAGACCATTTGAGTGCAGACACCAGTGACCATTCAACTAACGAATGGCGAGCGTAAAGTAGAGCTCAAGCCCTTGACTCCAAGACTAACACTGACCTGATGTGTTGGTGTTGATAATATCCTACTTTTGCTGAGCTATTTCAGTGTCACTGAAAATAATGTTAACTTTGTAATCATCACCATCATCACCATCATCATCATTACTATCATCATTGTCATCATCACCATCACCACCATCATTAACATCATTACGATTGTTATTACCATCACCATTATCACCATCATCATTACCATCACCACCATCATCATTAACATCACCACAATTGTTATTACTATCACCATCTTCACCTTCATCGTTACCATCACCATCATCACCACCATTAACATCATCATGATTGTTATTACCATCACTATCATCACCATCATCATCACCATCATCACTATCGTCACTACCATCATCACCATCACCACCATTGTCAAAATCATCACCATCCTCCTCCTCATCACTTCATCACCATCGTCACTGCCACCATCACTACCAGCATCATCACGTCAGTCCTCTCAAAATTATATCTTCCAATGTCTCTTCTTCATTAAAAAAATCCCACTTCAATATCTTCAGTGATTCTTGCCAAAAATGCATTATTTATCCCCAAATTTATCTATAAAAATATTCCCTCAGAAAAATAAAAAAAGGAGTGGAAAGGAAAAAATGTCAACTGAGACGTGTTAAATTTCATATAAATCATATATCCTGTTTTCATAGATGCGCCTAAAAGGAAGATGCTTCAGCAAATTTAGGCAAACCTGAAAATGGAGACATGTTGAGACAGATAAAATGTTATCTGGTTGTTTACTGTTTTGACACAAAGTTGAGGGTGTGGGGGGGAGAATCCCTGACACTTGAAATTTAAATATTATCTATTATATATTAGCAGATCATATGATTTCTCATATTTAAAAGTCATTTTCTACTTTTTTCTATATTTTTGCCCTTATATGTCCTGGTAACCATCTTACAAAAAAGTGGCCTTTCATCAGTTTATATTTTATCACTTTGCTTTGTCTTCGTAATTGTCATCATACATATTTAGCTCATCATTGCCTGTATTTGCAGGAAGGAGAAGCACCATAATGACAAGGAATTTTCTTTACTCACGTTATGCTTACAACAGTGCACATTTAGGTACCATTTACAGCCTCAATTTTGGGGATATTGGTTTCTGTATTTAAATATTAATTGCTAAAAAAATAACGAGGAAAAAACAACACTTTTACTTCAATAACTGCTTTCCACATTCAAGCTTCCTTCTGGAGTAATACCAAAGCAAAAAGCAAATACATAGCAACACGCAGAGCAAATGTTGAGCCACTGATAGTCTCTTCTTACTGACCGGCCATGATCCCTGAAGTTCATTTGCTGAAATCACTTCTAGCTAACACATTTATGACAATGAAACAGATTCAGACACAACATAACACAGCTAATGTGGAATTATTTCTGAACTAATTCATCTGGAAACACTTTTATTCGGTAGTAGGACACATTATCCATTGCTCTACAGGCCCAGCTGATTGAAAATAAAACGAGTTTTTTGTCATTAATGTGATCTTCGTTGGTACCCTGTTCTTTCCTGGTTAGTGAGGTCAATAGATTTCCGGTTATAATTTTCACAGAAACATTGACTATGAACACATGCAGAACAGATTTTTTGAGAAAAAGAAACAAATAAACTGCTCTTCCTATGAGTAGTTTCTTCACCACAGGTGTTTTGTAACAAAACGGGAACCTTTAAATATGAATTGAACAGGCTATAGGGCCATTTGGGCTTCCAAGGTGGCTCAGTGATCCACCTGCTGTGCAGAAAACACGGGTTGCTCCCTGGGTCAGGAAGACCCCTGGAGAAGGAAATGGCAGCCACTCCAGTATCCTCGCCTGGGAAACCCCATGGATGGAGGAGCCGGGCGGGCTGCAGTCCGTGGGGTAGTGCAAGAGTCAGATATGAATTAGTGCCTAAACAGCAGCGACAGAGCCACTCACTGCAGTTGACCTCAGGGCAACAGTTGGCTCAAACACTATTTTGTTGCAAAATCTTTGTGGAGATAACCACCATGACAGTAAGATGGAAAACTTTGCAAGAGACCCTGATGAAAGTTGGTGGAAAACAACAAGACTGTTGATCTGTTATTTTACCCTTTATTGTGATACAAGTATTTCAGCTTTTACATTGATGGCAAATATTCACCTGGCAGATATATGATGTGATCCGGTCTATAATTAACCTTCTGAAAGATTCCTTATTTTCAGCGATGTTCAAAATGAACCCCAAGAAAATCAAACCTCATACAATGATGGATGGGAAATTGTAAGCAGTTAAAACAGCTACATGGAATTTCAGGTGTATAGGCTGTGAGATAATTCCATATTCCCTTTAATAAATTCACAAGGTTTAGACTTTTTATTTTATCCTGAGGTTTTACATTTTAATTTGTCATCTCAAACCACAGATGAAAGCTCACCAATATTAGCCTGGAATAAAAACGGAACAATGACAGCTTGTGCAGAGACACATTTTCCCCACGATCTCAGAGCGATGAGCCAGCTTCCGCAGCGGGGAGGAAGGAGCAGGTGTGCCCTTTTTGGAAAGACTGTATGCTCCTGTGTTCAGTAACAACAGGTTTTTATCCTTTAAAAATTAGGAACAAGTCACAGCAAAGGAAGAGGCAAAGACAAAGCTTGGGTCACAGTGGTGGCTTCATGGAAAGGGTGATAAACTCAAAGGTATGTCAGGGTCCCGCGTTTATCAGGCATGATGTCACTTAAATTAAAGTTATGGCTAATTCATTAGATGTCCTCTGAGTCCCCTGGTAGACTGTCATAGTAAACCCACACAAGATTTCTGCCATAAAGACATTAAAAAGATGCATGGGCCCCTGAGTTCTCTGCTAACTTTCCATGTTGAAGCTTGGTGACTTACAACGTTCATTCTTGTGGGTAGCAGGGGTGTTTGTCAGCTATTATGACTGGACTTCCAGAGGCACTCAATTTACAGTATCTAGAGTGGAGTGGAAATGAATGAACATCTGTACATTTGCTCAGATACTATGTCAGGCGATACGAAATTAGCTGTCATAACAAGTCCATAAAGCCTTAACACACTATTTGTCTTGCTCAGTTTACAAAGTACATAAACTCTGGTGAGCTGATCTAAGCTGGCTCTCTTTGGAGGACAGCCTGATTGAGTGGTAGTGAGAGTCTCATATGGATTTGACCCTGCTGACAAGTTTTTCTTCACTGGTATATTCTCTCATGTTATTTGCATGCGGAGCTGTAGGCGACAATTCCATCATTTTAGTCTTTCTCTTGATTCTTTTATTTTTTCTTAAGATTTTATTTTTAAAAATGGTTGAGAAATATTTACCCTTCCCCCTTTTCCACCCCTCCCACCTCTTCTACTCCTCTTCTTCCTTTTCCAATACCACACCTGGCAACAATCATTTGCAGTTTGCATTCAGGGATGTTTTACCTGGAAAATGTGAGGGTGAGTAAAACCTGTTCTCAAAAAGTGTTAGTGTTAGTTGCTCATCATGTCTGACTCTTTGCAACCCCCTAGACTGTAGCCCAGGCTCCTCTGTCCATGGAATTCTCCAGGCAAGAGTACTGGAGTGGAGTGGGTAGCCATTCCCTCCTCCAGGGGATCCTCCCGACCCAGGGATCAAACCTGGGCCTCACACACTGTAGGCAGATTCTATACTATCTGAGCCACCAGGAAAGCCCCAAAGTAGTTGTTAAAGAAAGAGATGTTGGCAGATGAAGACTTAAGAAGATTACCTTTTGGATGGAACCATTGTAATTTACAAAACACTTGAGAATTTAGCCAGCCTTCTTCAAGGGAAAGGCTCTGTGATGTCCATGCTTTACCTAGTATTAGAAAACCTTTGTCCTAAACAAATTTTTATACAGCTTTTACAGGTTATTTTCTTTCATTATTTATCCTTTGAAATTGTAACATGAAGATTTTTATTATACTCTTTTAAATTCATGGATCCAACATAATAGTTGTCACCTAGTCTAATCGTCAACTACAGAAAATAAAAACTTTGCCTTATTAGAAATTATGCTTCTATAAGCATCATGGTGCTTTCAACTATGATTAGCTTCTGTATTTCTGATTAATACTCATGTGAGCAGTAAGCTAATGAAAGTAAGCTTATAGCTTCAAAGATCCTGAACTTTTGATTCACATTAATTGATATCTACCTGCCTATTGTTACCTTCTCCAGCTAGTGTTCTTTTTTTAAACTTTTCCTGACTTTGGTAGGAATTTAGAGTATAAACCACTTTGGAGAATAGGTTTTACTTATCATCACATTTTCCAGGTAAAATAATTTGAACTGCAAGTTATTATTATCAGATTTGATATTGGAAAAAGAAGAAGAGGAGGAGGAAGGGTATTCCTAAACCTTTTTTAAAATAAAATCTTAAGAAAAAAATAAAAGAATCAATTCATCAGGGTCTCAGTGGACATGAGGTTGAGCAAACTCTGGGAGACAGTGAAAGACAGAGATGCCTGGTGTGCTGCAGTATATCGGGTTGCAAAAAGATGGACACGACTTAGCGACTGAACAACAAAGACAGCAGATATTTCATCATTGATTTGGTTTCAGTTGATTTGATATAAGAACCTAACACAGTGAGGGCCCACCAACATTTAGAGAATTTGGTTTTAAAGCAAAACATTTAATCGAAACATCAAAAATAGACACATCTCATCTCCACCACCCACACACGCTGAATTGCAGATTTCCTGGGAAGCCCTTCATCACAGCTCAATTCAGGATCACAGAACATATCACTGCCAACTACCTTCTTGATCTTCAGTTCAGTTCAGTTGCTCAGTAGAGTCTGACTCTTTGCGACCCCATGGACTGCAGCACGCCAGGCTTCCCTGTCCATCACCAAAACCCGGAGCTTGCTTAAACTCATTTCCACCGAATCGGTGATGCCATCCAACCATCTCATCCTCTGTCGTCCCTTTCTCCTCCTGCCTTCAATCTTTCCCAACTTCAAGGTCTTTTCCAATGAGTCAGTTTTTTTGCATCAGGTGGCCAAAGTATTGGAGTTTCAGCTTCATCATCAGTCCTTCCAATGAATATTCATGTCTAATTTCCTTTAGGATGGACCGGTTTGATTTCCTTGCAGTCCAAGGGACTTTCAAGAGTCTTCTCCAACACCACAGTTCAAGAGCATCAATTCTTCAGCACTCAGCTTTCTTTATAGTCCAACTCTGACATCCATATATGACTACTGAATATATCATAGGTCTGACTAGATGGACCTTTGTTGGCAAAGTAATGTCTCTGTTTTTTAATATGCTATCTAGGTTGGTCACAGCTTTTCTTCCAAGGAACAAACATCCTTTAATTTCATGGCTGTAGTCACCATCTGCAGTAATTTTGGAGCCCAAGAAAAGAAAGTCTATGTTTCCATTGTTTCCCCATCTACTTGCCATGAAGTGATGGGATCAGATGCCATAATCTTAGTTTTCTGAATGTTGACTTTTAAGCCAACTTTTTCACTTTCATCAAGAGGCTCTTTAGTTGTTCTTTGCTTTCTGCCTTAAGTGTGGTGTCACCTGTGTATCTGAGGTTATTGATATTTCTCTTGGAAATCTTGATTTCACCTTGTGCTTCATCCAGCCCTGCATTTCTCATGATGTACTCTGCATATAAGGTAAACAAACAGGGTGACCATATACAGCCTTGACGTACTCCTTTTCCAATTTGGAAGCGGTCTGTTGTTCCATGTCCAGTTCTAACTGTTGCTACTTGACCTGCATACAGGTGTCTTAGGAGGCAGGTAAGGTGGTCTGATACTCACATCTCTTGAAGAATTTTCCACAGTTTGTTGTGATCCACACAGTCAAAGACTTTGGCATAGTCAATAAAGCAGAAGTAGATGTTTTTCTGGACCTCTCTTGGTTTATCAATGATTCAGTGGGTGTTGGCCATTTGATCTCTGGTTTTCTGCTTTTCTAAATCCAGCTTGAACATCTGGAGATTTCGTGGTTCATGTACTGTTGAAGCCTGGCTTGGAGAATTTTGAACATTACTTTGCTAGCATGTGAGATGAGTGCAATGGTGTGGTAGTCTGAACATTCTTTGACATTGCCTTTCTTTAGGATTGGAATGAAAACTGATCTTTTCCAAACCTATGGCCCCTGCTGAGTTTTCCAAATTTGCTGGCATATTGAATGCAGCACTTTCACAGCATCATCTTTTAGGATTTGAAATATCTCAACTGGAATTCTATCACTTCTGTTAGCTTTGTTTGTAGTGATGTTTCCAAAGGCCCACTTGACTTCATATTCTAGGATGTTTGACTCTAGGTGAGTGATCACAGCATTGTGGTTATCTGGTTCATTAAAATCTTTTTTGTACAGTTCTTCTGCATATACCGGACACCTCTCTCTTAATATCTTCTGCTTCTGTTAGGTCCATACCATTTCTGTCCTTTATTGTGCCCGTCTTTGCATGAAATGTTCCCTTTGTATCTCTAATTTTCTTGAAGAGATCTCTAGTCTTAATCTTCAGAAAAGACATTGTCTATATGCCAGTTCCTACAGAACTCAAATCTCTTTCTATTCTCTTGAAGAACAGCCTTTAGTTTCATTAATTTTCTCATTGTTTTTATCAGCTTTGTTGATTTTTATATTCATCTTTTTTAAACTTGAATTTGCTTTTAATTTAACTTGCTCTTCTTTTTTACTTCCTAAGATAGATGTGTACATTATTGATTTAAAATATTTCTTGTTTTTAATATAAAATTTTAAAGCTATTAATTTCTGCCTCAATACTGCTTTAGTTATGTTACATACATTTTATGGGAATTTTATTTTATTTTTCCATGTTGTCGCTCAAGTAAAAATATTTTCTTATCTCACTTCTAGTCACCTCTTTGACTCATGGGATATAGAGCAATGTGACTTATTTAATGTTCAAGAGTTTTGTTTTTTTCATAAATTATTCTGCAATTTATTTCAAATTTAATTCAATTATGAATAGAATTACTTTTATTTCAATGACTTGAAATTTGTTGAGATTCACTTTATAATCTGGAATATGGTTTGCCTTGATGAATATTACATATATACTTCAACAGACTTTGCCTTTTGTCACTGTGGGTGAAGTGGTCCAAGTGTCCTCTAAGTATCAACTAGAACAAGTTGGTTGACAGTGCTTTACATATCTTCCTGGATTCTTATTTATTTTCTGTCTGCATGATATATTGATTAAAGAGAGCTAGTTGAAGTCTGAAATTATTATTGCAGAGATTTCTCTTTCTTTCAGCTCTGTCCATTTTTCTTTTATTATTTTAAATAATTGGATTCTTACACATTTAGGTTTACTGTGCTATGTTTATCCATATACTCCTTTATTTTCAATTATGTAATATCTCCCTATATCCAAGGCCATATTCTTTGTTTTAAAGTCTATTTTTGTTGACATTAACACATACCCTACAGATTTCTTCTGCTCAGAAGCTTTTTTTCCATCAAGTTTTAGTTGTCTTTTAGCCCTTTTATTTAAAGAGGGTTTCTTTTCCGCATCAAACTCTGACTTTAATTTTTCTGTCTAGATCATTTATATTGGACTTCCTTGGTGGCTCAGACGGTAAAGCATCTGCGTACAATGCAGGAGATCCAGGTTCGACCCCTGGGTCAGGAGGATCTCCTGGAGAAGGAAACGGCGACCCACTGCAGTACTCTTGCCTGGAGAACCCCATGGATGGAGGAACCTGGTGGGCTACAGTCCATGGGGTCACAAGAGTCAGACACGCCTGAGCGACTTCACTTTCACTTTCACTCTCATTCGTATTTCATTTGCGTATTGATGTGGTTGGACTTAACTGCAATTTTCTGTTTGTTTTTTAATCTTTTACGTTTCCCCATCTCTTTTTATGCTCCTTTTTGGAATAACTGAGCAGGTTCATTTTATCTCCACTGTTAGCTTATTGTTTATGCCTCTAAGGGGGCACATTCCCTAATTTCCCTGCTTTTGGGTCTTCCCAATTGCATCACTGTCCTCTCCCCCAATATCTTTTTCTGTCCCCTGTTTCCTCGTAGGCTCCCTCAGTGATCCCTTGAGAAAGATTTTGTGTTCACTCCTGCTGTGAAGGATAGGCTTCCTCAGGTACCATCCCTGTCACCCAGAGGGCACGTCTCTCATTTTCCAGCCATATTCTCTAAACTCATGACTCAGTGGACCATAATCAGGGACTTGGGATGAAAACAGAGTCAAGCTTCAGTAGAATCATTCCAGTGAGCTGCATTTCTGCTTCACTGTTAACTTTGAATTATGAAAGCTAGGGACACACGTGGAAATCTTTCTGAGGGAAGAATCTTAAAATCCAATTCAAATAATTTTTCATGAGCCTTGAATATGTCAGGCAATTCTACAGTTTCTAGCTCTAGCCTCACATTCATGCCATCTTAAAGATTTTTTTGTTTGTGGTTATTGTTTGCTGTTTGGCTGCTTGGTTTTTATGTTTCAGACAACTTGAAACCTGGTTACCTCAACTTTCAGTTTTAGTCACCAGACCATAACCATATTTTGTTATTCATCCAAACACTGGCTGGATTTTTGTTTTGCTGTGAGTCAGGATGACATTTTTCAGCTTCTCAAGTATTGATGTGTAGGCGTGTTTTTGAGATTTGCAGCTGTCCATAGAACATGGAGAGCTGCATGAACACTTAATGTTCTTTCAAACCTGAATGTATTTTACTGAAGACTGGGCAGTCATTCTTCTGATTTACAAATAGGAGTAAGACTTTACCTTTTTAAAATAATATTTCAGGCTATAAAAACATGTCAGGAGCTCAACATTCCAGGTCTTGGTTCCATAGTGACAAAGTGTAGAATATCAAACTGCTATTTATGTTTCAAATGGAAATGATTCTTTCTCACTTTCCCAACTTCACAAAAGAGAGAAAAAAAGATAAATGTACCCAAAACTTCAGATTGTTTCTAATAACTTCAGTGGATATGTCAGAATTCTCAAAAATGTGATATGCATCATGCTTTAAAAACATAATAAACGTTGTTATGTGTCTTAGCTTGGGAAGCTAGAGCAAGATACCGTAAATTGGATGGTTTATATGAGACATTTATCTCTCCCAGTTCTGGAGCCTGAGAAGTCCTAGGTCAAGATTCTGATTTGGTTCTTGCTAAGGACTCCCTTTGGCTGCTTGATGTGAAGAAGTGCTGACTCATTGGCAAAGACCTTGATGCTGGGAAGTACTAAGGGCAGGAGGAGAAGGGGGCGACAGAGGATGAGATGGTTGGAAGGCATCACTGAGTCAATGGACATGAGTTTGAGCAAACTCCAGGAGAGAGTGGAGGGCAGAGGAGCCTGGTGTGCTGCAGTCCATGGGGTCACAAATAGTCGAACATGACTTAGCAACTGAACAACAACAGTAAGGACTTCTCCTAGCTTGCTGATGACCTCCATCTTTTGCCTCATGATTTCACCTTTGAGTTTGCCTGGAGAGAGAGCTCTGTCTTTCTGTTTATGGTGACACTCACCCTATCATGGGACTCCCCCACCCTCATGACCTCATCTTAACCTAATTATCTCCCAATGGTCCACCCTCATAATATCATCACATTGGGGTAGGGGCTTCAACCTACACATTTTGAGGAGATACAGACATTCAGCCCATAACAATATAGAAGTACTCCCTGATTCTTGGAAGCTTGCAAGGGTAGTTTCAAAGTAAAATAAGATAAAAAAAATTATTTCTTATACAAAATGACTTAGTATCTGTTCTGTCTATATATTATAAATTAATAATCATAAAATGATAAAGATCGGGAGTACAAACAAAATCAAACAAAAATACATCTTCAAGAAGTACAGCTAAAACTGCGTGAGAGGAAAGTTGCAGATAACAAGATATTGTCAATACAATAAAGAAAGGTTTTCATTATAAATGCTGAGGTCAAATTTAAAACAACAGCATTCAGTGTGACACAAGGATCATTCTTAGTTAATTATGTATTCTGTTAAAAGTTAAAGGATTAGAAATCTTTGTTTTGTGTAATATGCAAATATTTTTATAATCATAAAGTAAAATTTGTATACATCAATATAATGATAGAAATTCCATAATTATGAGAGACATTAGCACATCTCTATCAGTTCTTGATAGAAAAAAGCTATATAGTTAGTAAGGAAGCAAAAATAAAATAAAGTTAAGAATAGTGTAGCAGAGAGAATAAAAATAAAAGGCAGATGGTTAGTTCAAATTTAACTCTGATGAAACCTTCAGTAAGATGCGGCAAAACATCATGCTTACATTTTCTCATCTATAAAATGGGTCTTGTTAGGATTGATAAAGGTGATATCATAAGTTAATGGGGGAAAATATAATTATTCAGCAAATGGCAAACATTGTATTGTCTGAATAGACAAACCTAAAACAAACAAAAAAATAAAGTGAGATTATTACCTCATCTCAGACAGTAAAGAGTCTCAGACAGTAAAGAGGAGTCTCAGACAGTAAAGAGGAGTCTCAGACAGTAAAGCTAGTAAAGAGACAGGAAGGAGTCCGCCTGCAACGCAGGAGACCCAGATTTGATCCCTGCGTCAAAAAGATCCCCTGGAAAAAGGCATGGCCACCCACTCCAGTATTCTTGCCTAGAGAATCCCATGGATGGAGGAGCCTTGTGGGCTACCATCCATGGGATCACAAAGAGTGGGACACAAATGAGTGACTAACACTTTCCTTTCCTTTTGCCTTCATACACTTGTTGTAAAGTAATGTGAAATCATAAGAATACTATAGTGCATAGTGTAGTTCAAAAATATCATCTCGTAATCAGAAAGATTTTCTTAAATGTGACAAAAAGTTTGGAAGCCGTAAAATATAAGGATTGATAAATTTCACTATATTAAATAAAATATGCCTAGTATAAAAACACCACAAACAAAGCCAAATGACAGATGGAGGAAGGTATTTGTAACTACTGTCAGAGGGATAAGATAAAAGAAAACTCCATAGATCAGTAGTGTAAAGATGAACACAGTGGAAAACGTATCAAAGAATGCAAAGAGTTTTAGAAAAAGAACTGTGAGTATTCTTTAGTATATGAAACAATACTCAAATTATTCATTACAAATAAATGGGAAAAAAAAGAAAAAAAATAAATGGAAAACTAAATGGAAACAAAATATTTCTCCTCATACGATCAGATTGACCAAGATTTAAAGGCTCGAAAACATTTTCTTGGTGAATGTGGAATAACAGCCACCCTTGCAGACTTATTTGAAGGATCAGTTGGTATAATTTGTAGAAGATAATTTGTTCACACATCCCCTAATTTATTCATTATTTATTTTTAAAATTTTTATTGAAATATAGTTGTTTTACAATGTTGTATTAGTTTTAGGTATACAGTAAAATAATTCAATTTACATATATACATATAAATATATATATTATTTTTTAACATTATTTTCCATTATAAGTTATTATAAGATATTGAGTATAATTCTGTGTGCTATATAGTAAGCCCTTGTCAATTATTTTATATTTGGAAAGAAGTGAGAAAGTGAAAGTTTTAGTCGCTCAGTCATGTCTAACTCTTTTGTGACCCCATGGACTGTACCCTGCAAGGCTCCCCTGTCCATGGAATTTTCCAGGCAAAAATACTGGTGTGGGTTGCCATTCCCTTCTCCATGGGATCTTCCCCACTCGGGGATTGAACCTGAGTCTCTCACATTGCAGGCAGATTCTTTACCATCTGAGCCTCCAGGGAATCTTATATTTAGTAGTGTGCATCTTTTGATATGAGCGTCCTAATTTATCCCTTCCTCTCTTTCCCCATTGGTAACCATAAGTTTGTTTTCTATATCTGTGTGTCTATTTCTGTTTTGTAAATAGGTTCATTTGCATCTTTTTTAAAAAATCATTTTTAACTAGAAGATAATTACTTTACAATACTGTGATGGATTTGCCATACATAGACATGAATCTGCCATAGGTATACACATGTCCTCTCCCTGTTGAACCTCCCTCCCACCTCCCTCCCCATCCCATCCCTCTAGGATGTCACAGAGCAACAGCTTTGGGTTTCCTGCATCATACAACAAACTCCCACTGGCTACCTGTTGGGCATATACCATGAGGAAATGATAACTAAAAAAGATGCATGCACCCCAATACTCATCGCAGCACTGTTTACAACAGCTAGGACATTGGGGCAACCTAGATGTCTGTCGAGAGATGAATGGATAAGGAAGTTGTGGGACATATACCCAATGGAATATTACTCAGCTACAAAAAGGGGCACATTTGAGTCAGTTCTAATGAAGTGGATGAACTTAGAGCCTATTACACTTACTGAAGTAAGTCATAAAGAGAAATATTGTATATTAACACACACACATATATATATATAGAATCTAGAAAGACAGTATTAATGATCTTCCTTGTGGGGCAGCAAAAGAGACACAGATGTAGAGAACAGATTTTGGACACAGTTGGGGAAGGAGAGGGTGGAATGATCTGAGAGAATAGCATTGAAACATATACATTCGTATCCTTTTTTTAGATTCCACATATAAGTGATATATTTGTGCTTCTCTGTATGACTTACTTTATTTAGTATGATAATCTCTGAAGTCCCTCCATGTTGATGCAAATGTATTTATTTCATTATTTTTATATATTCCATTTTGTGTGTGTGTGTGTGTGTGTGCCATATCTTCTTTATCCATTCTTCTGATAGGGTTGTTTGTTGTTTAGTTGCTCAGTCGTGCCCAACTCTTTGCCACCCATGGACTGTAGCCCACCAGGTTCCTCTGTCCACGGAATTCTCCAGGCAAGAATAAGCATTCCTTTCTTCAAAGGAGCTTCCCCACCCAGGGATCAAACCAGATTCTCCCGCAACGCAGGCAGATTTTTTTTTTTTTTACCATCTGATCCACACCTCTGTTTAAACAAGATGGAATAACAGTGGATGGAAAGGTGCCAAATGACTGTTTCATTTGATTAAACTGGGATTATCAGTTGGCCTTCATGGTCATTCATAGTGTCAGGCCATTGCATTTTCCCCAACTCAAAATGGCCAGTGATGTTGAGAGACCATTTCTAGCCTGGAAAGGAGGGGAGAAAAAAACCAACCTAATAATAAGTCTGGGCATTAAAGCTACAGAGCTGAGGAGATCTACACAAACCACTTAAGCACACTCATTATTATGGCTATTGCTACCTCAGGCCACTGGAGACCTGATAATTTAGTCAGCATTATGCAGTTTGAAGTGTTTCATGTTCTGCATGGAGGCAGGCTGCAATTCAAATATCAGTGGCCATGAAAAATATGCACATACGTTTAGTAGGAAAATCTCCAAGGGGACAACAGGGAAGATGGGCATATGTCCTCGCTGTGTGATGAAGGGTCTCCGTGAATTAATCATCCGGAAGCAGTTTATCACCATCTTTCATTTTGCCAGAAACATTCCCCCTTCATTTGCTGGAGAAGCTTATTAAACATGCGCATCCTGGAAGATAATCGGGCCAGGGCCTCGGACACTTAAACGCAACAGGGTTTGCTGGCCCTGTTCTGACACAGACAACCTCCCCATTGACGGGGTTTCTGATGGCCGGGGTAATTGCTTATTTTATCTAGTTAAGGGACTCATGCTTCTTTCTACCGGCCACTTTATTACAGCAATTACTGCAAACCATCCTCTTGTATAATTTATGGGGAAGGATCCAATTTCATTGAGATCGTCTTTAAAATGTAAGACACCCTTTGTTCATATGCTTCCAAAGATTAAAATTTTTATCACACGTTCTAGGAGCTAGGGAGGCTTCACTTTCTGTGTGAATTTAAACATCTGGATCGACATGTCACCTGTGTGATTGGTTTGTTTAATTCGAGGGCTTGGAGTGGGGCTTGTTTTGCCTCCCAGATAAGGTATTTATGAGTGAAACAGCTAATCTTTAAAGTGAAGTTAACACAAATGGCAATTTTTAGAAGTGCATCACTAATGCCTTTAGAGCTGAGGGTGAGTGTGTCTGTCAGAATTATGGCCGTGGCTATGCCATTGGGTTGTTGTTCTGCTTTAGAAGTCCTGAAACGTGCTGCCATGGTTAGCCGTGTAAGTGTAAACCAGAGAATTGCTTCTGACACTTAAGAAGGATTTTATTGACAGTTGGAAACACGTTGGGGATTTGAAAAGAGTACTTTCCCATCTGTAATACTTGGTGTGATCAAAGATCACTCAGCAGCTCCAGATTAGTGGAATGAGGCTGCAGTGAGTGCCTGCCGCTCCACACAGGATGAGGGCTTGGTTTTGATTCACACTAATCCCCAACACAATCTAGGTGGAATTTACAGTAATGTGGATAGACTTTTCAGGGCTCCTGCAGACGTATTTTTAAAGAGCCCTAAAGTAGATGATAATACAGCAATATTTAAAATTTCTTTTTATAGTCAAATCTCACTTTTCCAATCTCCATTCATACATGGGTTTCATGTTTCTAACATATTGTATTTAACTCTCTGTGTTTCCTGGATGCATGGTGATGTTTCAGGTGATAGGGACCAATATGCTTCAATTCTCCCTGAGTCCTTGCTAGCAAGGTGATACAGGGAATCACTGGGCCATGGTACAACTGAACAGTGATAGATAATAGTCTCAGATTCCTGGGATAGTTTGTAATTCTTTTCTTTCTCCTCTCCTTCCTTCCATGTAAATTATCCTGTGTGCATGCGTAGTTGCTTCAGTCGTGTCTGACTTTTTGTAACCCTACCGACTGCAGCCCACCAGGCTCCTCTGTCCATGGGGTTCTCCAGGCAAGAATACTGGAGTGGGTTCCCATGTCCTCCTCCAGGGGATCTTCCTGACCCAGGAATCGAACCTGCATCTTTTATATCTCCTGCATTTGTAGACAGATTCTTTACCACTAGTGCCACCTGGGAAGCCCCAGGTAAATTATATATGCATGTAAATATATTTACTTATAAAATGCTGAGTATGTGCCTTCTTTCTGCTCTAAGACCCTGAATTATTTAAAACTTCATTTCTCCTTCTGTTAAAGGAGGAAAATAATCACATCTCACTCACAGTGTTTCAGCAAGAATCACATGGTACGAGACAGGAAAAAGCATCGAGTAAATGCTCTTGTCATCAGAAGTAAATTGGAAACCACACAAAGAGAGGGGCCATCTTGGTCCTCTTGCATGAATACTGGGAACAGGGGTGACCCAGGGTCAAAGGGAGAGAGAGGTGGTCCTTTATAGCAGATGGAAGAAACACATGAGCCACCAAGTGGGACCAAATGCCTGACCCTAGGACAGTATCTGGCACTGGCCAGGGGTTCAGAGGGGAGGAGTATTTTGAGGAATGTGAGAAAGGAATAGCACAGCTTTAAAGCATATCCGAGGGGCTTCCCTGGCGGCTCAGTGGTAAAGAGTCACCTGCAATGCAGGAGATGTGGGTTCCATCCCTGGATTAGGAAGATCCCCTAGGGGAGGAAGTGGAAACCCACTCCAGTATTGTTGCCTGGAGAATCCCATGGACAGGGAAGCCTGGCGGGCTCCAGTCCATGGGGGTTGAAGAGTCAGACACGACTTAGCAACTAAACCATCACCACCACCAAAATAGTCCTGACCCTCAGCCTTGTTGGCTCACTTCTACACGGCATGCCTTTGCAGTTCAGCATCCAATCTAACAAACCCCAACCAGTCCTCACACACCTCTGTGGCCTGACGCCTACTGTCCAACCTTGATGATAGACTGAAACCTTAGCACCAACTCCAGCTGCAAACTCTAGTCCCAAGAGCACCCGTGTCTTCCCCCAAAGATGACTGCAGGAGACACCCTTGTTATCCCAAATCTACAGGTATGTCTTGGTCCATTTAAGAAATACATCCAGACTAGATATGTTTATGTATGCATTTATTTACGATATAGTATTCATGTTATGTATATATATATTTAGATTTATCTCTGTCTATATACGTATTTACTTATTTTGTTAAGTATATTTAATTTATTATATATAGAGATCTCAGTCTTTCTCTTTTCTCTCTCTCTCTACACACACACACACACACACACACACACACACACACACACACGCACATACTTTATTTATTTATTTTGTTGTAAAGAAGACTTCCTTAAATATTTTTAAAAGCCCATGGGGGAAAAGCATGAGAAAAAGTGACTTAAAAACTAGCAAATCTTAAAACTAAACGTTTCTAGGTACGTAGCTTGTCCTTAGGTTTTTGTCTTAAAAAAAAAAAGTTTTGTTAAAGCTTCTGAACTATTTTTCAATGTAAAACAAACACAAACAAACAAAGAGTTTACACTTTGGCTTTGAAGGAAAATATGAAAGAATGGTGTTCTGAAAAGGTTGAGAAGTCCACACACATACTTTTCTAGAATTCCCTTAGAGAAGGAGAGTGGTACCTAGTTTAATAAACCTTTGTCTCTTTCAATCTTTAGCTTCCCAGGTGGCGATAGTGGAAAAGAATCTGCCTGTCAGTGCAGGAGATGCAGGAGATGTAAGTTTTATCCTCGGGTCCATAAGATCCTCTGGAGAAGGAAATGGCAGTATTCTTGCCTGGAGAATCCCAAGGACAGAGGAGCCTGGCAGGCCACAGTCAGTTCAGTTCAGCTCAGTTGCTAAGTCATGTCCGACTCTTTGTGACCCCATGGACTGCAGCACACCAGGATTCCCTGGCTATCACCAATGCCCAGAACTTGCCCAAACGCATGTCTATTGAGTCGGTGATGCCATCCAATCATCTTATCCTCTGTCGTCCTCCTGCCTTCAATCTTTCCTAGCATAAGCATCTTTTCTAATGAGTCAGTTATTTGCATCAGGTGGCCAAAGTATTGGAGCTTCAGCTACAGTCCAGTGAGTCGCAATAAGTCGGACACCACTGAGTGACTAAATCACCCGCCCCCCCCCCCACTGGCTTCACAAGGGAAGGAGGCATCCCCAGCCAGAGACGTTGTTGCAGAGGACTACACCTAGCGGGGGATTTTCCAGATGGAGCCTGATCATACCTGGTTTGCTCTTGTACTTCTTCCAAATGGATGGTCCCATTGGAGCTGGGGCTTCTAGGGGTAGTAAGAAGGTCCTGCTTTCACTCCACATTCAAATGTGAGACAGGAAATCAGAAGATTAACTCCAAATTCCAGTTCTGGTATTGTTAATGTTATATGGACAAGCACAGCCAACTTCATGCACTAGATTTCTTAAATGCAAAACAAGAATAATGTTAACTTGTAAAACTAATAAACAAGAAAACAGAGACTAAAGAGGGTGCAGGACGCCAATTTCCTCCATCGTATTTCTTTTTCAGCACACAACTGAAAAGTTGATCACCTAATTCTACATCTCAACCCACTCCAGTGTTCTTGCCTGGAGAATCCCGGGGACGGCGGAGCCTGGTGGGCTGCTGTCTATGGGGTCGCATAGAGTCGGACGTGACTGAAGCGACTTAGCAGCAGCAAGCAATTGTTTGTAAAGTGAGATTTCTGTCATCATTCAGAACATTCTTTCATGGATTTTAATTCAGGCTCTGGCTGTTGGTTGTCACGGCAAATCATGGTCAATGTGAAATGATCTTCAAGAGTAGAAATGCCTACATCTCTGATTAGCTGACACTCTTTTTAACAAAATGGTTTTCAGATAAACCAGAGTAGAAGATGGTAACTTTTAAATGTTGTGGCTTGTTTCAGAACTCATAGAAATAAGAACATTCATGTTTCCAAAGTCTTGAAAAGATACAGACTTGAAGGTAATGCCTCTCTCCCTCAAAAGTTCAAGTACAAAAAAGAGGGAAATACTTTAAACTTTAGGAACTCATCCAATGGATTTATGTTCTATGTGCATAACAAGGATTTCAAATGGTGGTTTTTTTGCAGATGACATCTCAGAAGCACTAATTCAAACACCCATTATCTCTCATGTCCATAGTCTAACATCAGACCTCCTTGTTCAACAAATCAGATCTCCAAGACATGGGCAGCCACAGCAGGGTTTTTGGAAAAAGCAACAGAGCCCTTGATTCACTAGCTCTTTCATGACATCAGTGAGAAGGAAACATTTCTCAGATGCTGCTATCAGAACCATGGGACCTGGACATACTTAGCCTGCTGGGAAGTCTGTCTCAGAAGATGAGGAGCTGTGAGACACACCAGAATGGCTGTGATAATAATTCACACAGTATGAGATAATTTTCTGCTTCTTTGGCAGAAAGCAAAGAGGAACTTAAGACCCTCTTATGAATGTGAAAGAGGAGAGTGAAAAAGCTTGCTTAAAACTCAACATTCAAAAAACTAAGATCATGACATATAGTCCCATCGCTTCATGGCAAATAGATGAGGAAACAGTGGAAATAGTGGCAGACTTTGTTTTCTTGGATTCCAGAATCACTGCAGATGGTGACTTCAGCCATGAAATACAAAGACACTTGCTCCTTGGAAGAAAAGCTATGACAAACCTAGATAGAGTTTTAAAAAACAGAGACATTACTCTACTGATGAAGGTCCATCTAGTCAAGGCTATGGTTTTTCCAGCAGTCACGTATGGATGAGAGAGTTGGACCATAAAGAAACCTGAGTGCCGAAGAATTGATGCTTTTGAACTGTGGTGTTGGAGAAGACTCTCGAGAGTCCCTTGGACTACAAGGAGATCAAACCATTCAATCCTAAAGCAAATCAGTCCTGAATATTCATTGGAAAGACTGATGCTGAAGCTGAAACTCCAATACTTTGGGCACCTGATGCAAAGAACTGACTCATTAGAAAAGACCCTGATGCTGGGAAAGATTGAAGGCAGGAGGAGAAGGAGGCGACAGAGGATGAGATGGTTGGATGGCATCACCGACTCGATGGACATGAGTTTGAGCAAGCTCCGGAAGTTAGTGATGGACAGGAAATCCTGGCGTGCTGCAGTCCATGGGGTCGGAAATAGTAGGACACTACTAAGTGACTAAACTGAACTGACTGAGATCCTTTAGCTGGCCCTAGGACCATAACAACAGGTTTCAGTGGGGTTGCATGATGTTCATAGCTATTTGGAAAACCAAATGTGATGTAAAGAAGAGAAGACAGAAGAGGACTCATCTGGGTGTAAGAGTAGAGAACCAGTTGCAATTGGGGACTTGTAATTTAACACCACTCTGCACACATTCGGAGATCGCAACTTAAAACTGGCACTACTCATTGGTGAAGACAGGCTCAGACTAGCAGAGACAACATTGAAAGGCTGTGTAGACACTTGATGGACTCGTCATGTCTGGCTCTTTGTGACCCCATGGACTGCAGCATGCCAGTTTCCCCTGTCCTTAACTATATCCAGGAGTTTGCTTGAACTCATGTCCATTGACTCGGTGATGTCATCCAGTCATATCATCCTCTACTGCCCTCTTCTCCTGCCGTCAATGTTTCCCAACATCAGGGTCTTTTCCAATGAGTCAGCTCTTCGCATCAGGTGGCTGAAGTATTGGAGCTTCAGTTGGGGTGGACTCTGATTATTTTTTAATGAGCCTTCCTGCAGCTTGTGGATATTTCCAAGAGCACATGGATAGAACAAAATATCCATCAGCACATGGGACCTAGGAATTTTCTTCACAGAAAGAAACAATGTATTTAAATTCATGTCATAGTTTTTGAGGTTGACTTGGAAGAGAATGTCCAGTTGTTAAATATCGAGGGGAAATTAGGAATGTTTTATTTCTTGAGGTAATAATTCTCCATGTTGGTACTATAATATTGGAAAAATAAATGGCAACCGACTCTAGTATTCTTGTCTGGGAAATCTCACAGACAGAGGAGCCTGGTGAGCTACTGTCCATGGGGTCACAAAAGAATTGGACACAACTTAGTGACTAAACAGCAAGACTATAATATCATTGATATTATCATGTTATCAAAACCACTATGTCATTTCTAAAGGCTGGCACCATACGTGACTACTGATTTTGGGTGTGAATATAAATCCTTAAGTATATTTTGCTCTAGTTCTCTTTCACAAAGTGAAAAACTGAGGTTTTCATAGTAGTTTTTGTTCACCAGTTTTGGAATCACACAAAACTGTTCTCACATAAGTATTTCCAATTCAATTTCTCTTTTCAGAAAAGTCTGCTACTTCCATTCTTGAATGGCAGTGAGAGAAACCTGATGGACCATATTACTAGTGAAACATCCATTTAACCAGTGACAATTACGAAAAAAAGTATTAAAATATCTGGGGGTTGTCTTAAGGGCATACAGCAAAATAGAGAAACACTTAAGAAAATCTACATGTCAATAATAACAGAGATTCTGTTGCATTTGAGCCATGACACCCTCCCATCTTCCTTTCCAGCTATACTCCAGGTGTTTATGACCAAGAAAATGGTTTTACCTTTCCCCCTGGGATCCCAGTCTAGAGCTACAGTTTCTTGCTGAAACTGGTGAACCAACCTCATATCTCATTCTGTGCAGCTTCAAGATGTAGAAGCTATATTTCAGGAAGGTGCAGCTTATTGGACTGAAAAACCCTTCATCCAACCAGCCTCAACTTGTGGGATAGAAACTCCAACTTAGATACAGAATGTTAAGAATACTGGGCTTTCACCCCTTACCCTGGATTGAGTGCCAGGACAGGCAAACCAAGAGACTGCGGCTCCTATTACTCAGTCATATGTGAGCAAGTTCACTCTGGAAGAGGGGGACCACTGTCCCTCTCCTCAACCCCAGTGCAGTCATGCAAAGATTCTGTGAAGAGAGGTAAGAAGGCCATAAGAAAAGAAGAGAGCTCTATAAGCATTCGTCAAGTGGAATGACTTCACTTTCACTTGGAACAGATTATGCAGAGGTTCATGCCTAAAGCTTTTGTTGAAAACAATGCAGATTCTGGTGGTGAACTATTAAGCCAACAGTTGCAACAGGAAAAAGTCAACCATCTAGAAGTTTAATAGAAGGAACAAGGGAAGAAGTGGTCAAGAAAAACCTTCTGAGGGTATGAGAAGTCATCAAGCACCCTGTCTTTCCATGGACCTCAGATTTCATTGGTTTGGGTTGTGGAGTAATTTGTGTCATAGGATATCATTGAGACAGCTACAAGACTCCTAGCAATTAGTTGAAACTAAAAGCTTAGTGTGATACCAGTGGAGGAAGATGAGTCAGAAGTTTAACTAGGAAATCAGGGAAAGAGACACTCAGGAGGGGTCAGTTAAAGCCACAGCTATCCTTGGTGGTAAGAAACAGTCATCCTATATCCATAAATGAATACTCTGAGCAGCAACATCAGGAGCTAAAGGCTGTGAGAGGAAGGTAGTCCAGCCATCCTCTGGACAAATAAAGAGGAAGAAAACAAGCCACAACACCATCAGCAAGCCCCAAGGAAGAATCTGTATTCACAGCTGCTGCAGCAGGTTATATATTATGTCTAATTTTCAACAACAGCAAAATTTCACAAGCCTTGCAAAGAAACAGTAAAATGTGATCTATACATACAGAAAAAAAAAAAAAAGCTACTATATAGGCTGACTTTTAGCGGGCCCAGGTGTTGGACTTGGGAGGCAAAAACTTCAGTGAGGCTATCATAAATATGTTCAGAGAATTAAAGGAAAAGTGATTTTTAAATAAGAATGTTATATTGATATATCTCATTAAATATAATCATACAAAACAAAATCACAAAGAAATACCCCTTTGCACTCACTATGATGGGTGTGATGGAAAAGACAGATGGTGTCATGTGTTGATGAGGATACAGAGAAATATTAAGAGTCATAATTTGATGTGGAAATACAAAATAGTGAAACCACTAAATAAAAGTTATGCAGATCCTCAAAATCTTTAATCATGGAGTTAACATATAATCCAGAAACTCTGTTTCTAGGTATTTATCCAAGAGAGATGGCAACATAGATACGTAAGAAACTTGACTTAAATGTAGGTAGGGGGTGACAGAGGATGAGGTGGATGGATAGCATCACTGACTCAATGGACACGAGTTTGAGCAAACTCCAAGAGGTAGTGAAGGACAGGAAAGCCTGGTGCACTGCAGTCCACAGGGTCGCAAAGAGTCGGACACCACTTAGTGAATAAACAACAGCAAACCAGAACAGTACTACTGAAGTATCCAAAAAGTGGAAACAATCCATGTGTCTCTCAACTGGTGAGTGGATAAACACAGCTGACACATAATGGAATTTCATTTGACAGGAAGAAGAATTAAGTCCTGATACGTGCTACCATATGGATGAAACTTAACAATATAATATTAAGTGAAAGAAATTGTATTTTGCTGATAGTTACCAATGTTGTGAACATACCAAAAACCATTGAGTCTTACACTTTAAATGAATGACTTCTATAATATATGAATTATATCTCAATACAGCTATTTGAGAAATACCTGGGATTTTGTAAAATGTTGAGAGTGCTTTATGAATCAGACCAGTGCACAGCCGCGATGCCAAAAACCCAGCCTATGACCTGGAATCGAGCATTTTACAGATGTGAGTTCATAGTTATATGCTGTATGATTTCAGTCTCCTCTACATTTCCTAGGACATTTGTTCCTCTTATATCTCCTGATTGTTCTGAAGTCAACCCTCACTGGAACCTTCCTGATGGGAAATGTGTCAGAATTGTTCTGGTCCACTTACATTTCTCTAGTCATGGTGCTCAAGCGTGGTCTCTTAAAAAACTTGGCAAAGATGAGATTTGCCAGCTTCTGACAGCTCCCTTGGGCTGTGAAGCATCTCAGCATGAATATAATGTTCATCGACCACTTGGTGGTCTGTCCAGTTTAAGGATGAATTCAGTGAATCCAATATGCTCTGCTGTCTGAAGAGAA
Organism: Okapia johnstoni; assembly: GCA_024291935.2. NCBI lineage: Eukaryota > Metazoa > Chordata > Mammalia > Artiodactyla > Giraffidae > Okapia > Okapia johnstoni. The sequence goes on from CM044313.1 coordinate 104,778,589, forward strand.
GGTTTCCATTGACTGCCCTGCCTGGAGGGGGTCCCTGGGTTTGTGGTTTTATAATGGTGGTGCTTGTCAAGTTTGTTCTATACCCACCTCCTCCACAGGTTGCCACCGAGCTTTGCTCTTGGAACTGCCCAGAAGTGTTGCTCCAATCCACAATTGCATCTTGTCTCTGATAGTTTCTGGTTAATCCTCTTGAGTATACAACATGTGAATCACTGAATGTATCCTGATTCAAAGATAACATTCAGGGAGAGTGATTTGGAGCACAAAGTAGTGGATCTCCAAAATTCCACATTCCAAGAACCACACAACCAATATCACTGGATGTACAAGTACATCGTTGGAGATAAAATGTGTGCTCAACCTTTGTGATATAAATGAGTCATTGAATACATTATTCTCCATCAGCTTGGATATATTGAATAGTCAAGGTTTAATCCAATTGTTAAACTTTTGAGATCAGTTTAGTAATTTTTCTGGAATTATGTTGTTGCAAGTTGTTATTTTTCCATTTTTGGTTTAAGTTCTGAACTGACATATATATATATAGATAGATAGATAGATAGATAGATATAGATATAGACATATATTCTGAACTGACATATATATATAGATAGATAGATAGATAGATAGATAGATATAAATGTAGATATAGACATATATTCTGATTTTCTCAGAAATTCTTCTGCTCATTTTCTCATGAATATAATTCCATTGTCAGTGGCTGCTGACCACCTGGATTTCATGTCTCTCAATACTTTTGTTTAATATATTTATATAATGAACTATTATAATAGACTATTATCATGCAAGTAATTTATATGATAACAAAAATTAGTTACTAATAATTTACAAATAACTACTTCAACCTTAATGCATTCCTAAAATCTTTCATCAGATCAGTTTCTGCAACACACAGTCTTCAGGACTTCTAGGAATTCACTGCTGTGACACATTCTTAAACAGATTTTCCTGTCACAGACACAGTTGTAATAACCACTGATGAAATCCTGAAGAATGTTGATATATTGAAATGTGCTTTGAGAACCACATTTTTTATTTCAAATTTTATTGAAGATCATTTCAAACTCGGTGTTAACCACAGAATTGGTGACAACTTGATGGATGTTGTGCCCTTATAAAAGTTTCTTTATGGAGTTATTAGAAATCCCCCCTTCTTGGTATGTCTTGAGCTTTTGCGGTCTCACTGTAATGCAAAGAGCGATTTTGAGGGACAGGCAACTTCACGATCAGCTCTGGACTCAGCAAAGGTTGACTATGAAGCAGTAGCCATTAAAATGAAATTTACTCCTTGTTTTAATTAGAATGAACTCAGGCACTCTGCCGCTGTGAATTTACATCTGGCAAGTCTTAGGGGAGATTGAGACACTTTGGGGGAGATCCATAAACAACTTCCATGCTGAATATTGAGTTATTAGTTTATCTTCACTTTTTCAGGTTCAAGCTTCAATACAGAAGTGAATTTTTGGCACAATTGCCAAAATCCCTTCAGGAGTAGAAATCTCCTCTAGGGAGCTCTGTATATGCCCAAACACTAGGAGTTTAGCAAATATGTACTGGGAGGAAAAAAAATGAACAAACAAAACAAAACAGTAAAAAGGTATGTTGTAAGTTATGCATCTCCCATCACCCTGGCGTTCCTGTGATTCCACAACAAGCCCATTAGGGCCCTATCTTTCTGCCTTTGTATTTAGGGAGCCTTTTTTGTGCATAGAATACTCTTTGGCACTTAAATTTTCATGTACATTTCTGTTGAAATACCACATTTTTAGAGTCTACATTCTTGAGTAAATTAATTTAAAAACTTATGTGATTTAAACTGTCTTGTTAAACTCTGCTATCTGAGGTTTCCATTGCACAGAGAAAGACTGACCATAATTACCAAGCTGTATTACTTTGCTGACAAAAGTGTGTGTTGTCAAAGCTATAGTTTTGCCAGTAGTCATGTATGGTTGTGAGAGTTGGTCCATAAAGAAGGTTGAGTGCCAAAGAATCGATGCTTTTGAGCTGTGGTGCTGGAGAAGATTCTTGAGAGTCTCTTGTACATCAATGAGATCAAACCAGTCCATCCTAAAGGAAGTCAACCCTGAATATTCATTGGAAGGACTGATACTGAAGCTGATGCTCCAATACTTTGCCACCTGATGCGAAGAACTGACTCATTGGAAAAGACCCTGATGCTGGGAAAGACCGAAGGTAAAAGGAGAAGGGGGAAGCAGAGGTTGAGACCATTAGGTAGCATCACCTACTCAATGGACATGAATCTGAGCAAACTCTGGGAGATAGTGAAGCACAGGGGAGCCTGGCGTGCTGCAGTCCGTGGGGTCTCAAAGAGTCAGATATGACTTAGCTACTGAACAACAACAACAAAGTTACATACACTGTGGAATAACTGATTGACCTGTCTTTGTCCAGCAAGGATTGTGGGCACCTTCCTGAGCATCGCCCTGCTAGGCGGAGTATGCTGCATCCAGTCCCTCTTGAGTGCACTTACCAAATGCGTCTGCTCATCAGACTGAATGAATATCCGCACAGTTTTCATATTGTGTCTCAGATTAGCAGGTTAGCCATTTAGTGACACCTCTCCTCCACCACCACCAAACATCTGGGATTTCCCCTGAATGAAGAATTCTTCATGGAAGTTCAGAACTACATTTGCCTGAATTGTCTACAGGCCAAGTTATTGGCATTAGATGCTTCCAACCTCAGAGGTCTCTATCAGGACCCTGGTCAAGAGCAAAGAGAGGTCTGTATACGGCAAGAAGTAAGTTCAATTGCTAGCCAAACACGACACTTCTCACACAGATAATCCTGTTACTTAAAGCAGGTATGTTCATCTAGCCATTCATTTATCGTTTACAAACATCATTGAAACATAGTTGATTTACAGTGTTGTGTTAGTTTTGGTGTTCAGCAAGGTGAATATAGATTTGTTTTCATTATAGGCTATTAAAAATATTAACTATAGCTCCCTGTACTATACAGTAAGTCCTTGTTTATTTATTTTATATATATACTGTATATATTTAACCCCAAACTCCTAACTTATCTCTCCCCTTTCCCTTTTGGGAACCATAAGTTTGTTTGCTCTGTTGGTGGGGCTGATAATGTTTTATAAATAAGTTAATTTGTATAAAAACTAAAACTAGAGTTGCCATATGATCCAGCAATCTCATTTATGGGCGTATATCTAGAGAGAACTCTAATTCAAAAACATACATGCACGCTAATGTTTATTTACATATAGCCAAGATTATTTACAATAGCCAAGAAAGACATGGAAGCAACCTAAATGTCCATCAACAGAGGAATGAATAAAGGTAATGCAGTACATATATACAATGGAATATTACTCAGCCATAAAAAAGAATGAAATAATACCATTGTCAGCAGCATGGATGGACCTAGAGATTGTCATACTGAATGAAATAAGTTAGATAAAGAAGGACTGATAGCATACGATATCAGTCATTGATGTATTCCCTCCTTCAAAAACATTTATGTGAAGTCTGCTATGCTTGGATCAGAGACACAGTGCTGGACAGCATACACGAGCCCTGATTTCTAGAAACCTGCAGTCCACTGGGGAGAAGCTCTACCATCACACAAATAATTTTTCAGCAACTGTTACAGTGTGTGCTGCAGAGGAGTGTATACTGTATTATGAAATTGTTAACAGGGTCCCTAAGGAGGATTGGAGGCTCATGATAACCTGTCTGAGGAAGTGTCACCTACAAGAAGATTTGAGAGCCACACTAAGCTTGCTTTGCTTCTCAATTATAGCTAAGTCTTGGTCCCACAATTTATTATTTTCTCATCTCTTTCACCTGATGCTTACTCTCTGACCCCTGACTGAGGTGCCGTATGTGGGGACTTGACATCAGCCAAGGCTGCTCTGAAATCTGTGAAACAGCCATACGATTTTCAGAAATAACTGAATTACACTGTTTTAATCAATGGAAACGATCAATGAAATGAAGCAAAAAAAAGTAAAAAAATAAATGAATTAATTAAATAACCCAGCCTATCAATAAACAAACAAACAGAAGAATTGGCATCACAAGTATAAAGTCGAAACACAGGCAGAGCAAGCGACGGGAATTTAAAATATACCAGGACTTCCAGCGAGAGACAGAGAGAGACAAGCAACAGATAAAAAGAAGGTAATACCAGTATGCGTAAGCTGACAAAAAGAGACTTCTGTTCTGTTTAAGAAGCAATTCTGATTAACATAAAATACCAGTGGAGAAATATACTTATGCATATTCTGAAGAGAACCGTGTGCTCCACTGAAAAAGGTAAAACCTCAGGTCTGTCTTCCTTCTGTTTTTTTAAATAAATAATTTATTGCAAAATAAAGCAGATTCAAATACTATCAGGCATACCATGTACTAAATCACTCAGTCATGTCTGACTCTTTGTGACCCCATGGACTATACAGTCCACGGAATTCTCCAGGCCAGAACACTGGAGTGGGTAGCCTTTCCCTTCTCCAGGGGATCTTCCCAACCCAGGGATTGAACTGAGATCTCCCACATTGCAGGTAGATTATTTACCAGCTGAGCCACCAGGGAAGCCCATAGTAGAAGCTGCTGCTGCTGCTGCTGGTGCTGCTAAGTCGCTTCAGTCGGGTACGACTCTGTGCGACCCCATAGACGGCAGCCCACCAAGCTCCCCGGTCCCTGGGATTCTCCAGGCAAGAACACTGGAGTGGGTTATAGTAGAAGCTAGAAGTGTCTAAATTGTATGCAGGTTTTTTTAGAAAATAAATGTTTTTCTGCAATACCCCATTAAGTGATGGCATCATTCAGTCTTCTACTGAGAACTAAAAGAGCTTTTGATATTTTAAGATATGCAAAGAATTAGAAAGTGGTATGTTCATGTTCTGTATCTGGACAAGGTCTTTTACGAACTAGTCTAATGAAAAATGTGGTATAAGGGGAGAGATTAAGATAGAGCAAGATTGAATGTGAAAGAAACAGTAATGAGAAAACAGTTACACTGTATAAAATATAACTCAGTAGTGAGAATGCAATTTGGGATTGTAATTCCAGTAATAGGTAGAGGTTCTTAAAAGTAATGATGCATCCTCAGAAATCTAAATCCCAAAGTATCAGAAAACCAAAGGTGTTATTAATATAACTGTGACATTGGAAGAAGAGTAAAGTACAAGCACCCTGAAAGCTTTATCTAAGTAAAGGGTAAGAGGACGAGAAAAACAGCTCACTGTGAGAACATGGTTATTGTTTTTTATACCTTATGAAAGAAATATCAGCTGAGTGGTCACTCTTAGAGGAGTGGGCTATTCAATATCAGAGGGGGAAATCATAATGATGTTTCCCAATTCATGTGTGGGGAAGGAAAGTAAGAATGAAAGAGAATGCAAAACCCACCAGGAAAAAAAAATGGGGAAAGATTTGGAAAGAAAGAATACATGTAAAATAGATGCTGGAAATTAAAGTAAATAAACACAATAAAATGTTACAGCCTTATAAAATTATATATGGTGTCATTTTGGATCTTAAAAATTAAGCTAAACTAGCAAAAGTGACGGTACTGTATTTCCAAAGAGGCCTTCCCTAGTAGCTCAGACAGTAAAGCATTTGCCTGCAATGCAGGAGACCTGGGTTCAATCCCTGGGTGGGGACGATCCCCTGGAGAAGGGAATGGTAACTCACTCCAGTATTCTTGCCTGGAGAATCCCGAGGACAGAGGAGCCTGGCGGGTCACAGTTCATAGGGTTGCAAAGAGTCGGACATGACTGAGCAAAACACGCAAACACGCACATTCCCAAAGAAAGGGAGAATGAGAAGGAGGAAGAGGAGATGGATGACGTGGAGAAGAGAAAAAAAAAAGGCTTGGAACAGTTGATGAAGAAAATGTCAAACAGAAAAAAATATAGTGTCAGCATTAATAGCAATAAAATCACCTTAGATCAAATCATTTTAAAGTCCAAATCTTTGAATGAGAAAAAAGATGGCTATACAAATAAAAATATATAATAATGAAGATAACATATTCAGGAATAAAGCAAAGCTTGTACGTATGTATCTACATATATATTTATATGTAACTAAACATACAATTTAGCAATAATGACAGCATAAAAACATAACAAACTTTTTTAGTGCGAAACACAAAACAAAGTTAATAATTCATTGATATGTGGACAATACACCAGACTCAGTAAAAGACATATTAGTATAGTTGAACATAGTTCAATAGAAAATTTTAAAATTAAAATTTAGAGATAAAAATTAAGTAAAAGGTTAGAGAACATAAAATAAATGTCGAGTCTGAACAAATAATAACCAATGTGTATCTAAGTTCTCAGAGGATCCATGTTCAGAAGCAGCAAAACATGCCCCAGAGAGAAATGCTTACCTGTGCTTACTGCTATTGCCTTAATTTCATGACACAGTTCTCAAAGTGACTCTCAGATCTCTTCCAATTTTGAATATCCTTCAGTTTTCTTCCTACTCTTCTAAGCAACACGTTCCCACCTTCTCAGCCTTTGAAAGTATCTTACTCTCAGCTGATGACCTTCCCTTACTTGCCCTTGGGAATGGGGGTGCACCCAGACCGACTTCTCTTACTGCTCCACGACCCGTGTCCTGCTGCCACTCCACCCTCTGACTTTCTAGGATGGACGGCATTTCTCTGTGCCCATCCACGTAACCCCCAACAAGGCAAACAGTGCTTCCGGTTGCCTTTAGAGTGAAATCTGGACCCCTCAGCACAGGTCCCTCCTGCCTCTTTCTTATCCTGCTGTGTAGCTTGCTCATCAGGCTCTACTCACATCAGCACCAGCATGTCTTTCATCCTGATCTTGCGCCCTTTGTGATGGCTGATCCACCAACAGTAAAACTCAACTACATGTCCATGTAAAGTTGTTTCCTTTTGAGATTCTGCAAGACATAGCTTCAGGGTCACCATCTCAGGGAGACCTTCTTAAATATCGCAAATGGGATCGGTGCTTCCTGGGACTTCCTCTCACATTTTTTTTTCTAATTATGTTTCCTTTCTTTCCTTTCCTCCTGCCCTTCCTCCCTCCTTCCCATCCTTCCTTCCTACCTCCTTTCCTTCTTATGGAATACAAGCATAGTCCGTCTGTCTTTTTCAGAACTAAGAGTGATGTGACGGGAGATAGCAAGGAGACAGCGATACGTGTCTCCATGACTGATCTTCCAGAAGACTCCATCCTGAGTGCTGTGGGAGCAATGCCACCTCATACACCTTCATCAGAATGGAAAATTGTTTTTGACCTTTTAAATTCATTTGTTAGAAAAACAACCCTCATTATTAAATTGCAAATTATTTAGTATTAATTAAAAAAACATTAAATTAAGTACAAACTGTGACTTTAAAACTAGATTCCAAATTCAGTCTCATATTTATTCTTGTGACTCAACAAAACATGTGCTGACCACATGCATGGACTCTGCTATGCGTCCACAACGCCCAAAGAAATAGGAAGGTTTCTTAGAAGTCCTTTTATGCACTTCCTCCTGTGAGTCAGGAGTCTACATTTGGTACATACTTAACTGCATACCTTAGACTCTGCTTGGTGTGTTTGAAGCAGTTGTTGTTGGAATTACCTGGTAGAGGATGTCTCTGGAGAACAAGAGAAAGTGGAACACGAGGCTGATATGTGGGGTTTGGATCTCATCTCTGTTCTCTTGCTTCCCAGGACACTAAGCAAAGAGAAATGGGGGTTAGGAAGTCTGCTGCCCAGGGACACTGGCGATTCAGGTACAGCATGGGATGCGAGAGCATGCACCCTCCTGCAGCCTCTGAGGAAAACAGTCCGTTCCTAGAAGTCAGGTTGACAGTTAGATTTTCTGACTTTGATCTCAAGTAGGTGAATTAACCTCTTGGTAATAAGAATGTTTCTGTAAAGCAAAGTGTCTTTCGTACTTGACTTTCTTTGCCTAATCATTCCTTCCTATTGCACAAGATTCTTATTACCAGAGGTGAAAGTTGAATTGTCTCTGACTCTTTGTGACCCCATGGCCTATACAGTCCATGGAATTCTCCAAGCCAGAATATTGGAGTGGGTAGTCTTTCCCTTCCTCAGGGGATCTTCCCAACCCAGGGATCAAACCCAGGTCTCCCTCATTGCAGGCGGATTCTTTATCAGCTGAGCCACCAGGAAAGACCAAGAATACTGGAGTTGGTAGCCTTTCCCTTCTCCAGGGGATCTTCCTGACCCAGGAATAGAACCAGGGTCTCCTACATTGCAGGCGGATTCTTTATCAGCTGAGCCACCAGGGAAGCCCTATTCCCAGAGAGTCCCTCTTACTCATTCATGTTTGTAAACTCTTCAGCATTCAGCTTGTGACATGGATAGAGTAGGTGCTTAAAAATGTAGTAGGTGCTGTGTTTTTACAAGAGAAATGGAGGGGAAATGGGGAGGGAACAGGAGAACGAAAGGGAGGGAGAAAAAAAAAAGAAAAATGATGGTTATTCACTAATTACAAAGAGAGTTTTCTGGGATATTCTTTTCTTTATTTGTTTTTCTTCTTTTCAGTTGAGTTGCTTCACAGTATTATATGAGCTATAGGTGTACCGTATTATTTCATACACAGTAGTTGTACTTAATCTCCTCCCCCGTCATATCTCTCTCCCCGCCCCACTGGTAAAAGCTAATTTCTCCTCCGTATCTGTGAGTCTGCTTCTTTTTTTGTTTTAAAAACTATGGAAAGCAGTACACATGCTCGTGCCATCCTCGCACAGGGGTCATGCCAACCTCTGTATAATTCCAGTTTTAGGGCAAGCACCGAAATATTCTCAATACTTATCAAACCTAAAGCCCAATTATTCCTCTTTGTTAAATGACTTATTTAAACACATTTAACCACAATGGAGCCTATATACAGTAAAGCACCTCAAAATGTATGAAGAAATAAATTCCAATTTAGTGAAATGAACTCTTACTAAATAAAATATAAAGATGGGCAATTCATAAGCAACACATTTTTTTCTTTCAGCTAATGCAGCAAAATAAAAGGCTATGTTTTGAAATACCTATATTAATTTTGATGTATATAACAAATTTGCGAATGCTTTTATCATTATTATGATTAGTAGTTTATTTTTAGTAGTTCTTACGTCAATTTAGTATAGTTACCACTGTTATTGACTATTATAAAATTTTCCTTATTTTTATTGCCAGTTGCAAATATGTCAGGAGCAAAGAAAAATATAGTCTCAAGTGTGATTTACTCCCAAACCTACAGAAATCTGTGATATGGAAGGATTTTCTTCGATCCGACAGGCGTGGCATTTTGATGACGTGAAAGTGCTCACTGAATGTGGGGCCTGCACATCCTTGAGTTCATCAGGGACAGCTTCTTGCAGAAGCGTGTTTCAGAGTTTGAGAAGCGCACAGCACCTGGAAAGTCGTTAATAATATGCTAACTCCTAAGCTGAGTGGAAGAAATTCCCACGTAAAATATAATAGGGTCTTTTTTGCTCTCCATTGGTATGTATTTAAAAATCTTTAAGAATAGTCTAGGGGAAAAAAAAAGCAGAAAAACAAAATCGGGTGCTACATTCCTTACCATGTGCTTTAGAAAGGGTTTTCCACTCGCTTGCCTCTAGAAGGTCATCTCTGAGATGTGCACGCCGGGCCTTCATTAGGTCTCCTCTTGCATTCATATTTAACTTCTTTCATTCTGTGGCCTTTATTAGCTGAACTCCTGGAGCTTGTAGCACATTTTAAACAGCAGCACTGGGAGGATGTAAATGCAGAATAATGTATCAGGACTCAAATTTGCATGGTCAAATGTCAAAAAAATTAGGCCTTCCCCGGAACCATGTCAAGAGAAATAACATAAGTGGGCAAACTCAACAGCAGGCATGCCATTATCATTTAGCAAAAGCTGTCATCACCGCCAGCCAGTGGAAGCAGTGGTCATTAGCTGGAGCTCTACAGGGGAACGTTGTGATTCTTTCTTTTCCTTTTTTTTTTTTTTAAGATTTTTATTTTTTCCCCATCATCTGACAGTATTTCACAGAACACTGCAATGCCATGTTGCCTTCCTGACAGGGAAGTCAGGAGATGGGGGCTGCTGTCTTTGGAGTGGGAGGAGTGGAGGGCTAAGGAGAAAAATCCATAATCGTCCACTGTCAGCTAGCGGGTTCAGGAATTGCATTACCTATCAGATAAATACTCATTAAGAGTAATCACTTTATTTCAGCTCTGTAATGACATTAACAAGCTTGGAATACAGGGAATTACATGAGTCAGAACAAATAATTGAATATTCCACTGCGGAGGGAACACAGCACAAGCCTGCCTTCACGTCATGCCATCTCTGAAGCTAGCACAAGCATGCAATTAGATAATAAGCTTAAACAGCATTAAATTGGCACTGTTCGTACCACCACTGAGAATAAAGAAGTATTAATTGTTCAACTCTCACCTGCTTGTAATTTCATGCAAGGCAAAGGCTAGTAAGCTTGCCCTATTTTGATTTCAACGGACTTATACACAGGGTTTGAACAAACCAATAAAAATGAAATTTAAAGAGAGTCTGAGATAAAGAAAGGTGAAAACAGATGTTGATGATGAACCACATTCAGTAGGAAGGGGTTTTCTTTGAATGGGAGGTGGATGAAAACTGGGCTACATTTTAAAATTAAAGGTTACCAAAAGAATGTGACAAGTATGCCATAAAAATTTTCCCCCAATATTTCTAGCAGGAGCTTTTCTTTCAAAGTGATTATAAAATCTCCTGAATATGTGTACTGAGATGGGATTCACAGAATTCAGTACAATTAGCACAGCTGGGTAGATAGGCATGAATGATGATATAGATAACTGACACAGATACCGCTATAGAAACAGAGATGCACATAGATACAGACAAGATCAGCACGGGGGCCTCCTTAATCATGGAGAATGCTAAAGGCAGGTAAAGCTTTCAAACAGAACAGGATGTCCTGATAAACAAGAGAAGATTTTCAAAGGCAGGTGAGCCACACGAGATGCTTCCCTAACTCGTTTGACTTATTAGCAAGTTGGGACCCCGAGTGGAGAGAAAACTGCCTTTCTGATGCCCCGTCCCAGGAACACACGAGTGTCAGTTGGTGTTCTGGGTCCATACGTGTGGGTTAACCTAACGTGATGCATCAAATTGCACAAGCTGTTAGCGAAAGCCGCGAGAACCCAGAAAGCTGCTCTTCTGCACACGGAGAAAGGTGTCCTCCTGTCCCAGAGCAGCTGCCCAGACCAGAGCAGGTAGAGATGAGCCGTAAGAGTCTGCAGGCTCTGCGGAGGGCAATTTGAAAACATCCATTTACCGTCAGTTCTACCACAATTCCAAATCTGTGTAGTTATTCAGACGAGCCAATCAGCACTGGATATTTGATAGGCAAACTCAATAATCATTTATAATCTTGACAGGTTAAGGGTCTCCAAGGCAAAGCATAATATACACAGTGGGTCTGAAAATAAGAGAAAACAAATAAAGGAATCTCTATATTCCTGAGCAAATATCTTTTCTTTCTCTGGTCCTACAATCTCCTGATCAGGGGTTTCCTTTATCATTCCAATCCTCGCAGGACACACAAAAACATTTTTAATCTATTTTTCTAAGTAGACCACCATCCTGCCTTCACCTCAGTACTTGCCTATAACTCATGTGGGTGTCTGAAAGTTATATTTCTTCAATAAAGGCAAGGCAAAAAAGAAATTAGGTCCTACTTTAGGACAATTTAGAATGTGTCAATAAATTCGAAATTGAGAGCTCAAATAGAAATTTGAGTATTCATCACATCTGTCCTATAAAATAAATGGAAACTGTTAGAAGAAAAGTTATCCACCAGCCCAGTCTTTCTGAGGGAACCACACCTAGCATAGTATACTGGGTAGCAGGTACCCAGTCCATCTCCAAAAATATCCAGCAAAAGGACATTCTTCAAGTAAAAAACTGGAATTTAAATACGCTTCCTCCTTATTTTTTCTCTCTTCCTCCTTTCTCTTATTCTCTTATTATAAATTGATTCTAGTTTCAGATTCTAGATTCTTTCTATAATGAGAGGCAGTTATTCTGGATCTTAGTCTTTATAAAGTATTAATATTTGTTGTTGTTTAGTCGCTAAGTCGAGTCTGATTCTTTGCGAGGCTATGGCTCTCCAGGCTCCTCTGTCGATGGGATTCTCCAGGCAAGAATACTGGAGTGGGTTGCCATTTCCTTCTCCAAGGGAACTTCCTGACCCAGGGATCGAACCCGAGTCTTCTGCATTGCAGGCTGATTCTTTACTGCTGGGCCACCAGGGAAATCCTTCGTAAAATATTACTTCTTATACAAAGAACTATCTGAATTACTATTTGCTAAAATAAAATGTGTATACTGATTTTTCTCCCTCTACCTAATTATGTGCTACACATACTAGGGGATATCTTCAAGAATGTACATTTCTATTGGATACAAAGACATGTATGAGACAATTAGGAAAGAATACAAGCAAAATTACGAGTCACATTGTATAACAGGATAATCCAAAATTAGTTCACAGAAGAGATCTACTTATGTGTTTTTCAATAAATATTGATTTATCATGTGCTGTATTCAGTCAGTACACCCTGTTTAAGACAGACATACCCACTTTTCTCAAGGAACTTTATTTCCTTGAAGTAGACAAGCAGGCGCAAGGAGATAGAGAATATGGTACTCACTATAACTTTTTTTGCAAAGATATTTCTTTGGAAGAAATATCCTTGTCAAGATGAAATCAAGAGAGACATGGCTTTTGTCAGCCAAGTCTTGTGCAAGATGTGGCAAGCAAAAGATAAAAGATGTGAGTGAAACTGCAGTCATGGAGATGAAAGATGTCACGTGCCCTTCAGCTGGCCCTGCCCCATGACCACCCATTTAATATTTGAATCCCAGCTCTTTAGTAGCATTGCTAAACTCACTGCAGACTGGAGAAGAAGACACAGGAGGAGCCCTGTTTTTATTGTTATTATTATCCCTTGAAACAGACAGAACAATAGCATTCTGTGTGCGTGCAGGAACTTAGGAGAGAAAGGATGACTCGTGGTAAATTGGGATAGATTGTTTCATGCAGATAGATAGCTGTACAAACCATGGATGCATATGGGAATGTATCATTGAGTGAAGTAAGTCACAGAAAGACAAATATATGATATCACTTGTATGTGGAATCTAAAAAAAGGGTACCGCTGAACTTATTTATAAAACAGTAGGGACACAGCTGTAAAAATAAACTTATGGTTACCGGGGGGTAACCGGGGGAAAGGATCAGCTGGAGATTGGCATTGACATATACACACTACTATACATAAAACAGGTGACTAATGAGAGCCTTTTAATTTTATATAGTGGTGTGTATATGTCAATACCAGTCTCCCAGCTGATGCCTCCCCACCTCTTACCCTCTGGTAAGCATACGTGTGTTATGACCCAGGAAGCACAAAGAACACTAATCAGGGTAGATACAATATATATATAGTGAAAAAAAAAGTCATAGTGAAAAAAAAAAGGCAAACAGAATATCTTAGAATAAACCAGAGGAAAGAAACACCTTACCTATAGTGGAACAAAGGTAAGAATTACATGGGACATTTCACCAGAAATTATGCAAACAAGAAGCATAGAGTGAAATGTTTATTAAATAGAAAAATTTAAGCAATGACAAGTTTGCACACAGTAAAATTATTCCAAACCGAAGTAGAAGGAAACAGCTTCACAAACAGAAACAAACCTCCGGGATTTAGGAGCTAATAGAGCTGCCTTACAAGAAATGTTTAAAGAAGTTCTTCAGAGAGAAGAAAAATTGTTTAGGCCGGTGAGTTAGATCTACATGAACGAAGTGCATCAGAAAAAGAATTTAGGCAAAATAAAACATTTTATTTTTTCTTCTTATTAATTGATCTAGTAGATAACTAAAATAATGAAGAAAAAGACACAGGGTGATTATAGCCTGTGGGTGAATGTAATGGACGGCAGCAAGATGATTGACTTATAATATTGGGGGGAGGAAGTTTGAATACTCAGTTCTGTGTTACCTATTCTACCTGTGAGACAATAAAGAATATTTGGAAGTCGACATATATTAGTGGTAAATCTGTATTGCAAATTCTAGAGCAACTACTAAAAGTTTTGGAGACTATATGTAACATATCTAAGTAATACATGAGTCAAAAAAAGTCTTGATATTTTTAAAAAATATTGCCATCTTTGAGACACTTAAGACATTTTAATTATACGAAAATAAATAAAAAGCTTAAATTTTTGTATATAGTGAAAGCAGTGTTTAAAGGGAAATTTACAGTATTGCATGCATATGCATGGGAAAATTTATAAAATCAATAAGCTCATTGTCTACATTACCGAGGAGAGGAAAGCAATTTCAACTTAAATCATGAAAAAAAAGTAATCAAAATGAAAGCATAAATAAAGAAAATTTTAAACATGAAAACAGTAGAGCAAATCAGTGAAGTCAAACTGATTCTTTGAAATAATCAATAAACTTGATGAAACTGTAGCCAGGTTAACCAAGAAAGAGAGATGAAGCAATTTACTAATATCAAAACTAAAGAGCGATCATCATTATTGAGCTAATGGATAGAAAAACAATAAGTGAAAATTAGGAAATGCTCTATGTCCACAAGTTTGATATTTATATTGAAAGATATTTTGGAAGACCATAAACTATCAAAATGTACACAGGAGAAACGGATAGTATGAATTGTGGTTGTTGTTCGGTTGCTCAGTTGTGTCTGATTCTTTGTGACCCTGTGGACTGCAGCAGGCCAGTCTTCCCTGTCCTTCAGTATCTTCCAGAGTTTGCGTAAGTTCCTGTCCATCGAGTCGGTGACGGTGATGCTATCTAACCATCTCATCCTTGGCCCCCCCTTCTCCTTTTGCCTCTAATCTTTCCCAGTATTGAGGTCTTTTCCAGTGAGTTGACTCTTCGCAGCAGGTGGCCAAAATATGGGAGCTTCAGCTTCCAATGAATATATAATAATGAATAATATGAATAGATTTTATCTATTGAAGACAGTGATCAATAGTGAATACCATTCCAAGAAAAGAGAAAGAAATCACCAGGTCCTGAATATTTTACTTGCAAATTCTTCTAAAATTTAAAGTAAAAATCATACTAATTTTCTCAAACTCATTCCAAAACTAGAAACAAAAGGGGCACTTTATGACTCGTTACATCGGGTCGCCATTACCTTCATGCCAAAACCATACAACCAACTACAGAGAGGAAAACTACAGACTGATACCTCTAATAAATCTGGACACAGAGATTTTAAACAAAATATTAGCAGATTAAATGCAGCATTTATAAAAATAAGTATATATCATCAAAAAGAGGAATTTATTCCATTTATGTGAGGCTCATCTCTTCTGATTCTCAAGAGCCAGTTTGGAAAAAAAAAAAAGGAGACTAAAGCAGTATTACCTGGTAAAACCTCTTTGCATTTCTGCCCAAACAGCCTACTTCTTGTCCAGGCCACAGGAATGCTTTTGAATGATTAAGGAGGGGTCAGGAGTTATGGAAAAGAAAGCTGGAAGATTATTGCAGTTATAACAGCTTAAGATGTCCCAAAAGGCACACATGATGATGACAACCAGCAGGCTAACCTGTGTACCCAGATCAAGCTTCTCCTGGGTGGTTCAGCCCTAAGGTGTGTTTCAGAGCAGGCAGCCTGTCCCCGACTCTGATGCCCAACACCTATGTTGTGATCCCAATAAGCTACTTGAGGGAGTTCTATTTCCCAGGTTTTATTAGTATTCCCCTTATCTTATTTTCCACCTTAATGAAGATCACAGCCTAGGAGTGCGTGGGTTTTATGAGCAAACGCCTTATGAGAGAGTCAAGGTGGAGAGAAGCACCTGGTTTTAGCTCTTCATCTGTCCCGCCTCTGAACAGATTCCTCTCCTGCTAGTTGATGGAAAGAGGCCAAGAACGCTGTCTATCATGGTCTTTAGCTAGGCTTTCTTTGCTCAAGGACCCTTACTGGTCACCTGAAGATTAACTTTATTAATACAGCTTTGGCTACTTAGTCACATATTATCATCTTAACCCCTCCATCCACTCCCCTCTCTATTTTAAAGCTACTTTACATGAAGCACACATGCTACTCTTTCCATTTCTGCAAAGTTATGTAAAGGCTGCTCCCTGCACAGAGAAGCCACATCAGGTCCTGGGTGAGGGCTGGCATTTCCATGTAAATGGCAAGTTTTATATCAATGTCAGATTAGCCGTAAGGTTGTTGAAACACTGAAACCTTCTGACCAGTTGACAAGACAGGATTCCAAGAAGAAGGTGACATTTCTGAGGCATCTGTACCTCTATGGTTTTGATGTATTAGTTGAGTTTTCCCCTGATGACTCACGATATAGACACTATTGTCCCTGTTTTTAAAATAATAAAAACTTACATATTTTTTTCTTGCTTCATACTTTTCACTTCAGAATTGTTCTGTTACCAGATTATCTATTCAGTATCAGCACCGAAGCTTTGGGCTAACAGAAGCAGAAACCACTGTGACGAGGTGCTCTGGGCACAGAACGGGGAGATGGTGCTCTGCATTTGAAGACCTCTGTACAGCCAGAACACCCCTGGAGCCACCCCAGGCTCCTCTCTACCTGCCCAATAGGAACACAGCCCAGTACGGTTATTGTGGAGAAGCTGGTGGCCTTTGGGGGAGGGGCAAGATGAAGGTGGAAATAGTAACACTCTTGTGCTTCATATAAAGCCATTGTGTCTTGATTATTTCATCCTTAAAAGAGAAAAAAACATGCTTTATCCTTAGGCGGCTTGAAAATCAGATGCTCTACACAGAGCACAGTTCACAGAGTGCTACACATGAAGTATGATACACCTGAATCTGCAGTGGTGCTGCACGCAGAGCAGAGTACTCCTAGAGGGGTGCTGCACATGGAGTACAGTACCCCTGCAGAGTGCTGCACACAGAACACAGTACTCCCACAGGGGTGCTGGACATGGAGCACAGTAATCCCACAGGGGTGCTAAACAGAGAACACAGTACTCCCACAAGGGTGCTGGACATGGAGCACAGTACTCCTAGAGGGGTGCTGCACATGGAGTACACTATTCTTATAGGGTGCTGCACACAGCACAGTACCCCTGCAGAGTGCTGTGCACAGAACACAGTACTCCAACAGGGGTGCTGCACACAGGACACAGTACTCCCACAGGGGTGCTTGACATAGAGCACAGTACTCCTACAGGGTGCTACATGCAGAGCACAGTACTCCCACAGGGGTGCTGCACATGGAGCAGAGTACACACACAGAGATGATGTGCATGGAGCACAGTACTCCTGCAATGCATCCACAGGAGGACACACTCCAGGAGTTTCAGGCAGAGATTCCTCAATCTGTCACTATGACTCACTCAGTGGGCAGTAGGAGCAATCCATCCCGTTTAGTTTCCTCATATCTGTTTTGTAACTTTCCTCTACTCTGTATTTTTAATACAAGGTGGCTAAGGTGGGTGAAACAGTGTCAGACTTTATTTTCTTGGGCTCCAAAATCACTGCTGATGGTTTTTGCAGCCATGAAATTAAAAGACGCTTACTCCTTGGAAGGAAGGTTATGGCCAACCTAGATAGCGTATTTAAAAGCAGAGACATTACTTTGCCAACGAAAGTCCGTCTAGTCAAGGCTATGGTTTTTCCAGTGGTCATGTATGGATGTGAGAGTTGGACGGTGAAGAAAGCTGAGTGCCGCAGAATTGATGCTTTTGAACTGTGGTGTTGGAGAAGACTCTTGAGAGTCCCTTGGACTGCAAGAGATCCAATCAAGCCATCCTAAAAGAGATCAGTCCTGGGTGTTCATTGGAAGGACTGATGTTGAAGCTGAAACTCCAATACTTTGGCCACCTCATGCGAAGAGTTGACTCATTGGAAAAGACCCTAATGCTGGGTAGGATTGGGGGCAGGAGGAGAAGGGGATGACAGAGGATGAGATGGTTGGATGGCATCACTGACTCGATGGACATGGGTTTGAGTAGACTCCGGGAGTTGATGATGGACAGAGAGGCCTGGCGTGCTGCAATTCATGGGGTCGCAAAGAGTCGGACACGACTGAGCAACTGAACTGAACTGAACTGAAGGTGGGTGAAGCTGTACAGTGATTCTTTGCATGTGTAAGCACAGACAGACAGAGCTCAGGTCAGTGGGGTGTGGACAAAATCCCACCCCCGGCCAGACTCCACTTTTCATCACCAAGGCCTGATGGACATGTTTCCCTGCTTGATTCATTTTCATGTGTTGTCACTGTCCCCAAAGCACTGGAAGCCCTCATTCCATTAGTTCTGACAGTAATAAAAATGGCAACAATGATGACAGGATTGCCTTCCAAGTTGCCCCAAATCCCCCTTCTCTTCACTTAGAGCCCAGGGGATTTTTGAACAATAAAATTTCTAAAACATGCCGATAATTATATTTTTCTTGTTAAAAAATGTGCAACAGCAACATATTGCCTACAGGATAATTCTAAGACTCTTATCCTGGTACTCGAGTCTCTCCATGGTTTTTCCTTCACTAAATGTTCATGAGTGATACCCACTTCTCCTCTGCTTTCATGCAGGTAAAGTCACATGGGGTGTGTGTCCCCCCAAATGGCCCCAGGCTTCCCATATCCACCCTACCTCCAACTCTCCCTGTCCAAATCCTACACACATGGCAAAACCCAGATCAGTACCATCGTCAAATACCTTCTTGAAGCACTTCTGCTTGTCTCAGAAAGGTGACATTTCCTTTCTTTGTAAACGTTAGAATTTACTTGCAAACTGACTGAGTATTGGGAGGATGCTTTTTTTGTTTGTTTGTTTTGGCTTTTGCGTGCTGACTACTCACCACATGGTGCCCTGTGGTCAGGAGAAAGATTAAATGAGAATGACTAGTGTTTTTAAGAGATTGAAGGTTAAGAGAGGAAAATACCTCCCCTGCCTGTCCAAGGGCTGCATTTTATCACATCTAATCTAATTTAACTGAAGAATCAGATGGCGCCATTATATTCATGGATTTCTGCTTTGGCTGCAGAGGGTTAAGTGAGCATGAGTGTTTAGAGTGTGTTCATTTGAACAGCTTCAATATGGACAGTGGCTGAAAGGCTGCTGACTGAGGCTGCAAGGTTGACTGTGCATGCCAGAGGGGTGAGAATTATGCTGAAAACCCAAAAGGTTACATTTTAAATAAGATATACAATGGAAGACAACCTAGATACACAAATGAAACATACCAGATATAATTTTAATTAAAATGTATTTGAAAATGCCAGAATTAAGTTCGTCATCAGTAGAGAAAAAAATTAAGCTCCTCCGTATTTTAGCTTGAGTGATTATTCAGGCAAATATTCTGAACCTACATTTGAAAGCCATTCTGAATAAATTGTGTTCTGATAAGTATTTGCCTTGAATACCAAGTTTCCTCCCTTAAACCAACACAAAGTAAAGACAGCAAACTCAAACAAGAGGAGAGAACTGATCAGCATGGACCTCCATCCCCAAGCCATCTTGTTGTTTACGATAGTTTTTCCACCTTTATGTCAGTGTGGTGTGAAGAGGAAAAGCTGCCTAGCCGAATGGTGGATATGTAAAGAGAATGTCAAATTCAGCTTGTAAGATACTCAGAAATTGGGTAGTCTAATATTAACAGAGGTGCTATTAGGATTTTAATCTAAGGAAATTTAAAACATATTTCAGAGTTAGTTTTGCAGTTTCTATATGGTTGAAAGACTTTTACTTGCAAATATAAAATATATTTCGGAGTGTGTGGTGAGACAAGGAAGTGCGTTGTCATGATTTTATGTCTCCTGTGCTAGTTACCAGGGCTTCCCAAGTGGCACAAAGGTAAAGATTCTGCCTGCCAATGCAGGAGATGCAGGAGGTGTGGGTTCCATCCCTGGGTCGGGAAGTTCCCCTGGAGAAGGAAATGACAACCCACTTCAGTATTCTTGCCTAGAAAATGCCAAGGACAGAGGAGCCTGGTGGGCTACAGTCCATGGGGTTGCAGAGAGTCAGACACAACTGAAGCGACTTCGCATGTAGAACGCACAGCTAGTTACCAGCCCCTCCACCAGCGAGGGCCAGTGGAAGTCAGTGGAAACCAGGAGAATGCCACCAGTGCTTTGACTTAGGTAGATTTGCACACAGAGACATTTGAACATCATTAGGTAGTATATGGCTGAAGTTCCTTTGAAGATCTTAACTGAAAGTGTCATTTCGAAAAAAGTTAAAAAGTAATTTTTCCATGGGGGAGTGATAGATCGGAGTTGGGATTAGCATATGCAAGCTATTATATACAAGACGGATAAACAACAAGGTCCTGCTGTATAGAACAGTTCAGTTCAGTTCAGTTCAGTCGCTCAGTCGTGTCCAACTCTTTGAGACCCCGTGAACTGCAGCATGCAAGGCTCGCCTGTCCTTCACTATCTCCCAGAGCTTGCTCAGATTCATGTCCATTGAGTAGGTGATGCTACCTAACCATCTCAACCTCTGCTTCCCCCTTTTCCTTTTACATTCAGTCTTTTCCAGCATCAGGATCTTTTCAAATGAGTCAACTCTTTGCATCAGGTGGCCAAAGTATTGGAGTTTCAGCTTCAACATCAGACCTTCCAATGAACACCCAGGACTGATCTCCACGCAGGGAATTATATTCAGTATCCTGTGATGAACTGTAATATAAAAGAATATGAAAAGGAGTGTGTTTATAAGTATAACTGCATCCTCTGCTGTAGAGCACTTATTAACACAGCACTGTAAATTAACTGTACTTCGATAAAATAAGATAAGAGAAGGAAAGGTTATTCTGTGTTTGACGCTGCATTTCTCAGTCATAAACTAGTGTTGTTTTGGGGACTAGAGAAAAAAGGAAACCAATGTGAGACAATTAGGCCAGACTCTAAAATGACTGGTGATCACAGACTGGTCCTTTCATTTCCTTCTTTTCACTGAGATGCTCGCCCACCTCCCTGGACAGGTGAACATTTACTATACGTTTTCGAATCAGAAGGAATATTTAGTTCTCTCCATCAAATTAAAAAGAGAAGACTCTCCCAGTGGGAGTTTGTTTAATTGAAGAGAAAATCATAAGTAATCACAACATTGGTTAACTATAATCGTGGTAATTCTATTCAATCCAGAGGGCTTTGCAAACCATATTCAGTTCCACGAGGCCCATCACCTGTGTCACAGCTGACCAAGTGTAAAGTCAAGTCACACGTTTTAATCATTAAGTTTACAGAGATGCTTGTGCCAAACTCTTCCTAATCAATTGTAATTCACTTTCACACACTTATTGATCACCCACTACAGTCTAATAATCTAACTTAACACACTCTAATTTTGAGCATCTATTACACTAATGGTCTTACCCAGATGCTAGGAGCTGTGGTGATCCAAATATATGACATATGTTACACACCTGACGTGCAAGCCCCCTTCCTGTAGAAAACAAAGAGGTGGAATATATATGACTATGAAGTCAGTTATGGTGGTTTGCCAAGTGAATAAACAACTGAAAGAGTCATTGAAGTAAATTCTTAAAACTCCAAAGTTATTATTTAAACCTGCTGCTTTTTCACGATGCCGCCGAACCATGCATTGAGGTTGCTTACAGACCATCTGCTGAAGGTTCGCTTGGGTGGGGTGGTAGGAGTCATCATACGGGTTGTCTGCATGCATCGTGTCCAC
Organism: Okapia johnstoni; assembly: GCA_024291935.2. Lineage (NCBI taxonomy): Eukaryota > Metazoa > Chordata > Mammalia > Artiodactyla > Giraffidae > Okapia > Okapia johnstoni. Next base: position 104,800,315 of record CM044313.1, read on the forward strand.
TTTAATACATGGCTCTGTGTTCTTGTTGATTTCCCTATTCACCACCACGGTTTGTGTTCAGTTCTGAAATGTCATTGTTTTCCACTTTATTGGTCCATGTGACAGACACCAGCTAGATGTTCACCAACCTCCTGGGCCCTCGGGGATGCTTCGTGTCCCAGACACCCTTTCAGTCATGCTGGGGCCATCAGTAACTTGTGCTACTTTTGGGGCCTGGCCCCTAACAGTCCCAGCTCACCCTCCATCATCTGAACACAGACTGGAAGAGGTACAGCCTAAGAGGGATTGTGAATATGGAGTCACTGCTCAGAAGAGATGCCCCAGGGAGTTCCCTCAATCTGCTCAGGTTTTGAATGAGAAGCAAGCCTGTTAAACTTGCTCATTACGTTTTTGCTCCTACCTGGTTCACACAGAAGTCGCAAGTCTCTTGACAAGGCACTAAAGCCTGTGGCTTTGGGCTGTGGGCAGTGAGACATCTGCTGGGGTCTGGGTGACGGGGCGGTTCCAGGGATGGTGTGGAGTGTGGAGACTGTCAGGTGTGTTCCTCCATCTGTTCTTGTTTGCTCCTGGTTCAGTATGTGGAATTCCCCCTTCAACGGATCAGCAGAATGACCTTTCCCACATTTCACTCACAGTGGTTGGGAAATTCACATTGGAGAGGAATAAAAAACATCACTGGAAACACGCTTTCTCTTCCAGCTTTAGCTCCTCAGCTGGCCTGTGAAGGGTGTTGAGACCCAAGAGGAAGTTCCCCTCTGTCCTCCTGAGCCATGTGGTTCATACTGGGTGACGCACTAAAAGTACAGCTTGAGGGTTCAACACTTGTCAGAGTCAAAAGGAGATTTGATTTAGGGGAGAAGAAATCTACGGTCTGAGCTTTCCAGGTGGCCCATTGATAAAGAATCCACCTGCCAATGCAGGAGATGGCGGGCTTGATCCCTGGGTCTGGAAGATCCCCAGGAGAAGAAAATGGCAACCCGCTCCAGTATTCTTGTATGGGAAATCCCAAGGAGAGAGGAGCCTGGCGGGCTACAGTCCATGGGGTCGCAAAGTGTTGGACACAAATGAAGCGACTAAGCACCAACAACAAATCTACGGTCTGTCTGATGTGCAAGACCATCTATTAGAGTTCAGGGACAAAGACTATTGAAGTTACAATAACACCGAAATAGATGGAGTTGTTGGAATTTTTGTGCAATACAAGTTAATTGTTTGATGTGACTCAATTGTTTTAAATTTCCCCAACTTATATTACATTGTATTAGCTATATTCCCACCTCCTTTTAAAAGTATATTGGTAAGTCTCCTGAGGTAGTTACAGAGACACATTTCTATAGGACAATAATTTATGCTAAGGAATATTTCACCAATAACACTGTGTTTTCATTCTTATGTTAACTGGCATTGCAAAATCTCTTTTTTACAAAAACAATGATTTTAATACTTTTCTTCTTGATGGTATTTTTAGTCTAAAATTCTGTCTTCCTATAAATTATTGCATGGAAGTCTGAAAATGAACCAGACAGAATCTGAGCTGCCCTGATGAAGCTGTGTGGAAGGTGTGGGGAGACTGCAGTGTAAACACTCCTGCACTAAGGTCACCCATCACCCAAAAGACATCACCCAAGGGGTCCTGAGTGCAGGGCTGGCAATTGTGGATCTTCAGTCAGAATTTCAGAATTGTATTTTAATAGTTCTAGATTTCAAGTTAATGTGACTTTCCATCTAATGCTAGACTTACACACGGAAGTGGTCACTTCTGGTTTTTAAACCAGTCACCATAATCGCTAGTAAGGTTCTAATCTGTTGGGACCACATCGTCTGGCCAAACAAGCTTCCACCTGCAGAAATACACTAATGATCTCTCTAGTATCAGAATTTCTTGATCTTAACTCATGTATAATTCTCTAAATGTGTCTGGCTACCAAAAGTTGAAGATGTTATTCCATCACTGGGTGAGATAAAACTGAGCCGGAAGCAAGCATTGCATCTACCGCAAGGGAATACCTTGCCTTCACACATTTCTTAACCAAAACAGAGTAAACTACATGAGCTAAATGGTGTTCTGCATGGTCCGTATTTGCATATGCTTATTGTCCAGTGACACTCATAACTGTATCAACAAAGCAGGGCGGCATCCATCAGCCAGGGTTTAAAGCATCATGAGGCGTTCGCACTGCAGCCCCTGTCAATCTCCTGGCCTTGCTTCCCCTCAGTGTGCTGTATCTGTATTCCATATGCAAATTCTCCAGTGAATGATTTTCCTGTTTTGTAAGCTAGACTGCACCTGTAACATGGGGGATTGAGTTAAAAATGACAAGCAGACAAGCACAGGCACATTATCTTGACAAACTCAGCCTCCGAAAATTACCCTGGGCCTGAATTATTAAAATAACAGGGAATATTTCACTCAGCTGTGCAGAAGTGATCCTAATTGTCCACTTTAGCTAAATCCTTTCAGTCTCTGAGATCGGTCAATTCACACTGGTGGCTTGCAAATTCCTCAACTCCCATTAGAAGGGAGGAGCTGCAGCCCAACGCACCCTCATTTATTTTAATAACCTGCCAAGCAGACATGAAAATGTTAAAGTTGGAAGGATATAACATGACAGGATCCTGACTTGTCAAAGCCACATTATAATCTAGTTAAAATACTTTCTTTCTCCTTTTCATGTCTTCTCAGGTAAGTGGGGAACTAATTGTCAAATTACTAATTTTGTTGGCATTAATATCAATACGAAGACAAGAGGAGCACGAACTGTTGAGTGAGAGGTTTTTCTTCTACACCCTCCACTGCTGATGGGAAATTACCCTGGAATCAAGTGAAGAATTAAATTTGTATGATCCCCTTGGTGTTTGCTGCTCACCCGTGCCTGCAAGCCCTGTTTGCTAGTCCTGTCAGCTGAACAGGGTGCTTTGACATCGCCTGGCATGTGTTTGCGGCTTCCAGAGTGCAGGGCATGGCGATAATGAATCAAATTAAGCATTTACTCTGGGCTACATTGCATACAAGCACACAGTACAGCATGAACGTGTAGGAGCTAAGAGGCTTGTTATTCAACGTCCTTAAATGTAAAGAACTTTCAATCTGGTCACAGATTTTGTTATCAGCATTTAGAATGTGTATGTCGTCCTGGAAAAATATTAATGTCAGTACCATTCATTCTCAAATGTGCCCTGTTTTGATGGTAAATTATGTGATTATCCTAGTTTCAAATAACACACTCAAATGTGGGCTAGTCAAGTGGCATCGCTCAAAACATGTCTCTTGAAGTAGTTGGTGAAGACTGTTTATGTGTGAGGGAGACACTGGGGAGATGAGATCTGTGCTAGAAGCTGAATGGTTTGCCAGGAATGTGAAATGGAATCAGAAGGAGGAAGTGGCTGGGATGTCAGGCTGCAACCATTTTGCTTTGGCAAGAAAAGGAAAGGGAAACATTTTCCAAAGCTTGGGGTTTTAAGTGCTGTCTGCACTTTGGGTATTGCTTTTGGAAAATGGTAGTTCTTCAGCTGTGGAAGCCAGGTGTATTTTATACTCAATGTTTACAACATGTAAAAAAGAAAAGAGAAGAAAAGCAACATTGTAAACAAAACTGCCTTTATTTTCTGTATGACAGAACTTACAGAACATACCTCTGTTTGAGTCTCCAGTGAAAGCAAGTTGTGAATTTCGGTGGCTTTGTGACCATCGATTTCCCAGTAGTTTCTTCAGTTACTAAAGCAAAGCCTTTGTCTTGCCTATTGGCATCAGCCTGCAGCAGTCAAAGTGTGAGTTGCCTCCGATTCTGGGATACGGAAAATGTCAAGAAATGACTTTGTTAACTCATCATGTTTACATATTTTCATATGGATATCCAGTTTCCTGGGGCTTCCTTGGTGATTCAGTGGTAAAGAATCTGCCTGCCAATGCAGAAGACATGGGTTCAATCCCTGGGTTAGAAAGATCCTCTGCAGGAGGAAATGGCAACCCACTGCAATATTCTTGCCTGGAGAATCTCATGGACAGAGAACCTGGAGAGCTGCAGTCCATGGGTTGCAAACAGACACAACTGAGCAAGGATGCACTAGAATATACTTATTTTCCTATTTGTTCTCAGCAATTTTAAGCTAAAACCCATTCAGAACCATTATAAAGCACAACATCTTTCCTAGTTTTCCCTGGGAAGAATCTGATTATTTGATTTTGGTGCCTTTAATTTAGATAATCAAATAAAATAGACTTTTCCTTTATAGAAAGTTGATTCCTCCATCCCTCCCTTTTTTTTTTTTTTAATAAATTAGACTTCTTGGAAGTTCAGACAACTGTGAGCTTGTGTTTAGCCTTAATTTGCACATTCACTGGTGCAATTAGTAGCTAGGTATGTCACTGAGTTTAGACACCTGTGTCAGATACAAGACAGTTATTGCTTCTTTGTTCCACTGTGATTATGCTCAAGAGCTCCACCGCAGATTAAAAACAGGAACAGACAAAACACATTATGGTTTCTTTTTCTGAAATGCAAATGCCATTAAGCACAGAACTTTGCTGAACAAAGAGATTTATTTGTCAAGTTGCCCAGTGGAAACCTGTGACACTGGGAATCTATGTGAGGTGAACACCATGTGTGAGGCGGAATCCCAGCAGGACACCAGTACTTCCAGGCAGACAGTGTAAACTGATGACCCAGGATCTGGTCAGTGAAAACTAGGAGAAAGCCAACACTTTAGTTTTATTGTTGCTGTTTAGTTGCTAAGTCATGTCCAGTTCTTTGCAACCCCTTGGTCTGCTGCATTCCAGGCTTCCCTGACCTTCACTCTCTCCTGGAGTTTGCTCAAACTCATGTTCATTGAGTCAGTACTGCTATCTAACCATCTAATTCTCTGTTTCCCCCCTCTCCTCCTGCCTTCAATCTTTCCCAGCAGCAGAGTCTTTTCCAGTAAGTCAGCTCTTCGCGTCAGATGGCCAAAATATTGGAGTGTAAGAAATACTGTTTTCTACAGCACCTAAAATTCTTACTCCAAGGCGAGCACCCAAAAGACTCACAGAGAGTGCCTACTGGGTGCATCAGGTGTGGCTGTGGCATCCAGCCTTCTTGTTAGGGTCAGGGAGGTCAGTATTTCCTTTTCAGGGTGTTTCTCCAGTCCATCTGAGCAGTTTGGAGACGAAGGAGACAGTGTGTTGGTCATGGCTTTCAACTAGTTCGAGTATGGTATCCTGCTCCCAAGTAAGCACCATTTTACAAAGAACGTGTGACATGATTGAGCCATTCACTGGAAGAAGGGGTTTTCTTCATGCGTCTCTAGCATCCCAACTTTAGATCTCAACCCATTCCTCTTCCTGCTTTTCCCTGGGTACCATTCAGACCCACAGGGTGAACATCTGCCACCAGCAAGCCCTCTCTTAGTTGGCATGCAGAGATGGATTTCCCACTGGACATCCTGGCCTTAATTATCCATCTATCAGCATCTCATGACCCACCTCTGTGAACCAAACCTGCACCTCCACGTGAATCCTTATGAATTAATGGCATTTCCATTCCAAGCAAAAGACTGTGTTTCCATTGTCTGGTGGCTTAGGTGGTAAAGAATCCACCTGCAATGCAGGAGACCTGGGTTCAGTCCCTGGGTTAGGAAGATCCTCTGGAGTAGGAAATGGTAACCCACTCCAGTATTCTTGCTTGGAGGATCCCATGGACAGAGGAGCCTGGTGGGCTATTGTCCATGGAGTTACAAAGAGTTGGACATGACTGAGAGACCAACAATTTCACTTTTCAGGTGTCTGAATCAGCGTGGCCTCTGAACTAGCTCACAGCCTCTCATCTTGCTTTGCTATTTATCACCATTTTTTCCTGCTTCACTTACTTCTCACCAGACACTGTGATCATCTTGTCAGTTGCTGTTCCTGTTTAGTCACTCAGTTGTGTCCAACTCTTTTGCCAGTCCATCGACTGTAGTCCACCAGGCCCCTTTGTCAATGGGATTTCCCAGGCAAGAATACCGGAGTGGGTTGCTGTTTCCTTCTCCAAGAGATCTTCTTGACACAGGTATTGAACAGGTCTTCTGAATTGGCAGGCAGGTTTTTTTGTTTTTTCAATTTTTAACACTGAGTCACCTGGGAAGCCCTCATCTTGTCAATATTTTGCTGCTACCTGTTACCCACTGCAGTAACTTTCCAAAGGTTTCTGGAAGTTATGTCCTTTCGTGCATGGCCTTGGACCTTCCTGGGGAGAAGAGACTTAGGGAGCTTCTAGAGTCACGTAGAATGTATCCTAACATCAAGTCTGTTGCATGGTTTCTAGTGGAATCTTTCAGAATTTACTTGAACAAAGGCCCCAATGATGGAGAAAAGATAGTCTTTTCAACAAGTGATGCTGGAAAAACTGTGTGTCCACTTGCAAAAACAATAAATAATCTAGATACAGATCTTACAGCTTTCACAAAAACTATCTCAAAATGAATCATATATATAAAATACAAAGCTTTATAATTCATAGATGATAATATGGCTGAAACCTAGATGACCTAGGATATGGTCATGACTTTCTAGATACAACTTAATCATGACCCATGAAGGAAATAATTGATAATCTAGACTTTATTAAAATGTATTAAAATTGCAAACTTCTGCTCTGTAAAAGACAATGTCAAGAGAATGGAAAGGTAAGTCACTGATGAGGAGAAAATATTTACAGTAACACATCTGATAAGGGATTATTACATAAAATATACAAAGAAATCTGAAAACTCAACAACAAGAATAGAAACAGCCTGATTGAAAAATAGGCCAAAGAGACTTCCCTGATAGTCCCAAGATTAAGATTTTGTGCTTCTAATCAGGGGAATGGGTGCAGTCCCTGATTGGGAGAAATGTATAGTCAGGCAGAGGATTCTTAGGCAGTGAAATTGTTGTCACTGTTCAGTCACTCAGTCATTTCTGACTCTTTGCAACCCTGTGAACTGTAGCACACCAGGTTTCCCTGTTCTTCATTACTTCCCTGGGTTTGCTCAAACTCATGTCCATCGAGTCGGTGATGCCATCCAACCATCTCATCCTCTGTCATCCACTTCTCCACATGCCTTCAATCTTTTCCAGCATCAGGGTCTTTTCCAATGATTCAGTTCTTCACATCAGGTGGCCAAAGTATTAGAACTTCAGCTTTAGCATCAGTCCTTCCAATGAATATTCAGGACTAATTTCCTTTAGGGTCAACTGGTTTGATCTCCTTGCTGTCCGAGGGACTCTCAAGAATCTCCTCTAATACCACAGTTTGAAAGCATCAGTTCTTCAGTACTTAGCCTTCTTTATGATCCAACTCTAACATCCATACCTGACTATTGGAAAAACCATAGTTTTGACTGCAAGTTCTTTTGTCAGGAAAGTGATGAAGGCAGTGAAAATACCTTATATGATGCTACAATGATAGATATATCTTATTACATTTGTCCAAACCCAAATAATGCCACTACTAAGAGAGAACAGTAATGTAAACCGTGAACTTTGGGTGACAATCATGTCACCACTGATTGTAACAAATGTACCATCTGGTGAAGGACATTGATAGTGGGGGAGACTGTGCATGTACCAGGGCAGGAGTTACACAAGAAATATGTACCTTCCTCCTGATTTTGCTGTGCACCTAAAACTGCTCTAAAAGACAAGACCCCAAAGTCTTAAAGAAAACGCCCCACTGTTTAACAAAAAGAGAAGAAGAAAGAAAGATCATTTGCAAACACAATGAACCACAGAATAAAGTCAACTTAGCAGCCACTGAATTTTTGAGCTCTCTCTCCAGACCTGCCTTCCATCACTGCTCCAAACAGGAACTGGGGTCTGATTACAAGCCTTTTTAGGAGTCATCTTCCAGACTTCATTCCTGTGCCTGCTGCTCCCTCTGTGTGGAAGATAGTCACATTCTTCTCCAAACAGATCACCTTTTGCAACCTTGCCTGATCTCTTCTTTGTGAAGCTTTTCCTGATCCTGCCCTCCTCTCAGCTACAGGGTGCTTAGACCAACAGTTAGTTCCTACTACCAGTATGCTGTGATTGGCATCCACTTGCCCCTGTGAATACACTAATTAATATCATCAAGGTAGGGGGAACGTTTCAATCATGTTTCAGCCTGCATCTCAGTAGGAATAAAATGGAAACGTTTTCATAATGTTAAAAACTATAAGGAAAATAATGACATAAACAGAGACAGAAACTCAAAAAGGGTGGTTCCTACCACCACCTCTGATGCTGTGTTGTCATCAGATGTCCAAAATAATCCTCAGTGGAATGATTTACTTAGACCTTAATATGTGGGTTTTTTTTTTTTTTTGTAGTGGAGTTTTCTCTAAGAGTTCCTCCCTTCCCATCCCAACCTACACACACACAAGGAGTGCACTGTCCTGGCCCTCTCTTTCCACTTTAATTATGAAAAAGAAGATTGAAGCCTTGGGCCCCCAGCCAGTGACCAATCTCAGATTGGGGAGGGACACTGTTTAGTTCTGCAAACTCTCCCTCAGAGGCTGAGATGTTTATCTGTTAATTTGTTTGCTTGTTAACATTAGACTTTGTAGGAAAAAAAATCCTCTTCAGAATTAATATGTGGGTAGGGCACTTTTCTCAGTCAAGTAAATTAATCAATATTTAATGGCAATTTTAGAAGCAGTATTTATCTATGATAATGTTGGAGGGTTTGTAACGTGGAAATTAAAACACCATGGCTGTGAATTTTTGAAGAGCGTTTAACCTTACCTGTAAGGTGAAACTTGGATTACAGAAGGTGACGTCAAGAAACTATAGCCAGTTTTAGAAGACAGTGTGGCCAGCAGGAGAAGAAGGTATGTCCATGTCAGGACCTGTTGGAGGCAAGTCTATGCCCCCAGGTGTAAGAAGGGTAACGGGAAGGACTGATTAGGTGTTGCAGGGTCACCACTGTCTGCAGAGATAAGGTTCACTACAGAGCAAAGCATGCAGGTGTTCCTATCCATCCCACATGTCTAAATGTTCTGTGCTATTGGAGACAGAGTTGAAAGATAGCACTTCATCCAGCCCGATACTCCTCAGGTCCTGAGTCCACACAGTGCATGGTGCCAACAAGCATCCCTCGGAGACAAGTCTAAGGACAGTGTCCCCCACTCTGCACCCACATTTCCTGCTGAAACAAGAGAACACCACACAGGGCCCACTCCCAGGATGTGGAAATTCACCATTTCTGCTTCCCCTGTGAGTAAGCCAGCAGAGGACTGCATCCTTTAATAGAATAAAAACGATTTGAGTCACAGTCAACAAAAGAGTCCAAAGCACAGTACTTGGAAGCAATCTCAAAAATTACAATGATTTCTGTTCATTTCCAAGGCAAACTATTCAATATCACAGTAATCCAAGTCTATGTACCAACCACTAATGCTGAAGAAGCTGAAGCTGAACGGTTTTATGAAGATCTACAAGATCTTCTAGAACCAATACTCCAAAAAGATGTTCTTTTCATTATAGGAGACTGGAATGCAAAAGTAGGAAGTCAAGAGATACCTGGAGTAACAGGCAAAATTGGCCTTGGAGTACAAAATGAAGTAGGACAAAGGCTAACAGAGTTTTTCCAAGAGAACACACTGGTCATAGCAAACACCCTCTTCCAACAACACAGGAGAAGACTCTACACATGGACATCACCAGATGGTCAATTCCAAAATCAGATTGATTATATTCTTTGAAGCCAAAGATGGAGAATCTCTACACAGTCAGCAAAAACAAGACTTGGAGCTGACTGTGGCTCACATCATGAACTCCTTATTGCAAAATTCAGACTTAAATTGAGGAAAGTAGGGGAAACCACTATAACATTCAGGTATGACCTAAATCGTATCCCTTATGATTATACAGTGGGAGTGACAAATAGATTCAAGGGATTAGATCTGATAGACAGAGTGCCTGAAGAACTATGGCTGAAGGTTCATGACATTGTACAGGAGGCAGTGATCGAGACCATCTGCAAGAAAAAGAAATGCAAAAAGGCAAAATGGCTGCCTGAGGAGGCCTTACAAATATCTGTAAAAAGAAGAGAAACCAAAAGCAAAGGAGAAAAGAAAAGATATACCCATTTGAATGCAGAGTTCCAAAGGACAACAAGGAGAGATAAGAAAGCCTTCCTCAGTGATCAATGCAAAAAAAAAATAGAGGAAACCAATAGAATGGGAAAGACTAGAGATCTCTTTAAGAAAATTAGAAATACCAAGGGAATATTTCATGCCAAGATGGGCACAACAAAGGACAGAAATGGTAGGGACCGAACAGAAGCAGAAGATAAGAAGAGGTGGCGACAATACACAGAAGAGCTATCCAAAAAAGACCTTCATGACCCAGATAATCACGATGGTGTGATCAGTCACCTAGAGCCAGACACCCTGGAATGTAAACGAAGTTCAAGTGGGCCTTAGGAAACATCACTACGGACAAAGCTAGTGGAGGTGATGGAATTCCAGTTGAGCTATTCAAATCCTAAAAGACGATGCTGTGAAAGTGCTGCACTCAATATGCCAGCAAATTTGGAAAACTCAGAAGTGGCCACAGGATTGGAAAAGGTCAGTTTTCATTCCAATCCCAAAGAAAGGCAATGCCAAAGAATGTTCAAACTACCACACAATTGCACTCATCTCACACACTAGCAAAGTAGTGCTCAAAATTCTCCAAGCCAGGCTTCAACAGTATGTGAACTGTGAACTTCCAATGTTCAAGCTGGATTTCAAAAAAGCAGAGGGACCAGAGATCAAACTGCCAACATCCACTGGATCATCAAAAAAGCAAGAGAGTTTCAGAAAAACATTCACTTCTGCTTTATTGAGTATGCCAAAGCCTTTGACTGTGTGGATCACAACAAACTGTGGAAAATTCTGAAAGAAATGGGGATATCAGACTATCTTACCTGCCTCCTGAGAAATCTGTATCCAGTTCAAGAAGCAACAATTAAACTGGACATGAAAGAACAGACTGGTTCTAAATCAGGAATGTGGTACATTAAAGCTGTATATTGTCACCCTGATTATTTAACTTATATGCCGAGTACATCATGTGAAAAGCCAGGCTGGATGAAGCACAAGCTGGAATCAAGATGGCTGGGAGAAATATCAATAACTTCAGATATGCAGATGACACCACACTTATGTCAAAAAGCGAGGAAGAACTAAAGAGCCTCTTGATAAAAGTGAAGAGTGAAAGAGTTGGCTTAAAACTCAACATTCAGAAAACTAAGATAATGGCATACAAGTACCATCACTTCATGGCAAATAGATGGGGGAAAAATGGAAACAGTGAGAGAGTTTATATTTTTGGGCTCCAAAATCAATGCAGATGGTGACTGCAGCCATGAAATTAAAAGATGCTTGCTCCTCGGAAGAAAAGCTATGTCCAACTTGGAGAGCATATTAAAAAGCAGAGATATTATTTTGCCAACAAAGGTCCATCTAGTCAAAGCTATGGTTTTTCAAGTAGTCGTGTATGGATGTGAGAGTTGGACTATAAGGAAGGCTGAGCGCTGAAGAGTTGATGCTTTTGAACTGTGGTGTTGGACAAGACTCTTGAGAGTCCTTTGGAGTGCAAGGAGATCCAACCAGGCCATCCTAAAGGAAATCAGTCCTGATTATTCATTGGAAGGACTGATGTTGAAGCTGAAACTCCAAAACTTTGGCGACCTGATGCGAAGAACTGACTCATTGGAAAACACCCTGATGCTGGGAAAGATTGAAAGCAGGAGGAGAAGGGGACGACAGAGGATGAGATGGTTGGATGGCATCACCAACTCAATGGACATGAGTTTGAGCAATCTCTGGGAGTTGGTGATGGACAGGGAGGCCTCGCGTGCTGCAGTTCATGAGGGCGCAAAGAGTCTGACGTGACTGAGTGACTGAATTGAACTGAGGAACTGGTGTTACTTTTTACAGTGGGAGCACAATGTTCAGGGGTTGTGAAAGTAAGAATATTGTTTGGTGTGGGTTGCTGTAGCTAAATGCTGCAGACTGGGGCAGCTTACATAACAGAAATTTATTTTCTCCTGGTTTTGGAGGCTTGAAGTCTGAGAACTGGGTGCTACCTTAGACTCTGGTGAGAACTGTCTTCATGGCTTGCAGATGACCATGTTCTTACTGTCCTCATGTGGCCATGAGAGGCGTCCTGGTATTTGCCCTCTTATGCACATGCTAATCCCATCAGGGGCCCATCCTAAGACCTTATCTAATGTTAACTCCTTTCTAAAAGCCCCATATCCAATACCATTACACTAAAGGGTAGGACTTCATGGTATTGTTTTTGAGAGGACATAATTCAGTTCAAGAAACTAACTAATTAACTTTGAGTCCAACATCAATAGGTGCCAGGCTGGCATCTCTGACAGCTGATTGTACTTGAGCTTCATGAAGAAAAACAAAATCGGTTGGGGATTCCATTATGCAGACTTTTTATGGATCAAGTAGTAGTGGGAAGGAAAAAATAAGGAGAAATGACACTGAGCACCTGCTTCCATTAGAAATGTGGCTTAAAGACGTGCCCAGTGGGCCAACTGTAGGAATGACATCTCTATTTCTCTCTTTCTGTTTCTCTTTCTTGGGCCATCCATACAGTAAATGCTGTACTCGGGCTGTGAATTGCTTTTCTGTATAATTACTAGCTTTTCTTCAACTATTTATTTAGTAAAAATATTCTGCTTACCATCAAGTTCGGACATATAGAATTGATCATTTTGCCTAATGGCCTTAACCAGTTGTATTGGGACATTGTTAAGCCATCACCAACTTCAAAGACTAAATTTATTCAGCAAATCTTTCCTATGCACCTTTGTTCCAATGCTAAGAATCAGGAACAGAACAGACAAATTTTTTTCTCCCTTAATATTTATTGTTAAGTGACAAACAAAAAGGACCTGTAGCCAACATCCAAAATTAGATCCCAGTGTATGCAAATGAGGACGTGCTGCCATCCAAGGTGGAGAATCAGGAATGGCTTTTCCTTCTTCCAAAACAATACAAAGTGGACAAAGTGTATAAAACACTTAAAACAATAGCTTTCAAGACACAGGGCAACAGAAAACAAAGAATAGTGATTCCCAAGAGCTGGTAAAGGAACGAGATGAGTCCTCTCCTTGGCTTGGTGACTGTTTTGGAAGATTTCCAGACCACAGTGAGTGGGAGGGGACCTGGCAGGAACCAGGGGGACTTTCTGAATTCGGTAGATCAACCTGGAAATCTAGGAAATCCAAGGCAGATAGAATTTTCATGTCAGAGTCCTGGAGACGAGAGAGTCTCCAGAAAGAGAAGTTCGGGGCTGTCATCCTTGGATACTCAGAGGGTGAATTATCAGTGTCTGTATGTGAAGAAACTGCACAAAGAGGAAGGTTTAGAAGGAAAAGTGTGGGACACCCAAACAGGGTGAGGAATAGTACCTGCTCCTGCAGACAGACTGTAAAACCTGCTAAATCATGAGTCATCAACTAGAATAACTCAGAGGATTGTCACCTTTGTAGTGGAGAGAAACTAATCCTGCACTCGATACTGTCCAGTCTAGTTCAACAGCTTTTGAAAGCAAGAGATGGAAGGATCAAATAATTTGCAAGGGATTTAGGCACAATTTAGGAAAAAAGATGGAGAAGGAAATGGCAGCCCACTCCAGTGTTCTTGCCTGGAGAATCCTGTGGACGGAGGAGCCTGGTGGGCTGCCATATTATGGGGTCGTACAGAGTTGGACATGACTGAACCGACTTAGCAGCAGCAGCAGCAGGAAAAAAGAAAATAAAATGTGTTTGTAAGACTAGAAAAATATCCAAAGTCTTATAAAAGTAAAATATGCATCTATGATAAAATTATATGCAAAAATTATTAAAATACAACACATAATGAGGAGATAGTTCAATAAATTAAAACCCACTTTCTACAGTAAATGAATTAAGAGGGGCTATCCAACACGTACATTTCAAAAGAAAAAAAAATGCTTCAGTAACTACATTAATTTCAAATGATATAGATTTTAAATCAAGGAAAATTACCAGGGATAAAGAATGCTATTATATAATGATAAAGGGGGTCAACTCTCCACAAAATAAAGCAAGGCAATCCTCGCATTGTGAATTTAACAGCGGTGTTGACAGACGTGACACAAAAACACACTGTACTGATCAGGTAAACAGATAAATTCGTAATTGTGGTTGGAAACTTTAACACCCCCCTCTCTTAGTAATTGATAAACAAATCAACAGTTGACTAGCGCTATCAGCAATAGTTGAGCAGTAGTGTCAACAACTTGATGTAACTACTATTTATAGAACACGCAGCCACAACAGTAGAATTCGTAATCTTCTCAAACTCTCATGAAATTTTCACAAAAATAAGCCACGTTATGTCCACAAACTCCACCTCAACAAATTCAGGAGAACAGAAATCACACAACTTATGTCCTCAGAACACAAGATTAGATGAGAAGTCAACAATAGAGATAGAGCTAGAAAATCCTTGAGTATTTTAATATTAAATGGCACACTTCTAAATAGCATATGAATTAAGGAAAAAAATCTCAGAATTGATTTCTAAATTAATATTGGAAATAGTGTCCAGATCTGTGAGATTCTGGGCTTCCTAGGTGGCGCTAGTGGTAAAGAATCCACCTACCAATGCAGGAGACCTAAGAGACGTGGGTTCAATTCCTGGGTCAGGAAGAGCCCATGGAGTAGGGAATGGCAACCTGCTCCAATATTCTTGCCTCGAGAATCCCATGGACAGAGGAGCCTGGCGGACTGCAGTGCATAGGCTCACAAAGATCTGGACACAGCTGAAGCGACTTAGCTCATACACACCTATGAGATTCAGTAACAGTGGTGTTTAGAGGGAGATCTATAGTATTAAATGCATATGTTGGGAAATAATAAATATCTAGAATACATGAGCTAAGCTTCCATCTTGAGAAAGCAGAGAAGAAAAAACACACCGATTTAAACCTAAAATAAGCAGAATAAATCACATGGTAAAAGTTAGAGGGAAAAGCGTTGAAATGAACACCGGAAAACAACAGGAAAAAGGCAGCAAAACTAAAATCCTATTATTGGAAAAGATGAGTACAATTGATAAACCTCAATCCAGGCCAGTCCAGCCGCAAACAAACTAAAGAGGAGACAGTTACAAATATCAGAACTGAAATATTAGCTGTCACAACTTATCTCATAGCTACTGAAAGGATAATAAAGAAGTCCTATAAATAATTGTGTGCCCACAATTTGATAACTTAGATTAAATGGAGAAATTCCTTGAAAGATACAAATTACTAAAATACACATGAGGAGAAATGGATATCTGAATATGTCGATATCAATTTAAGAAATCAAATTAATAATAAACTCCCAAAAAGAAAGCACTAGGCCTGGATGTGCAGGCCAAAAACTGTCCACAAAATATTAGCAAATTGAATATGAAAGCGAATTAAAAATATGCACTGCAACCAACTGGGATGTGTTCAAATTTCCAAGGATGATTCATCATTTGAAAACTTTCAATATGGTCTCCCTACATTTACAAGCTAAAGAAGAGTAATCATGTGTTTGTATTAATGCAGAAAAATTAAACCACATTCATGATAAAACCCAGTGCACTGATAATAAAGAGGAATTTTGTAATTTTAATAAAGAATATCTCTTTTGTAGATAATAATTATAATCTAATTATAATATATAATAATATATTACAATATAGAATATATAATAATATATTATAATTATATAATATAATTATATTTATATTTAATTATATATTTAATTTAATTTAAATTATATGTATAATTGTAGCATATATAATTATATAATATATATAATTATATTATATATTATAAAAGAATATAATTACATTATAAAATAATATATAATATATAATAATATATATAATCATATAAAATATGATTATAATTATAATCATAATTATAGTTGAAAAGTCAGATGCTTACTTTTCAGATGGGAACAAGGCAAAGGTACTCTTTCTCACCACTTCTATGTACAATTTTTCTGGAAGTCTTAAGTACTGCAATTAGATAGAAAAATGAAAAAAAGTACACATATACACACATATAAATGAAGAAATAAATCTTTATTTACAGATGACATAATTGTCTATGGAGGAAAACCCAAATAATCCACAACAACAAAAGAAAACTTTCTGGTACTAGTAAGAAAACAGGACACGACCACAGGACATGACGCTATTGGACAAGATGGGATTGCTTTTCTATGTATCAGATATGAACAGTTTGAATTTGAACTTTGGAAAGCAATAGTGCTTTTCAACAAAAAGTGAAATAGGTACAAGTCCAACAAAATATGTACAAGGTCCACCACATACAAGAATCTCGGTCAACATCGAGTTCAAGAAACATGAGGGAAAGTACGTGAATGCACAGAATGATCAAATTTCTCCAAGCCAGTGATAAAAACTTACAACAGCCAAAGGAGAAAAGCAAAATATTATACAGAAACATAAAGAAGTCTGGAACCAATGCCAGTAAGAAGACCAACAAATTTACATAATAATAGAAAAAAGTTAAATGCAAATTATGTAAAAAGGGGGAAAGAAGTCATTGCCATACACAGAAAGGATTAAAGAATTCATCACCTGTAAATGCCTACCACAAGAAATGTTACAAGAAGGCCTTCAGGCAGAAGAAAAGTGGTATCTGATGAAACACAAATTCACACAAAGAAATGAAGAGTGGAAATCATAATTACATGAGTAAATACATACTTTTTCCCTTTATTCAACTTAACTGTTAAATTACACTAATAAGAATGTTGGGTAGGTTTTATGTTGTTTAGTTATTTGTGTCTGAATCTTTGCAACCCCATGAGCTGCAGCCCGCCAGGCTTTCCTGTCCTTCACTATCTCCTGGAGTTTGCTCAAATTCTTGTCCTTTGAGGCACTGATGCCATCCAGTCATCTCACCCTCTGTCGCTCTCTTCTCCTCCTGCCTTCAATCTTTCCCAGCATTAGGGTCTTTTCCAATGAGTTGCCTCTTTGCATCAGGTGGCAAAAGGATTGAAACTTCAGCTTCAACATTCGTCCTTCCAATGAATATTCATGGTTAATTTCCTTTAGGATTGATTGATTTGATCTCCTTGCAGTCCAAGGGACTCTCAAGAGTCTTCTCCAACACCACAGTTCAAAAGCATCAATGCTTCGGCACTCAGTCTTCTTCATGGTCCAACCCTCACATCCATACATGACCACTGGAAAAACCATTGCTTTGACTAGATGGACCTTTGTTGTCTTTGCTTTTTAATACACTGTCAAGGTTTGTCATAGCTTTTCCTCCAAAGAACAAGTGTCTTTTACTTTCTCCCTCTGCATTGGGAGCATGTAAATATTTTAAGACTTACTTAATTATGCATGTATCAACAGCCCTCAGGCATCCCCTCAACCAGCTTTTTGTCTTGGAGTCCACCAGGTTATCAACAACCTCAGATACGCAGATGACACCACCCTTATGACAGAAATCAAAGAAGAACTAAAGAGCCTCTTGATGAAAGTGAAAGAGGAGAGTGAAAAAGTTGGCTTAAAACTCAACATTCAGAAAACTAAGATTATGGCATCTGGCCCCATCACTTCATGGCAAATAGATGGGGAAACAATGGAAACAGTGACAGACTTTATTTTTTGGGGGTCCAAAATCACTGCAGATGGTGACTGCAGCCATGAAATTAAAAGACGCTTGCTCCTTGGAAGAAAAGCTATGCCAACCTAGGCATCATATTGAAAAGCAAAGACATTACTCTGCCAACAAAGGTCCATCTAGTTATGGTTTTTCCAGTAGTCATGTATGTATGTGAGAGTTGGACTATAAAGAAAGCTGAGCACCAAAAACTGATGTTTTTGAACTGTAGTGTTGGAGAAGACTCTTGAGAGTCCCTTGGACTGCAAGGAGATCAAGCCAGTCCATCCTAAAGTAAATCAGTCCTGAATATTCATTGGAAGGACAGAAACTGATTCATTGGATGCTGAAGCTGAAACTCCAATACTTTGGCCACCTGATGTGAAGAACTGACTCATTGGAAAAGACCTTGATGCTGGGAAAGATTGAAGGCAGGAGGAGAAGGGGATGACAGACAATGCGATGGTTGGACGGCATCACCGATTCAATGGACATAAGTTTGATTAAGCTCCGGGAGTTGGTGATGGACAGGGAAGCCTGGTGGGCTGCAGTCCATGAGGTCGCCAAGAGTTGGATGCAACTGAGTGACTGAACTGAACTGAACCACCAGGCAAGGGGCATGAGTCAATCTACTGCAGCACCCAGTGGAGTGTGCAGAGGCGTGCTGCCAGCATCAGCTGCAGAATGGATCCAGTTGCCATGCGGGCAGACACACTGCAAAGGGCTGCATCTTGAGCACTTTCTCTCTGCTTTGCTGTGAGCAAACATTGTAGCGTTTGATTCTCAATGCCCTTGAATCATAGTCCCTTCTCTGGGTGGTTCTTATCTGTCACATTATAGTTTATCCTGAATGCAGCACAGCATAGCCACCTAGGGAAATATCATAGGTCTTTCAAATCTGTAAGCAAGGCATATTTGGTATCTATTTAGGTCTCCTTTAATTTTTCTCACCACATTTTTATAAAATTTATTATACAGGACTTGCAAACCTTCTGTAGTTTTGTCACTAAGTATTTCATATTCTTATAATATTATGAATACTATTTTTAAAATTTCAAATGGCTTTCAGCTAGAGTATGGAAATCCCGTCTTTCTGTGTACTGTTCTTGTACACAACGACTTCAATAAACTCAGTTGTTATTTCTCTTTTTTATTTTTTGTGGATTCCATTAGATTCCTATGCTGACAGTCACGACATTTGAGAATGAACATAATTTACCTTTTCCTTTCCAATATGGCTGTCTTATTTATTTGCTCTTTTTCTTATTGTACTCGGTAAAACTTTCAGTGTAAGTTTGAATAGAAGTGATGGAAGCAGACAATGTTTTCTTGCTCCTGATCTCAGAGAGACGGCACAAAACTTTCCAGCATTAAGTATGCCGTTAGCTGTAAGTTTTCTGCAGATGTCATTTCAAGTTCAGAATGTCACCTTCTCCTTCTAGTTTGCTAGGATTATTTATCAGTAATGAATATTAAATATTGTCAAATAATTTTTCTATTTCTGTTGAGATGGTATACGGTTTCTGTCTATTTGCTTTATCATTGTTGAAGAAGGGTATCGGAGCTCCTGAATATAATTATGTATTTCTCTATATCTCCTCATTCATATGTTAACGCCCTAACTCCCACGACCCCAGGATGTGACTACATTTGGAGATAGGGCTTTTAAATAGGTAATTGAGGTAAGATGCGCTCATATGGGTGACCCTGATCTTATGACCATTGGCATTATAAGAAGAGGCGATAAGGGCACAGACAACACAGACCAAAGGGGTCCATGTGAGACACAGCAAGAAGACACTCTCTACAAGCCAAGCAGAGAAGCCTCAAGAGAAACAAAACCTGCCAACACCTTGATCACGGGCGTCTCTGTCTCCAGAGCTTGATAAAATACATTTCTGCTGTTTAAGACACCCAGTCTACGGCATTCTGCTGCGGTAGCACTAGGAAACGAACGCTAGATATTAATAGGTACAAATCAAAACAAGACCAAACAAAAACCTTTCAGTCTATACCACATAGTATTCACAAAATTAATTCAAAATGAACCAACAATTTAAATGTAAAATGTGCAGCTATTAAAAATATAGCAGAAAACACAGGAGAAAAGTTATGTAACTTTGGTTTTAATACATAATTTTTTAAAGATGTGACTGTCAAAACCTTCACATAGGATGACATTCTTATACTATCTCGAAACACTGGATTTAGAGCTAACAGCGTGGGTATAAAATCGACTGTGTTTTTGAAATAATGATGAGCTGAAAAAGAATTCTAAATGTGTAAGTATTTTGGTTTCATACTAATGTTGAGCAATTAAGCAGTAGTTCAGCTAGGAGATATCATTAAAGCAATTTTCCATTTTGCAATTATTCACAAAATTGAGTTTATTTTTACTTTTTCAAAGGGAGTATATTATAGGAGCACCGAAATTAGCAAAATATACTGCAAAATTCTAAGTTCTATGGAAGAGATTCTAAGGGATTCAAAGATCTTTCTGAATATTTATTATCTCTGGTGGATTATAATTTCAAATTTTATGCTGATATGATAGAAAATGCATAGATTTATCAAAGATATGGTATTTCAAAACGGAGAATCTTTTTAATAAATTATCTAATATGAAATATTGCTATGCTACACTACATATTGTATAAATATTTAGCATGATGCAGCATATTGTGTATGTACTATGGTATACCATATATACACATTTTGTGCAGTAAGTAAGCAATCACACAGTATTAAAGAATGTGGCTTTGAAATATTTATACCCTAAATAAACAAGAATGATTTTCATTCATCCCAACACAAAGGGAAAGAATATTGCTACAACCACTTACATTTCAGTTACAATCTGTTGATAGGTTGTTCTGAATGAAAATAAACATCTCTCCAAACAGTTTGGCTGTTTGCTACAGAAAATTTTAAAAGGAAGCATCAAAGTGCTCAGTAGATTTATAAAACTGGATATGGCAAAATAAATGAACCCTAATCCCTGTATAAGTTGAGTAATAAAGGCTGCCTTAATTCAGGGGCTTTTTGCCTTTGGGCCCCTGCATTCTGTAAGCAGCACCTGTCAACGTGATACCATGTAAACGAGCAGGGCTGAGCCTCTCCCAGCATCTTTGCTAATCCTCTTCCATTCTTCTAATCATGCTACACAGAAGCCAATATCTATTTTCATCAGGCAGATAGGATCTCTCAAGGAATTAAAGAGGGCTTCCACTTAGTTCTGTAGTGGGCAAGGACATGGCTGTGATCTGGGGCTTTAGGGGTTTCTCATTATGCACAGGAGCTTGATGGATCGAAGAACTGCATTGTGGCTACTGGATTTTTAATCCTCTTGTGGTTAGGGTTAGAACTTCCAGTTATTAAGATCTTTGATTACTCAGCACTTGGCTTTTTTTATTGAGTGAACTTCTGAAGATGGCACAGGACTGTGATTTCAAGTTAGCAGTTTTAAAGAACTACTGGAAAAAACAGATAGGAAAAGCCCTGTGATTAAGCCACACTATCTTCTTTTAATTGACTTTCTAAAGTTATCTGATGCTTAACTCTTCATGTGCCAAAAGAAAAAGAAAATAAACTGAGTGAGTGAATTTAATGTTTTCTCCTAAGGGGGCAAAAGTCCTTGAAATTTTCAATATTCTTGGCAATGGCAAAGCTGAGAGAAACTTGGTTTTAATCAGGGGGTAGTGTTTACAGAGGATGTGATGTGAACAGGATGAAGCAAATTTCCACCAGTGGGTAGAAACTCCCTCTGTTGATGATTTAAGTCTTAGAGTAAATTAAAAACAAGGCCACCAGGATAATGTCTAGAGAGAGAGAGCATATACTCTTTTAGCAAAAAATATACTATGACTGGGCTTCCCTGGTGGCTCAGTGGTAAAGAGCATGCCTGCCAATGCAGGAGACACAGGAGATGCAGCTTCTGTCCCTGGGTTGGGAAGATCCCTTGGAGGTGGGCATGGCAACCCACTCCGGTATTCTGGCCCAGAGAATTTCATGGACAGAGGAATCTGGTGGGCTACAGTCCATAGGGTCACAAAGAGTCGGACATTCCTGAAGTGACTAAGCACACATCTGCATACTATGATTAGAAATAATTTTGCACTGGTTAACATAATTCAGGTTAAAAAATCTTCAGTGTCACTCTCGATGCAAGAAGTAATGATCTCTGATCTGCTTCTCTGGGTCCCAAAGGAAGTTACATGTACAGCCTGATTTCCATCAGTCTTTGATATGATAGGAAACCAGGAGGAAGCTGAATCTATGGAAACAATGGTTCTCCAGTCCTGGGCAGCCATGGTTGAAGATGTGTACCAAGAGTCACCGGGTCTCAGAGTGAGCCCTCTACAGCTTCTATCACAACCTGTGACACCCTCCCCCTGCCGCATCTTTCCCTGTCCTGGCTCTTTCCTGGTTGGGAATCACAGACCAGCTTCACCCGAGCTTCCGTGCAGGCCTGCTCACCCACACCTCCTCTGCCGTGCGCTAGTGGTCCTGAGAAGCTGTTTGCCCAGCTATCAGGAAATAGCTCTCTATTGGATCAGGGAGATGGAAACAGGATGATTTCCAACTCTTGATGTCAGTCCATTATAACTGTCGATAAAAAGAAAGAAGGCAAGACTTTGTGTAAGTATATGGAGCAATGTGGATAGTGAAGGACAGGGAAGCCTGACGCGCTACAGTCCATGGGGTTGCAGGGGGTGGACATGACTGAGTGACTGGGCAACAACAGTGGGGTAATACACAATATTGTGGCTCCTAGATACAATATTATACAGATTTCCACTCTCTCCAAATTAACTTATATATATTATGCAATCCTGATCAAAGTCCACCAAATAATATGCATATACACTGCCATTTCTCTTTATTGTGTGTTTGAAAATAATCTATCAATAATTTCCTTATTGTTCCATACTTTTCATGGTGTATTTTGATTTATTTTTCCCTTAACTTTTAGATTTGCATTATATCTGGCATTCTGGAGTCAGTCTCTGTAATATTTATATGTGTACATACATATTGTACATATTTCTATAAATCAAAATATAAAAATTAAAAATAGAAGATATGGAGGCAAGTGAAGCCCTGGCTATGGTCAAGAAGGAGTGGGTTGAGGAGGAAAGTGGGAGGGAACAAAATGTAAAAACCCAACACTAATGTTCTCTAAGTGGTACATTTTGCTTCCACTGGGTGTCAATTCTTGGCGTCCAACCCAGATGGATTCTTAGCACTATGAAATATACTGTGTTGTGTACAGCATAGGAATTGATGTTTTACTTCTGATGTGATCCTCAAGAGACATAAATAATGAAGGAATCCCCACTTACAGAAACGGTAGATTATCTCATGTCTGAAAACTCCTCCACACATAACAATAAACTCTAGGGGAAAAGATGAAAAACAATTGTCCGAGGTCACCGGAGAGAGATCAAAATCAGAAAGGGCCTGGAATGGGGTTGACACTTGAATGAAGTAAATGGTTGTGAGTGAGAGGATCATCTTTGCTTTTGTTTGCATTTTTGCTGTTGTTTTTATCCAAGTATCATCTCCAGGGAGTTCCGTCTTATGGAAAACATGGAAACTGGATAGAAAGTGACAATGATTTCAGAAATCAGATGACAGTGTTTAGGGGTACCACAGGCAGAGGAAAATGAGGCAAGATATCCCAGAACAAAAAGAACTACAGAGAGTGTGGCTCAGGCGTCCATGTAAAATGTATCTCTGGTCTCACTCCTAAACTATTATGTATGGATGTGTGGTACAATTCAAGCAGCTCAGATAAGTATAAAAGAACAAGATATGGGTAACAGGTATCATCCATTCAGGGAAGGCAGAGTTTGAAATTTGCTTTCATCTAAGTTAGCTGTCAGCTAATACCCCAAATCAGGGTTATCCAGATCTAACAGAATCCATGGTCTGTACAGCATCATTTCAAAATGTCTAAGATTCAATAAAAATTAATAGACATGCAAATCTAAACTAAAATGTGGCCCATATCCATACACAGACAAAAATCAGTCAGGATATAAACACAAGATGGCTCAGATGTTAGAATCAGCAGGCAAGCAATTTTAAAGTAGCTCTTCAAACTATTCTAAAGGATATCAAAGAAAATACGGTCAAAATTAATAAAGATTCACAAAATATTATCAGAAAAACAGAAACTATAAAATAGAAACAAGTGAAAATACGTGAACTAAATTGTAGAATAATTGAAATTAAAAAAACTCCCCAGATGAGTCTTATTGCAGGTAAAGATACTAGAAGAAAATAGTAAACTGATTAAATAAATAGAAATTACTCAATCTGAAGTCAATAGAATAAACAAATTAGAAAATGAATGAAACCTCATTGCTCTTTGGGGCAATGTCAATGGAGCTAACACACAAGCAATAGGAATTTGGGACAAAGCAGGAGAATGGAGCAGAAAATGTATTTGAAGATGTAATAGTCAAATATTTTCAATTATGCCAAAGTGGAACAAGTCACCAAATTGAGAGGGGGTGGTTCGGAATCAGAAATGAAGGCATGTCATCAGCCTTTTGTCAGATTTGGGAATCTATTTCTGCCTTGACTCTCGTTTCTGTGACTCAGAAGTTAAACTCGACTTTCTAGGCACTCATGGCAGTGGCAGGTCTCTCCTGGGCCTCAAAGACTTGAGCTGGTCACCAATACGTATATTTTTATATGCACAAGTGGGGATGTGTGTTGTGTGTGTTTGAAGTTCTAGAGCTTAGAATACCTACAAAGTCACATAAGGAAATCAGGATATAAGTTCAGAAAAGTATTTTGGTACTGGAACCCTGACTATGAGGACAAGTGTCTCACCAATAGATTGGAATGGTATCCTCATTGCAGAAAGAACTGTTGAAAAATTTTATGAAGATAATGTCAATTAAACATTTTTTTTTTAAGGAAAAGCAATTCTGGTGGCATTTTGGAAGATGAATTAAAGTGTGATTAGTCTCTAGGTAGGTTATCCACACAGGAGCATTGGAAGCACCTTGGTAAGACTTTTGACCCATGAAACTGAAAAGGAACAGACAGACTTCCAGTAAGTTTTGAATTAAAACAAACTATGAGACCAATTTCTGCGGGGAGTATCCAAAGCCAAGATAAGTAGAGGTCATAAATTTGTAGATGTCAGGTGTGGGTTGAGTAGGAGAAAACACTTATGGGGTGTGAGAGGTGGAAGAAGCTGAGGTTGTTGGAAGACACTTGGATTTGGGGGCATCTGGGAGACAGTAAATGGGGGTGTGCAGTAGGCAGTCATATATGTGTACCTGGAACACTGTGTCCCTTAGAGGTCAAGACACTGACTTCATTGGGTAGAGGTCAGTGGTGGCTCCACAAGTCTAGATGCAATCACTCAAACAGAGCCTATTGCTGGAGAAAATCACTGAGGATGGATGTGGGTTTAATGGCATTGGAAAAAAGTTTTAAGAGCATCTCCAGGAAAGTTAGAATAATAGAAACCCCAAAATATTGTGAGAAAGAGACAGGAGGACCTTTGGTAAAGAAAGGATGCTCAGGCCATGTAGGGAATGTGGGGAGAAGGAAAGACAGAAGTGTTGTGTTCAGCACTTGGACCAACTGTACAAAGTCAAGAGGCTGTCTTTGCATCACAGCCACAAAAATATTTAAGAGAATATTATCCCTCCCAAAAGAAATAGTGGTGGAAGAAACTGAACGCCAGTGGTTTATGAGGAAATGTGAGGAGTGTGGTGCAGCAGCTCTCAAGAGAGCGGACTTCTGAGTCATCTGTTTGAACTGTCTTGCTGACTACTTTAACCTGTCTACCATTGGACAGGGGGTCTTTTGTGTCAAGATTCTAGGGTCACTGTGGGTCACTTGTAGTGCATGTCTTTGGAGAAATATCACCCAGTGGGGCAGACAGCCTCCAAGATGACCCCAGTGAGTCTCACCTCATCCTGTTCTGCCACAGTTATACACAATGAATCAGGATGACTTCTGCATTCAGTGATAAATTAAAAATATGACAGAATGCAGCTTCTGAGCACAGGTCATATAAGACATGGTGGCTTTGACCTTCTCTCTTGACTCAGTCATTCTGGGGGAAGCCAACTGCCATGTTATGAGGACGCTCGTGAGGTGTGTATGTAGAGGTTTTAGGGGCTCCTGCTTGCAACCAGTAGTGATTTGTCAGCTACGTGGGAGTCATGTTGGAAGGAAATCCCTAGCCCCATTGAGTCATCAGGTGACTTGAGTCCCACCCAACATCTGTACTATAGTCTCATGATAGACCTGAACTAGAACTACTCAAAGTCTCGGTACCCAGAAACTGTGTGAGATAATAAATGATGACTCTTGTTTCAGGCTGTTGTGAGTTGGTGTAATTTCTTATGCCGCAATAAATAACTATCTGTGTCCCTGTATCGGGCTTCCCTGGTGGCTCAAACAGTAAAGAATCTGCCTGCAATTCAGGAGGCCTGGGTTCAATCCCTGGGTCAGGAAGATCCCCTGGAGAAGGAAATGGCAACCCACTCCAATATTCTTGCCTGGAAAATTCCATGGACAGAAGAGCCTGGTGGGTTACAGTCCATGAAGTTGCAAAGAGTTGGAGACGACTGAGCAACTAAATTTCTTTCTGTCCCTGTATTATCTTCTCTTTATTTTGTGTTATTATTTTTATAGAATCATTTGATTTATGATCTTACTCAGTGAATCACTTTAACTTCCACAAATTCTACCTTGCTGTGTGGACAGGATCTCAGGGTACAGATCATAGAGTTAGAAAAAAGTCAGATTTGTGGCTTCCATGCTCACTATAGAGTTTCTCTTTTATCTTTAAACTTACATCAGACAATAATCCCTATACTCAATGATCTAGCTGTCCTCTAGTGAAGATTTTAGGCATAAGCTGTGTGGCTCTTTTAGACCCTGGCTTTCAAATGGTGAAACCCACACATAGTGAAGTGATGAACAGCCTGAGTGGAATATAAACTTGCATCGCTGTTTCTGTTTTTCAGTCGCTAAGTCATGTATGGCTCTTTGCAAACCCACGGTCTGCAGCACACCAGGCTTCCTCAGCGTCCTCTGCTATCTCCTGAAATTTGCTCACACTTATGTCTGTTGAGGCAGTGATGCCATTCAACTGTCTCATCCTCTGTCACCCCCTTCTCCTCTTGTTCTTAATCTTTCCCAGCATCAGTGGTTTTTTTTTTTTTCCCCTCAGTAAGTTAGTTCTTTGCATCAGGTGGCCAAAGGATTGGAGCTTCAGCTTCAGCATCAGTCTTTCAATGAATAGTCAGCGTTGATTTCCTTTAGGATGGACTGGTTTGATCTCTTTGCTGTTCAAGGGACTCTCAAGAGCCTTCTCCAGCACCCCTGTTTGAAAGCATCAGTTTTATGGCTCTCAGCCTTTTTTATGGTCCAACACTCACATCCATCTCCAGTATCCTTGCCTGGAGAATTCCATGGACAGAGGAGCCTGGTGGGCTACAGTCTATGGGGTTGAAAAGAGTTGGACAAAACTGAAGCGACTTTTACTTTCTCACATTTGTACTTGACTACTGGAAAAACCATAACTGACTGTATGGATCTTGGTCAGCAAAAGTGATGTCTCTTCTTTCTAAACATGCATAAAGGTGGCCAAACTCACTTTGTCTTAATCTCTGTGTTTACAGGGCCCGGTAAAACTGCAGTTTCTCTATACTTTAAAAGTCACTTTTAGCTAAACTTTATTCTAAAAATAGCATGACAATTATGTATTTAAATTCACTGCAGTATGAAATATAGTAAAGTTCCCATAATGCAATATTCTCTAAGCTAAAAATAGTGATTTTGTTTCTACCAGTGTGGAAACCAGGCACCTGGCTGGTGGGAGTTTCCTGTGTGTGAACCTGAACCTCTGGACTTTGTCTGTCCCGTCAGTGGGTTTTTTCCCTTCAACAGCCCTCCGGAGCACCCTCCTCTTTTCATGCTTCTAAGGTCACCCAGCTGTTCTTAATTCTCCAAATGGCTTCCCTTTAGTTACTTCTAACTCTTTTCTGGAGATCAACTTCATATCCCATATTTAATCTCATTTCTCTCTTCTCCAGACATTGTTTCATGAGGCTTGTTTGTTTCATAGACACTTCAGTACCAGCTACTCTTACCTGCAGATGACCGTTCAGGTCAACAGTCATCTGGTATTTCCATAGCTACTGGAAGCACTGGAGCTGCTGGGAACATGGAAAAATAAAATAAAAAATGTAAAAGGATGAGGCATACGAAATAGAGAAGTGAATATTTATCACACATCTTCCTTAGCTAACGGGCATTTTCCATATTGGATGTGTGAAGAGGAAAATATAGAGTCAATACAAAACCCATGACCAAGGTTGCAATTTCAATTTCAACTATGCTATGACTGTAACCTCTGTATTTTGCAATCAAGTTGTAGAGTCTAATAAATATTTTTCTTTGCTTTGGATTATATTTAGGACTTCCCTGTGACTTATTGGTAAAGAACCTGCCTGCCAGTGCAGGAGACAGAAGAGATATGGGTTCAATCCCTAGGTCAGGAAAGTCTCTTGAAGGAGGAAATGGCAGCCCACTCCAATATTCTTGCCTGGAGAATCCCATGGTGAGAAGCCCGGTGGGCTATGGTCAACAGCATCTCAAAGAGTCGGACACAACTGAGCATGTGCACATACATGTTTGCGTTATATTTATGCTGAATGAGAAAGTGTTTTCAGAAAGGTTTTTTTTTTCCTACTGTAACAAAAATATAAGTAAAATCTGTTGTAATCATACTATTCTATCTGGATAGAGCAGTAAAGGACCAGTGATTTTAGATTTGTGCCCTGTTTTATAACTTTTAAAAAATATCCTCTAAGACAATGTGGTTGTTGTACTTTAGATCCTCTGCTTGAAATATTGAACACCCGAGTACCTTACCATCTCAGATTTCAAGGGTTCAACCATCCTCACGATACAGCCCAGATATCAGTTATTCTTTCTTTCCTAGATACTACCTGGTACCCCAGAACCCTTAACATAAATCATACAAAGAGCTGCACTAAAGCAAGAAAGTGTTTGTTTATCTGTATTAATTTATATAGCGTGGCAAGTCTGGGAAAGGCAGGCTTTATCTCCACGTGCCAGTCACAGCACAGTGACCATGTGCTATTTCAAAACCTTGACTCATTCACTGTAGTAATATGTTACTAGAAGAACCCTGTTTCAAAGTTTGTTCTGCTTCAACTCATAGATGATTTGATTCAATCAATGAGCAGATGTCTCTTTGTGTCTTTTGAGATTTACTGGCATGTTTCCTCTAATCATTTAATCCACCAATGTCTAGGGCCAATTTAGAAATGAAATTGAACATCTTCAACCCAGAGCTGAGTCTCCTTTGTACAGGCTGACTGTGGAGGATGGGCTTCTAGGTAGGTGACCGGTAGAAGAGGTGATTGAAATCACCTCGGTGAAAAGATATGATCAATGGAAATGAAAAGACAGAGACTTCAACACTTCAGCTCTCCAAACCTCTGGATTGTGATTAAAGGGTAAATGGCCAATGAGGCTGGCAGAGGAGGTGCAGAAATCTTCTTTTTATAACTAGAGGTCCCCTTTGCAATTTTTTTTTTTTGTTTTGAGAAGGGTAGATTACACAGCAGGATCAAACTAACCTGCCTATTTTCATGCTTTCTGTGATATTAATGACATGTTCGCGGCTTTGGTGTTGTCCATATACGCCCTGCTCAAAGGATTTGGTAATGGAGAAAGCATTTCGGAATCTTCAGTATTAGATCTTCTTTAAATATCTACTTTGGTAGGCGCCTGGTCCCTAGCATCTCACGGTTGTTGTTTTGTTGGTCAATTAAAACCTAACTTTCTAAATGCATCTGCACTTTTCTTTATTTAAAAAGGATACTGAACTTTTAATTTTTACTTTGGTGCTATCTTTCCCCACAGTAAATGAAAACTCAATATTTCTGTCCTAGAAAAAAAAAGTCACTAATTGGATCACCTTTTATTTACTTGCTTGTACTCTCCATTCTCTGTGTACTGAAAACATTTTTGCAAGGACTGCTCTATTCTTAGGGACAAATTGATTCACAAATAGAATTTGGTGGAAAATGCATTGGGATAGAAAGAGCCAGAGGGAAGTCAGAGTAGGAGAGAAAAGAGTCAGCAGATTAGGAGAGAAGCAAAAATAACTCTGGTATAGATATACCTTAATTAAGGAATCAATGTCCTCTAGGTGGGTATACCATACCCCTTCATGATTTGCACGAAAAACCAAACACATTTGGCAAAACAGGATTTCTATATATATAGAACCTCATTTTGCAAATGCATTTTGTACACACACACACACACACACATATGTATATATATATACATATACATATAAGGGAACTTAGTTTAATTCATTTGACTATTGTATCTACTACTGTGGGCAAGAATCCCTTACAAGAAATGGAGTAGCCATCATAGTCAACAAGACTTCAAAATGCAGTACTTGGATGCAATCTCAAAAAAGACAGAATAATCTCTGTTCATTTCCAAGGCAAACCATTCAATATCACAGTAATCCAAGCCTATGCCCCAACTAGTAATGCTGAAGAAGCTGAAGTTGAACGGTTCTATGAAACCTACAAGATCTTCTAGAACTAAAACCCCCAAAAGATGTCCTTTTCATTGTAGGGGACTGGAATGCAAAAGTTGGAAGTAAAGAGATACCTGGAGGAACAGGCAAATTCGGCCTTGGAGCACAAAACGAAGCAGAGCAAAGGCTGACAGAGTTTTTCCAAGAGAACACACTGGTCATAACAAACACCCTCTTCTAACAACACAAGAGATGACTCTACAACATGGACATCTCCAGATGGTTGATACCAAAATCAGATTGATTATACTCTTTGCAGCCAAAGATGGAGGAGCTCTATACAGTCAGCGAAAACAAGACTGGGAGCGATGGTGGCTCAGATTATGAACTCCTTATTGCCAAATTCAGAGTTAAATTGAAGAAAGTAGGGAAAACTACTAGACCATTCAGGTATGACCTAAATCATATCCCTTATGACTATACAGTGGAAGTGAAAAATAGATTCATGGGATTAGATCTGATAGACAGAGCACCTGAAGAACTATGGACGGAGGTTCAAAACATTGTACATGAGGCAGTGATCAAGACCGTCCCCAAGAAAAAGGAATGAAAAAGGGAAAATCGTTGTCTAGGGGGCCTTGCAAATAGCTGAGAAAAGAAGCGAAAGGCAAAGGAGAAAAGGAAAGATATACCCATTTGAATGCAGAGTGTCAAAGAATATTAAGGAGAGATAAGAAAGCCTCCTCAGTGATCAGTGCATAGAAATAGAGGAAAACAATAGAATGGGAAAGACTAGAGATCTCTTCAAGAACATTAGAGATACCAACGGAACATTTCATGCAAAGATGGGCACAATAAAGGACAGAAATGGCATGGACCTAAGAGAAGCAGAAGATATTAAGAAGAGGTGGCAAAAACACACAGAAGACCTATACAAAAAAGATCTTCATGACCCAGATAACCAAGATAGTGTGATCACTCAGTTAGAACCAGACATCCTGGAATGTGAAGCCAAGCGGGTCTTAGGAAGCATCAATACAAACAAAGCTAGTAGAGATGATGGAATTCCAGTTGAGCTATTTCAAATCCTAAAAGATGATGCTGTGAAAGTGCTGCACTCTATATGCCAGCAAATCTGGAAAACTCAGCAGTGGCCACAAGATTGGAAAAGGTCAGTTTTCATTCCAATCCCAAAGAAAGGCAATGCCAAAAAATGTTCAAACTACCACACAATTGCACTCATCTCACACACTAGCAAAGTAGTGCTCAAAATTCTCCAAGCCAGGCTCCAACAGTATGTGAACCGTGAACTCCCAGGTTTTCAAGCTCGATTTAAAAAAGGCGGAGGAACCAGAGATCAAATTGCCAACATCCACTGGATCATCAAAGAAGCAAGAGAGTTCCAGAAAAATGTCTATTTCTGCTTTATTGACTATGTCAAAGTCTTTGTGTGTATCAAAACAAACTGTGGAAAATACTTTAAGTTATGCAAATATCAGACCATCTTACCTGCCTCCTGAGAAATCTATATGCAGGTCAAGAAGCAAGAGTTAGAACAGGAAATGGAACAACGGATTGGTTCCAAATTGAGAAAGGAGTACATCAAGGCTGTATATTGTCACCCTGCTTATTTAACTTATATGAAGAATACATCATGTGAAATCCTGGGCTGGATGATGCACAAGCTGGAATTAAGATTGAGGGGAGAAATACCAATAACCTCAGATACGCAGATGACACCACCCTTATGGCAGAAAGCAAAGAGGAACTGAAGAGCCTCTTGTGAAAGTGAAAGAGGAGAGTGAAAAAGTTGGCTTAAAACTCAACATTCAAAAAACTAAGATCATGGCATCTGGTCCCATCACTTCATGGCAAATAATTGGGGAAACAATGGAAACAATGACAGACTTTCTTTTCTTGGGCTCCAAAATCACTGCAGATGGTGACTGCAGACACGAAATTAAAGGATGCTTGTTCCTTGGAAGAAAAGCTATGGCCAACCTAGACAGCAT
The DNA here is from genome assembly GCA_024291935.2 of Okapia johnstoni. Taxonomy (NCBI): domain Eukaryota; kingdom Metazoa; phylum Chordata; class Mammalia; order Artiodactyla; family Giraffidae; genus Okapia; species Okapia johnstoni. The sequence continues at coordinate 104,832,530 of CM044313.1, forward strand.
ATTAAAAAGCAGAGACATTACTTTGCCAACAAATGTCTGTCTAGTCAAAGCTATGGTTTTTCCAGTAGTCATGTATGGGTATGAAATTTGGACCATAAAGCAAGCTGAGCACTGAAGAATTGATGCTTTTGAACTGTGGTGTTGGAGAAGACTCCTGAAAGTCCCTTGGACTGCAAGGCAATCAAACCAGTCAATCCTAAAGGAAACCAGTCCTGTTCATTGGAAGGACTGATGCTGAAGCTGAAGCTCCAATACTTTGGCCACCTGATGCGAAGAGCTGACTTATTGGAAAAGACCCTGATTCTGGGAAAGATTGAAGGCGGGAGAAGAAAGGGACAACAAAGGATGAGATGACTGGATGGCATCACCAACTCAATGGACATGAGTTTGAGCAAGCCCCGGGAGCTGGTGATAGCCAGGGAAGCCTGACGTGCTGAGGTCCATGGAGTTGCAAAGAGTTGGACATGACTGAGTGATGGAACTGAACTGAACTGAAGGGGCTTAGTTAGGATGTTTTTATGGAAATGTTAATCTTTTTCATTGCCCAGTTATTTTCTTCTCCTGCCTATGACCATCCTGTTAGTCATCATGTACCATGAGGATTGAATTAGATTTCAGATTTATAACTGTTGTCACTCTTTTCATCACAGTTATCTATCACAACCCCCAGACCATTCATTTCTCCACTTGGTTATGAAGATAATTCCCTTAACTCAGTGGGTCAGTCAGTCTTTTCTAGAGCATTTACATTGTACAGTGTATCTGTCTAGGTAATAGAAATTCAGGTAAAATTGATGGTCTGTGACAATCGATAATTAACTGATAAATTAAGGTAAATTTTATAATTAATCTTTTGACCTCAAAGAATCCCTAGCCTAGGAACATCCTCAGGACAACTATGGGGAAGCATCAGAAGTGCCAGGGAGAGGGGTTCACCTGAAGTGTCACAGAGAGACCCTACAGATGACACTTGAGCCCTTATCCTAGGGTTAAAGGGAGGATGTGCTGGCCTCAGTGTGAGGAGCAGAGAAGAAAGCATGTGAAGGGCAGGGGTGTACTTGAGAGCTAGGATACGTGGGGACCCCAAAAGGAAGGCTGAGTTGTGCGTTGGGAATGGAGAGAGATGAGGTTGGTGAGATGTGCAGGATAAGACCACGAAAGGCAGGTCAGGCCATATTTAGGATCCTTTGTGGGGTGTAGAATACAACATTCTCTTGGAAGATTCAGCTGAATCCAACAATTGTCTCAGGTGAGACTGTAAACGGTTGGATAAGCAAGATCATCAGGGGTCGTGGAAATTTCTAGAAGCTCACTATTCAGAGAGCTTGGACTTCAGTTGGACTTCAGCCTGCACTATAACTCACAAGTCAGCTACCATGACTCAGTCACCCTGTTGTCCCCATTTGGGGATAAACCATACTTCATTTTTTGGTAGAGCTTGGGAATAGGCTATTTTATTTCTTTATTCTGGCCCCACCCCACAGCGCATGGGATCCTAGTTTTCAGGCTAGGATCAAACCCATACCTCCACCATACCACTAATTGGAAGTACAAAGTCCCAACACTAGACCACCAGGGAAGTCCCAAGGGTACATAATTCTTAAAGGGTGTCTCATCAGCCTCCCACTGCACCAGTTCACATATTCAGGACAATCCCTAGTCCCCTTCACACCTACTCTGCCCAGCCCGCAGCCAGCCCTTCCCATCCAATCCCACTTCCGCATCCAGTTAGCTTCCTTCAACATGCTTCCTCCCCACTCTGGTCCCACCATGCCCATAACATATGCCGAAAGGGGAGGAGGGAGGAAAATCATCAAAAGCATATAAATCATGGCTTCCCAGGTGGTTCAGTGGTAAAGAATCCACCCGCCAATGCAGGAGACCTTGGTTAGATCCCTGGGTCCAGAAGATCCCCTGAAGAAGGAAAAGGCAACCCACTCCAGTATTCTTGCCTGGGAAATCCCATAGACAGAGGAGCCTTGTGGGCTACATTCCATGTGGTCTCAAAGAGTCAGACACGACTAGTGAGTATAACAACAACAGTATAATGCACATATGACAAATGCAAGACATATTTGGATTTAAAAAGATATGTATGCTAACTTGTGAAAAGACCAAGTAATTATGGTTTTTAAAAGGCAGTGACAAAATTTTATGATCAGTTTAAACTCTGAGGGTGTGTAGTTCCAGGATTAGATGAAACTGATTGATTATTGTCATGAAGAGAAGTTATGAGCTCACAGTAGTTTTAACAATTGTTGAGGATACAAATAATTTATCAGGTAATATACAGAGTAACTAATGGAAATAATTCACTTTTTAGGTAATTTGAGATTTGAATGTTGACTGACATGTTAGTGTTAGAGGTCAATAGAGGTTTTCTTCTGGTAAAATTTTTTCATGTCAAACGATCACTATCCCTCCCAAAAAATAACGGTTCAGTTCAGTTCAGTTCAGTCACTCAGTCGTGTCCGACTCTTTGCGACCCCACGAATCACAGCACACCAGGCCTCCCTGTCCATCAGCGACTCCCGGAGTTTACCCAAACCCATGTCCATCAAGTTGGTGATGCCATCCAACCATCTCATCCTATGTCATCCCCTTCTTCTCGTGCCCCCAATCCTTCCCAGCATTAGGGTCTTTTCAAATGAGTCAACTCTTCACATAAGGTGGCCAAAGTGTTTGAGTTTCAGCTTCAACATCAGTCCTTCCAATGAACACCCAGGACTGACTTCCTTTAGGATGGACTGGTTGGATCTCCTTGCAGTCCAAGGGACTCTCAAGAGTCTTCTCCAACACCACAGTTCAAAAGCATCAATTCTTCAGTGCTCAGCTTTCTTCACAGTCCAACTCTCACATCCATACATAATCACTGGAAAAACCATAGCCTTGACGAGATGGACATTTGTTGGCAAAGTAATGTCTCTGCTTTTCAATATGCTATCTAGGTTGGCCATAACCTTCCTTCCAAGAAGTAAGCGTCTTTTAATTTCATGGCTGCAATCACCATCAGCAGTGATTTTGGAGCCCCCCAAAATGAAGTCTGACACTGTTTCCACTGTTTCCCCATCTATTTCCCATGAAATGATGGGACCAGATGCCATGATCTTAGTTTTCTGAACGTTGAGCTTTAAGCCAACTTCTTCACTCTCCTCTTTCACTTTCATCAAGAGGCTCTTTAGTTCTTCACTTTCTGCCATAAGGGTGCTATCATCTGCGATGAGCCTCAAATAGTGCAATTTAACAAATAGGTATAAGCAGGAGCTCTGTTATCTTCCTACTTTTTTTTTTTTTGCTGTGCCCTTTGCGAAAGTCCTTCCATGTGAGCTCAGTCACTTAGTTGTGTCTGACTCTTTATGACCCCATGGACTGTAGCCCACCAGGCTCCTCTGTCCATGGGATTTCCCAGGCAAGAATACTGGAGTGCTTTGCCACTGCCTCCTCCAGGGACTCTTCCCTACCCAGGGATTGAACCTGAGTCTCCTGCACCTCCTGCATTGGCTTCAGTTAAACATTTTATGTAACAAGCAAACAAAAATACTCATTACAAAGGGAATGAATTAATAAACGTGTGATTTTTTATTTTGACTTCAATGCGATTAGTGATTAAAACCTTAGCGAAAGTAATTCTCAGATTTACTGGATTATAAGTGTGTTTAGTAGGGTAAAAAGATGTACACCTACCTACCCAACCTTATCCAGTACATGACCCCAAACTGCCAGATTTAGGGGAACAATCCATTCTACTTTTGATGAGACATTAATGAGGCAATGTCTGGTTTTATTAAATATTATGCATTATTCATAAACCATCCATTCTGGAAACTAAAATATAGACATTTTCATATTACGAGCATCAATACTACATGAGATTAGCCTGGGGGTCACCTGGAGGGACCTTTGAGACCAGCACACATCCCAGAACAATCTGTGAGCATTTGCTCTAAATGACACCCATTGGTGGAAAGGGAACAGTTGCTCTTTGCAAGAAAAATATATCCGTTTTAAAAAGTTGATTTTCACGATACTCCTTTGTTCTTCTGGCCTATAAAATAGACCTTTTGCTATCATGAATGTGCTAAATAAAAATGATGACTTTAAGTTATCCAAAAGAAACATGGTTTTATTCAGAACCCTACAGTGAAGAGCTGTGCAAAATTACTTTGACACAAGAATAAACCTTATTCCTTCGACTTCTGATGAAAGGGAAATACATTTTGGATATGACTTTATTTCTTGTGTACAAAGATAATGTCACATCAAAACTATATTCACTACCTTATGAGTGAAAAGAGCACAGAGAACACCTCCAAAATGCTGGAGGTACATTCTGAGGAATAATGATGAATTTAAGCACTGGTATTCTTTGATGAACCCTCCCACAATTTACTCAGCTGATTTTTATAGTAGCTCGTAAGAGAAATAACACGTAAAAGAATATAACTATTGTGATTGGAACTGTCTTGAGACTTAATTTTTTAAATAACTTTCACTTGTTTGAATAAAAAAAATAAAGACTTTATTCTTCTAATTCATGGTTACTATATGATGATACGTACTCTCATTGTTCAGCAACGCATTCTGGTACTCTTGCCTGGAGAATCCCATGGACAGAGCAATCTGGCAGGCTACAGTCCATGGGGTCGCAGAGTCAGATACTACTGAAGTGACTTAGCACACATGCCTATACTTTTGTTGTTATGGGTTGAATCGAGTCCCCTCAAATTCATATGATGAAGTCCTAACCCCCAGTACTTCAGTATGTGACCTTTATTGGAGATGATTCTTTTCAAAGGTAGTTATGTTAAAACGGTGTCTTTAGTGTGTGCGTGCTAAGTTGCCTCAGTTGTGTCGGACTCTTTGTGACCCTATGGACCATAGTCCACCAGTCTCCTCTGTCCGTGGGATGCTCCAGGCAAGAATAATGGAGTGGGTAGGCATTCCTTTCTCCAGGGGATCTTCTGGACCCAGGGATCAAACTCGGGTTTCCAGCATTGCAGGTGAATTCCCTACAGTCTGAGACACCAGGGAAGCCCTGATCTATGTCTAACCTTAAGAGAAACATCAGACCATTACCAGTTGAAGATTACTCTACCAGATACCTAACCAGCACTCCTCAGAACCACCAAGTTCATCAAAAATGAGAAAAATCTCAAAAACTGTCACATGCAAGAGGAGCTCATGACAACTAATGTAATGGGGTGTCTTGTATGGGACCCTGGAGCAGAAAAAGGATGCTAGTAATAACCAGGGAAATCTAAATACAGTACAGAATTTAGTTACTAATGATATCCCAGTATTGGTTCATTAATTTTAACTAAGGCACCGTGATCATGAAAGGTGGTAACATAGGGGAGCTGGGTGTGGGAACTTTCTATACTAGCCTCCTAATTTTTCCGTAAACCTAAAACTGGCCTAAAATAGAAAAACTAACTGAAAAAGAAGCACAAGGCTTGTCTCATTTCTTAACCCCAAAGCCAATCTCTTTTCACCACACCCCAAGTGTTGTCTCAAAGGGCTTTGTCCTGGGTTCGGAAAGCAGGTCACGTGTATCCATCCTTATCCTGTGCCTCATGAAGAATCACCAGCTCAGAGATCACTCTGAATGTACAGTGGACTGTTTGCTTTTGTTGCTGTTGTTGCTTTAGTGAAAACAGGACATTTTCTTAAGCTTCAATTATAGAGCTCTTGGGTACGTTTCTCAGAGGAGAAGACTTTTCCTTTCATCTGTCTAATTCTGCAGTATTTGAACCCCCTCTTCTCTTTGCCTCTTTTTCACCTCCAAGATGCTTACTTAGCGTTGCTCTGGCTAAGATGACATTGACTCACTATTTCCCATATGTGCCCAAAACTTTAGTTATAATAGTTTTTATGCCCTAAACTCAATGGTCTTTCTTCTTTGATTCATGATTAACATGTGGAAAGTGAAATGCGGGTCATTGTTGTTCACTCTCTCGGTCATGTTCGACTCTTTGTGACCACATTGCCTGCAATGCACCAGGCTACCCTGTTCTTCACTACCTCCTGGAGTTTGCTCAAACTCATGCCCATGGAGTCGGTGATGGCATCCAACCATTTCGTCCTCTGTCTCTGCCTTATTATTAGGCAACAAGGAGTGGGACTGGGGTCAGGGGTGGGAATGGGTGACAGAAGTGAAGTGTATTTACCTTCTAAGTGAGGTTCAGAGTTAGGATCCAAAATGAAAGTGCTTAAGAACAGCCAGTAATCTAATGATCACGGCCACATCTCCATCCTGTAGCTTAGGGTCATTAACCTGCCCCTCAAGCCACCTTGTCTTTCTTTCATGTCAGTGGGAGGTAATGAAAAATCCAGCAGTCATATCTGTATGTCTCCTGTCCTGTTCTATCCACTTAGCTGACCACCTGAAGCCCATCGCCATGGCTGGTCTAACTGCAGTGTCGGGGAGGCCAGACAGTCGAGTTCAGCAGCTCCATGTGATGGAACTATCGTTGAAATTAATAAACAGAAGGAAGACATCTCTTTATGTCTCCTCTTTGTCCAAATCGGATTTCTCAGGCTGGCATGGCTGAGACCATCCAACCAACCATGTAGAGAAAAGTATAAGTGCTGTTCGCAGGGTAACACACATTTGGTTTAATATTTAACTCATGACATATTTAAGGCCATAATTCTCAGTTTCCTTTCTTTAATCCTCTGAAGGGAAAAGTGCAGTATGAAAATTTCAGAAGGCTGTGACTCTAAAATTCATTGGCATGAACAAATATTTGACATTCCCAAGAAAGGGAGTGGATTCTAGCGATTATGCGGTTAAGCTACAGCTGGGTTGCTATTTGTCTGCAATTTTAAACCCTGGCTGTTAAAATTAATTACGTTCAAGGAGAGTTTATCAGAATAAAAGTCTCAGACGTGGTATTTTTAGTCTCTGGAATTAAAGTGGCACCCGTGAGCCAATAGATCACCCTGAAAACAGCCAGGCTTGCCGTTTCGAATTCTTTAAACAGACTTATTCTGATTGTAACAAAAACACCCATAAATCTATGCACATATATATTGATCTTGGCTCCCTCTTAAAAATGACTCTGTCCTCGTAAGTTGGCATATTTCATAAACAAACCAACAAATTATTGATCTATCATATACTCTAAAAGTCCTGTGAAGAATCTAGGTTGCTTTTAAGTTCATACTGCACCTAAGGGAATGAGAAACTCTGAAATGAAAAATAGAGATTTAAAAAGAAGCCCGGAAGATATATAGCTGTCTCCTTCCACTTCTTTCCAAGCTCCCATTGTGATTCAATCTGTTTATCACATATCCCGCTCTGCATCTACTGATATGGCATAAGGTCCATTAATGCCATTCCTTCCAGAGGCTTCAGTAATTAAGTTACTACATTTAATAATTACTTTGTGAAAAAGCCTGTCTAGATATCATTCTGCTTAAACAAAGGATGTATAAATGAATGTATTTGTATGGTATGCTCTATTAACATCTCACTGTGGGATTAGATGAAAAAATTGCTTCTATTAATTTAGTCCAAAAAGGGTATTACTGAAATATTTTATTAATAAAATTCAAATGACAATTGACACATTAATCATTGTACCAAATCAAAGAAGGAGCCATATAATGTCATGTCATCAGATGTTTTCCCCATGAGTAAGGTAGGTTCTGTCACAGGCTTGAGTCACTCAGACAACATCAATTACCTTCATCATCAAGATTGCAATGGATGTGTGGAGAGTCATCTGGTTTCAGCTAAAGCTGGCGCGTGGTCTCTGTTAGTGTTAGGAATGCACACTTGGACTGATCTGTACCTCTTTAAGACCGAATATTGATTTCATCTTTTAGAAGAAGGAGAAAGAAAATAAGCACCAGGCAAGATCATGGCTGTTGTTCAGTCACTAAGTTGTGTCCAACTCTTTGGGACCCCATGGACTGTAGCCTGTCAGGCTCCTCTGTCCATGGGATTTTCAGGCAAGAGTACTGGAGTGGGTAGCCTTTCCCTTCTCCAGGGGATCTTCCCAACCCAGGGACTGAACCCAGGTCTTCTGCATTGTAGGCATATTCTTTACCATTTGAGCCACCAGGGGACTCAAGGATGTCCCCAAGTCCTCTGGTCTGACAACCTCCAGGTTGAGATTGCCATCTGTTGAAAATGGGGCCAGAAAACAAGTCTGAGCAGGGTAGTAAGGCTGGGGGCTCATGAGCTCTTATTTGAACCTGCCTGTCCTGAGAGGTCTGCCAGGCATCCAGACAAAACAGGGGTGGGGTGTCTGGAGTAGCGGAGAGATTTCAGCAGATGGAAGAGGGCTTCCTTGGTGTAGAGATGCATTCAAAGTCAAAGGAAAGGCAAGAATACTGAGGAAAGGCATGCACAAGAGTAGCATGTGGATATTACATGGTATCTTTGAAACCTGAAGTTAAGCTCTTTGACACAGAAGTGATTATATTTGTATGTAATAAAGAATCTGACCAAGCAATATGGCTTATTCTGGACGATAGTGGCTATTCTTCACAAGTGTAAACATATATTAACACAACATCCAGTCTTTTTAACCTAAGCGATGTAAACCTTCATACAACCTGAGAGGTCAAAGATGAGAGCACTTATGTTAGGCATGCATGCATTTGCTGTGTGCTAACACATTTCAGTCAGGTCCAGTTCTTTGTGACCCTATGTACTGTAGCCCACCAGGCTCTGTCCATGACATTCTCTAGGCAAGAATACTAGAGTGGGTTGCAATGCCCTCCTCCAGGGGTTCTTCCTGACCCAGGGGTAGAAATTGCATCTCTAAGTTTCCTACATTGGCAGATGGGTTCTTTACCATAGCTCCACCTAGGTATGATGCACCCCCAAATTCCAGGATATTCTTTGCAGATACACTCAGTTTACAAGAATTAACTTCATTAGATAAAATAAAGTATTTGTTAGCATCATTGACTGTACAAGTTATTTTGTGTGCATACTTACAATAGCATTAAGAAAAACAGTTTCTCAAATTAGAAGATTTGACTTTAATTTCTGATTTTGACATATACTTATGATGTCCTTGGGCAGAACACAAAACATGTCTCTAATTTTCAACTTCATTGGCTATGAAATGACATAATAATATTTATATCAACTAAGTTATAGTTGAAATCACATTTTCCTAACTTCTAATACTACATCATCAGTTATCTTTGATACATTATATTTTAGAAAAGTGCTTTGCTAATTATAGGATGTTTGAGTTGTTTTTTTTAGTGTTGATTTATAATTATTTCAAAGGGTCAAAGTCAGAATACATGGGAGACACCATATACATATCTTTACAATGGTTTGCCAACAAAAGTCCATCTAGTCAAGGCAATGGTTTTTCCAGTAGTCATGTATGGATGTGCTGCTGCTGCTGCCGCTAAGTCGCTTCAGTCGTGTCCAACTCTGTGTGACCCCATATACGGCAGCCCACCAGGCTCCACCGTCCCTGGGATTCTCCAGGCAAGAATACTGGAGTGGGTTGCCATTTCCTTCTCCAGTGCATGAACGAGAAAAGTGAAAGTGAAGTCGCTCTGTCGTGTCTGACTCCTAGTGAGCCCATGGACTGCAGCCTACCAGGCTCCTCCGTCCATGGGATTTTCCAGGCAAGAGTACTGGAGTGGGGTGCCATTGCCTTCTCCAGTATGGATGTGAGAGTTGGACTATAAAGAAAGCTGAGCACCGAAGAATTGATGCTTTTGAACTGTGGTGTTGGAGAAGACTCTTGAGAGTCCCTTGGACTGCAAGGAGATCCAACCAGTCCATCCTAAAGGAGATCAGTCCTGGGTGTTCATTGGAAGGACTGATGTTGAAGCTGAAACTCCAATACTTTGACCACCTGATGTGAAGAGTTGACTCATTTGAAAAGACCCTGATGTTGGGAAAGGTTGAAGGGGGGAGGAGAAGGGGATGACAGATGATGAGATGGTTGGATGGCACCACTGACTCAATGGACATTTGATCCACTGACTTAGTGGATCATTTCCACAGTCTATTTCTAATACTGACCAATGGAGGAAATCTACAGGCAAACACAATTAAAGGACTGGTACATTTGCAAAAGAAAACATCACCTTTAGGAGTAGAAGCATGGATGGTATTCACTTATTCACAATAAAATCCATATATTCTTCATATATTAGTTTGAATGAAATGTGCCCAGACTTTGCAAGGATTCTGTTTATCTGGGACAAAACCCTGAGAGTTGTGACTATCTCAGATTGTGTGGCAACTACATATTTGATACATTGATTCTCACCATTTTGTGGAAACTGGAATGTAGATAATATGAAACTATAGCAGAATTTCCTTTGAATTTCCCACTTCGAAAGGTCACTTCCAAAACTCGCACATATCTTTTACAGAAGCACTTACCCATCATGGTCAAACTGCAGAGAAAACTAAGTTGGCTGGGACCCTGGAGAATTCTGATAATGACTCCAGGGCCAGTAGTGTTTGAAGTTGTTGATATATTTTACCAACCTCAATCTTGTTATTCTTGTGCTGGATCATGCTAGTACTGGATTCATCAGATCTCACTCTTTTTGGAACGTTCTCTTACCTGTGAAAAATGTCACCCAGCCCTGTGGACCAGCTGCGAATGCACATTTTGAGCACTATAATTTATGTTTCCTGACCTCACTCTACCTGTTTTCCCCTGTAAGACATTACCAGGTCTTGGTCTATTAACTTAGGTTTCAGAGCCAAAATAGAAGAGGTTTAATCTTGCAATTTGTGTGCCGTGCTCTAAGGAGAAAAGTCCTCATAGCAAGAAAGAATAAGACCGTCTTTAAGATCTCTCTCTACTTCTGGACAAGGGCAGATTAGTTGAGTATAATGTGGAGTCAGAGGTATAAATATTAAGCCTGAAACCACCTCAGAGGCCCCTCAAGACCGACCTAAATGTGCAGTTTTTGTTTCCCCTGCTGAGTGGGAAACTCCCCTTTTGTTGAGGCTGAGTGCAGCCTTGACAGCAACGCTGTTTTTTCGGTGATGAGCATTGCCTCGTCTCCGCTTCTAGGTTTCGGACACACTGCTGTCTCAGTCGGGTAACAAATGCAAATAAACAAGCGCACGCTCCCTCTTACTGTCATTAGCACATTTTTCTCATCCGTTTTCAGCCTAGATGCGTTAGGACCTGTTTCTCTGTATATCTCAGAAGTAGTGTCAATGCCTGATGGTGCAAAAGCAAAATATTGCTTGTGGCTTGAGTCTGTAGCATGAATTTTAAACTGAAAAGAACCAGGAAATGAGAGATTGCCTATGCGGAAAGAAGACAGTCTTTCATCTGTTACTCAACTGCCCATTTTTAGCATGAGACACGACAGTGAGAGTCTGTCCAAGGTCTAAATGCAAAGGGAAAACCCAGCTCTCAGTGAAAATTTCATGCACAGGTTCTTAAATATTGAGTCTAAAGCAATGCTTAGAAGAGTAGCTATTTAGTGAGTGCATCTGATTCACTAAACAGAGGTCCTAAGCTTCACTAGCCTTGGCTGTGCTGTGCTAAGTCGCTTCAGTTGTATTCAACTCTTTGTGACCCCGTGGACTGTAGCCCACCAGGCTCCTCTGTCCATGGCGATTCCCTAGGCAACAATACTGGAGTGGGTTGCCATGCCCTCCTGCAGGGGATCTTCCCAACCCAGTGATCAAACCTGCAACTCTTATGTCTCCTGCATTGGCAGGCGGGTTCTTTACCACTAGCACCACCTGGGAAGGCTTGGGACAGTACAAAGACGTTAGAAGAATTCCATCATTGACTCTTTCTTCTCCATGTCTATCATACCCATGTCCAGCTGAAGTTTATCATTAAACTGAGCATTGGATTCAACTAAATCAGACATCTTCCCTTCACGTTATTTAAAGAGGAACTTTAATCCAGCCTGTTGTATGAATAATAAAACAAATTCCTTAACAGAAATGAGTTCAGATTTTTTATATATATGTAACATATATATGGGCTTACCTGGTGGCTCAAATGGTAAAGAATCCACCTGCAATGCTGGAGATCTGGGTTTGATCTCTGGGTTGGGACGATTGTCTGGAGGAGGGCATGGCAACCCATTCCAGTGTTCTTGCCTGGAGAATCCCATGGACAGAGGCGTCTGGTGGGCTACAGTCTATGGGGTCACAAAGAGTTGAACAAGACTGAGTGTCAAAGCAAAGCACAGAGACATATATACACATGTGTTAGAAACTAGAGGAAACTGCGTGATATTTCTATATTTTCATCTCACTTGAGTGGTTTTATTTTGAGTCCTTAAGTGAAAAAAAAATCTGTATAAAGTAGGTCTCATACTTTTTTTAATGAGGTGATGTGATACAGTCTTCCTGAATAAAACAAAGGAAACAAATACAAATTGCACAAAGAGAACAATGAATAAAAATTATGTCTGCATAAAGTTAAACCTAAGTAAATGAAAATAATGCTGAGGTTTGGGTTAGATAAAAAGTTGAATTATGGAGTGCTTTAAAAAGAGATACGAGTCTTCTCCTTGCTATCCAATCAATTTCAAATTTTCTTATTCTTGGCAACCAGTAAGTAAATTTTTAAAGTCATATTTTAGCAAGTTATAAACATTATAAATTGCTTGGCCAGGAAAGAGGAGACTAATTCAATAAATATTTACAATTTTCAAGACTCTGGAGTTGAGTCATGTCATATTATGTATATCCTTTATCCTCAACTCAGTGAGTTCACCTCTGGCAGTGTTTGTGCCTTTAATGCACATTCAAATATGAATTTGAGATTTCAAAAAGGCTAAAGGGGTGGCTAAGTGATAAAGAATTCCCCTGCCAATGTAGGAGACATGAGTTTGATCTCTGAGTCTTGAAGATTTCCTGGAGTAGGAAATGGCAACCCAATCCAATATTCTTGCCTGGAAAACTCCATGGGCAGAGGAGCCTGGGAGGCTACAGTCTGCTGGGCCATGAAGAGTCAGACACAACTGAGTGACTGAGCACATGTGTGTGCGAAGGCTTTACCACCAGAAAAACAACCACCCATTTCCTTTTTCAATCAGAGTTTTCGGCAGGATTTCTCTGAGCCCTGAAGAGTTCATGTAACTATCTGCCTCCAAACATCTTCCAAACCGTCATCTAAACCAAAGGTTTGTTGATAAGGAGACAGTAGTGTCTTTGGGGCATTTTTGGGGAATATTTTACATATATGATCCCAGTATCTAGAACCTGTTAACACCAAATATTTCTTAGATAAATAAACGAGGGAAGAACTCAGTTCCCTGTCAATGAGGAAATGAGCTCCAGCGTCACTGACGTGTATCACGGAAAATATTTTGTGCCACGAATACACCTAAACTTAAAAATTCACTTTGAAAGGAAAGGTGTTGAAGGGACAGAGTATGGCTTCTCATTTTTGGTATCTACATTTCCAAGTTTTGCTCTCAGCCTCAAAACAGTTGAACTTTACCAGAGTATATGGCTACACATACAGTTCTCTAAATTCTGTGTGGTTTGTTTTGTTTAGCTATTGGAGAAAATTCAGGTTTCAATAGCATATTAATCTTCTGAAACCAGTTTTGTTCCTCACAATACTATGCAAACCATCCGACAGAGAGGCAGGGGGCTCTCATATAAGATATTTCCATAGCTGACTTGGTTTCACATCTCTGTTGGCAAGCACATTGCCCCAACAGCGGCACCAATTTCTCCTCTACCCTATAAGAGGCCCACTGAATATGCCAATACATGGACATGATGCTATAGCATTCAGTGCTTGATGAGGCTCAAATAACACGTGGTTCTTCTTCCAGCTCCCCATTCCAGTTCTCCTTTTCTCCTCTTGTCCGACAGGGGCGGTGGTCACCCTCTCTTACTATTCATTGGACCATGAACTTGTATGCTGCTGCTGCTGCTGCTGCTGCTGAGTCACTTCAGTCTTGTCCAACTCTGTGCAACCCCATAGACAGCAGCCCACCAGGCTCCGCCATCTCTGGGATTCTCCAGGCAAGAACACTGGAGTGGGCTGCAAGTATAACTTTAGTTAAAAGAAAACAAAAGACCAAACTAAATAACAAATTTCTCTTTCTCTCTCAAACCATACCAAAAATAGTGACATAAAATAACCACGTATGACGCTCATGGATTCACAGATTGAGGAATCTGGACACCGCAGAGCTGGATGGCTTCTCTCTGTTCCATGATATTCAGAGCCTCAGCTGGAGACTTGCGGCTAGGGTCTAGAATCATCCAAATCATTATCATTTGTTTACGTGTCTAGAGGTTCCTGCTGGCTTCTGGATATTGGCTGACTTTTTCCTTCCATTCTTTCCTTTGTGTGGGTGGATTTTGAAGTCAGAGAGAAAAAGAGAGGCAGAGAGAAGGAGAATGCTGTGGAAATCATAATGCCTCATTTTCAAACCTCAGGAATCAAGCTGCCTTGTTTCTGCAACATGCTCCTCGTTGAAATAATCACAGACACTTGCCAAGATGAAGGAGAGAGTAAAACAGATGCTGGAAAGATTGAGGGCAGAAGGAGAAGGGGAAAACGGAGGGCGAGATGGTTGGATGGCATCACCGACTCAATGGACAGGAGTCTGAGCAAGCTCCGGGAGATGGTGAAGGACAGGATGCCTGGATTGCTGCAGTCCATGGGGTTGCAAAGAGTCAGACAATACTGAGCAACTGAACAACAACAACTCAATGGACATGAGTTTGAGCAAATTCCAGGAGATAGTGAAGGACAGGGAAGCCTGACGTGCGTGCTGCAGTCCGTAGGGTTGCAGATATTCAGACACAACTTAGCAACTGAACAAAATAGAAGCCATCTATTATGAACAGATGTTAGACCAGATACACCGCTGTGACCTTAGAAGAAAATATATAACCTGCTGCCTACAAACCCACGAGGTTATTAACCTGATTTGCCTGAGAGACAAGAACACATTTTTTTTTCTTTACACGTATTTGCATCATCTCAACTCTACAACAAACATACATTACTTCTTCCATTTGAAAATTTCAAAAGATTTTTAAGCAGAAGACCCAAGTGAAACACCTAGAAATATAGAAAACAAGTAGAAACATTGACTCAATGAGTAACAAATAAAATGTCAAGAGTAAAGCAATTTAGTTGAAAAGACTCAAGGGTCCCAGAGGAACAGGATGAGATGAAAGAGTCTGGAAAGAAATGAATAATGAAATTACAGGATAAGATGAAAGAGTCTGGAAAGAAATGAATAATGAAATTAAAGTAACTTTAATCTATTAAAGCTATTTAATCTTACAGTACAGTTCAGCTCAGTTCAGTCACTCAGTCATGTCTGACTCTTTGTGACCCCATGAACCACAGCATGCCAGGCCTCCCTGTCCATCACCAACTCCTGGAGTCTACCCAAATTCATTTCCATTGAGTTGATGATGCCATCCAACCATCTCATCCTCTCATCCCCTTCTCCTCTTGCCGTTAATTTTTCCCAGCGTCAAGGTCTTTTCAAATGAGTCAGCTCTTCACATCAGTTGGCCAAAGTATTGGAGTTTCAGCTTCAACATCAGTCCTTCCAATGAACACCCAGGACTGACTTCCTTTAGGATGGACTGGTTGGATCTCCTTGCAGTCCAAGGGACTCTCAAGAGTCTTCTCCAACACCACAGTTCTAAAGCACCAATTCTTCGGCACTCAGCTTTCTTTATAGTCCAACTCTCACATCCACACATGACTACTGGAAAAACCATAGCCTTGACTAGATAGACCTTTGTTGACAAAGTAATGTCTCTGCTTTTTAATATACTGTCTAGGTTGGTCATAACTTTCCTTCCAAGGAGTAAGCATCTTTTAATTTCATGGCTGTAATCAGCATCTGCAGTGATTTTGGAGACCCTCCAAAAAAAGCCAACCACTGTTTCCACTGTTTCCCCATCTATTTTCCATGAAGTGATGGGACCAGATGCCATGATCTTAGTTTTCCGAACGTTGAGCTTTAAGCCAACTTTTTCACTCTCCCTTTTCGCTTTCATCAAGAGGCTCTTTAGTTCTTCACTTTCTGCCATAAGGGTAATGTCATCTGCATATCTGAGTTTATTGATATTTCTCCCGGCAATCTTGATTCCAGCTTGTGTTTCTTCCAGCCCAGCGTTTCTCATGATGTACTCTGCATGTAAGTTAAATAAGCAGGGTGACAATATACAGCCTTGACGTACTCCTTTTCCTATTTTGAACCAGTCTGTTGTTCCATGTCTGGATCTAACTGTTGCTTCCTGACCTGCATACAGGTTTCTCAAGAGACGGGTCAGGTGGTTTGGTATTCCCATCTCTTTCAGAATTTTCCACAGTTTATTGTGATCCACACAGTCAAAGGCTTTGGCATAGTCAATAAAGCAGAAATAGATGTTTTTCTGGAACTCTCGTGCTTTTTCAATACTTTGAAAGTTTCAGTAGTGCAGTACAACAGCTGGCTCATGGGGGCTGGCATCAAGTGAGCAGGAGAGATGAGTTCCCAACTGAGGAGGGCAAGGAGGTGGGAGATGGCAGAGCTGTACTACCGTCCTCTGTGCACTACTGTGCAGCGTGGTGTGTGTGTTCGGTCATGTCCGACTCTTTGCAGCCCTACGGATTGGGGTCCACCAGGCTGCTCTGTCCATGGGATTCTCCAGGCATGAATACTGGAGAGGGTTGTCATTTCCTCCTCCAGGGGATCTTCCTGACCCAGGGGCGGAACCCGCATCTCTTGCATCTCTTGCCTTGACAGGTGCATTCTTTACCACCGGCACACCCACTTGTTGAGGATGCATGCATGTGACAATGTAGACCACACACATGAACTCTCTTAGGTCATTGGACATTTGAATGTGCATTCAAATCTTTGAAATTTTCACCTGGAACGTTCCTATGAGGAGAACTTACTGCATTTATAACAGCTTTATTTTGTATACCCACAACTGGAAACAGGCTTCCCTGGTAGTTAAGCATGTAAAGAATCAGCCTGCAATGCAGGAGACCACAGTTTGATTCCTGGGTCAGGAAGATCCCCTGGAGAAGGGATAGGCTACCCACTTCAGTTTTTTGCGGCTTCCCTGGTGGCTCACTTGGTAAAGAATCTGCCTACTATGAGAGAGACCTGGGTTCAAACCCTAGGTTGGGAAGATCCCCTGGAGGAAGGCATATGACCCACTCCAGTATTCTTGCCTGGAGAATCCCCATGAACAGAGGAGCCTGGCAGACTATGGTCCATGGAGTAGCAGAGTCAGACACAACCGAGTGACTAAGCACAGCATAGCACAACCGGAAACAACCCAAACATCCATCATCAGATGAAGGGATAAACAAGATGCCTTTACAAGAGGAGACTATTTTGCAGTAAAAAGAAGTAACTATTGACACTCAAAAGAGTGGCGATGAATCTCCAAATAATTGTGCTGAGAGACAGAAGTCAACCTTTCTCCACCCAAAAAAAAAAAAAAAGAGTATATACTGTGTAAACTCACTGACATAACATATTTAGAGAATGGAAGCTGATCTGTAACGAAAGGCAGATGAATAGCTCCTGGATGAGGGTTAAGGGAGGATGCAGACTAAAGAGGCACAAGAAAGCTTCCTGGGGTTCCTGTGTCCAGACTGAGGATGGCTTTGCTGTTCTATTCATGTACCCAAACTCATCAAATTATGCACTTTAAGTACATGAAGTTTATTGTGTGTTGAATAATATAAAAATGGCTTTCCCTGGTGGTGTAGTGGTAAAGAATCAGTCTGCAACACAGGAGATGCAAGAGAAGTGTGTCTGATCCCTGGGTCAGGAGGATCTCCTGGAGGAAGAAGTAGCAACCAGCTCTATTATTTTTGCCTGGAAAATTCCATGCACAGAGGAGCCTGGCAGGCTATAGTTCATGGGGTCACAAAGAGTTGGACACGACTGAGTGACTGAGAAACATTACGTAAGAGATACACTGTAAAACAAGGAAGTGTAGAAAAAAGTGTCCTTGAAATGTATATGATTGGATTGATAATGATATGGAATTTGACCTGTCTTATCCTATTTTTCTCCTGAAAGCAGAGCTTAAAAGAAGAGCTTGGGTGCTGGGGTATCAAGAAGCTGGAAACTGAAAGTGTTAGTCACTCAGCCGTGTCTACTCTGTGACACCGTGAACTGTGCAAGCTGCCAGGCTCCTCTGTCCGTGGAATTCTCCAGGTAAGAATACTGGAGGGGGTAGCCATTCCCTTCCTCCAGGGGTTCTTCCCGACCCAGGGATCGAACCCAGTTCTCCCACACTGTGGGCAGATTCTTTACTGTCTGAGCCACCAGGGAAGCCTATTGGAACTGAAAGGTGAGGGTTGGTCAAGGGTGTGTTGGTGAGCTGATCTCCACTGCAAACAAGCAGAGCTCAGCTCCTTCCAGGGGTGCAGAGGACTGTGTGAAATGGACGAGTGGGGCCTCCGTCCGCGGCTCCCGGCCTGCTTGGTCCGGGGGCACAGCACACCGTGCATGCGTCAGAAGGCATCGGAGGCCAGCTGCGGGACGGCAGGGCTGTGCCCGTGGGAAGGGAGCGAACGAGGGCAGCTGGGTGTTACAGGGACAGCTGCAGCAAAGTCTGCTGGAGAGCATGCGAAGGGAAAGCGGTCAGGCCCCCGTTAGGGTGACACAGTAGCCTCCTTGGCCCATAATTCATGACTTTCTTTGAGCTTAATTAAGTCATCAACTGATTTAATAATGTAACGAGCCCACTGCTCAATGCAACTATTGTGATATCACCTATAGTATACAGCTGCTGAGGGGTTCCTACTCTATATCACCCTGGTTCCTCGACTCAGCCAGTTAACCTTCATCCTGATGATGGGTCCACCGTTCCCTTACTCACAAAGATGATTTTATCTCCAGGCATCGTTTTTGAAATACATACATATATATATATACATATATATATGTATATATATATGGCTTCCCTGGTGGCTCAGATGGTAAAGAATCCGCCTGCAATGCAGAAGACCTGGGTTCGATCCCTGGGTAGGGAAGATTCCCCTGGAGGAGGGCATGACAACCTACTCCAGTATTTGGCTTGGAGAATTCCATGGACAGAGAAGCCTGGTGGGCTACCAGACCGTGGGGCACAGAGAGTCAGACACGATTGAGTGAGTAAGCGCAGAATATATATATATATACACACACACATACTTGATATTATGATCTGGGACTTGCTTTTCACTCAAACTACGTTATTAAGACTCATGAATGTATGCATGTTTAAGCATGTTTCTGTAATTCATTTACTTACACTGTTAATTAATTTTTTAATTTGAAGAAACACTATTTACCCACTCTCCTTAATTAGGTATTTAAGTTGTTTCCAGTTACTGCTGCTATATATGTGCTGCTATGAAAATTTGTGTGCATGGCTCTTGGTCCTCATGTAAGAAGTTTCTCCAGAAACTCGAAGTGATAGCATCGCCTGGCAGAGAATGTGGTCTCCAGCCGGACACGACTTAGTGACTGAACAACAGCTTACTCCCGCTAGCATCAAGTGGAGCAGAAGAGCACCTAGGGAGTTCAGTCGCCCCACGGGATCATCACACGGTATGTAAGTCAACAAGTCTGTTACACAGAGACTCAAAAGGCAAATAATATTAATTCTGGGACTGATTTGTAAAACAAGAGTAGAAATCACCTGAATCATCCATTTCCTAAAATTAATATAATATCTATTTAAAAAAGAAAAAAAAGAAAATCTACAAAAAACCCACACAAAATATGTTTAACAGAGTATCCAGAGGCAAATGCAAAGTGTTTACTAGTTTCACAATAAAGCAAAACATAATTAAAGGAAATGTGCCAACTATTTCTTCTGAAGAATGTACCAAATTACAATATACATCTGAAGAAAATCATAGAATGAGTGTAATAATTTAACTGGAGAATAAGTGAAATAAAATATAAATAATAATAGATTTGCAAATATAGGTCTGAAATGCCCAATTAAAGCACCCATAGACAAAGCCAACAGGTTTAAAACTACACATATATATGTTTCCATATATATTTAAACGTATATTAAAAAATATGTAGAAAAAAGAAGGGTGTTCTGACAGTGTAGATATGGTCCCAGTCACACAGACAATAAATATTTGAAACCCCCAATGTGGCCCACATATTCATATGTGATCATTTTGATAGAGCTCGAAAAGGCATTTGATCACATGCAGTACTCCTGCATGATTAAAAAAGCAAACAGACAAGCAAATGAAAATCACTTAGGGAACTGGAAGTGGAAAGATTCTTAACATTATAAATTACTTCTATTCATGCAAAGAACCAACAGCTTATTTAAGAATTCAGTTAGTTATTTATATCAAAATAAAACATATTGAAGCATGTTGACTCTCCTTTTTATCTTTTGTAAGTTCTCTTTATTTTTTGAGACAATCACACAGAGTGATAAAAAATGAATGAAATACAGCTTTCCTAAGGATGAAAATTACGTGTCAGTACTTGCAGGTATTCTGAAATCTCAACTGAAAACAAACTAACAAAAAATGACTGCTCACCATTTAAAATAATGCAGAATGCAAGCAGATGATCTACTACACAAAATAAGTACTCGCAATTAAGAATATTCTTAAACTGGATACTAGCATTTATACAAATATAATGGTGATCAAAATCAAGTTCATGATGGCTACTAAAGTAGAAGATATTTGTAAAAGCATTTAACCAAAAGTGCATAGCAGTCCCATGAAGAAATCTCAAATCTTTTCTGAAAGGTAAGTATAGTTTCAATAAAAAGACATGTCATGTTACAAAATATTAAATACTGTGCCTTTAAGTACTATATAGATGAAAAAGGAAGTATTTAATCTCTAAATTTAAACACCCATTTTTATCAGTGTCCTTTCAAATGTGATTATACGAGGCATCTATTAAATAAATAATCAAAAACCCAACATTTTAAAGATGACAGTCAAAGCTCCTGGTATTATAGTAATTAGCAGACAGTTTGCAACTGATGTAAGAAATGTCATTGCATGGAACAGAAAAAATTCATGGAACAAAACAAAATATATATACGTATTTTTTTTCTCACCTATTTAATTCTTTTAAACTGATTTTTTAATTATTGCTCATTGGATTTCTAACAAATTACACTGGCAAAATAGGTTAACTTAGAAAAAAGTCAATTAGATGATTTACTTTTTATGATCCTCCAAAGTTAACTTCAGCTAGAATATATATTCAATTAAAGTATTAATGAACTGCAAATACCAGATGAATGACTATCGATAGATACCAGTGTCCAGAGGAAACTAATTCTGAAGCAAAAGTGAAAAAAAAAAAAGCTAAAAATATTTAGATAGATTTATGTAGGCAGTTTTTAATTTCTGTACCTCAAAAAGGACACCATCATCAAAAGAGAAAGTCAATGTTAATATCTGCAGAAAGAAATAGATCAAAGATGAACAAATTCAGCATTTATATAAAATATCAAGAAAACTAAAATGTAAAATAGAGTCTGTTGCTGAAGATGCCAGTAAATATTGATTACAGAGGTCTGAGCCCACCCCCTGAACACACACACACACACACACACGTTCCCAGCGAAAGCTCTCTCTCACTCTTGGGATTATTGATCCCAAATGAAGAGGCCCTGGGAATCCTAAGTCCTTGGACTCGGCAGGTTGTCAGACCAAGGGCTGTGTAGACTGTCCCAGCTCACAGTGCTTTTGTTTGGAAATTATATCTGTTCAATTTGATGATTCCCTATTAAGACAGGAAAAACTCTGAAATAAATTTGTAGGCATGGTTACCATGCTGTCATTGTTCATTCTTGAGTTGCTAAGTCATGTCATGGACTCTTTGTGACCCCATGGACTGCAGCGCGCCAGGCTTGCCTGTCCTGCATTATCTCTCGGAGCTTGCTCAAACTCACGCCCATTGAGTTGGTGATGCCATCCAGCCATCTCGTCCTCTGTTGTCCCCTTCTTCTCTTGCCCTCAATCTTTCTTAATATCAGGGTCTTTTCCAATGAGTCAGCTCTTAGAATCAGGTGGCCTGAGTACTGGAGCTTCAGCTTCAGCGTCAGTCCTTCCAATGAATATTCAGGGTGGAGAGATTTCCTTTAGAATTGACTAGTTTGATCTCCTTACTGTCCAAGGGACTCTCAAGTATCTTCTTTAGCACCGCAATTCAAAAGCATCGATTCAATGGTTGCCGTGAGGTTATCTCATTTACTCCTAGAAAAGAAGTGTGAGCAAGAAGAGGGTGGACTCAGGGCAGTGTTCCAAACTTGCAATAATGGCTTGCTTGGATATGCTCAGTAACAGAATTACAGATTGCTTTTATCATGCTTTTACACTTTCACATATATATGCCTCCTGAAAAATTATAATAAACAGATATCGCTGTCATCATGAAGATAAGAATCAATTAATGAGCTCCTGCATATGACCACTTATCCACTGAAGAGGAAAAGACCACTCAAAAGTTAGAGAAACAAGGTCTAGCATTTTCTAAACTCATATTTTAGGACAAGGCACACACAGGTAATTTTTAATGTTTAAGCTAGAATCTTTCACCAAAGCAGATCTATGAGATGGTTGAATCAAGAAAAATATTTTTTTTCCCCTTCAATTTAAACTAAACATTATACTAGGATTGTTTCTCTTCAATATTGTAAGGGAATGGAAATGAAACTCTACAGTTAAAATGTAACTTGAAAGAATTTATGTGGTTCACTGGGTAATAATTGCAACATTTTCCATGGCCTATTAGAGCGCAATTTCTTGGTTTTATTAGGTGTTTCAGACTATTTTGAAAGGTTTCTCCCTAGTGAATCTCTTCTTTTTTAATTCTCTTTTGAGTGGCATGATATTCCTATATTTCAATGGAGAAAGTGGAACCAACTTAATAAAATAAAAATTTCCATTGCTGGTTCTGCAGTGCTTATTTTACCACGAAAAAAAATTAACCTCAAATATTCCTGTGATTGGCTGGATCCTTGAAATGCATTGATTTACCTTTACTTTTCTTGATGCATAGAATAAAAAAAGAAAAAAAAATCTGGCTAGCTCATTACTACCCAGGAGTTTAAAGATTTTCTGAAATGTGTCTGTTAATAACACATACATGAACACAGAGAACACTTCATTTTCTTTCACCTATTTTACCACTGTAAACTAACTTGGCTCCTGGCCAAAGTGTTTAAGAACCATCAGATGTTTAAGGGAAATCATTCTCTCTTCCTCTGTGAGCTGCATGAATTTCACAGTCATCACCAGGAGATGAAAGTCATTGGGAGGGAATCTGATTGGCACGGCTGGTCTCCAGATGGCTTCCCAGAATCGGCCAGTTGGGGGCAGTAGAAGATAAGGTTTGCAGCATAATCAGCCAGGGCAGCTGCCTGTGAATCAAATCTTCCTTAACAACCAATAAAAATTGCAACCGATAAAAATCAGCTTTCCCCCTTAATTACTGTTAAGTGAATACCTTCTGATCTAGCACAGTTGGCAAGGCTGATGATTGAGCAGGCAACTAACGCTTGGAGAGCCAGAATCACCCTGGGTGATGGAGGCAACACTTCCAAAGACGTGAGATCTCATGTGTCTCTTAGTCGGGTCCCACTCTCTGCGACCCCATAGACTGTGGCCCTCCAGGCTCCTCTGTCCATCGGATTCCCCAGACACTGATACTCTAGTGGGTTGACATTCCCTTCTCCAGAGGATCTTCCCGACCCAGGGATTGAACCCAGGTCTTCCACGTTGCGGGCAGATTCTTTATCATCTGAGCCAGCAGAGAACTGTCTAGGCAGACAGCAACGCTGTGGCACAAGGTGCCACGCTTGAAACAGGAGGACACTGAACTTGGAAAGTGGCAGCGGCTCTTTCATGCACAGTCTGGCGCCATGCTCAGCTCCATGTCTGGAGCGGCGAGGGGAACGCTCACAGGTAGGACATTTCCCTTCTCAGTGAATCTCAGTGTCTGAAGCATGGAACCAGAACAGGACTGCACAGACCTCAACACAATGTCCAGAAGCAAGGCACAGAGGAGCTGGCATTTACAAGCAAGAGAGTTCCAGACCCTGCAGGGCTGTTGCTGAATTACATCAGCTGGCCTGGAAAGAGGTGAGAACATGGAATCTTGTAGCAGGGGTTCCCCACTCCCCTTACCTCCCACCCTCCCGCCCCGTTACCTGAGAAGAGGATTCTGAGCTTCTAAGTGAGAAACACTCATACAAATATGAAAGGGATTTGAATTTTAAAATACACTTGAATTGATGTTCTTGAATAGTGGTACTGGAGAAGACTCCTGAGGGTCCCTTGGACTGCAAGATCAAACCTGTCAATCCTAAAGGAAATGAACCCTGAAATTCATTGAAAGGACTGATGCTGAAGCTGAAGGTCCAATACTCTGGCCACATGATGTGAAGAGCCATTTCATTGAGAAAGACCGTGATGGTAGGAAAGATCGAGGGCAAGAGGAGAAAGGGGCGACAGAGGATGAGACGGCTGGCATCACCGATTCGATGGACATGAATTTGAGCAAACTCTGGGAGAGAGTGAAGGACAGGGAGGTCTGGCGTGCTGCAGTCCATGGGGTCACAAAGAGTCAGACACGATTTAGCGACTGAACAAAAACAGGGACCAAAAGATGAAGCAAAAGCCTTCCACAGCAGCATTTTCTGTCTTCTGCATGTTTCTAAAGGAGATGTGCTTCGCAATCACGTATCCGTTTTGAGAAACGCTGCCCTAGATTTCCTGTGGAGGTTGAAGTCATTGTATTATTGCCTGCATCCTCCCTTTGTTAATGAAGCGATCACACACACATACACACACACACACACACACACACACACACACACAACTTATATGTAATCGGCTCATTCCTCCAAGAAGACTTGCCCGTGTGTAACGCACAGGTGCCCAAGATTCCATTCCATCTTCGCATAAGGTATCAGCCATCACAGTATCTGCTGTGTCTATGGAGACAGTCCTCTGTGGGGGGTTCACTAGCCCAGCAGAAAAAAAAGCACATAGGCAAGACAAAATCACTGATTCAGCAGCCTCCTGCAGCCATGCAAGCCAGAGGGAATTAAAACATGGATATATTTATACGTATATATATATATATACACACACACACACACACATATATATAGATACAGAAGCTGCAACAGACAGTAAGCTCAATGATATGATAGTCTTAATAAGACTTAAAAAAATTGATTTAGGTATACTTGACATAGAAATGGCTGCACGTATTTAAAGTGTGCAATTTTACAAGTTTGACATGTAAATTCTTATCCTGTGAAACCATTACCACCATCAGGAGAATGTACTTATCCATCCCTAAAAGTTTCATCGGAATTCTTCCTTCCCTTCTTTCTACCCCTCAGCCTCAGTCACATGCTGGTCTGCTTTCTATCACTAGAGATGAGTTTGCATTTTATAGAAATTTATGTAATATGAATCATACAGTATTTATTTTTTCTCTGGCTTTTTTTTTCACTTGGAATAATAATTTTGATAACCAGTCATGTTGTAGCATGTATAAATAGTTCCCTCTGTTTTGCTGCTGGGGAGTGTTCATCGTGTAGATATACCATAGGTTATCCGTTCACCTTTTGATGAACATTTGAGTCATTAACTAATACTAAGAAAGCATTAGAAACGTTTGAGTGTGTGTCTTTTTGCGGGCACGTGCTTTCACTTCCGTAAGGCAAGTACCTAGGAATGGGATGACTAGATCATATGAGAGGAGTGTGTTTACCTTTTGAAAGAAATCCTGACTGTTTTCAAAAGCTATTGTAACATCTTAAATCCCCACCAGCAGCACACGTATGCTTGTGCTCCCCTAAAGCTGCACTCACACTTTGTCAGTTTGTAGGGTTTCCTCCGAAGGGTGTGTACTGCTGTCTCACTTCCCTAATGACCATTGGTCTTTTAGTGTCTTCATGTGCCTTCTGTACATTTTCTTTAGTAATGTAATTTTTAAATTGGACTTTTTGTTTCTCATTGTTTTGGGAATTCATATTTTATTATAAAAAATTCTCATTAGACATATGATTTACAAGTATTCTGCTCAGCTTGTAGTTGTGTTTTCATTCTCTTTAAATGCACTTTTTTGATGAACAGAAGTTCTTTTTTAATTCTTACAAAGTTCAATTTGTTACTTTTTTAATTTTGTGACTTGGACTTTCGGGGTCACACCTAAAACATCTTTATCTAAGCGAAGGTCCTAATAGCTTAAGCCATTTTCATTTTCTGTTACAGCAGTGCTGCCCTAAACATCCTTACACATGGGATCTGAGGCACATGTCTCTATATATTCTCCTTATACAATGCATGTAAATTACATAATAATTTTTGTTGAGGTATAATTGTGGTGTAACACTGGTTAAACTTAAGGTGCACAGTCTGCTGATTTGATACATGTGTTTATTGCAATATGATTAACACTTCAGAGTTAGCTAACACCTGCATCATGCCACATAATCACCATTTTGTTTCTTTGTGATGAGAGCATTTATCATCTACTCACTTAGCAACTTTCCAGTATATAGTTATCTATAATCCCAGTGTAGCTGAGCTAGAGAACCTACTCAATTACAGCAAGAAACTTCTATTCTTTGACGATCGCCCATCTCCCCCACCCCCAGCAAGGGCCAGTCTACTCTGTGCTTGTGAGTATTTTTCTTTTTTGAGATTTTGAACAAAATCTGTACTTTAGTTAAAAATACTGCATCACATTAATTTCCTGTTCTTTTTTTTTTTTTACAACATAATATTTCTTTACATTGTCAGAATTGGATGAGAAGTCTCAAGCTTCATTCATTTTTTTTAATCACAAAGATGATAAATTTTCTAGACTTTTGGCGGTATTACTAGATGCCAAAGCACATGGAACTATATCAAAATTTCAAGTGAATATAAATTAGAAATCTAGCATTCTTCTCATACTGAATCAAACATGTGGGATCAAAATGTGATAATTTTTTAGCTAGGCAAAAATTCATAAATTTTCTAAAATATATGTTATATTATACATATATATTATAGGTATATATAATGGATATATTATAATATGTTATATATGTATGTTATATATATATATGGTATTTATACTATAAGTCTTTTCTACTATGCTTGGTAAAGGCTTGAGAAAAAACATCAAAAAAAAGAGAGAAATTGAAAACATAAACTAAATGAAATGGGGGCACTGAATATGAAATTGAAAGAGTGAAACAAACTAGATAAAAGTAAAAACTCATCATATTGTTCAGTTGTTTTTAAACATGGCTGCTCATTAGAAACACATCTGGAGCTTTGGAGAAAATTCTGCATATCAATGACATCATAGAGTGGTTGT
This sequence comes from Okapia johnstoni, assembly GCA_024291935.2. Classification (NCBI taxonomy): domain Eukaryota; kingdom Metazoa; phylum Chordata; class Mammalia; order Artiodactyla; family Giraffidae; genus Okapia; species Okapia johnstoni. The sequence goes on from CM044313.1 coordinate 104,859,833, forward strand.
TTCTCTCTGACTTACAATATTGTTTGGAATGGAGCTGAATATTTGGGTGTGAGCATCTTCGTATCTTGGGCTTCCTCAATGGCCCAGTGGGTAAAGAACCCACCACACACCCACATTTCCACCCACCCAGGAAATGAGGGAAATATGAGCTCCAATCCCTGGGTCAGAAAAATCCTTTGGAGAAGGAGGTACCAAACCACTCCAGTATTTCTGCATGGAGAATCCCATGAACAGAGGAGCCTGGTGGGCTACAGTCCAGAGGGTCACAAAGAATGGGACATGACTGAAGTGACTTAGTGCCCGCACACACACACACACGCAAGGCAGACAATTGATCATTCATCCAGTCATCAGTAAACACATACAAATACACTTTGGTTGTTTCTACTTTCATTTTTGCTTGACTGACTGCATTTTTGTTTCCCCATGAGCTAGTAGAGATGTAGCCAGTGTCTCCAAAGTGTTTAGGAAGAGGTCAGTTATCAGGAAAACACAAAACTCTCCCCGGGACAGGCAAAGTCAAGCGTCTGAACTCTGTCTGAATCCTTGTGCAAATCCAGTTAGTTTTCAGTACTTGCTTGTCCATGTGAAGAACCTTCCCCTTGGTAGACCTGGGGACACGTTCCTTGTCTGGAAATATATTGCCTTCCCACACTTCTGCACACGTGTGTGTCAGTTGCTTCAGTCATGTCCGACTCTGTGTGGCCCCATAAACTGTAGCCCACCAGGCTCCTCTGTCCATGGGGATATTCTAGCAAGAATACTGGAGTGGGTTGCTGTGCCCTCCTCCAGGAGATCTTCCCGATCCAGGGATCAAACCCATGTCTCTTATGTCTCCTGCAGTAGCAGGTGGGTTTGTTACCACTAGTGCCACCTGGGAAGCCCTCCTGCACTCTACTCAACACCAACTGGGAGTTTCTGTTTCTTTCTTAGTGAGATATCACACCCTGGGTTTCTGATGCATATTTTCATCAACCTTATGACAACAAAACCATACTTTGCCTGTTGATTCATGTTTCAGGTTTTTCTTGTTAATCCGTGGAGGTTCTAGCACGTTCTGGAAGCTGCTCTCTCAGTGGGCCTGCTGTGTGGTTGCTCTTTATTTACTTAAGTCATGGTTCCGAATCTTTGGTTCACCATTTTGTATTATTAGCTCTTTGATGTTGAAGAAATTCAGTCAACTGCTTTGGTTCCAATACCAACACTGGCATTGGAAAATTTATGACAACAAAATTATGTACTTTGTAGACATTTTGAGGATTAGATGGGTTAGTATACAGACATGTTCAAGCTGGTTTTAGAAAAGGCAGAGGAACCAGAGATCAAATTGCCCATATCTGCTGGATCATCGAAAAAGCAAGAGAGTACCAGAAAAATATCAATTTCTGCTTTATTGACTACGCCAAAGCTTTGACTGTGTGGATCACAATAAACTGTGGAAAATTCTGAAAGAGATGGGAATACCAGACCACCTGACCTGCCTCTTGAGAAACCTTTATGCAGGTCAGGAAGCAACAGTTAGAACTGGACATGGAACAACAGACTGGTTCCAAATAGGAAAAAGAGTACGTCAAGGCTGTATATTGTCACCCTGCTTATTTAACTTATATGCAGAGTACATCATGAGAAACGCTGGGCTGGAATAAACGCAAGCTGGAATCAAGATTGCTGGGAGAAATATCAATAACCTCAGATATGTGGATGACAACACTCTTATGGCAGAAAGTGAAGAAGAACTAAAGAGCCTCTTGATGAAGGTGAAAGAGGAGAGTAAAAAGTTGGCTTATAGCTCAACGTTCGGAAAACTAAGATCATGGCATCTGGTCCCATCACTTCATGGGAAATAGATGGGGAAACAGTGGAAACAGTGTCAGACTTTATTTTTGGGGGCTTCAAAATCACTGCAGATTGTGGTTGTAGCCATGAAATTAAAAGATGCTTACTCGTTGGAAGGAAGGTCATGGCCAACCTAGATAGCATATTTAAAAGCAGAGACATTACTTTGCCAACAAAAGTCCGTCTAGTCAAGGTTATGGTTTTTCCCGTGGTCATGTATGGATGTGAGAGTTGGACGGTGAAGAAAGCTGAGCGCCGTAGAATTGATGCTTTTGAACTGTGGTGTTGGAGAAGACTCTTGAGAGTCCCTTGGACTGCAAGGAGATCCAATCAAGCCATCCTAAAAGTGATCAGTCCTGGGTGTTCATTGGAAGGACTGATGTTGAAGCTGAAACTCCAATACTTTGGCCACCTCATGCGAAGAGTTGACTCATTGGGAAAGACCCTGATGCTGGGTAGGATTGGGGGCAGGAGGAGAAGGGGACAACAGAGGATGAGATGGTTGGATGGCATCACTGACTCGATGGACATGGGTTTGAGTAGACTCCTGGAGTTGGTGATGGACAGGGAGGCCTGGGGTGCTGCAATTCATGGGGTCGCAAAGAGTCGGACATGACTGAGCGACTGAACTGAACTGAACTGATATAGACATGTAGAGGACAAATGCATGAACAGCAAGGGGTAAAGGGCGGTGGGATGAATTGGGAGGTTGGTTGACGGGGCACGGTATCGATGCTATACGTATATATATAGTAAGAACCTACTGTGTGGCACAGGGAACTCTATTTAGTGTTCTCTGGTGACCTAAATGGGAAGGAAATCCCCAAAAGAGGGGATGTATGTATACTTAGAGCTGATTCACATTATTTTGCAGTGGAAACTAACACAACACTCTGAAGCAAGTATTCTCCAATAAAAATATATACACAGTGATGAGGATGAAATTGTACATTTAATAAACACTGTATAAGCATCTGGTGTTGTTTGTTCAGTCGCTAAGTCATGTCCAACTCTTGGAGACCCCCATGGACTGCAGCATGCCAGGCTCTTCTGCCCCTGGATATCTCCAGGAGTTGGCTCAAATTCATGTCCACCGAGTCGACGAAGCTATCTAACCATCTCATCCTCTGCTACCCCTTCTCCTCTTGCCCTCAGTCTTTCCCAGCATCAGGTTCTTTTCCAGTGAGTCAGGTCTTCACCTCTGGTGGCCAAAAGATTGGAGCTTCAGCTTCCATCAGTCCTTCCAATGAACATTCAGGATTAATTTCCTTTAGGATTGACTGGTTCTATCACCGTGCTGTCCAAGGGGCTCTCAAAAGTCCTCTCCAGCATCACAATTGAAAAGCATCGGTTCTTCAGCATTCAGCTTTCTTTATGATCCAACTCTCACATCCACGTACATGACTACTGGGAAAACCACAGCTTTGACTCCATGGACCTTTGTTGACAAAGCGATTTCATTGTTTTTTAATATGCTGTCTAGGTTTGTCATCGGTTTCCTTCCAAGGGGAAGCATCTTTTAATTTCATGGATCAGTCATGGTACACAATGATTCTGGAGCCCAAGGAAAGAAAACCTGTCACTGTTTCCAATTTCTCCCCTTCTATTTGCCATGAAGTGATGGGGCCACGAGCCATGATCTTAGTTTTCTGAATGATGAATTTCAAGCCAGCTCTATCACTCTCCTCTCCCACCCTCCCCAAGAGGCTCGTTAGTTCCATCATCGTGGTATCATCTGTATATCTGAGGTTGGTGATATTTCTTTTGCCAATCTTGATTCCATTTTGTGATTCATCCACCCTGGAATGATGTACTCTGCATGTAAGTTAAATATACAGCCTTGTTGTACACCCTTCCCAATTTGAAGCGAGTTAGTTGTTACGTATCTGATTTGAACTGTTGCTTCTTGACCCCCATACAAGTGTCTCAGGAGACAGGTAAGGCGGTCTGGTACTCCCTTCTCTTTAAGAATTTTCCTAGTTTGTTACAGTCCACATAGTCAAAGGCTTTTGCATACTCAATGGAGCAGAAGTAGATGTTTTTGTGGAACTCCTTTGCTTTCTCCATGATACAACAAATGTTGGCAATTTGATCTCTGGCTCCTTTCCCTTTTCTAAACCCAGTTTGTACATCTGGAAGTTCTCAGTTCACATACTGCTGAAGCCTAACTTCAAGGATTTTGAGGATAACCTTTCTAGCATATGAAATGAGCCAAATTGTACTATAGTTTGAACATTCTTTGGCATTGTCATTCTTTGGGATTGGAATGAAAACTGACCTTTTACAGTCCTGTGGCCACTGGTAACTTTTCTAAATTTGCTGATATATTGAGTGCAGCACTTTAGTAGCATCATCGTTTAGAGATTTAAATAGCTAACCCGGAATTCCATCACCTCCGCTAGCTTTGTTTGTAGTAATGCTTCTTGAGGCCCACTTGACTTCACACAATGGTAAGGAATGTTAACATTTGCTACCATTATTGTTAATGTCTTCTGCAACAAAAGCATTTTAATTAGTTATTTAGTTATTGCTATAACATTCAGTTATTGTTATCTCGATACATATAATTGATCTGAGGGTACAGTATTGGTGTTTTCAAAGCCACTTAAGAAGTACCTTCCTTTACTAGTGTTGGATAGATTTTTTCCATGTTGTCTTCTAAAAGTTTTGTACTTTTACATATTAATTATGTTTCTAATCCATCTGGTACTTATTTATAATTTGGTGTGATCTAAGGATCAATTTTATCTTCACATAAGATAAATAAGGATCAAGTTTATCTTCACATCATCAAATTATTTTTTTAAATAATCCACTCTTTAATTTTTATTTAATTTTCTAATACTCAAAAAACTCACATATACATGGACTTTGGAGCATCTCTGCTTTATCAGAAACCTATTTCTATGTCCATACACAAATATATAATCCTTAATACTATACTTTCCTCCTGAATTGTGACTGCTTGTTTCTTCAATTCTCTTGGCCTACTTCGTTGTTTCAATTTTCCATAGGACTATAATGATCAGCTTTTCAATTTCCAAGTAATTTTATTGAATTCCATGAAATTTATAGATTAAAAATGTGTTGCATTTATAGATGAATTAGGAATAGTTAACAGCTTTCCTTTCTATAAATGAGCATGGTAGATTTTTAAATTTTACTGAGGACTTCTTTTATGTACTTATTAACATGATTTGTTGGCCATTTTCCTAGGTAGCTTAGTAGTTTTCATTCCTACCGTGAATGACTCTTGCTTTTTTATTTTATGTTTCATAATTACTACTGTTGCACAACAATAATGTTTGTATATATAAAATATTACTGTTTATATATGTGTCCACTATGTCTGTATGCAGTCTTGTCTATAGATATCTGTATTTCTTTCTTTGTAATTCTTATAAAATATTTCTTCACTTTCTGCTTGGCTGGGACATATACAACAAAGTAGAATAGAACCAGATGGTATTCTTGATATCAAAAGGAATGCTTTTGATATGGGTTTGTACTGTTGGCTTTATACTATAGTTTTATGAAAGAAATATTTTACAGTGTGAAGAAAAATAATTTCTATTCCAAATTTGAATTATAATAGAAGTCTGTATGGGGATTGAGAGTTGGTTGAACTATCACAAATAATATTTTGAATTGACTGAGATAATGTGCTTTTTCTTACTTAATCTTCATTCAACAGCTTCCGTTAGTTCTTACCAATGTTTACAGTACTAAGGAGTTGTGATGTATGGCTTTTGTACTTCAAGGTATTTGTTTTGCTACTATTTCATTCAGTGCCATTGTATCTCTGGTGACAAGTAAGATGGTTCTAGAATTTTTCTTTTAATATTATCCCAGAATACTCCAGGCTATATTAACTTTATGAATGAGTTATAATGACCTCCTAATTTTGTTCTCTGAAAGACATATCCGTTGATATTTTGGGAAAAGCTGTTTGCGAAACAGTCTGTACTTTTCTTATTTTGAGGAAATGGAGAGAAGTTTACTAACGATTTGATTTATTTCATAGTTTCCATATTATGCATAGTTTCTGGCATTTTTGGACATAATTTTAATAAATTATATATTTACAGAAACTGTGTATTTAAGCTTTCAAATTTATCAGCATAAACTAGTTTGAAGTGTCTCATAATTTTTACATGTTGCTTGTATCGTTTGATTTGCCATGTTTTTCAGATTTAACAGTTATTTTTTCTTTTCTTTTTCCAGGTACATTTTGGCAAACTTTGCTTAACTTTTTTTTTAAAAAGATCAGGATTGAGTTTTATTGATTCTTGGATTTTTTGCTTTAATTTTTGCTCTGTATTTTATTTTCAATATATTTACATATAAATTGGGTTTATTTTTTTCTGGATGATATAGTTATCTTAAAACTATAATTCTAACTATAGTTCTTTTATAGATAGACAATTTGGATGACTTATAGTTCTTGCTTTGAATTACTGATGAAGACATTGAATTTGGATTCTGCTTGTGACTTCACGATATTCTGCAAAGTATTTCTTCACAGTCTTTCCTTTCTTGCTGCATCTTTCTGAATTTCAACTAGTTTCACTTTAATCGATCCTGGTCATGTCTATTGAAGATGCATTGCTACTTTCTTATTCTTTTAACTTGATATAGCAGTAATTAATATCTATAATATCTCAAACTTTATTTTGATATTACTATGTTGGATAACCTCTTTGAGCACTTCATATTCCTAAGAGGACAGATGTAAAACCCAAAGAATCCCAAGCAGTAAGATTTTATAAATCTTAAAATTTAAACTCATGAATTCCTTTATGAAGTTCTTGTGAATATGCTAATATTGTCTAAAAATATAAAAATTCAATACAGAAGGAAAAGGGGGCCACAGACAATGAGATGGTTAGATGGCATTACTGACTCAGTGGTGATGGCATCAATGACTCAGTGGACATGAGTTTGAGCAAACTCTGGGAGGTGGCGCAGGACAGGGAAGCCTGGCACACTGCAGTCCGTGGGGCTGCAATGAGTTGGACAAGACTTCGTGACTGAACAACAACAAAAGTATCATGAAATATCATAATACTTTTAGTAAAATTGTATACTAGAAATTCTTAAACAGGAAACTCTAAAGCGCAAACACAGTGTGACATGGGACTGTGGTCCTGTTGGCCTCATCTCACTGCCTGCGGAGGCAGAGGAACCATGTTTGCAGAAGGCCCTTTGCTTCCATTGTTCTAGGCTGGTCCATCTTGGGGTCCTGGGCTTTCCAGGACCCCGTGGGATGACTCAGGAAGCCCCATAAAGCATTTCTGCTGCCCGCCGAAGTGTGGCTATGTTTCAAGGAAAAGCACCTCTGCGATTTAGCTGGCAGCTGAATTAGCCCTGCTCTTCACAGCATACCATATCTAATTGAAACAACAGCTGACAGACAAACTATAATTATTCAGACTTTGGTAGACATTTTGTAGACATTTTCTCAAAAACAAATCAACTGCGCCTGACACCTCATGGAGAACAACTGACAGTATTTGTTGCTAAAGATAAAATGTGAGTTTTCAAACACAAGCTTGACAGCCGCTCAATATTTAGAGACTTCTCCGATGAGATTGAGGATGCTATTAATAAAGGTGGATTTTTAGATATTTTTAAATTAAATGTGTCAAGAATGAGAAGATCTGCAAAACTCAGTGAACCAGTGTTTTCCAAATGATCAATGAGGGATGTTACAATATCACAAATGGGTAAAAGATTCATCCATTCAAAGTACACAAAAAAACAGTGGGTTTTAATGCAACTGAGAAGGAAAATGGATTTTGTTTTCAGATCCCACAGTGCAAGAAAGTAACTTGAGAGTCCCTTGCACAGCAAGGAGGTTAAATTGGTCCATCCTAAAGGAAATTAACCCTGAATACTTATTGGAAGGACTGATGCTGAAGCTAAAACTCCAGTATTTTGGCCACCTGATGCGAAGAACTGACTCATTCGAAAAGCCCCTGATGCTGGGAAAGACTGAAGGCGGGAGGAGAAGGGGAAGACAGAGGATGAGATAGTTGGATAGAACCGCTGACTCAGTGGACTTGGGCAAACTCCGGGAAATAATGAAGGACAGGGAAGCCTGGCGTGCTGCAGTCCATGGGGCTGCAAAGAGTCAGACACAATTTATCGACTGAACGATAACGACAACAGCATGGAATCCAGTAGTACCTGTTTCACTTTAGTAGAATCACAGAAGAACATCCAGAATCCTACAAATAGCTTCTGAAAATACTTCTGTTTTCCAGCCACCTGTGAGGCCAGATATGCTTCAACCAAAACCGTTCATTCATGCAAGACGAGTTGAAGAAACAGGTATGAGGGTCCAGCTCTCAACTAGGAAGCTCGGTGTGCAATTGATTTTCAAAAAGCTGAAAACAGTGCCACTCTTCCCACTGTCTTTTTAAAGATACAATTATTTTTCATAAAAATCGTGTTACACATATGCATATAGACAACTCCATGGATCTTCTAGATTCTGACCCATGGTGTACTTTGCCGGGTCCTACCTGAACAGAGAAGCCCTGTGATGGAGCAGTGAGGAAGCGTATCTGAGAGGCAGTCAAACACAGTCTGGCATGCAACCTGTGGGCTTCTCTTAACATTTAGTCTAGTCTCACGTGACTGAGGATGGGTGACTTGGGCACCTGGAGACTCAGCAGAACCTCAGCCCAGGTAGTATCTCTTGCATCTGCTTCATGCCCTTCAGATTCTTAGACTCAGTTCCAAAGTGTGTCCCATTCTTTAGCCACATTTAACTTTTGCTGCCTGCTTGCATGCCTGTCGGTTTAGTCATGTCTGATACTTCGCGACCCCATGGACTGTAGCCCTCCAGGCTCCTCTGTCCATGGGATTCTCCAGGCAAGAATACTGGAGTGGGTTGCCATGTCCTCCTCCAGGGGATCTTCCTGATCTAGTGATTGAACCTGTGTCTCTTAAGTCTCCTGCATTGGCAGGTGGGTTCTTTACCACTAGTGCCACCTGGGAAACCCCTTACACTTGCTATAATTTGAATGTTTTCAAGTGACTGAATCTTTGAGAAAGTAATTTTGATCTCTTTAGCCGTTATTCCCATAATCCTGCCTCCTCCTAGAAGTGGCAGCTGTTAAGGTTTGTGTTTTGATGTATCTCTCTCCAGAAACATACATACACATCTATACACGCACACACATGCGTTTACTGAGCCAGGTAGAGCAAGGTCAAAGGAGTTCTTAACACAATGCAACTTCAATTCTGAGAACCTTGGGGTGCTTCACCTAAGAGCAAGTGTACACTATGGCATGGCCCCGCCTAGAACAGTTACAGTATTTCACTAATAGCACCTAATATCCCAATCACATTCCAATTGCCACACTTGTCCACTTATTCCAACAGTAGAGTTTTTGTTTTCTTTTGTTGTAAACCAGAATTTCACGGTAACCATATCTCTTTGTTCTTTTTAATCTAAATAGCCCCTAATCTTTGTTTTTTTTCTTACTGACTTTTAAGTATCTGGGTTAACTGTCTTGATGAATACACTGAATTGGAGTTTGTATGATTATTTTTTGTGGATATGTTTTTCTTCTTCTCCTTTCCTTCTGTACCATGAAAACTAGAATTTGGGGCTAGAGTCTGAACCAGTTCAGATTAAATTTGTGCTGGCAAATTTATTTCCTTGAAACATCATTGGTATTTATGTCTGCAAAAGTGTAACTTTTCTATTATGAAAAAAGTAGTGAGAAGATTCAATCTTTGGCTCTCATTTCTTTAAATGTACAATTAAGAGAAAGAAAGACAAGTTTGTTCTAGTTCTTAATTCTGAGGAAAATTTCTCACTGCCTAGTTCATATTGAATAACACGGTGACATCATAATTCATGACAATTATGTGAAAATAGTGGCTATGTTATACATATGCCAGTTTTATATACTGGTCAATGATTTATGCAAAATGCATAATTTTTCAGCTTTAATTCTGTAAATGCATTTACATAAGGGAATAAGATAACTTATTTAGCTTGTGAATCTTCTCTTTTAATATGATAAATTAAAATTAACTGTAGATTTTGTCTTTCTATCCCTCCATAAAGACATTTATACAATTTTTTTAAAGAATCAAAATGGGAATCCCTTTATATTCAGAGTTTAATATTGTTTCATTAATGAATATATGGCAAAGAGATTTTGGGAAATATCCTGTTTCTCCATCATGCTAATCACTGTTAGAGCCAGAAAGATGCTGTCTATATCAGCTCAGGCATTGGAAGTGCCTCTGGGTTTAATTCAAGGTACGATTGGCCTTCCCAGGTGGCTCAGTGGTAAAGAATCCACCTGGCAGTGCAGGAGACTCAGGAGATATGGTTTTGATCCCCGGGCTGGGCAGACCCCCGGGAGGAGGAAACGGTACCCTACTCTAGTATTACTGTGGGGACAGTCCAGTGGACAGAGGAGCCTGGTGGGCTACAGTCCACGGGGTCGCAAAGAGTTAGACATGACTGAGCAACTGAGTACAGTATAATTGTACGTTAAGAGCCAATATACACATATCAGCAATAGTAATGAGTTAGATGATGCTGGGTTTGTGCTGAGACTTAGTCATTTTCTGATTATGGAGTCAATTTCCTGTGGGGCTTCAAAAAGCTTATAGACCCTTGTCTGTACGGTTTGGGGAGCCCTTAGAACTCTTGGTTCCAACCCTCCTGAACTGTAGGTGAAGAGGCTCTAGCCCAGAAAAGTTGAGGCCAAGGACTGTGGCAGCCCAGCCACTGTGGTGTCAGGATGTAGCCCAGGGTGGTGGACAACTGGCAGGACCCAAGGGCATCCTCGCCCCGTTGATGGTACCCTCGTCCCCTTGCTGGCACCCTCACCTGGGCAAGTCAGAGGTCCCACCTTCCCGTTGCTCCTTGCCCTGCACAGGTCTGCACGTTTCCTCCACTGGCTGGGCTGAGTGCTCCCCACTCCTCAGCCCCTGATGGCTTTTCCTGGGGGCCCAGGCACCCAGTGCACCTTGCTGGAAGCTCCCCAGTGGGCTGGTGCTCTCACCGCCTTTACCTCACTCCTGTAGTATCTGCTGCTTCTCACAGGGCCCCTCACACCACACCATGAAGGGACTGTGTTTTGGATGGGTGCCTCTCAGAGTTCGTCTTCCTCTGGGGGAAGGGGAACCCCGGCTCTGCAGTTAACAAGGGTTCCTACACAACATGTCCCAGAAAGCACTGTCACTGGGAGTATTTTATTATTAATCTTGACTGATAAATGCCCGCCTGCTGGACTCTGGGTTTCCTGTGGTCAGGGGCCTCATTTCCTCTCCAATTTCCTTTTTATAGATAATAGATGTTAACTGTCTGCTAGTTGAACAAATATGTAAATAGACAAATCAACATATGGGAGCTCTGATTCATTTTACAAAATATATTTTACTGATGTACAGTTGATTTGTGTTGTATTAATTTCTGTTGCACAGCAAAATGTCTACATATATAAAAGTGAAAGTTGCTCAGTCGTGTCCAGCTCTTGGTGATCCCATGAACTATAGCCTGCCAGACTCTTTTGTCCATGGAATTCTCCAGGCCAGAATACTGGAGTGGGTAGCCTGTCCCTTCTCCAGGGGGTCTTCCCAACCCAGGGATCGAACCCAGGTCTCCTGCATTGCAGATGGATTCTTTGCCAGCTGAGCTGAGAGTAGGATATACAAAATATATAAAGAACATATGTGTATATATATTCTTTTTCATTATATATATTATCTATACCCTGCTGCTGAGAAAGATTGAGGGCAGGAAGAGAAGGGGACGACAGAGGAAGAGATGGTTGGATGGCATCACCAACTTGATGGACATGAGTTTGAGCAAGGTCTGGGAATTGGTGATGGACAGGGAGGCCTGGCGTGCTGCAATCCATGGGGTTGCAAAGAGTCGGACACGACTGAGTGACTGAACTGAACTGAACTGATTATATATGTATATATACACACATATATATATATATTCTTTCTCATTATGGTTTATCAGAGGAAATTGAATATAGTTCCCTGTGCTTTACAGTAAGACCTTGTTATTTATCCATTCTCTATGTAGTAGTTTTTATCTGTCGACCCCAAACTGCAAATTCATCCCTCCCCTACTTCCACCCGCTCCTTAGCAGCTGCTAGTCAGTTCCCCGCGTCTGTGAATCAGTTTCTGATCTGTTAATAAGCTCATTTGTGTCATAACTTAGATTCCACAAGCTCTCATTCTTTAGCTTCAAAATTTCCTGAGAAAACCTAATTTTCACCTATACCAGCCGACTACACTTCCAAGTACATATAGCCAAGCATTTTTATAAACCTGATTATTTAATCGAGTATTACCATATTCAGGAAAGACCCTGATGCTGAGAAAGGTTGAGGGCAGGAAGATAAGGGCATGACAGAGGATGAGATGGTTGGACGGCATCACTGAGTCAAAGGACATGACTTTGAGAAAGTTCTGGGAGAAGGTGAAGGATGAGGAAGCCTGGTGTGCTGCAGTTCTTGGAGTCACAAAGAGTCAGACAGGACTTAGCAACTGAACAACAACAAAATCATATTTTCCTATATCACTAAAATCATATTCGTCCAATCTCCCTTTATCTCCTCCTTTGCCAACTCTATGAAGATATTAACAAGTTAAGAGCAGATCTTCCTTTTTTTTTATGAGAAGGAAGACCAGTAATGGGCAATTTCATCTTCCAAACTTGAACAATTGCAACTTCGCAGGTTTTCGGCTTCTCTCTAATTGACCATCGGCATTTTTTTTATGTTGCTGTTTTACACTTCTCGCACAATCTTCTTCTGATTTTCAAAATCACTTCAGAATTACTCAGATCAGCCAAGCCTTCTTCTCTTACTCGGTAATTTTTTCCGGCTGTGCCAGGTCTCAGTCGTGTCGCGTGTGATCTTCGATCTTTGTCGCAGCTTGCGGGATCTTTCCTTGAAGCATGTGCACTATTAGTCGTGACGTGTGATGTCTGGTTCCCTGACCAGGGAATGAACCCAGACCCATTGCATTGGGAGCTCAGCATCTTCGCCACTGGACCACCAGGGAGGTCCCTAGTTAATATGTATTTAGTTGACATTACTGTGAACGGATATAACCAGAAAAAAAAGATTAGTTAGATCAACTAGCTAATAGTTGCATTTCAGGCAGATGATGCCCCTTGGATGCACACACTCTGTTGTCGTCCTGGCAATTTGCTTGTGACCCAGACCATGTTGGTGTTCAGGATCCTGCCTGGGACATGTTTCCATCAGCAAGGAAGCACTTTGCTTCAGACTCTGCTTAAATTGATTTAAAGAGCACGGTCTTAATTCAAGAAGGAGAGGAAGGTGGGCATGCATCCATACACAAAGCTTTCTGCCCAGTGCTCTTGGCCTAAAGATTGTGGCCAGACCGAGGGAATCACGTGTGGCTTCATGCATTTGCAAACACTACGGGCCAGGTGGAGGGCAGTGCCTCTGAGGGTCAGAGTGAAAAATCGGTCAGGGAAGTGGGGTAATCAAGGAGGCAGCAGAGAAAGGCCTTTTTACAGGAATTGTAAATAGCTCTTGCTTTTGACTTCTGAGTGAAAGAAGGTCACTCATGGTGGCAGTGAGGGAAGTATGTATTTAGCAACTGTACATTTAGCACGTAGGCAGTTTAGTTGCTTATATGTATGTGCTGCTGCATTTGACAAGTATCACAACCAGTTTTTCTTATCCTCTAAGTGTCAAATGCTTCTTTCGTACCCCAGAAAGAGAATATGACATCATTCACAGTTCTCCTGAAATTCTTTCACCTACTTTCAAGTAACCTATGGCTTTTTCTCTTCATCAATATTTACATACTGATAAAGCACAGCTTTTAGAATTGTAGTTTATTGTCGGTCATGGTACTAATCAGCTATGAGGAATAAATCAGGAAGATTCCATTTTCTAAGTTCCTGCACTGTAAGAGGACATGTCACCTTCACTCCTCGTCTCCCAGGCAGTTAGGGAAGTCAGTATGACGGTGACATTCTGCCTCCTTACTCTCTTCTCCCGGCTCCCACCTTGTTATATAAGCCTGAACTTGAGTGGCCACCCACCTTACCTACTGCTTCCTTTCCCTGCTGAGTGTGACACCTGCCAGAAATGTCGAAGGAAGGGACTTGGTCGTGCATCTTAAACACACTTGTCTTGTGCACCTGGCCCTGAACAGGAACTTTGCACAGAGGCCCGAACTAGAGGCCCCTTTCATCAGCCTCTTATCTTCCGAACATTCCTGGTAACTCTCAGCTGTCTTTCTAATAGCCCCACTGTTTCTGTCTCATGTGAGGCAGAGGTTCTCACTTTTAGCGCAACTGGAAAAGTAGAAAGCCATACTGCTGAAGAATACTTGATATTTATCAATGTCTATTGAGATTATTTGAAAGATAAGTTTCAAATAAGATAACATTTCCTTTCCACAATATCTCATTATTTGCATGCAGAAGTGATCTTTCACAATCTTTAAGACATTTTTGAAATAATTAATGATTATGAGCCAACAATTACTGAATCATATGTTGCGAGGAAGACTTTTCATTTCATTGTAAGCAGAGGCTAACACAACATTGTAGAGGAGTTATACTTGAATAAAAAAAGGAAAAAGAAAAATAGTGGGGACTTTGCAGGGGGCTGTGCTCCCTTTGGGTCTTCCTTGGTGGCTCAGATGGTAAAGAATCTGCCTACAGTGTGTGAGACCTGAATTCAATCCCTGGGACGTAGTCCCTTCAGGCTGGGGTGGTCCATGAAGGCTTTTCCATGTGCTGGGTTCGCCTTGAACTTGGAAGAAGTACTGCAGCTTTGGTGGGGTGGAGTCAAGCTCTCCAGTCCCTCACACTTCTCTGTGGCACTTCTAGACTTTTCAGCCTCAGGCATTTTCAGGTATGTCTAATTCACTTGGCCTACTGCTGAACTCTCAATTAAACTACTATATTCTTTAATTACATAGTGTCTTAAACTGTAGCTTTGAATTTAATTGAACTTTTTCATGCTCCTTGCTCCCTAGCCAAACAATTTGTACAAAAAAAAAAAATTGAGTTAACAGTCTGAAAAAAAAAAAAAGGAGCTTCCTCGAACCTCCATAGTGGCAAGTGTCTCCTTAAATGTCTAGGGCCAATCTCTCAGGCAGATGTTGTACGTGGGGTCAGAGAGCTAAGGCAAGGCTGGGACTGCAGACTCAGAGCACAGAGGAAGAGGTGAGGCCCACAGATGCCAAGAAACTGAAGGCGAATATAGAGCCACAGAACCCTCAGGTAGATGCTGCAGCTCCTACAAGGCAGACAAGAAGCTGGAAATCCATCAGCCTCTGGGAAAACAGGAGAAAGATGCCTTTGAGAACACAGTAGGCAGGCTAAGTTGTGAGTTAGGGAACATGAAAAAAAGTATCCAGCAACAAAGGGCAGAGCTGCGACCAGGGAACTCAGAAGAAATACAAACAATAACATCTAGGTCCCTGTTTGCCCAGGGTGCCTCGCTTGTGAGTACGGCCATCACAGAGCATCTGAGCACAATACCACTTGGTCTGTCAAGACAGAGACTCATTCCTAGACTTTCTGCAGGGCAAGGTTCGAGCAGAGAATGAGAAACCCCGGGTTCCATGAGAAAATTGGTCCATACGAGGACAAAGATTCCATCTGTCAATTTTGGTGCCTACGCATCCTTCCTGACACGTAGAAAAAGGAAGACAGCCGTGACTGATGAATGAATGACCTGCAGTGAGTTTGCCACAATAAAATATCGTGTAAAATGAATTCACTTCTAAGTTAAGTTTAGTAACTGCATGTCAGATTCTTAAAACATATAAATAGAAGCAGTGCAGTTCAGTTCAGTTGCTCAGTCGTGTCTAACTCTTTGCCACCCCATGGACTGCAGCACGCCAGGCCTCCCTGTCCATCACCAACTCCTAGAGCTTGCCCAGACTCATGTCCATTGAGTGGTGATGCCATCTAACCATATCATCCTCTGTCGTCCCCTTCTCCTCCTGCCTTCAGCATCAGAGTCTTTTCAAATGAGCCTTTTGACTGAGCACTGCACTTTGTCTTTGAAATTGTAAGGGATTACAGAGATTACAAAATGCCTGTTTTTAAACATTTTCTGTAAGCATCTGCACAAAGCCTGGAAAGAAGGTATTGTTTTTTAAAAATAATATTCCATTGGTGAGGAGCAGGTATTCTAGACGTTTCTGTCTAGTTGGTTTGATTCCAGAAGTTAATGAATAGTTTTAGTCTCCGGGGAGGTTTTAGGATAACAACCTTAC
Organism: Okapia johnstoni; assembly: GCA_024291935.2. Lineage (NCBI taxonomy): Eukaryota > Metazoa > Chordata > Mammalia > Artiodactyla > Giraffidae > Okapia > Okapia johnstoni. Next base: position 104,875,941 of record CM044313.1, read on the forward strand.
TTTGATGGTAACATAATTGTAGGTGGAACCCCTGTCTTACACCATCTGATTTTTTATTTATTTTTTTCTTATCTAAATTTGACTTTAAGTCAAAGAACAGAGAGAAACAGCGAGGTTGAGAATATGGTTGCCAATGTCAAGAACTGGGGTCATAGTTTACAAATATTTGGCAGAAATCTGTTCATATGTAAATTTAAGAAGGATATTACTTTTTTTTGGCAAGTTTGCCTACAGCCACCAAGCACAACTGTGCTAATCTGAAGATACTATGAGAATGAAGGATTAAAGTGAAAGGAGAATAAAGAAGTGGATATTGAACATTCTGGGAGATCATACTTCATTCTGAAATAATTTGTCATATTCATCCTCTCTCTGAAAGGAATGGACAGGTTAATTAATTTCTCTTTTACTGTTTGGTTATACCCCTCAGAATCGGCTTGTGTGTCCCAAGAGCATCCGTGTCTGACTTCAGTAGTATCTCATCCACTGCTTCCATGACCTTTAGATACAGTGACCTCGGTTCAGTCCTGTCGGGTAAGGGAGGTGCAGAGGGTCTCCCAGGGCCTGAGCAGTGCTGGCCAGGTGGTCAGGAGAGAAAATGTCTAAGGGCACTGGCTACGCTGCTCCGAGTTGAGCACAGGTCCCCAGGCACACAGATGTCATGTGCTTTTAACATATATTTTTTTCTGTTTTTCATATGGAGAGTCCCCTAATATATGGAACCTGGGGCCCACAGAAGGTGACTACTTCACCTGTTTGTGCAGAGAGGATCCCTCTTTTTTTCTCTTCCTGCCTCCAAGGTCAACTCCGGAATGTCTACACTAGAAGCAGAAGAGAAGAGGGGACTCTGAGAATCCGAGCGCATCAGACCTACATCCCACATCCCAGGGCTAGTCTGCAGAGAGCCAGGTGAGAAGAGCTTTGCATTGGAGGATATAAGAGAGGAATTTTGCACTGAATGTAAATGTAATTTTGAGCATGTGAATGAGACTAGACTATTCACCCACTATGTTGAAAAACTGTGGAACATGGCCAAGAGAACTACTGTCTTTCAGGAGAAGGAAGGGTGTGTGTTCCATGAAAACTCAGAGATGGGGAAGTCATATCTGTCTTCTATTAAAACCCTGAACAAGTTGGGCCAACTTAGGACAAAAGATGGGCCCACCCAGAGGTGAGAGCCGCCAGCTATGGTCCCATCAGATGCCCGGGCACTGCTTACTTGTGAGTGCTCAGACCGGAGTAAAAAGCTCTCTAGATCTCAGTGGGGCAGTAATAGCAGCCACCTAGAAGGCTGGTGCTGAGAAATGATGATGCTAATAATGCCTGTAAGGAATCTAGACTAGCGCCTGACATGGGTAAATCAACGTAGGTGCACAAATGAGTGTATTATCCACCGGAGGATCTCTTTGCAAAGGAGTTTGCTTGGATTGGTTGCAATCAGACATGGTCTCCCACAGACAGGATGCTTTCTCACTATGACTGCCTTTAATAATGACCCTGTATCCACATTAATTGGGCTTCCTCAGTGGTGGAGTGGTAAAGAACCTGCCTGCCAATGCAGGAGACACAGGAGACCGGGGCTTGATCCCTGGGCAGGAATATCCCCTTGAGGGGGAAATGGTAACCTGTTCCAGTATTCTTGCCTGGGAAATCCCATGGACAGAGGAGCCTAGATGGCCACAAGTCACAATGTCTGAAAGAGTCAGATACAACTGAGAACTGAACACGCACACATTCATGTTAGTTTGCCAGAGGCCTGCAAACTTGCATCTCCCCATGGAAGACCTCAAACTGTGGCCCTCCTGTGTAGCACTCACATACCTGCAATCTCCACTTATTCAGTTCAGTTCAGTCTCTCATTCGTGTCTGACTCTGAGACCCCATGGACTGCAGACCAGGCTTCCCTATCCACCACCAACACCTGGAGCTTGCTCAAACTCATGTGCATCGAGTCGAGGATGCCATCCACCCATCTCATCCTCTGTCTTCAGTCTTTTCCAGCATCAGGGTCTTTCCCAGTGAGTCAGTTCTTCCCATCAGATGGCCAAAGTATTGGAACTTTAGCTTCAGCATCAATCCTTCCAAGGAGCATTTAGGACCGATTTCCTTTAGGATTGACTGGTTGGATCTCCTTGCAGTCCAAGGGACTCTCAAGAGTCTTCTCCAACACCACAGTTCAAAAGCATCAGTTCTTTGGTGGTCAGCTTTCTTTATGGTCCAACTCTCACATCCATACATAACTACTGGAAAAACCATAGCTTTGATTAGATGAACATTTGTTGGCAAAGTGATGTCTCTGCTTTTTAATATGCTCTCAGGTTTGCCATAGCAGTGATTTTGTACCCCAAGAAAATAAAGTCTCACTGTTTCCGTTGCTTCCCTATGTATTTGACATGAACTGATGGGACCGGATACCATGATCTTAGTTTTCTGAATGTTGAGCTTTAAGCCAACTTTTTCACTCTCCTCTTTCACTTTCATCAAGAGGCTCTTTAGTTTCTTTTTGCTTTCTGCCATAAGGGTAGTGTCATCTGCATATCTGAGGGTATTGATATTTCTCCATGCAAACTTTATTTGAGGTTGTGCTTCATCCAGTCTGGCATTTCACAGGATGTACTCTGCATATAAGTTAAATAAGCTGGGTGACAATATATAGCCTTGACATACTCCTTTCCCAATCTGGAACCAGTCTGTTGTTCCATGTCCGGTTCTAACTGTTGATTCTTGACCTGCATACAGATTTCTCAGGAGGCAGGCAAGGTTGTCTGGTATTCCCATCTCTTGAAGAATTTTTCACAGTTTGTTGTGATCCACATAGTCAAAGACTTTAGCATAGTCAATGAAGGAGAAGTAGATGTTTTCCTGGAATTCTCTTTTTTTCTATGATCAATGGATATTGGCAATTTGATCCCCACTGACTGGTGTGGTTTTGAAACCAACTCTTTCTCATCCATGACTGCAGGTACTGAGGCTGCCCCAGTGCAGGGCACAGAACAGGTGTGTGTGCCCAGTGAACACCCTCAGAGGCAGTGCTGGGAGTCAGAGGTCAGGGTACCCAGAGTCAAGGGGTAACCGCTGCTCCGTCCTGCTCTTTCCTACGCATCCAATGTTGACCATTTATAATTCATTCTAACTGAAGAAAAAGTGAACCTGCAGGAAAGTGAACAATGGCACATTCAGTAGTTTTAATATTACATAGCCTGCTAAACTGTGTTAATTGCTTATACCATCCCATCAGATTGAGTTTTGCATGGATACATCTAAAAAATAAATGTTATCACAAAAGAGATAAATATCCCTTACTAAGAAATGATGATTTGCTCTATTTCCCCAGTCAAGCAATATTTATCAGGAGCATTGATTTAACTAGAGGCTATTGGCAGATACAAATGGATGATGACAGGAAACAAAAAATCACCCTTGGTTGCCATCAGGGGCTTTTTATTTTAATGTAATGCCTTTTGGAATTACTGATGCTCCAGCTACACCTCAAAGATGAATGAGGGGCTCCTGCTAGGTTCAATACATCCCCCGCCTGAGTTTATTTAGCCTGTGTGGCGGAGTCCTTGCTTCTCTGAGTTTAAAAACACCTGGATCATTTGGGGAAAGTTGCAGGAAAAAAAAATTCTCAAGGTTAAAAGGGATGCAAATAATACAATTCAACTTAAAGCTTTTAAAGAATCCTTCATTTTAAAGGTTATACTATAAAGAATTCTCATTTCCCATTTAAGAGAGAAAACAAAAACACCACATCGTTGAGGAATTGCAAAGATGCACCGCTGAGATTGGAGATGGCATCGAGGAGCAATATGGAAGGGCTGGAGACTGTGGGGTACCACACCTCTGCATGGCATCAGGGTGGGCAGGGGAGGTGCTGGCAGTGGTGATGGTGATATAGAGAGAAGTGGATGGGTTAAAGAGACCCATGGAAGACAGACTGGGCTGGTGGGCTACTCAGTGAGAACAGGGCAGGACTGAATGTTTCCCTGGCTTCCGGCAAGCTGCTCTGTGTGCTGAGAGACTGAGACCAGCAGAGTTCTCTTTTCCTTTCAACTTGATTAACAGACATCTTAAAAGCTGTAAGGAGAAAATTGCTAGAATGGGACAAGAGATTAGATCACAAGATAAGCCTGACACTTAAGGTTTATTTTCCTTTTTTTTTCCTTATAAAATGGAAGTAAAAACCTGCCTTGTGTAAGGTCATGAATTTTCACCCACAGGATCACAACTGTATCTGCTTGGGGCTTGAGGTGGTAAAGGGACTTCCAGGGGCAGGCGTCCTGGAGTCTTGAATGCCAGCTTGTCACATGAGCTCCTAGGTGAGTCATCCCCTGCTCTCACATTCAGCAACCGTGTCTAAGTACCTGTCTCTATTGCACACATTTAAGATTCTTCAGTAGAAAAAACAAACAAAATTAAGAAGAAGACAAAGTTAATCAGGCAATTCAGGTCACCATCAAGTGGTCCCATGAAGCACATGGCCCAGTTCAGCCACAGACACTGTGCTGCGGTTCTCAGGGGGTCCTGGGAGGCCCTGGGTCAGTGAAGCGGGTGCCCTTGGCAGGTGCTGTGTGCTCAGGGATGGGGGGCCTGACTCAGTTGGCAGAGTCTGGTCCCTTGTCCATTCTGGGCTGTTACATTAAAAACCCATGGTGTTGTCATCACCGCAGCCTTGCTGGAGTTAATAATGAGCCTCCACAGGCAGAGAGATGTTTGTTTTGCTCCAGCCCTCACCGGCAGCAGGATCACTTTGCCTGACATTGAGGGCCATGTGTTCCTAAAGAATGGAGGGACCTCAGTATTGAGTGGTTGACATGCCAGACTTGGGAAGATGGGAGACTGGGTACAAAATCCAGCTTCACCATACACTAGTCATATTTTCACTGGGAGGTTACGTATCTTCTTTGAGTTTGTACTTTCTGTAAAGTACAATCAGTAGTACTATCTACTTCCCAGGTGGCACTAGTGGTAAAGAATCCTCCTGCCAATATAGGAAACATAAAAGACACGGGTTCCTTCCCTGGGTTGGGAAGATCCGCTGGAGGAGGGCATGGCAACCCACTCCAGTATTCTTGCCTGGAGAATCCCATGGACAGAGGATCCTGGTGGGCTACAGTCCATGGGGTCGCAGAGACTAGGACATGACTGAGTGACTGAACAACAAAGTGCTCAGTAAATGTAATGAGATTGAGTCACCCCCAAACCATCCTCTCCACCTCTGGTCCATGGAGAAATTGTCTTCCATGAAATTAGTCTCTGGGGCCAAAAATGTCAGGGACCACTGCCCTGTGGGATATTTCAGAACTCTGAATGTGATCATTCACGCAAAAATGCTTAGCCCAAACTGGCCCACAGGAAGGTCTCAGTGAGCATCACCTGGTAAGACTGTCATTGTGATTGTCAACCTTGTTATGACAAGACAACAATGATAATGACAATATAATCACTGCAAACTCGGGGAGAAGCAGGGAGATGTCTTTCTCTGAAATGAGACAAGGTCAAGATTGGGAAAACAATAATTTGTACTTGCTGTTTGTCTTGAAATAACAGAAGACGGCACTTCTCAGGATGCATTTAACCTTCCTGAAGGCCAAGGCAGCAATATTCCTAACTGTCATGGCTTAATGCCTGTGGGTAAACGTCCCCGAGGGTCCATTCTGCTTCCTGAGTAAAGCACGGGGCTTTTTGAGTGAAATTAATATTGCCCACTTTTCAAGGGCTGTGGTGATGCTTTTTCATCTTATCTCATGGATTTCTCTAGGATATTGATCTAAATGCCCTGTTACTTGATAGCTAAAGAAGCCAACAAATGCTACATTAAATGAGCAATTAAACAAACAAGCAAGCTCTGTGCTAGGAGAAAATACTGATGAAAGCTCAACTTGTGCAAATAAATAACATTCCCAAATGTCAATAATAAAAGAGAATGCAGCCTCCTTAAACATAAATATGCTACATTTTGAATTGAAATAACTTTTTAGAGCTTTGCCCTAATTCTCCGTCCCCACTTTCTGTTTCTAACATTAGTTCATACTTTCATTGCTTTCATCATTTGAGTGGATTCCTTTGCTCCGGGCCCAGCAGGATTGCTTTGCTTGATTTCTACTTATTTCCTAAATTGTATGAAGTGTCTCTCTTTGTCAAGTTTTGGCTGCACTGGGTCTTCACTGCTGCATGTGGGCTTTCTCATGGTGCAGTGAGTGGGGGCTATCTTCTCCTTGTGGTGTGTGGGGTTCTCCCTGCGGTGCTTCTCTTGCTGCAGGATGCAGGTTCTAGGCGCACTGGCGCAGGAGTCCTGGTGTGTGGGTTTAGTTGCTCTGTGGCCTGTGGGATCTTGCCCCACCAGGGGTGGAACCTGTGTCCCCTGCATTGGTAGGTGGATTCTTAACCACTGGACCACCAGGGAAGTCCTGTAGAAAGTGTTTCTTGAAGGCACACACGGCCTCCTCACTGTAGCTAACTTAGCTACACACACTGTAGCCAACTTCCCATTCATGTGCCCCCGATGCAAACATCTTTCCCCTCCTATCTTATTAATCACCACTTGAAAGATAACTTTAAGTCACCTGGAAGTTTGCACTTAACTCTGGATTTCTAATAATCAATCTCCATTTCCTTTCATCCATCGCTCAAATGCAAACATTAATTATTTTCCCCATGTTACCTCAAAGGGACTTGTGTGCATTCTTTCTTAAGGAGACTATTTGGATAAATGTGTTTGAGCTCATCTCAAATATATAAATAAATGACAAGATCTTCCATTCACCTAATATCTAAGATTTCTCATCTGGAGAATTCCATGGACAGGGGAGCCTGGCGGGCTGCAGTCCATGGGGTCACAGAGAGTCGGACACGACTGAGTGACTACCACACACACGTGCAATATCTAAGACTCCGTCTGTGGACATCAGCAAGACATTGCTAGTTCCAGGGTCGTCTGAGATCAGCTGTAACGGCAGCAGCCATGGAATTTTGGGGACCAGACCTCTCCCAAAAGAAAATTGCAGTTTGGGGTCAAAGCCCTAACCTCCTGCCCCAACCCACTGAGCAGCAGAAGCTTCGAGATTAAGAGAAACAAAATTTGCAGGAATGAGGTGCCTCTAATTTGAACATATTTTCCAAATTGCCTCATTTTTTTTTCATATTGTATGTGCATGAATTTTTTATACACTTCTAGAAGATAACTTTGGACCTCTGTTATCCACAGGCATATGCTTGTGTGTGCATACACACACACACACACACACACACACCCCAATGTCCTCTGATCTTTGTTCCAGACACTGAGGATCAAAGAATCTCACGGTCCTAAACATTCCTTTCTCACCGTCCCATTCCATTCTGTTCTTCTCCTTTAAAAAAATGTTGAACCTCAGTGGTGACCCTTCCTGGACAAAGGATCTCAGAGGGCTGAGAGGATGCCCTGTGCAACCAAACACCGGCTAAAGGCACATGGGAGCCTGACCTTACTCACCTTGATAGAGACAGCTCGCTGGTGTGAGGTGTTCACAAACCTACACACTGACCTGCTGACTATTCTGTTCACCAGGACACAGTCCTCCACTGGGCACAGCCCCGCGCCTGTCTCCCCCAGACATGCTCAGAAGTGCCATCCTGATCCTAGCTCGATTTTATTAATCCTCCAAGGGTGTAGTTAGCACCAAGTTTCCAAAGATCAAGCTTCTGCAGTTTCCCCATTTGCCCCTCAAAGCTTAACCCCCTTTACAGAGCACAAAGCTTTCCATTTAATAAGCAGAGGTAAGTAAGTAAGTGTTAGTTGCTCAGCCGTGCCTGACTCTTTGCGACCCCATGGACTTCAGCCCACCAGGCTCCTCTATCCATGAGATTTTCCAGGCAAGGATACTGGAGTGGATTGCCATTTCCTTCTCCAGAGGACCTTCCCAACCCAGGGATCAGACCCGGGTCTCCTGCACTGCAGGCAGATTCTTTACTGACTGAGCTACAAGGGAAGCAATACTGTTTAAAATAAAAATATCCTCACAAGAGGCAATGATATGAATTAAAAGTAGTGCTGAGGCACGATAACTTTACTAAGAATCCATTTCTCTGTCCAGCTTTGATGAGTGAAAACGAAGAAAGAGCTTAGTAAGGTGCCTGGTGCCCAGTGTCAGCTAAGGGAAGAGTTCGCTATTGTCTGCATTTCACAAACGGACCAGCAGCCTGTGCAGGCTGGTGCTGTGGTTCCAGCCAGTTGACTACGGGCCCATGCTCTCTCTGCTGTAATCAGCTCTGATAAAGGGCACCTCCAGTGGAAGGAAGCCTAATGCCATCCTTTCAATGCCAGTATGGGAGTCACCAGCAGGTGTGTAGTCTGGTTAGCCTCCTGGGCTCCCTGCCACCCTGCCCAGCCAGGCCTCAGCATGAGGCATCAGCAACAGGGACACACCCAGGTTCTGGGTCAGCTTTGAGGGGGTGGGTCCCTTCTGTACTTGAGGTCCTAAGCTGCATGACCAGCTGGTGCCCTGGTACCCAGCAGGCTTGGGAGCCAGCCAGCATCTTAAATGCCCTGAAGTCTTTCTTGCTTCTTATTCTGTCTTTTCTTTGTGAATGTCTGTGATGATGAGCCACCTGATTCTGAAAAACTGGTCAAGACCCCTCCACCTTATAAAGATGTCACAGTCCCCAGCCACATCTATACACGGTCCTCAGAAGATTCCTTCGGAATGTCATCCATTCTTTGAAGGTATGGAACAGGTACGCTCCACCTGGAATCAAGAGCATCCTCTGGGTTAGTTTTTTAAAGCAGTCCTGTCCATTCATAAATTGTCCTTCCCAAATTCACTCAGCACAGTATCCATCCAAACAGAGCAGATGGACATGCTTAAAAAAAAAAAAAAAACTACTTAGAAATTAAATCTCCCCTGAAATATAACACCACATAATTGAGTGTCTGTATATGTTGTCTGGAGATAGTAACAAAGAAATGTAAAACAGGATCCCTGAAGCTGGAACAGCTTGTAAAATCTGGTTAAGCCATGTTGAAAAATACTTGAATGCCCCCATTAGAAAACACAGACTATTTATTACTTCCTTCTCTTTAGCCCTACGAGGCATAAGCTCCCTTTTTTTTTTATATTCCTTTCTCCCCCTCTTCAAAGTGCACTCATTGAACTCTTGGCAATTAGTGTAATTGAAATTTATTGACAATGCGGCCGACGTGGCGGCCCATTGTCCCTGAGCGCGGGCGGCTCCGAGAGGCTCCACGGCAACATCAGGCAGCCCGGGCCGCGCTCAATCACACGCCTGGGCCACCGGCTGCCAAGGGTTCCTTTGGGGGTATGAATGTTACTTAGTGATAAGAGCCTTGCGAAACAGGATCCCTGGACCCCATCTCTTGTGGGAGATGGAAATGAAATATGTATTTGGCGGCTGTGGAAAATTAATGTAATTGGCTCCCACATAAAGCTTTGACAAGTTGACCCGTTTGAAATCCAAGGAGGGCTTCTAGGCCCCTATCGCACTATCTCCAACTAACCCCACCCCACACTCGGTGCCCCCCACCCCAGACCCACTGGAGGTGAAATGAAATGGAATTCGGGCGTCGGTGGTTGAAGAACTCTTCTGTTGCACACAGTTATTATTTTTGCACGTGTAGCTTCAGGATGAAGGGTTTAGGATGGCTGGATTTTTGCACGCATGGGGCCGTGTCGATAGCTCTTAGTCTTGGTTTTCCTTTCATTGGCGAGGTGAGGGTTGGGTTGAGCTGCTTGGAAACATACCTGGGCACGTGTATCTTTAGGCCTGTTTTCTCCGTCAAACGTCCCATATGGTTCTAAAGCGGAGATGTGTAACTTGATTACATTTAACTGGACTCATTTAGAGGGCAGTGCAGACTTCCAGTTTTCTCTTCGGAGAGGAGAGATACATTTTTATTTTAATGCGCAGGGATTTAGTCGTGTAAAGTTAATAGGAGAGATATATTTAAACCTCTGCCCATGGAAATGGGCATATAATGTTTTCCCCCAAGGGAGTTTGTCTTAGGAGGAGATTACTATGGTGAATTAATTTTAGCTGCTGTCCTGTCTGGCTCCTAATTTCAGATAATATGCTCTTTTGATTTATTTAATAGGACCCTAAAATGCAACACCCCAGACTTTAAGAGAATATGATGATAAATTGGAGAACCAATGAGAAAGTGTGTGTATATGTTTCTTCTTTGAGAAAATCCTCATGCTGTAGTTAAATGCTGAATTGTTTGCATGCATTAGTATTCACAGGCCCTTCCTGCCGCAGCGTCTTAAAGGTAACCTGGAAACAATGTTAGGAGGTTGTATTGATTCCACACTTGAAAATGGATTGGGTAAGCACTCTGTTCGTTTTTTCTCTCATCACTGGTAGAATGTATTTCTCTGATGAGAGTTTACTGCATCTATGAGAAATTTGAAGTTGATCTTTCTCGATGATTTTTAAAACTTCAAAATGCATCATGGGTACAGGTTCTGTACTGCAAGTAGTCAGGCGTTTGGGAACCGTTCTGAAATTCTTGGACATCACAGGAAACAAGGGAGCAGGAGTCAGGGGACACAAAGAGTGGGTTCTATGGAGGTGCCTGATGTGACTAGAAACTGCCCACGGGGATGCTGGGGTGAAGCTGGGGCGGACACACGGCCGGAATCCATGGGCTTTCCAGTCACTAGCTGAGAGACACAGGAAGTGGTGAGAGATACAGGAAGCTGAGAGAGATAGGAGGTGTAAGAGACACAGGAAGCTGGGAGACACAGGAAGCTGGGAGACACAGGAAGTGGTGAGAGATACAAGAAGCTGAGAGACACAGGAAGCTGGGAGACACAGGAAGCTGGGAGACACAGGAAGCTGGAAGACATAGGAAGCTGGGAGAGATAAGAAGTACTGAGAGACACAGGAAGCTGAGAGACATAGTGGGTGTGAGAGACACAGGCTGTGGTGAGAGACACAGAAATCTGAGAGACCCAAGAGGTGTTGAGACACAGAAAGTGGCAAGATAAAGGAAGCTGGGAGACACAGGAGGTGAGAGACACAAAGCTGAGAGAGACAGGAAACCAAGAGATACAAACCAGTCAATCCTAAAGAAAATCAACCCTAAGTATTCATTGGAAGGACTGAAGCTGAAACTCCAATACTTAAGCCACTTGCTTCAAAAAACCAATTCATTGAAATAGACCCTGATGCTGGGAAAGATTGAAGGCAGGAGGAGAAGGCAGCAACAGAGGATGAGATAGTTGGGTGACATCACTGACTCAGTGGAGATGGTGAAGGACAGGGAAGCCTGGCATGCTGAAGTTCATGGGGTCACAACGTCAAACACAACTTAGCAACTGAATAACAACAACTGAGTCCTACAAAAATTAGTGACCTCATTCCAATTCTGGCATCTGTGAAGGAATAAATCTTATGACTTTGCTTCCTTTGTGTATGTGAATGGTAACTGCACCTTCAATCAAAATGACCTGAGATTTTCCCTTCTTCGAGGTGGGAGCTTGGAAGCTGAGGGAGCTGACTGCCAACCCCATGTGGGTAGCTTGTGCCTCCTGTTCAGCTGGTCACTGTCTGTATGTTCTCAATCTCACTCAGCAACTATGAGCCTCACTCAGATACAAGACCCTGAGTGAGTCAAAGATCCCAGACTCTTTGTGACCAAACCGGCTTCTGTCACATGCAGACAAACAGACAAGTGTGCAGGGAGGTGGACCCTATGCCATCAAGCGAGAAACGAGTTGCCAAATGGTTAACACTCAGAAAACCAGGAGAGACTGTGAAAGCCTTCGGCTAGACAGAACCACTGGAACTCACTAGGAACCATTACTTTAGGACATTGGTCATTCAATCAAGAAGCAAGGTATGTTTTATTTCAAACAGGTCTGAAACTGTGGTCACTGGATGCAGTGGGAGGACTAGGAGACAGAGCAGTGTGTGTGTGTGTGTGTGTGTGTGTGTGTGTGTGTGTGTGTGTGTGTGTGAATCCTCATAGATGTGCCCATTAATAGGAAGCAAGTTTGAGGAGCCAGACCCTTAGCACAGGTGTCTGTTGAAACTGCAGAGAACAGCATCTTCTGGACCCCTGGGCTGCATTCTCACAGAACAGAAAGACTCCCCCTGATAAATCAGTCATGTTGTCAGTGGTTTCATAGGTGTCAACCTCACAAAGCAGGTCCCAGCTGAAGTTTTAAGTCAGATATCAAAACTGGAGAAAAGTTTGGCTAATGAAAGTGAGCAAAAAATGGGGGGAAAGAACATTGCCTAAGTCATTACCTAAAGCTGTTTGACAATCCTGAAACATGTGTTTTTATCAAATAATTTACACTATGATATCTGAAAGACATCACTAGGCTATCTGAAAAGTACATTGCATATAATTAAAAATATGTGAGAGGTGGGATTGCTGCCAGATCACCCCTGAGTGTCTTGTGCCATGTGGTTGGGGTAGCAGAGGCCCCATGGATTCCTACCTTCTGTGTAGAGAGACAGGGCATCCAGAATCCAGTTAAGAAGATCAGGAGTGTCACCTGTGAGGAGCTGGAGGAGTGAGACAGACAGATGTGCACGTGGTCCTTAGTCTGGGACCCTCACAGAAGCTTCCTTTTGCAAAATTGTTTACCCTCTGCAAGACGGATAAGGACCAGGCCATGCTCAGGGGTGCTTAAAGCAGTGCTTTCAGCCTGAGGGGCTGGGTTAGGCGGGCATTGCCTCCTGAAGACTGGCTTCTCTCTTGGAATGGAGGGGAGATGCCCCTAACCTCTTCCTTGTTGCTGTTCAGTTGCTCAGTTGTGTCCAATTCTTTGTGACCCCTTGGGCTGCAACACACCAAACTCCTCTGTCCTCCACTATCTCCCAGAAGGAAAGTGAAAAGTGAAAGTCACTCAGTCCTGTCTAACTCTTTGCGATCCCATGGACTATACAGTCCATGGAATTCTCCAGGCCAGAATACTGGAGTGGGTAACCTTTCCCTTCTCCAGGGGATCTTCCAACCCAGGGATCAAACCCAGGTCTCCCGCATTGCAGGCAGATTCTTTACCAGCTGAGCCACAAGGGAAGTTCACTCTCTCCCAGACGTTGCTCAAGTTCATGTCCAAACTCTTACCTCTTCACGTGGATCCAAGAAGCAGCTCCCAAACTGTGCCTCCCTCAAGGCACAGATGCGCTGACAGGCATGTGACCATACTTGGGGCAGCTCTTCTTTGGGTTCCCTGCAGTCCTTCCCCCAACCCCAACCGGAGCTGAGACTGGGGGCATCTTTGGGAGGCTGATTAGGCCAGCGGCTCTGTCTCAGGGCTGGGAACTGGCAAGTTAGCCAGGGAAGGAAGTCAGAGACAGTGGATGGAGGGAACCAGTGTGGGGAGCTGGGAATTCTCTAACAGGACGTAGCTGTTTAGTGTACTGTTCTTTGTCCAAAACAAAATTTATCTGTGGGCTTAATCATCCTGTGTCATCAGGGCTGGATTTGACAACGGGGTAGTGACTCAGCTTGAACTTCTCCACACCTTCTACTGCTTCTGCTACTAGACTTCAAGAGGGAAAGTGTCCCCCTGGGAGTGTTGTATGGATGCGAGTGAGACTTATTTATTCTTGCGTGAAGTCAGGGAAGGAAGTGTTGATTGCTTCTGTTATGAGACAAATGATTGGTATTTAGAAAAGGACAGAATTTAACCGGATTTGCCTTCATTTCACAGATGTGAAAACAGAGAAACCAACAAGCTGGCAAACAGGAGCTCACAGCAGGCAGCCACAGCAAACCCCAGGGAGGTGGGGTGGGGAGAGGGTCTCATTTCCGGAACTGCTGCCTTATAACCTACAAAATGTTCAGTTTTCAACCAAAAAACTAAGGCATGCAAAGACACAGAAAGAATGGCCAATCATAAGAAAAGAGAAATGAGTAGAAGCTGTCCATGAGAAAGCCCTACAGACATGACACCATGTGTCCTAAAGGTGCCCGCGGAGCTGGAGGAAACCACAGACACAGAATTTAGTGGTCAGAGAAGCATGGAGTTTCCCAGCCACGTGGATTCAACTTGATGGCCTATAGTCGTACTGTACCTGCTGGGACCCTGACTTGGCATGTCTACCTGACTAGCTAGAAAAGTATGAGCTCTTGTTGTGATGCAAGCATGCTCGTTCACACGCTCACAACCCAGACCTCACCTCAGTAAGTCATGCTAATCCCTGTGTCATCGTTACTGAATAAGAAGAGCTGCTCATGAGAGTCTGCCATGAATAACCATCAATGGAGTCGAGTTGAAACCCAGTCTATCTAAGATAATTCCTCTGTTCTTCAAGGTAAGCCAAGTAAGAGGAAAGGATGAAACCGGCTAAGACATAGGAGCTATCTTTCCAGCCAGGAATTCAGGGGAATTCCATCATCTCAAAACTTTCCCGTAAGTAATTAAAAGGGATGAAGTTTCTCGTATTGTAGGAGGCATTAAAGAAGCCAGTCTTTTGCCAGGTGTTGAGTGCCAACTTGTGTGAGCCACAGCACCAGTGGGTCAGAGCAGAAAGAGAAGAACTCAGCCGGCCCTGGGAAGTCTTCCTCAATCCTTCAGGGCTGAACGCAGTTGGAGTGTGCCATTTCAGCTTCATAAATGCATTGTTAAAAGTTCCAAGCTGGGGTATGCTTTTTTAGTTCCCAGTTTCTCAGGTGTAGAATTTTCCCTTCATTGAAAAGACTCAGGAATTGCCACTCTAATAAAATGATGCTAGAAGTAACAATCAGAGAATTTAAAGACCAGGAATAGCGATGACCGTTATAAATGGAGCGTCTACCTTGAAATAGTTGGTCGGCTTAGTGCTTTGCAGAAAATTTTTTTTTTCCTGGAATTTCTCATCCTAAAGGAGAGTGTGAGGTATGTTTTTAGTTAATGACACTGAAGACAAAATTATTGTCACTTAGTCACAGCCATGCAGCTGGTAAGTAGTGGAGGGCACCCCTCAGTACCCACTACAGGGAGGTTTAGGGTGAGGATTAGGGTTAGGGTTTTCTCTTTCCATCTCCACCCACCTTCTTACAGGCCATAGTGGGGAGGGGAGTGGGAGGGGGGTTCAGGATGGGGGAACACATGTACACCCGTGGCTGATTCATATCAACGTATGGCAAAAACCACCACAATTTTGTAAAGTAATTAGCCTCCAATTAAAATAGATAAATTAATTAAAAAAAATGCTTTGCCAGAAAGGAAGTGATTTTCATAAGGTCCAGTGAGGCAAATTTGTAGTGTCTGCTACGTGAACTCAATGCACCATTGTCATGAATACTTGTCTGAAACACTATAACAAACAAAGAAAGAATCCCGCTAGACTGGTGTTTCAACATAGATCATAAAATATTATTCTGTCCTGTTACTGGAAAGTGGAAATGTTTCCCTAAGAAACACAGTGATATCCTATTCCATTTTAGAATTGTCTTGATGAGGAACTATTGGAGATAAAAAAAAAGCTGTGAAGGAATTATTTTATTATTGTTGCTCAGTCACTAAGTCCTATATAACTTCCTGTGACCCCATGGACACAGCAGGCTTCCCTGTCCTTTCCGATCTCCCAGAGTTTGCTCAAACTCATGTCCTTTGAGTTGGTGATGTCATCCAACCATCTCATCCTCTACCATCCCCTTCTCCTCCTGCCCTCAATCTTTCCCAGCATCTTTTGGGTTTTCACATCAGGTGGCCAAACTATTGGAGCTTCAGCTTCAGTATCACTACTTACAATGAATATTCAGGATTGATTTCCTTTAGGATTGATTGGTTTGATCTTCTTGCTGTTCAAAGGGTTCTCAAGAGTCTTCTCTAGCATCGCCATTCAAAAGCATCAGTTCTTCTGTGCTCATCTTTTTTTAAGGTCCAGCTCTCACATCCGTGCATGACTACTGGAAAAAACATAACTTTTTCTATATGGACCTTTGTCTGCAAAGTAATGTCTCTGCTTTTTAATACACTGTCTAGGTTTGTCATAGTTTTCTTCCAAAGAGCAAGCATATTTTAATTTCATGGCTGCAGTCACCATCTGCAGTGATTTTGTAGCTCAAGAAAATAAAATCTGTTACTGTTTCCATTTTTTCCCCATCTACTAGCCATGATGTGATGGGACCATATGCCCTGACCTTAGATTTTTGAATGTTGGGTTCTAAGCCAGCTTTTTACTCTCCTCTTTCACCTTCATCAAGAGGCTCTTTAGTTCCTCTTTGCTTTCTGCCATAAGGGTGGTGTCATCTGTGTATCTGAGGTTATTGATATTTCTCCCAGCAATCTTGATTCCATCTTGTGCATCATCAGCCCAGCATTTCACATGATGTACTCTGCATATAAGTTAAATAAGCAGGGTGACAATATACAGCCTTGATGTACTCTTTCCCAATTTGGTAATTGGTTATAATTGGTTTTCTTTCAAACACCAAAAAAGTGTTTCCTTTAATATGTAAAAGAAAATGTATGAGGCATATTCTTTACATATAAATATCTCCAGCACAATAACTGTGTAAGCTGCTAGTTTTGTTATCTGTTGGAAGAAAAGCAGGCTTAACATCCTTCATATTATCCTGTCTCTTGCCATTCCTTGTTTTAAATTTGATTTCTTTTATTGAAGTATAGTTGATATGGACTTAATAAATATAGTTGATATAGATTTCTCTGGTAAAGAATCTGCCTACAATGCAAGAGACCTGAGTTTGACCCCTGGGTTGGGAACATCTCCTGGAGAAGGGAATGGCAACTCACTCCATTATTTTTTCCTGGAAAATTCCATAGACAGAGGAGCCTGGCGGGCTATAGTCCACGGGGTTGCAAAGACTCAGACTCAACTGAGAAACTAACACTAACTAATAGTTGGTTTACAACATTTCAGGTATATAGCAAATAGTTCAAGCTATAGATAGATAGATAGAGTTGTATTCTTTTTCGGTTTCTTTTCCCATACAGGTTATTACAAAATGCTGAATATAGTTCTCTGCGCTATATAATAGGTCCTTGTTGGTTCTCTATTTTATATAGAGTAGTGTGTATCTGTTAATTCCAAACCCCTAATTTATCCCTCCCCCCTTCTCTGCTAAACATAGGTTTGTTTTCTGTGCCTGTGAGTCTATTTCTGCCATATAAATAAGTTCATTTGTACTATTTTTATTAGATTCCACATATAAGTGATATCATGCATTTATATTTCTGTGTCTGACTTACTTCACTCGCTATGACAATTTCTAGATACAGATGACATTAGTTTATTGTTTATGGCTGAGTAACATTTCATTGTATATATTGCCACATTTTTAACCATTTCTCCACCAATGGACTTTTAGGTTGTTTCCATGTCCTGACTAGTGTAAACAGTGCTGTCAGGAAAACTGAGGAGCATGTATCCTTTCAGATTATAGTTTTCTCCAGATATATGCCCAGGAATGAAATTGCAGGGTCATATAGTAGCTCTATTTTTAGTTTTTAAGGAACCTCCATATTGTTCTTCATAGTTACTGTACCAATTTACATTCCTACCAATGATGTAGGAAGGTGCCCTTTTTTCTACATCCTCTCAAGCATTTATTCTTTGTAGACATTTTGATGATGGCCATTCTGATCAGTGTGATGTGATACCTCATTGAAGTTTCGATTGGCATTTCTCTAATAATTGGTGATCTTGAGCATCACTTCATGCGCCTGTGGCCATCTGTGTGTCTTCTTTGGAGAAATGTCTGTTGAGGCCTTCTGCCCATTTTTGTTCGTTTGTTTCTTTGTTTGATCGGGTTTTATTTTTTTGGTATGAGTTGTTTGCATATTTTGAAAAGTAACCCCTTGCAGCTTGCATCATTTGCAAATATTGTATCCCATTCTATAGATTCTGTTTTCATTTTGTTTATGGTTTCCTTTGCTTTGCAAAAGCTTTTAAGGTTAATTAGGTCTCACTTCTTTATTTTTGCTTTTGTTTCTCTCACATTATTATCTGTATTTAATACAACAGAGAAGGTGGTGAGAAAAACAGGCTGCTACAGACTTTCCCAATTTCCAGGTGATCCACCAAGCCTATCTCTACCTACAAAATTAAGAAAAGCATTTGTTCACATTGCATCCTCTATGCATGATCTACTGACATTAACTGAAGCATACATATACTGATGAATGTCAAGACCCCATATTTCATAATTTAGGACTTCCTGTGTTGTCTCTTTTACTCACAACTTCACAGAGGCCCCTGTGTCCCACTTGATAAAGTGACAAGAAGAAAGAGAAAGTGCTCATCGCTCAGTCATTTCTGACTCTTTGCAGCCCCATGGACAGTAGCCCAACAGGCTTCTCCTTCCATGGGGTTTTCCAGGCCAGAATACTGGAGTGGGTTGCAGTTTCCTTCTCCAGCAGATCTTCCCAATGCAGAGATTGAGCCTGGGTCTCCTGCATTGCAGGCAGATTCTTTCCATCTGAGCCACCAGAGAAGCCCAAAAGTGACATGACACAGAGTTTAATCAGGAAGTGTTCATGTCATGGACTCAAGCGTTTCTGCTAAACTGAAAACCCCCTGAAACCCTCACCTCTTCTTCATTCTACGTCTTCCTCACTTTCCTTGCATTTCTTGGAAAATTCGTATGTGATGAAAGATAGGTCCTTTATTACCTATTGTCCCATAACAAATTACATGTAAAAGTTAATGATTTAAAACAATGCATTGTCTTGTCTCGATTTTCTGTGGGTCATGAGTGTGTGTGCAGCTCCTCTGGGTCACCCCAGTTTATCTGAAGACTTGGGGTTTCTTGTGAAGTTGCAGCAAAATTTCCAGCAGGGCTGTGGTCTCATCTGGAATCTCAAGTAGGGAGGGTCTGCCTCCAATCGTACCCTGTTTGTTGGCAGGACTTGGTTCCTGGCAAGAAGTTGGACTGAGGCCACCTTAGCTCCTTGCCTTAGGGACCTTTCTAGAGCAGCTCACAGCACAGTAGCCCAGGGATCGTCAGAGTGAACAAGTGAGGGAGACAGTAGCCAACACCAAAGCAACAGTCTCTGTAGCCTAATCTGCAAACTGGCTCCCACCACCCCTCCTGCCTTCCAGAAACTGGAAGTGAGTCCCTTGGTCCAGTTCACAGTCAAGGGCAGGGGTAACCCAGGAAGCAAAGATCCTTACAGTCCATTCTAGAAGCTGCTCTCCAGAGTGTTTATGCCCAATTCTCAATTGGCCATTGATGATTTGTTAGTCTGCGTTCTTCTTTCGAACTAGGCAAACTTGTGTCCACCTGTATCCTAGGGGAATGCAGATCAAAGGTGGGCTTGCCAATAACTCAAATAGTGAGTCAGGTCATGGGTGAATGCCTTCAACCTCAATCACAATGAGGTTCCTCCTGAGGTATGAAGTTCCACTCCAGGTGTTCCTCATCCCAGATTTGCTCTCTCCCCTTTCTTGTTGCAAACGTACAGGAGGAAAACAGCTGTCCCCATCTTGCTTCATATTCCACTAAAACTTGACTGGGTCAGTAACTCATTTTACTGGGTCAGTGGTCTCTTTAGTTTAGTTGAGTTGTATTATTTAACATGGCCTTGAATTACTGTTAGAAATGCAGAATTCTGTCTGATCTTTATGCAAAACTGTCCCTTTCACTTGAAAATTTTGTTACAAGTCATTATCTTTTGAAACTGTCAAAAGAAATTTTATTGTAAAGGTAGCACAAAGGTGGCACAAAGGTAATAGATATGAGCTTAGATTCTGGAGAAACTGACAAACCTGGCGAAATAACTCTAATGCTCTGTGGCTCAGATTCTGTGTTTATAAAGTATGAGTAATAATGCCCCCTTCCTCATTAGGGACGTTGTAGGTATTAAATGACTTCATATTTGGAGAACACTTAGAACAATGCCTGTCTTTTAGTAAGTGCTTTATAAGTGTTTGTTAAATAAAATAAATGGCTTTGGAGAAAGGATTTAACATTTTCTTGGCAGATGTGCTTGGCATACTTAATATTATTTCAGACATTCTTATGAATCTTAACTAATTCTGGTATCCCCAGGAGTAACCATTGAGAATAAATAGTTTGTCCTTCCTTTGTACCTCCATCAACACTGGTCTGTGTTGCCCCCCAGGGAAGGGACTGTGTCTTACCCCACCCTTTGTGTCCTGGGTTTTGTGTTGTGCCTGGCACGTAGAAGGCATTCAATAAATGGTTGTTTAATTAATTTCATATTGTTTGGGGGTGACAATTTGCAAGGAAAAAAGGAAGGAGAGATTGTCCTTTAAATAGGGTTTGTTTTGGCCACATTTGCCTGCAGTTTAGAAAAGCTAGGTATCTCCTTGTTCCATTACATCACCCAGCCAATTAATCAACACTTGAATGAATCCCAAGATAGACCCTTCATTTTGTCTACTTACTAACTTTCATTATGTGCAACAGCTAAAGTGTAATTGTGAACAGGATGGATTATGCCGTAAACTTTTTTCCTATTACACCATTCCTTCACAAATCCCCTTATTAAAGTGTACCAAGGGTGATATATTATGTTAAGAAGGTTTAAAACATAAGGTGACAATGACCTTCCCTTTAATTAACTATGATGGAAACAAAGGTGAGAACAATGATGATGACGCTCGGCTGAAAACCATAAATCACCCTCCACACTGGAAGACAGGACACAGCTACAAAAATAACCTTGCGACTCACAGGTTAAGTGGGTGTTCCAACGTGCTGCTTGCACCATTATTTATTTACACCTAACTCCACGGTGTCACAGGCAGAAAAGGACACTCAAGAAGCCTGAAAATGAAAGCCGCTGCCGCCTGCTGGGATCAGGTCTCACAATGACTCGGGCTATTTCGTTCAAAGATATCCACATGACCGAGCAGGAGTCTAGTAATAAAGTAGATAAAGAAAGCATTGCATTATTATAGTATTAACATAGGCATCGTCATCAAGACATTGTTTACATATAGTAAAATGCACAGATCGTAGGTAGTTTGGATCAATGACATTTGACAGTTGCATACCATCTCGTAGTCGCCCCCAAGATAAGACATATGACGGTTTCATCACCCAGAATGTTCTCTGGCTCCCTTTGCAATCTAGCCTCCTCTTCAGATATCACCATTCTGACTTTGACTCACATAGACTGATAATTTTGCCCATTGTGGGGTGTCACATAGATGGAACCGTACAGCAGGTATCTTTGTTATCATATACAGGATTTCCTTTATGTGGGCACCTTCGATTTTCATTTCTCAACACGTTTCCTTCTCCTCTTCCTCTACCTTCTCCCTCCTCCTCTTCCCCCTCTTCTTTTCTGGACAGTGAGTGCAGCCTGGGGTCTACATCCTGCGCTCAATACTTTCTGAACCTTCTTACACAAGAATTATCTACTTATTTTATTTGGCCGTGCTGGGTCTTAGTTGAGGCCTGTGGGACCTTCCACCTTGGTTGCTGCGCATGGGGGTCTTTATCTCGGCATACAAACCCTTAGTGGTGGCCTGTGAGATTTAGCTCCCCGACCAGGGGTTGAACCTGGGCCTGCTGAACTGGGAGCTTGCAGTCTGAGGCACTGGACCACCAGGAAGTTCTCCCTCTCTGTTCGTGCTCCCCGTGGTGCTGAGAATTGCTGGTTTTCAGGAAATGTGGCTCCAGTCCCAGTCGCCTGTCCAGCTATGCCCAGTTTGTCGGAGGACACTATCCTCAGAGTCAGTCTCAGGGATGTCCCTGCCTCCACCCTCTGCCCCCAGGCTGGTCCCATTTTTCTTGGCTGGCACAGTGACAGCAGCTGTGTCTTTGTTGAGTATATATCTCTGGTCTCAGACTAAAAGATTGGGGTCATTAATACATTGGGAATGAGTCCTTCTATGATGGGTTAGAATTTTTCAGAGGCTGAAAGAAAAGAAAAACTGTGAGATGTTTCCAAACACAGTCTGGATCGGCCTTGCTCCTGGTGGTAATTCTACCTGGAGAGAAACGAGACCCAGGCCGGGGCCAGTACCATCTCCAACTGCCACAAGCCAGGAGGCTGGAAGTCCGTCCTCATGGTGTCCTACATGGTCCCCAACTGCTCCTGGTCCACTGGGAGATCAGGGCAGCGTTTGGGGAGAATATGAACCTGTGAGAGTCAGGTTTTCGCAATAAGTACTTGGCACTTCATGCTGCCTTTTACTTCCATGCCAATCGACTGATGAAAACTGAACCGGCCAGGACATTTTGCTTTCGATTCTGTACATATTTGAGGAAATGTACGCTGCTAGTAGCTCACTTAGGTGGGAGTTTCTGAGTTTGGGTCAGGAGCCTCTCATCAGGGACCACCGTGGGCATCAGGGGCCCCGCCAATCACATGGAGGGGCCCTGGAACAGCAGCTCTGGGACCAAGTTGGCCACTTAGACTGTCAGCTTGGCCCCTTGCCTGCAGCGGAAATCCCCCTTTCTGGGCAAAGACTCACCTTCAAGTATTATTATTTGTCCAGTGTGTTCAGTTTTCAAGGCATTTGCACGTGATAACAGGTAACGAAAAATTTCCTCTCTGCTGGACTGGGGGTTGACATGCTTCTGTCACTTGCTGAGTCTCTGGGAACACCTGAGCCCCAGCCCCATCTTCTGCCTCCCTGAGGTGGACAGGATGGGAAGGTGTCACAGTATGGGCTTCCCACGGGGCGCTCGTGGTAAAGAATTCATCTGCCAACAGACGCAGGAGTTCGATCCCTGGTTTGGGAAGATCCTGTTGAGGAGGAAATGGCAACCCACTCCAGTATGCTTGCAGGGACAATCCCATAGACAGAGGAGCCTGTGGGCCCCAGTTCATGGGGCTGCGAAGAGAAGGACCCGACTGAGCACATAGCACATAGGCTGGGGCCCTTTAAGCTTGGTCGGGTTTGGTTTGGTTAAGTGTGATTCAGCTTTTTTCTTCCCTTTATTGACTCTTTCAAAACTATGCTGCACAATTTTGATACAGTCTATGATCTTAGAAGAGATGAATTTCAGGGATATTATTCTAAAAACAATATAGCACCTATTTCAAGCCAAATGTGTGTGTTCTCCCAAAATTCATGTGGAGATCCTGACCCCTACTGGGATGGTGTTTGGAGGTGGGACCTTTGGGAGGTTATTGGATTTAGATCAGGTCTTGAGTCCAGGGCCCCGTGGTAGGATTAGTGCCCTTGTAAACAGCACTCAGCAGGGGAAGGCCAAGTTTGGGCACCAGGAAAGGGCAGCGGTCTACAAGTCGGGAAGGTGGGGGGGCCAGCCTTCAGCTAACACCAAATCTGCTGGCACCTTGATCACGGGCTTCCCAGCCTACAGACTGTGAGAAATGAATGTCTGCTGCTTAAGCCCTACAGCCAGTCAGTGCGCGCTCAGTGGATTCCATTCTCTGTGACCCTGTGGACTGTAGCACCCACCATACTCCTCTGTCCATGGAATTTTCCAGGCAAGAATACTGGAGTGGGTTGCCATTTGCTACTCCAGAGGATCTTCCCCACCCAGGGGTTGAACCTGTGTATATTACATCTCCTGCATTGGCAGGTGGATTCTTTACCAACTGCACCACCTGGGAAGCCTCACTTAAGCTCCCTGGTCTATAGCATTTTGTTCCAGCAGCCAGAGCTGATTGTCAGCAGATATTCAGAAACTGGAAGGCTTGGCACTGGGCAGGAGGATGTCTCACCTTTCACCTCTCAGTTGATGGCTTATCTGGTGTGAAGTGCTGCCCCTCAGATAACTTGCGGCTTATAAAAGTTGTTCACATCAGCTCTGGGTTCATGGATGTTTCCTTTACACCGTGCCCTAGCTATGGAGATGATGAGAACGTCTGGTACCATCAGGGGATGAAGCTATTTAATGTTCTGTCTCTATTTGCCCGGGTTTGGGCATGGACACTCTTTGTAGAATAAATAAAAGAAGAAAGATTTCATCTTGGAAGACTATTGTCTTCATGAGCACAAACAATGCACTGCATCCATCTTGCAGACCCAGCGACAATTTATGCTGAGTGAGTAGTAAAATGTGCTGATTTAATTATATTTTCTATCAATGTACATTCAGAGGATGGGGTGCTAATAAATTCCTGTTTCTTACAAGGCTGTTTCTTTGTTAGTACTGCATGGATCCTAAATAATTTGTTTATGTTTAATTTGATAAATTGTATTGCAATTGTGTGCATGTGTGTATTGTACAGTGAAGAGAAAATGAGAAGAATGTATTATTGGAGAGATCATTTTCTTTAACTTGGAATAATATTGTACTTTCGTGCCTTGGATGCAAAAACTAATACTCCTTCTTAAGTATGCACATGGAGACATTAGGCTATGAAAATACGTTTTTATTCAAGTCCATGGCTGGTTTGTACAGTGTAATAAGGTGAGAGTTCTGAGACTGTGCTCAATTATAATTCATAATAGAATAATGTGGTATATAATATATATTTCTTGCAGTGCCATCTCAGGGCAGCTGTCTCCTCTTTATAAGCCCTGGAGTGAACTCATCTCAAATCTGTTGCTCCCAGTTCTGTGGCCCAGGGTCCAACAGACCACAGTAAGTCCCCAGTAATGATAAATAAATTCTGGGCAAATGAGTGAATACCCATTTGTACCAGGAAAATGACTCACAGTAAAAGTTAACCACATAAAAGTGGATTAGTAGCTTGATATATCACAGGCAAAAGATTTCAAATGAGAAGTATGGTTTTAACTAGTAATTGTCACACTTGGCTTCCCTCATGGCTCAGTTGGTAAAGAATCCACCTGCAATGCAGAAGAACCCGGTTCTATTCCTGGGTCATGAAGATCCGCTGGAGAAGGGGAAGGCTACCCACTCCAGTCTTCTGGCCTGGAGAATTCCATGAACTGTATAGTCCACGGAGGTCACAAAGAGTCGGGCATGACTGAATGACTTTCATCACATTTAACCATTTTTCCTGAGGTATCAAGATATAAATATCTAAATTAGGCATAATTAATTAGCATAAACTTTTAAAAAATTTTTGGGTAAACATGATGTATGAAGTTATACATAGGATGATTAAACAAATTTAATAAGATATGTGTATGTGTGTGTGGTGTGTGTATGTATATGTATGTATGTGTGTGAGGGGGTGTGTGAATGTGTGTGTATGTGTGTGAATGCTTGTGTGTGCCTCTGTATATTCTGTCGCTTTGATAAGCAAAAGGAAAGCTCCATTGCGAACGTGTGAGCCTACCCACAGATAAAGCCCTTATGCTTTAATCACAAAAAGACTGGCGTCTCAATTCGAATCCTTGGGATTTAAAACCACACTGTGTTTCTGAGCCAGAACTTCAGACTAGACCCAGCATTAAAGATACATTTGATCACACGAGCATAGGCTTATTCCTGAAGGATAACTATGGGAGATTCAAGAAAGCACCCAGAACATTAAGCTTTGCAACAACACGACCATAAAGTAAGCCTGCTTCTTCCTGCCTACACTGGCAAATCCTCTCTGAGACCTTTCTCTTTCCAACTGGGAGGTTCTGGTGTGGAGTGGGGCCTGGGAAAGTCAAGTCCATTTGGTGGCATTTGGCGGGGAGGGGGGAAGTTGAGTTTATTGCGATTTTAATATTTTCCCATGCTTTTGCCAATAAGGCATGACAAATGGAGTCACCGTTAATACTCTTTGCACTTAGAGCACCGGAAAATAACCCCCTTTAATTGTGACCTCCGGCCAGTCATCAAGTCGGCTAATGAAGAGAAACTTATGACAGGCTTCACCCGGGCAGCCTTTCTGGGAGGTTTTCGCTGGTTTCTGCCTGGTAAGTACTTACAGGGCTGCTGGGGAACAAGGAAGCAGGCTGATGTCTTTCAAAACTGGCTCCTGCTGGCATGGATGCAGGCTGGAGTGATGGTGATGGATATTTCCCCTTTGGAGGGAGCAGAGGGAGCTGTTGGATCACTCCAGAGGGCTGTTGCAAGAAAGGGACCTTTGCTAAATCTTGCACCTGCGATCAGGATTCCAAATTACCATTACTACTAAAAGTTTTTTGTTTCTCTTTTTCTTATTATTTTCTTGAGCAAGTTTTAATACATTTCAGTTAGATGTTTGGCACAAGTATTAACAAGCAGTTCCCAATTAATATTTTGAGATGGAACAAAGAAACACAGTGGCTGTCATCACACTATCTTTCTCTAAAAAAAAAAGAAGGAAAGAAAGAAAGAAAAACACAGCATCAACTCAGGAGAAACCATTTGGTCAAATCCCTAATAATGCCTTTGTTTAGACGTATGAATCCCTCATTCAGTATACGCTTGAATTTCTGAATGGAATTCAATAACATCAGATGCCAAGATCATTCAAATAATAGTTTAGGGACATCCTAATATAAAGTAGCAAATCTTCCTTCAGAATCAGTAGCTCATGAAAAATTGTATGACAGTAGCTTTTTCTCTCTTTTATTCTCAGCTTCTTGAAGACAATAAACTCTCTATCTAATTTCAGTAGATATTTAATGCTAATGATTAACCTTTTTCTTTATTAACATTTAATGAAACAATGAAGATGTGAATAAACTCATTAGACTTCGGAGGAGAACATAAAACTCTCAAATGCATGTGAAGATTCATTTATTACCATCTCAGGCAGCAGCTTTTAGAAGCCATGTCATCATCCCACCAGACACCGCAACCCCATCAGCTCGGCATCTTCTCCACCGTGGAACGTGAACCCAAGCAACCTCAGCGAAGATGAGTGGTTAGTCAGTGACTTCCATAAAGAAAACCCCAAAGAGTAGAGCGAACAAAAGTAGCAACGGTCAGCTCTCCTCTACCCACGTTCCATCAATTTGTGTCTTTACACACAAAAATACAGTTGTCGGAAGCTAAATTTAAGGGTGCAGAGTCTCAAGTCAGTCCGTTGCTACTGCAGAATCTCTTGCATTGTGGGGCTGAGTCTGTAAGATTTCCCCACCACGCTTCTGATGAAGAGTTTTGGCCTTTTCAGAGGGGCATTTGTTATTTTAGGTCACAAAGATTCCCACTGGGTATGCTGCGGTTCTTATTAAAATTCACTACCGAGAAGTGACTTAAATCTGATCTTTAAAAAATATTGATGGTAATAATGACAGTGTTAAGCTACTTGAAAGTGGAAAACAATTGCTTTATGAGACAAGGAGGAAAATTTTAAACATGCAGCTAATTTACAGATTCCTAAACGAAGGTTTTCAACTAATGTCTGAAAATTAGATGAATTAGTTTGAACAATTAAAATGAGCTTTAATTCAGAAAAGAAAATAAATTTCTCCTATAAGTTCTCTTTTCTTCTTCAGTTAATATGCAAAATGTTGTATATCTAAATGGGGTGGGGGTGGGGGTGGGGATTTTAAGCTGCTTTTAAATTTTGAAATAAGACAAAAGCACAGTATGTCTTTTTCCAGGATTATGTAGATAACACATTTTTGGTTATTTTATGATATGTTATAGTCAAGTCTAAAATTACCCTCATGAAAGAACAGGGGGTATGAGATTATATTATAAGCGATATATTAGGTACTATTTATTTTTTTAAACTTAAGAAAGTTAAAGGCAAAAAGTAGACTGTTTGGGGATACTAAAGCTATTTTAGTTTTCAATGGAAACATGTTTGCTCTACAGTACGTTCAGAGGAAACTAGCCTGTGAAGATAATTTCTTTAACCTCTTGAGAAATAGGAGTTGTCCATACCTTTGCCTCTTTGGGGTTAAATCACTTCAGTCTGAATGCATTTCTGGCTGTGAAACCTTTATTCATTTATCAAAGGCGAAGACTTAAACCTTGAATGCTTGATGATAAATATTATTTAATCATATCAGCTTAGTCCATTTGAGTCACATTTAAGATCAGAAATAAATGTGGGACTGCTTTTAAGTCTTTAGAGACGGTTAATTGCAGATGGTATTGGCTGAAGCAAAACTCATCAGACAGAATGACATTGTAATAAACGTGCTGAATCATATTCTCACGTTAGCAGTTACTGTCCTACTTGCATGAAATTGAAACAGTAGGTACCCTGGTGTGCTCTGCACCCCATCCCGCGACATGAGACGTGACGAGCTGCCACAGCATCCTTACTAGCGTAGTTCGAGGATGCAGGCATGGTGAGAATGGGGAGGCACAGCAGACTTTCTTGCTAGGATTTTCTTCGAAAACAGTCTTAAAGGAACTGCAACGGATGCAGTTCTGTGTGGTAGAAACAGCGGCATTTCTTCCTCTGAATTTACAGAGCCTAAACATAAAGGCTACACCATAGACGATGCCTTTGCTTAATAGTACATTTCATTTTTAATTGCTGAATATATTTTCCAGTGAGAGTGCAAAGAACATCATTTGCCATTCTTCCATAAAATTGGCAGTTCCTTATGCCCAAGGATAAATTGCACTGTAGAGAAATAGAGAAGTTAATAGGTCATTATCTTTATTAACTTTTCAGAGAGTGAAATTTGTAAGACTGTATTTGGGGATGCCTGAATTACCCAGCAGCTTCTGTCATTTCCTCAAGAGGACACAGGAGAAAATCTTAAAAACGTGAAGAATATGGGAGAAATGATTCTAATACCAGAGATAACAATTTTTCCCCTCTTTTTATGTGGAGGTGAGGGGTGTGTAAGAGAAAAAGCTGGAGATGGTTCTTTCAGCTGGAACGATGGGCAGGTGGGACCCACACTCTGTGTGTGTGTATCTATGTGTCTTTCTATGTGTACATTGCATATATGTATGTACACATGTACCATTCCTCATATGAAAACTCAGGAATTTATATGTGATGGATAATTCGCTTGCCCTGCTTAGCAGTAACAGGGAAGGATGTTATAGTGCAGTTTCTTCATATTCTTCGTATTCATTTGGAAAGAAAAGTGCGTTAAAAGGCTAATCAGAAATGTATTGCTTCGTCCAGAGCGAGATAATGAATTTCTATTATTAGGATGTATAATTGAGAGGTGGTAAACCATCTTGCTTTTCTGGCACCTTCCACGAATGCAAGTTGCTTTGAAATGTCTAACAGATTTTTGCGTGCATGTATAGTGTGTGTGTGTGTGTGTGTGAGAGAGAGAGAGAGAGAGAGAGAGAGAGACATCAGTTAAATTTTTCTTAATTTTAAAGTAATTCTTTGACTCCCCCCCCTCCACCTTGCGGCAGGTGGAAATTGCATTGCGAAGTGCATGGGCTGAAATCAACCTGAAATGTAGGAAGGTATTCTAATGAGACACTAATGAGGGCCCAGAGTCCAAAGAAAGAATGTCACTTGGAAATTGTGATGGGGTTGGGGGGAAGCAAGCTAATGAGAAATCAGGACAGTTCACAGCCGGATGGATGGTCTCTCCGTGGCAGCCCATCCTCTGGCCCTCCCCAAGCTCCCCGGGGGCTTCTTTGGGGAAGGAAGGAGGAGGTGTCCTCTGGACTCTCTGGGTACTTGAGGGTGTGCCCACTGCAGGCTAGAGCATGCCCGCCCTGGGCTGAAAGAGCATCACCCGCCCTGGAAAAGGCAGTGCAGGAAGATAAAGGACCCCCTCTCCTTTTCACTGGATTGGGAGGCTTAGGCAAGCATTTTACAAATTAGCATCTCAAACCTTTGTGGTTCTCTGTTGAAACATTAAAGTCCTTACTCTCTTTTCCTTAAAAGTAGAGCAGACTTCAGCTTTCCAAAATCACACTATACTCTTGCCTGTTGGGTGGATTAGAATTCCTCAGTCTGAAATATCTTGTCAGCCGGGAACATTTCCCTTTGTTTTAACTTATTTTAGTAGACCGTTTAAATCCATGTTTAATTTCTCCCGTTGAAAATACGGCACTTTTCTAAGCAGCCATTAAGACAAAAGCAGTTTCATTTGACAACGACCTATTTGTCCTCATTCCAAGTTCTACTGTTCATTTGAAAGTAATCACTCCTTTGTTTAAAGGATTACATTGCATCCAATGGCGAGTTAAAAGATTAGACCCTTGGAGGAAGGAAACATGAAATCCCGAACACAGGGAGAAAATGCACTTATTTCTTCTTTTCCTGTTTCCTTCAAGTGTCACCGACATCACACTGTGTCAATGAACATATGCTTCTGGTAGTTAAAACAAGATTGTGTTTTGTGACGTTGGTGAGTCTGGCAAGTGCTATCATTCGAGTCCTCCTGAGTGGCTGCCCCCCTTCCCAGGAGCACAAAAAAGGGCAGAGCCGCTTCACCCCGGATTCAATGAACCCCTCCCTGAGTCGGCCCCAGTTGAGAAGGCTGGGGTCCCGTGCATTGTGCTGCTGACAAATGGCGAATGTCCTCCATTTGCAGCGTCTGACCTTGACTAATTATGGACAATCAGCGCAGCTGTCCCCGGCTTTACCAAGTGCTGTGACCCCAGAGCACGCCGGCAACTTCTCCCGCCAGCGCGGAGCTCCCATTTGAGAACTTCATCACCAGGAACAATGCCTGCTCTTTGTGGCAACTTCGAGCTCGGCTCAGCCACGCCCTCTCTCACCATATGTTGACAAATAATTTATATTCATAATGGGCTTTGTCCCCACATTTTTGAAACAACTATTTTAAAGCAGGTTGAAAAAGTTTCCTGAGAATAAACTATCAAAGTGACCTTGCTAAAATGTGAAAGTAATTACTAACATTGAAAATACTCTCAAAATACACTTGATGCTCTTGGTATTTGTTTATCTGGTCACGTTTTTGGTTTTTGTTTTTTTTTGATTCACTGTGAATAACTGCATGAATGACTTTTAAATGGATATTTAAAAGTACGTTAGATTATCACAAATATAGGTAGCTGTTGTAATTAACACCATCTATGTAGGGCTTCACAAAAATAGCCTTAAGATGCCACACACTTAATTATTTCATTATATAAAAGTGAATGCAAAATAGTTTTTTTTTTCAAAAGTTAGAATAAATCCTTTAATTCTGAAAGTGTATTTCTAACAAGTCATTGGGAGATATTTTATTATAGCACATGTTTTCTTTTTTGTTATTACCTTCTGAGCTTTGTTCTACATTAAGCATGTTATAGCAGTCAGTTTTGAAACAAGACATTTTTAGAGATGAAAGAAGCTTTAAAATGTTTCCTGCAAAAAGAAACTAAAGGAGCAAGTTGGTATCTTAAAAAACTGGAAATATGAACAATTAAAAATTGCAATATAAAAATTACAGAATATAAAATATACAAGGATCTAATCTAATATTTATACCTTAATGGCATAGCTTATTATAAAGTAAAACCAAATGTTATGAGGTGACTGAGTTACAATCTCTTCCAGGGCCGAGAAGGACCTTACGTTGTGATCTTCGTCAAGACACCATTTCCAGACCACTTTCGGTTTTGAGGGTCTGCCTTACACTTCTGTAGAAAACACATGTGGCTGTGTTTGTATTTGCATGTTTCTTTATGAAGGTGGAGCTGTAGGTGTTTTTGACCAAACATGTGTGTGCGCTCTGCATCCATGGATGGCACTTATGCCAGAAGCGAGTTTCTCCTGCAGACACAGGGTAGAAGCAATTTTAATCCTTCCACTTTTCCCTGGAAAAACATAGGAGGGAAAATTTCTTCTAGAAGAAATATACATTTTAAAATAACAGAATTTTTTAAAATAAAAATATTTTTAAAGGAATTGTACCCTCACTTTTAAATGAGACTGAAACATAAGAAGAAGTCTGGAATTCTAGAAAAAAAAGAGGGAGCCAAAGTTTTTATTTCCTAGATTTTTATTTATTATTGATAATAATTGGTTTCTTAGACCATAGAGCCATGAAATAAAGTGAACTCCTTCATCAGGTATCTGTGCATGATATTAAGGAAAAGACAATCATTATTGCCCCAAATTAGGAAGATGTTTGGGGAGAAAACTACCCAACTTTATTTAAAGGATAAAGTATTTTTAAGACTTTTATCATCAAATCACACAAATTTTGAATGATAACTGCAAATTCAATATATTAAAAATTCTGTCAAAAGCTTTAAAAAGTAGCATACAATGAAACTATTAAAATATGTTTTTTCTAAATTAGTTTGCACAAGGCCTTTCACCCTGTGGGTGAGACTGTGAGTTATTACATATGCTTCATCAATTAGACGTTTTCCTTTTGAGTCCAGTGTTTGGTTTTGTTTTTTAAAGCAAGCAAAGCATTTTTGTTCTTGCTATTCAGAATTGAAATGCCCCAAAATATAGGAAATCGGTACACTAATGCTAAAGCTTTTATATGTCTTTTGGAAAGATCCTGTTTAACTTTGTTGAATATTGAGCTCTTTACATTATGGAGACCTCAAGAGCACTGGTTTTACACCTCCCAGTGTTCCTGCAGAAAGAGTCCACTGGTGTGCTCACCCTCCTTGGAATGATGTTTGATTAAAAACCATAGCTTCCATGACATCATCAAAGATAAGGAGAGGTAGAAGTTTCCAGTTAGCTGCGTGTATGCACAGTGTCTTCACTTCAATGTGAGGGGTGTTGTTGAGTTTGCAAGTCTCTATGGCAAGCCCTGATGTCCTCTGAGAAAAGCGCTGTAATGTCTTCTGCTAAAGTGAATACCAGGAGAGCTCATCTGAGGGCTGATCACAAATACACATCGACATAATCCCAGAAAAAGAAAACGAACTCTGAAGGTTTTCTCTGGGATTAGTCAGTTTCAGCCCTGAGTCAGTAGTTGTTGTACCTTTAAACATTCAGTGGTTGTTGTTGTTCAGTGGCTCAGTCGTGTCCCACTCTTTTCAATCTCATGGACTGCACAACAACAGGCCTCCCTGTCCGTCACCATCTCCCCAAGTTTGCTCAAACTCATCTCCGTTGAGTCCGTGATGCCATCCAACCATCTCACCCTCTGTCGTCCCCTTCTCCTCCCGCCTTCAGTCTTTCCCAGCATCAGGGTCTTTTCCAGTGAGTCAGCTCTTCACATCAGGGGGCCAAAGTATCGATGCTTCTGCTTTATTAGGTCAAAATTTGACACGGTTTATTTGACTCTAAGGTACTGAGTCCTCATTTCAAGTAAATGCAGCATGGGGAGTATTGAACCTCTCCAAGGGCTGTGTGAAACTGTAATTAAACATTTACAGAATTCTCAGCTTACTCAACTGTTCTCTTACAAAAAACCTGAGACAATGTAAATGGGGGAAAATAGAGAAAAACACCCGACTTGTGGTCAAAACTCCCTTACTGATATTTGTCCATAACTTGAAGACTTTGTAGAACTTGAAATAATAACCATATCCAGTTGTGTATTTAAAACAGAGCCCACATTTCCAAGAAATGTGTAATCTAAAATATTCGACTTAAGGCTGATAGAACTTCACAAGTAAGACAATGGGTTTTACACTTGATGGTAACGTTTTATGACTCTGGCTTGGCGATTTTTCACAATGGACAGAATCGACAAGAATCCAGAAATAGAAAATAGAGTTGGTGGAGCTGGGAGGGGACTCAGCATCTTGGAGAGACTTGGGGGGAAAGGTGTGCTGAGAATCATTCAACAAGAGGGTTAAAAAAAAAACTAATAAAAAAGATATATGACAGCATAGGACAAATTCAGTAGACCGGAAGACGTGTTACGTCCATTTCCAGTTCAAATGAAAGAAAAAAATACTGACTTGCTCAGTTGAATGAGGTCATGAACATTCATTTTTAAATCTAGAACTTTTCCGGATGACATTCTAACAGGCTGGACTTTGGTTGGATCTGCACATCAGATTACCAGCATTTTGCAGGGCATCTTCTGCAGGAGCTGGCGGGGGTGACAGGCACTCTCTGCTGAGAAAGGCCCTGCCCTCCTTCCAAGGCTCAGGGAACCCCATCACCTTGTGTGTCTCTGAGGTGCTCTTGGACTTGAGCCAGAACAGACTTCTCTCCACTTCGTGTGTCCCTACCGCGGCACATGGATCTCCTTTGCATTGCCTCTTTCTCTCCTTGTCTGTTCCAGGGGTCTAAGGTCCTTGATGGAAGCTCAAGTCTCTTTCTTTTGATGGTGTGCAGTGCTTGGTGCTACACTAACAATAAACAAGCGTCATGAGGATTTCAGCAGATGAATGTCAACTTAAAAGCTAAGCTAAACATGGAAGGGATTGCTTGTACTTCTGTGTAAGGGTCCAAGCCCTGGTTAATTATTGTAACACAGCAAGAATTCTAGTCAGAGTCCTACTAAATAGTTCCCTATTTAAAGTACAAATCAGCAAATTCATCTAAGTAGTAAGAAAGAATCTTTTGGATCATTACTTGAAATTTTTGTTTTAATGCAGGTACATTTGAAGTCCTACAGTTAAGTTCTTGACAGGTTTTTACAGAAAAAAAGCAAAACCACAATTAGCATCATCATCCATTTTTCAGAACTGTGCCTGAGAAACAAAATCTAAAAGAAACTGCAAGCAACAGTAAAGCTTAGCTCATTCATCTGTAAAATGGAAAAGATAGTGACTTCCTGCTAGGATTGTTTTCAATATTGTATGTGATAACTACTGCTTAGTATAATACATGGCACAAGGGAATTTTTTTTTAAAAAAAGAAAAAAAAAGAAAACTTCCGAATTGTTCAAGAGGGGGTCTGGAAGTTGAGGGGTGAAGGGGGCTGTCATCATGGTGCCCTTGCCCTCAGGCCTCAAAACTGGGGTGCTCTGTATGCTTGACAGCAGAGCCATCAGTGGTTCACACAGAACTCCCCTCCCCAAAGACCCTGACCTGCTGGCTCCAGGCCTCGGTAGCCCCCACTTCCTAAATTCCAGCCTCCCCGCCTGGCTCCTTTATTTGGGAACCAAAATTGCCCTTAAGCCAGAAAAACACGTGTCATAGAAGCCCTGCCCATCACTCAAGGCTCGGACAGCCACTTTGCTGCCTCTGGAGGACGCATGTCCTGATCCCTCAGGAAAGCAGACGGGCTTTCTGCTCCAGCACCCAGCTCACTGCCCCGCTGCCTGCAGCCCTTACACCACATCCGGTCCATGGTCCCTTCTCCCCCAGATGCTGGCTTCTTCCACGGGAGTGCAGTTGCTGTCTTGTGCTAATTTGGGCACAGACTGTCAGAAATGGGACAAAGCTGTTTTCCTCTGAATTTACCAGAAAGCCCACTGGAATTGTTTCCTATCATAGGAAGTGATGAAAATAAGATCCTAAAGCAAACAGCACAGGTAAGAAGTAAGTGGGGACATGAGCTTGATGCTTGGCCTCTTTCTGCTCGGTCAGCACGTGGACCTAGAAGGATTGAATGAACAGTGAGTCAGTCAGTCCTGTACCTTCATTTACAAAAGCGTCTCTGTTTCTGTAAAAATAGTCATTATTTTTTTCCCACACTGAACACAAGTCATTGTTAAATTTCCTCCAAGACAAGGTGACTCTGAAATGGGTTTGGAAGCATGCACCCCAACAGTGCAGGGCTTCCCAGGAGGCGCTAGTGGTAAGGAACCTGCCTGCCTGCACCTCAACCAAGTAAGAGATGTGGGTTTGATTGCTGGGTCGGGAAGATCCCCTGGAGGCCGGCGTAGCAACCCACTCCAGTGTTCTTGCCTGGAGAATCCCATGGACAGAGGAGCCTGGTGGGCTATACATGGGGTCTCAGAGTCAGACACGACTGAAGTGACTTAGCTCACACACACAGCCCAATGCTGCAGCCTAGGGTAGAAATGTCACATTTACAAATGCTGCCAGCTTTCACAGGTGACCCTTTTCTCTGTCTCGTTTCCAGGTTCCTAGAGCCCAGCCCACTGCCCAGGGTGTACATTGTGACCTGTAGGAGCCCATCCAGCATGGGGACTTGGACTCACAGGGTCCAAGGAGGTGCAGTGTTGTTTGGAGAAGTGGCCTCAGAAGAGCTCAGGACTGTTTGCCTAACCTGTTCTAGGCACTGAGCACCCCACGATCAGGGCATAAGTGAGCCCTTTGAGTGGCCTCATTTACTGTGACCCCTTCAAGTCTCATTCGTCACAGGACCCTCCACAGGATATGTGACAAAGTGTCTCTATTAGAAGCATATTCCCAGGCTCTAAAATTCTCCCAGTTAGAAGTCATTTCAGGTCAAAGTCATCTATACAAAGGCTTCTGTAGGACCCATATATTAATTTTGGAGCTGAACCTCTTTTAATGGGGAGGAGAACTTTACCCAGGGCCTTAAAGTCACCTAGAGGTGGGGAGAGTGGAGGTCCTTGGCTGGGAGAAGGAGAAAGTGAAAGTGAAAGTTGCTTGGTCATGTCTGACTCTTTGCAACCCCGTGGACCATACAGACCATGGAATTCTCCAGGCCAGAATACTGGAATGGGGAGCCTTTCCCTTCTCCAGGGGATCTTCCCAACCCAGGGATTGGACCCAGGTCTCCTGCATTGCAGGCAGATTCTTTACCAGCTGAGCCACAAGGCTGGGAGAAACTTTCCCAAACACTGGACATGGTCTCTCACAGTAAACTCCACTGAGGCCAGCATCCCGGCTCAGAAAGGATGAGCTGACACCAGCCTTCTTCCCCTCGATGCATCACACCCCTTCCAAGTGATGTTTCATCTGTCCAACAGCCTTGGGACTCCAGTTAGAGCAGACCAGTAATGGGGTGCTGAGGGCAACATATTTTAAGGGAGTGATGTACTATAAGTGTTGAGCCACCAGCCAGCTCTCAGAGGGTGGGAGGAAGGCATCTGTCAATTCCATGGTGTAAATTTTCCTACCATAGTCAACTTCCGCCCCCTGAGGTGACATCACTGAACATAGCCCTGGGAAAAGACGTGTAGCAACAATCCTCCTGTAAGGGTTGCTTCTTACAGATGCAAGCCGCCCAAGTAACCTCTAGGCCCCAACGTAATAGTAAAATACCCCAAATAATTAAAAGTCATATGCTTCGGTCCTTACATTTGTCTATTACCTTTGTCTGTGATAGAATTCATTTAATTGCAAGTCTATGTAATTTGGTTCTTTAGGAGATGGCTGTGCTGACAGTCCCGTCCGACTGGCCGTAGTACACCATCGGAAGCAGACGCCTCTGACATCTTCCATCTTTCACACCACTGTTTTGATGAACAGTACTCTCAGCTTCTGCAGACAGCCGAGCCGACCATGAGCTGCCAGCCTCGTGTTGTGCCCCTGCCCTCCTCTAAATGCAGGGCTTCTGAGCATCTTTCCCCGTGTGTTACGTCCACGGCCCTGGAACATTCTGTAGGGTCGGTCACTGCACGTCCTTGCCCCTTAGTGTTTTCCCTCTCTAGGCTCCAAGTGCCAACAGGGCAGAGATTATTACTCGCGTTCACTGGCGCATCGCTGGTGCTGTCACCTGGCACACAGGGGGCCCTTGATAAATACTTGTCACGCAAAAGGGAGTTTGACCAAATATTAGCACTTTTCACATTACAGTACTAAGATGGGAAGTGACACAGAAAACACCAAAATCCCAAAAGCAGGCGAAGCCAGACGTCATCATGGACTCAGGGGTGAAGGGCAACAGTGTCCATTCAGGACACATTTTTCAATACCTGAGGCCTTCAGGGTACCTTACCTTTAGCTCTGCATGGGTACCTGTTTCCCCATCTGCCTGCACCGTAGTTGATCCTGCTACATTAATGACTTCCTTCCAAGAAGTCCAGTCCCCTTGCTGGACGTGCTCCTGGTTGGAGCACAGCTCTGCTCTTGACCTTCTGCTAGAGACACTAGGAGGAAAAGGGACTCAGGGCCCCTGTGCAGGGCCCGGTGAGCCCCACACAGGCAGCCTCGGATTCCCCACCCCTAGCCTGAGTCTGCAATTTGTCAGCATCCCTGCTCACCGAGGGGACCGGAGAGGAAAGAGAAGTCCCTTCCCTGGGAGATGTCAGTCTGGATTTCACCAATTAAGCCCTGCTGGAATTAGGGGGCTAGTGTCTCCGCGGGTTAAAGGCTGGTGATTTTTGATAAACAGCGTTCTTCCCCTTTAAATCGGCAGGTTTCACTTAAAGGCAGCCAGGGTTTCTCACGTTACCATCCCACTGCAAACACATTCAGTACCAAGTTCTCCATAAAGACTTTATTTCCTGGTTCTTTCTGCAGAGATGCCACATCTGGTGCACCTTTCACACAAATAAGTAGGAACATTGGGTGAAGAAAGGCCGCCAAGGATGGAAGCTATGTGTTTGGCTCTTTGATTTGCCTGATGCAGCCATCTTTCCCTGCTCTTGTCTATTATCGTGATAAGCTGCACCTCTCAAGATTTTTATTCTGACAGCAAAAATCTGCATGCACGTGAGGAAGCACTGCATAACTCTGGAAAGCGGGATCCCATTTAGTGGAGTGACCCTTTTCTGGACAGCTGCTTGAATTAGCTGCCCTTTACATCCTGTGCATAGGGTTGGGGAGTGGTGTAGAAATGAGAACCATGCACAGAGAGATATAACCACACCTTACCCAGAAAAGGGGTCCTAGGGCCTAGAAAGCTTCCAAGCAGGAGGAGACACCCAAGGGTTAACGCAATTTCCATCGCAGCGAGTTTTGTTTGCCATTATTTTCTTTTTCTCTTCTCCCTTTTAACTGATTCGTAGCATAAAATCTTCCTGGACACCTAATTATCAAGCCAGCTCACAGTCACAGCTGTCTGCTTGGAGAACCCATTAGATGCAGCAGTTGAAGCCTCCGTAATTCCCCAAACTTCCCGGTTGTGAATATTAAGAAAAGATTTTTACATGTCATATGCAATTCGAAGGTGGTGTGAATGGCCTCGGAGATGCTGCACGCTGAATGCTTGTCCATCACGCCATTCACTGGTTACAGGTGGTCTCATTTTCCACTCTCAGATATCGGCTGGCTATGACAGCAGGCACTTAATTTGCATGTTCGACAGACAACAAACGGCCCCGTGCATGTCAAAATAGGTGGTGATGCGTGACAGCTTCTACACAATACTGTCTCCTCTTTGCATGACCTTTGACCTCCCTGCATGTCTTTTTTTTTTTTTTCCCACCATCCAAAACAAAACAAAACAAAACAAAACATGCACTTCTCTGCTTTGGAATAAATTTGATACCAAATTGATGGTTTTTCTTTCTTCCTCCTCTCCCTCCTCTCCCCCGACACCCCGTCTTTTAAAGGGTGCTCTGCATCCAGATTTTTGCCTTAACTGCTACAAAACTCTGCCAGAAGAACCTCATAAAATTTAAAAACAGGGAGGCTGTGCAGACAGGAAGCTGTCTCTTCGAAACCCATTGTAGTTAAATTGCTTGGAACTTTTTAATAAATGTAACCTTTAAGAGAGCAATCTAATCGGGTTAATTTTTATTTAAGAAGATCATAAAATTAGAATCTTTAAGGCTTTTCTTTAACTTGTGTTAATTAGATTCTTGTCCTTGAAACACTTTTAATATTAATATTTCACCACGGTTTAAAATTACTTTCTTTAATTGCAGGCTTGGCCAGCCTGTATTAAATATAACACCCAGTTATTCTAATTTTCTGTAATAACCACGGTGAGCCCCAGTCCTTCCCTCTTGCTTCCACAGAAACCCGCTAATGAGAACACAGCTCACAGCCATGCTTAAAAGGTTAAAAGACTGTGAACCTGAGACCGCCCTGGAGTGCAGCTGCCATCAGAGTGTCCCCGGACCTTTGCTTTTGGGGGGAAATCCTCAGCAATTTATGCAGTGCTAGGATTTCACAGGGATGCCTCTCTGCCCCCCGGAAGGGGGCCTGACCTGAGCTCTCAGGGACCCCCACGCACCCCTTGTCTCACCAGAGAGGAGCGTAATCTGCTCCCCAGTCCCATTTCAGTGCTGGGTCTTGTTTTAATTAAGAATTAAGGCATGACAGCAGATAATCGCACCTCCCGGGTGTTATAAGATTTGAGCTGCAGCTGTGAGCCCAGAACCCAGGGGGGTGATTACACCATGATCACCACACCCCCTGGATTGCCCTCCCGAGGCCCCAGAACCATGGGCAGGGCACCATAGCTGGTGGGACACGGGCTACATGGAGCCTATGGGCTGTACCTGGAGACAGGCCGGAAGGGCGTCTCCCCCAATGAGGTGAGCTCACACCGACACACACGGCCCATCCCAGAGTCTCAGAACCAGGGAAAATTAGAACTGGGGGGAATATTCCACGTGATCCCAGGCAGGGCTATGGACCCTGAACCCCAGCCTTCAAGGGGCTCCCCCTGCTCCATCTCATGCCGCGTCTTCTCTGGGCACCGTCTTCTCAGGCCTGAGGGTGCTGGTCAGGGAGGATGTATGTTAAATTCAAACAAAAGGTAAACACTCCCCATCTCCAAGTAGAGGATAATCCATCTATTACTCTGCTGGGACTTCCATGACTGTACTCATCACTTACAAGTCCGGCGTTCATATGTGATGTGTTTGGGCCCCAGAGGGGCTGGGGCAAGCAGTACCTCTGCCGGCAGGTGTCAGAGTCGACATATCTGTCTTCTCCCCTGGGGGGCATCCCATGGAAGAGCTCAGGGCAGACTCTCTCCTCGTGAGCCTGGAAAAGTGGACAGAGCCCTGGACATGGGGCCCGACAGACTCTGTTCAAGTCCCAGCTCTTTCTGGCTGGGTGACTTTAGGCGGGGACTGAAACCCTCTGTGCTTTGGTTTCTTTGTCTATAAAAAGGGCCTGATGATATGTATTGACCTCATGAGCTTACTATGAAAATCAAATGAATAAATATTTGGAGAGTTTAGTGAGGTGTATGCAGCTCTGTGTATGTGTCAGTCGCTCTGTCTTGTCTGACTCTTTCTGGCCCCGTGGACTGTAGCCCACCCGGCTCCTCTGTCCATGTGGTTTCTCAGGCAAGAATACTGGAGTGGGTTGCCATGCCCTCCTCCAGGGGATCTTTCCGACCCAGGAACTGAGCCCCCATCTGTCACGTCTCCTGCATTGGCAGGTGGTTCTTTACCACTAGTGACACCTGGGAAGCCCCAGTGTTCCCCAAAATGCATGTCCACTGAGAACTTCAGAATGGGAACTCACTTACCAATAGGGTCTTTATGTATGGAATTAGCTCAGAACCTCAAGATGAAAATAGCTTGGCTAGAGGGTGGGCCCTACATCCTATGACGTGCGTCCTTTTAAGACACACGAAAGGAGAAGGTGATATAAAAATAGGGGCCTAGGTTGGTGAGCTGTGTCTTCATGTCAAGGAACTGCACATACGGCAGGCACCACCAGAAGCTAATTCTCCCTCAGAAGAAACCAACTCTGACAGTGTCTGGATTTTGAATTTCTGGCTTCTTGATCTATTAGAAAATAAATTTCTGTTATTTTATGCTAATTGGTATAGGATGATCTTCTATAGCAGTTCTGCTAGAACTTCTATAGCAGTTCTAGGAAATTAATCCAGAAAGCATCTAATATTGGTTAGTTGGCACAAAATAAGTGCTAGCTAACTGTTTGTTACATAGAAATTATTAGAAATATTTTTTTAAAAAGAATGCTTATATAATGTAATCAATTCTTCAGTCTGGAGACTGATATATATCAACTGTTTAGATACAAGTAGCATATATAACGGAGAAGGCAATGGCACCCCACTCCAGTACTCTTGCCTGGAAAACCCCATGGACGGAGGAGCCTGGTAGGCTGCAGCCCATGGGGTCGCGAAGAGTCGGACACGACTGAGGATTTCACTTTCAACTTTTCACTTTCATGCATTGGAGAAGGAAATGGCAACCCACTCCAGTGTTCTTGCCTGGAGAATCCCAGGGACGGCGGAGTCTGGTGGGCTGCCGTCTATGGGGTCGCATAGAGTCGGACACGACTGAGGTGACTTAGCAGCAGCAGCAGCATATATAAAGTACCAAAAAATAAGAATATTATTTTTAATATTGACTCCAGTAGTAGTCCTGTGGCTGAGATGAGTTGATAACATTGTGTAAAATATAATCAATGTTTTCTGTTCTATTTTATTTTTTCTTTGCATTAATAACACCAGCTTTGTAATGTTTTCTTGTTAAATTGACTTAAAACATTCTGGTGTACCATAGTGATCAATATTTTTGTATATTATGAAATGATCACCACAGTACGCCTAGTTATCACACAAAGATATTACAATATTACTGACCACAGTCCCCATTCCGGGACTTCCTGATAAAGAAGAAAAGAATCAGGTGGTAAAGAATCCTCCTGCGGTACAGGAGACCCCTGTTCGATTCCTCGGTTGGGAAGATCTACTGGAGAAGGGATAAGCTATCCACTCCAGTATTCTTGGGCTCCCCTTGTGGCTCAGCTGGTAAACAATCCACCTGCAATGCAGGAGACCTGGGTTCAGTCCCTGGGTTGGGAAGATTCCCTGGAGAAGGGAAAGGCTACCCACTCCAGTATTCTGGCCTGGAGAATTCCATGGACTGTATCGTCCATGGGGTCACAAAGAGTCAGACATGACTGAGCGGCTTTCACTTTCAAATGCCGATTACGTTACAGCCTCATGGCTTATGTACTTTGCAGCTGGAAGTTTGTCCCTTTAACCCTCTTTGCCTATTTTGCCCACTCTCCCCAGCCCCTCCCTCTGGCAGCCACCACTTGGTTCTCTGTGTCTATGAATCTGTTTTGTTTTGTTTTGCTTGTTTGGTTTCCCAGGTTTCCTCCAGTTTCATCCATGTGGTTGTAAATCAAAAAATTTCATTGATTTTGTGGCTGATCATTTCTTTATTTATAACATAAAAATTACAAATTATGAAAATAACTATAAAATATACTGACATTATTTTGTGGCTGAATTTGTATAGACCAGATCGTCTTTATCCGTCCATCTATCATGGGCACT
The DNA here is from genome assembly GCA_024291935.2 of Okapia johnstoni. Classification (NCBI taxonomy): domain Eukaryota; kingdom Metazoa; phylum Chordata; class Mammalia; order Artiodactyla; family Giraffidae; genus Okapia; species Okapia johnstoni. Next base: position 104,918,492 of record CM044313.1, read on the forward strand.
TAGGTTCCTTCCACATGTTGGATTTTGTAAATCATGCTGCAGTGAGCACGGCATACATGTATCTTTGTAAACGAAGCGCTGCATTTTTGTTTTCTTTGGATAAATATCCAGAAGTGGAGTTGCTGGGTCATTTTTTAATTTTTTAAAAATAGTTCTATTTTTAATTTTTTGAGGAGCCCCCATACTGTTCTCCATAGTGGCTGAACCGGTTTACATTTCCACCAACTGTGTATAAGATTCCCTTTTCTCTACATCCTCACAGCACTTGCTCCTTTGTTCTTGTCTTTCCGATGATACTCATTCTGACAGGTGTGAGGTGAGAACTCATTGTGGCTTTTATTTGCGTTTCCCTGACAAGTAGGGAACAATTCCCTGAGCATCTTTTCCTGTGCTTGTTGGCCATCTGTCTGTCTTTGGGAAAACGCCTTCTCTACTTTTTAAATACAATTGTTTGGTTTTGTTTCTGCTATTAAGTTGCAAAAGTTCTTTATACATTTTGGATATTAATCCCTTATTGGACTTTTCATTTGCAAATATCTTCCCTCCTTCAGTAGGTGGTCTTTTTGTTTTGTTGATGGTTTTCCTCACTGTGTGATAAAACGTATAGCACATCCTCTCATCCTGCTCTTTAGAATATCTTTGCTGTTTGAAGTGTTTAAAATTCAGCTGATCATTCTTTTCTTTAATTTTTTCTTTTTTTATTTATTAACACCAAAAACCTCTTGTACTGAGGTATAGCTGATTAAAAATACTGTGGTAGTTTCAGGTGAACAGCAAAGGGGCTCGGCCATACATATACATGGATCAATTTTACGGGTGAAAATGTTTTGAAATTTTATTTGAAATTTTGGATAATACATACGTTAGTGATAATTGGCACTTGTAAATTACATTTTTCTATTTATTAATTTAGGTCTCCACCAGTATCTTTCCAGCAAGCATCACCATTTTCCTCCTTAAATTTCTGCAAGATGAATTGTTAGATTTATTTTTAGTTAGATTTTTGTTGTTCAGTTGCTCAGTCGTGTCCGACGCTTTGCGACCCCATGGACAGCAGCACTCCAGGCTTCCCTGTCCTTCACTAGCTCCCGGAGTGTGCTCAAACTCACGTGCATTGACTCAGTGATGCCATCCAACCATCTCGTCCTCTGTTGTCCCCTTCCTCTCCTGGCCTTCAATCTTTCCCACCTTCAGGGTCTTTTCTAGTTAGCTTAAATTTTGTTGTTGTTGTAAATCTTATAATTAGATTCTGTAGCTGTGTAACGTTGGCTAACTGCAGTGTTCTTCATTTTTTCTCATGTTTTATCTTATATCTTACGTATCTTATACTTAGTGTTGTTGTGTATCTTATACATATGTATCTTATCTTATGTATCTTATACTGATGCAAATCGCATTAGTGACAATATGCAGAATGTAGTTTCTATCGTGAATTTTTGTTTTTCTTTCCAATTTGCATGCTTTTATCATTTATTTGTTTCTCGTCTTGCCTTGTGGACAAAGGACACGAGTAACGTTGAATTTAGACAAGAAGAGTGGGATTTATTGATTCATTAATGGATTTAAAGAGAATACTTCTGATACTCTAACCTTAAGCCTATCTACTGTAGGTTTTGGGGGGTATTTTATATTAGATCAAAATACTTCCCTTCTACTTTTAGATTGCAATCAATGTGTTGAAATTTAACTAACATTTATCTGTATCTGTTGGGAAGAACATATTGGAATGAACAAATGTATTATTATTTAATATGTGCATTATCACTTTGATCCTCATGTAATGTATTATATAGGGAATCCAACTTTATTTTTAAAATATGGCTTCCCATTAGCCCTAATGTAAAATGTTTGGCAACAATCCATTATTCTCCCTTTCCCCATTTTGAATGTCACCTTTGTGAAATAGTTAACGCCTGTATTGGTCTATAGGTCACCTGACTTTTCATGTACCGGTATCGCCACATTTTAAATGTTTGTAGTTTGATAATGCCTTTTGACACCCGGCGGGTTAATTCCCCCTCACTCTTTCCACAAAATTTATGCTTGCTTTTGTTTATTTTTTGTATGAACATTACCAGACTCAAAAAACTAAAAACATTAGTAAAGAATTCTAATTGACTTTTTTATTGGAACCACAAGAAAATAAAACTCTGCTATTATTTAATAAAAATATTGTGCACAATTTCATGCAATTTATTTTGTGAACATATGTGTATTTCTTTACCACACCATTTTCAAAAATATGTTTACCTTTTCATATTCTCATCAGCAATGTGTGAGGTTTCCGGTTGCTCTGCATCCTTACAGATCCTTGTTGTTGTCATTTTTAAAATTTTAGTCATTCCAGTGTTTGTGTGCTGTGTCTTCATATCCTGAAGACAGATATTTTCTCAAGTCCTTAGGGCCAGAAATGCGTAACAACTCAGGTGAACTTAAAGAGTACAGTAGATAAAAATTGACTTATTATTTAATAAAATACCTCAGCATCAGAAACAAAGGTACTACTTTACACATTTAGTAACAGGGAAAAATTATAATAAATATACATATTTTGGACACTTCAGTAAGTAAGAAAACCAACCACAAAAATATATAGTGTATGATTCCACTTACGTGTAGTTTGGAAGCTGGCACAACCTACATGTGAAAACAGATATTCCAATAATATTTGTATGTGGTTAGAGATGTGTGATTAAAAGTGTCACAATACAATGTTCAGTGCTGATAGAGTCTATATTTTGATTTGGAGTGATTGATTCCTAGGTAATGAAACCATCAAAATTCATCCAACTATACATTTAGGATATGTGCACCTCACTGTATGTAAATTATATTTAATTTTGGAAACTTTAATCAGTATAGTTTGGCTCAAGTTTGATTTTTAATCTTCATATTTCTGCTTAGGAAATTATATATATTTTATTTTAGTTTTTACTGTCTCATGCTATATAGAGGTCTAAAATATTCTTCATGTAGTTTGTGGCCCTTAAATATATTCCTAATTATTTTGACATTTTTGTAACTTTTATAAATAGTGTATATCTTCTACTATGTGTTAGACTGATATTTAATATCGATTTTATTTGAAAGCAGTCATCAGAAAGATTTTTTAGCTGATTTTCTTCAATTTTTCATATTAAAATCACATAATTTGCGAAGTAACCCAATTACATTTTCTATTGCTTTTATAATTTTTTCTAGTACTTCCAGAATAATTTTAGTAATTGTAGTGAAAAATAAATTCCCTCTTTTTATTGAGTTTAAAGGGAATTATAATCTAAATGGAATACTGTTGTTTTTACTAGATTAAGCATAATGTATTCCTATTTCATTAAGAAGCTTTGGAGAGAGTTAATAATCAGTGAGAGGAAGATATTACACACACACACACACACACACATATATATGAGAGACCATATCAATACCAGGCATAGGATATGTTCCACAGTGATATGCTGGTAAATGATCCATATCAGCTTTCAAAGAAAAAGCCAAGACAAACAGGCAAACAGAATACCTTGGTTTGCAGTATTTGCCAGTTTCCATGCCGTAAACCCTCACTAGGACCAATTTCAAGCCACCACTGCATCGTCACTGAACCTAAAGTTGGGAGGAGACATGCCCATTCGCTCTCTTGAGCAGTGAAGCCATCTCTTGCGCTGCTGGTTAAGGACTCGTTACGTGCCAGCTGTCAGTATTTTTGGTGTGACTTCCTTTGCCCGGTGGCAGAGTCCTGCTGGTGAGAGTTCTTTGCCTGCCTTTGGTTTCCTGCCCACTCCTCCTACTCCTCTTCTTCTCAAAAACTATCTGAAAAGTGCTGATAGTACCCAGGAGATGATTGCTCTTCTTTGATTATGGCTCATTTGAATTAGACTGTTTTTCGTGCACTAGGGTTTGCTGGAGAATCATCTCTGGGCTGGGTCAGGACCATGACCTTGAGCATTTTCCCAATGGCAAGGATGTATGTGTTGGGGTTCTATTAGCCTTTCTCCTCCCTGAAGCCTGCGCAATGTGGCAGCTTTTCATCACGCAGGGATGCTTGGTTCATTCTCTCATCCATGGCAGATGGCTGCCTGCAAAGAGGACCAAGCTCTGTGATTCCCTGTTTATTCCCATCTTCCCTGGTTTCTGAAATCACACCAAGCTGCGTCCACTGATTCTCCTTCTGCCACCCGTGTGCTCTCCCATTTAAACAACAGGGCTTGTGGGTTTGCCCTACAGAGTGACTGCTCACACGGAACGGTGGCATGCCAGCTTTGCCCTCTCAGGTCCCGCCTTCAGCATCTTCTGAATCCTTTTCCCGCTCTGTGCTTGGCATCCTTTCCTCACATTCTGTGGCTCGGGCTTGCAGATGCCTCCTAAGTTCATCAAACAGGGTGTTTGCATATGTGCTTCCTGCCATCCTGTTGCTCTTGGGTGTTTTCCCAGAAGAGAAGGAGAAACTGCCCTCTTCATCGTGGAGGTGAGAATCTGGAGCTGAAAAGGCAGCTGTCCTTCTGACTCATCCTCCCATCTCAGCCTTTGTCTGCATGAAGCCCTTTGGGCACCTCCTCTCTCTCTGGCTTCTTCCCTCTCCCTCTTCTCTTTGGTTCTTTCCATTGTGATGCTTAAATACATCTCTATATCTATATACACATATATATCATGTATATATTAGCTACCAAAAGGAAAGAAAAAGACAAAGAACAGAAGGCAGAGGAAAAGACAAAAAAGGAAACACAGCCTCATTGGAGCTCATGGCCAGCCGGTGACTGTCTCCCAGGATGTGGGTTTGTTGGGACTGCTGTTGTCATGGATGTTTTACCGTGAAATATTTCTAAGATACTGTGAAGCATAGAGAATAATGCAGCGAGCCACCATGTACTTTTCACCCAGTTTTATCAAAACTTTAAATTTTTACATATTTGTTCTGGGTATTTTCCTAAGTAGGAAAAAATCCACCTGAGTCGACTGAAGGCTCTCTGCAGCCTCTTCTTACTCCCAGTCCTCTTTACCTTCCAGACAGAACTCTTCTCCTTATTTTTGGGTTTATGGTGCCCATACCTGTTTTTGCATCAATAAATTATATATTTAGGTTTCTGAAATTGCATGAATTCATTATATCACATATACTTCCTTAACTTCTGTATTTTGCCCCTCCCCCCCAAAATTGCAATGTATCCATGCCAATACACTCAGTGATAACCCTGAATTTGAACTATGCATAGTATATGAATGTGTTACCAAGTATATCTCTTCATTCTCCTATTGAAAGACATACAGTGCTTCCATATTTTTTCACGAATCCGATATAAGACAAATGCTACAACAGACATCATTTTCAGACTCTCCCTATACCCCTCTTTAAATGATGCTCACCTTCAACTTTGCTAGGGTGATGGCGGAGCTATGTGGGGAAGCTGGAGGACTGTGTTTACGGCCCTCCAAAAGTCATGTGTTGAAACCTAACCCCTAATGGGATGGAATCTGGCAGTGGAAACTCTGAAAGGTGATGGGATCATGAGAGGGCTTCCCGGGTGGCTCAGCAGTAAAGAACCCTCCTGTGATGCAGGAGACGTAGGAGACATAGGGTTGATCCCTGGTAGGGAAGATCCCTTGGAGGAGGGCATGACAACCCACTCCAACATTCTTTCCTGGGGAATCCTATGGACAGAGAAGCCTGGTCGGCTACAGTCCATGGGGTCACAAACAGTCGGGCACGACTGAAGCAACTGGGCATGCACACATGCGCAGTGTCATGAGAGTGGGACCCCCACGTTTGAGATTCAGTTCAGTTGCTCAGTTGTATCCAACTCTTTGCGACCCCATGGACTACAGCACGCCAGGCTTCTCTGTCCTTCACCAACTCCAAGAGCTTGCTCAAACTCATGTGCATTGAGTCGGTGATGCCATCCAACCATCTCATCCTCTGTTGTCCCCTTCTCCTCCTGCCCCCAGTGTTTCCCAGCATCAGGGTCTTTTCCAATGAGTCAGTTCTTCACACCAGGTGGCCAAAGTATTGGAGTTTCAGCTTCGACATCAGTCCTTCCAATGAATATTCAGGACCGATCTCCTTTAGGATGGACTGGTTGGATCTCCTTGCTGTCCAAGGGACTCTCAAGAGTCTTCTCCAACACCACAGTTCAAAAGCATCAATTCTTCAGCACTCAGCTTTCTTTATGGTCCAACTCTTACCTCCATACATGACTACTGGAAAAACCATAGCTTTGACTAGACGGACTTTTGTTGGAAATTAATGACGTTATTAAAAGAGATCCCAGGGAGCTCTCTGACTCCTTCTGCCAGGTGAGGTCCTCACAAGAATGTGTCTGTCTGTGAAACAGGAAGCCCTCCCCAGGCACCTAATCTGCAGCCTTGACCTTGGATGTCCCAGCCTCTGGAACTGTGAGAAATAGCTGTAACTTGTTTGGGAGCCGCCCCGTCTATGGTCCTGTGTGACAGCGGTCCACACAGACTAAGGCCGTGTGCTCTCTTCCAACTTCCAGCCCTTGTTTTCTGTCCCTGCAATCCTGCTTTCTATGTCGCTCCAATTCCACCAAGCAGACAATCCAAGGACGTACTGGCAAGTGCAGCCATAAGCCTGCTCTTCCTTACTGCGGACAGGGAGAGGGAAGGCTAGGAGGTGACTCCCACTTCCACTCCAGGAGGTGGAGAAGGTGTGCAGCCTGAGAAGGTGAGCGGTTGTGGGACTGGGGGGAGGGGGGAGGAGGACCTTCTCTCGCAAGGACATGGATGAGGAAGGAACGGATGCTGAGGCATCACCTGAGGACCACCCGTTATTGGCCCGGAAGTATGGGGTGTGGACTGCAAGCCAAGGTTCAGGGAATAAAGGAGACCCACCAGGCCAAAATACGCCCAGCTAGAACCAGAAGAAGGGACCTTAATGGTAATCACCACAGAGCAGCTAAATTGCTCTCAGCATCTGACATTAATGTAGGTTCCTTGACATGTATGCAACTCCCTGTTTCTTCATTGTTCTTGATGATGCTTGCAGCACTAGGTGTTTATAATGTTTGCTGATATAAAGACTCTGTGAGTATCTCCTCGTGGTTTTTGCTTCCAGTTCCTTGGCTGCTGGCAAAGAGTTGAGCTTCTTTCTCTTGTTTTTTGGCTTTTGTGTTTATCCTCTATGAATTTCTTATCTGTATACTTTGCATTTTTTCTTTTGGAGGAAGAGATAAATATTTATCAGGTTATAAAGTTATATTTCATTTTCAAATTGCTAATTTTTATCATAAATGGGCAATTAATTCCATTAAATGTTTTTAATGCATCCTTAAGATGATCAAAAGTAGTTTTTCTTTGAACTACTAATTTATTAATTATATAAATAGATTTTCTGATGTTTCACTGGATCTGCATTTCTTAGATATAGCTAACTTTGCTTGCATTTTAATTAGTGTTTGCAACTATATTCATGAGTAGGATTAGTTTTCAAAGATCCTTACATTGTTATATAAATTTTTAGATCAAGTTATAATAGCCTTAGAATTTGGGTTGCGTAGTTCTCATTTTTTTCTGAGATTTTAAATATTTGGAAAAAAATGAGATAGAATTTATTAGTTCTTATTTGATGGATTGAATATTTTTGACTGTGAAACTCCCTGGCCAGGTATCTTTTTGTGGTGAGATTTAGTCGAGTGGAGGAAGTGGAAAACTTTTGTTATTGATTCCATGTCTTTAATGGTTGTGGTAAGCTGAATACCTGCCCCCAAGATGCCCACATCTTAGTCCCCAGTCGGTGGCTATTGCTTTACACAGCAAAGGGGACATCACAGATGTAGTATGGCTAAGGATCGGACGTGGGAAATTTACCCTGGATTACGCAAGTGCCACCTGTGTGTGATTACAAGTGTCCATACTAGAAGGAGGCAGAGGGGGCTTGACTACAGAAGAGAAGGTGATGATATGATGAAAATAAGCAGGAAGGAGTGCTCCTCAGCTGGGGAATCCAGGCAGCCCCCCAAAGTTAGAAAAGGCAAGGACAATCCTCTCAAGCTTCCGGAAGGAACTCGTCTTGCAGACGCCCTGTCTGTCAGTGAAACCGAGCGCAGACTTCTAGTCTCCAGAAATGTAAGAGATTAAAAATTGTGCTGTTTCAAGTCACCAAGTTGGTATTGATTAGGTAAATAGGAATAGAAAGCAGATACAATAGTTCAGTGAGTTCAGTCCCTCAGTCGTGTCTGACTCTTTGCCACCCCATGGACTGCAGCACGCCAGGCCTCCCTGTCCATCACCAACTCTCGGAGTTTACCCAAACTCAGGTCCATGGAGTTGGTGATGCAATCCAACCATCTCACCCTCTGTCTTCCCCTTCTCCTCCTGCCTTCAATCTTTCCCAGCATCAGAGTCTTTTCAAATAAGTCAGTTCTTTGCATCAGGTGGCCAAAGTATTGGAGTTTCAGCTTCAGCATCAGGCCTACCAATGAGTATTCAGGACTGAATTCCTTTAGCTTGAATAGGAGAAAAGTGGAGGTACAATAGTTACTGGCTTATTTTTCTATGTGGATTTGCTGTTTATAACGTTTTCACCAGCAAGCAATGAGTCAGTCTGAAGGCAGGTAGGTGACTCCGTTGCTTCCCAGATACTCGCACGCTTCTTCTGAAAGGACTGTCCTCGTTGTCCTCAAGCTGTGCCTGAAATCACCCAAGCCCCTCTCGGGAGTGTTTCTCCTTCTCTGGGAACATTTCCCAAACCATTCATACCACTCTTGCCCCACCTCTATGCTCAGGGAGCCCTGGGCTGGGGGTTCCCCTGGGAGCCCATGCACTAATGTGCACCAGAGTGAAACATCTGCCTGTTTACCCAATAATGTGTGTGAAAGAAAGTGTTCGTGTGCATCATTCTTGACTAGCAGCGTGAATTCCAAGGATCTCCTCTATTGCTGTCTTCATCTGCCACGCCCTCTTACAGCCCTGCCCTCTATCTCATAAACTTTGAAGGGCATCTAAACCCTTTTGTTTCATTCTGGATACTGATATTATTCAACAATTTGCTTGTATATAATGGACAAAATAAAACTCATTCACATACTCTTTGACATATTTCACTGCTTCAACAGCCTTCCAGTCCAATAGTCCATGGCTCAAATAGTCACTTAAAATGGAAAGAGGGACTTGGCTGGTCTGTTCATTAAAGAGAAGGGGACATGGGAAAGCAGAGATGTAGCCCCTCCCTCACCCAACAGAGGATCTCCCACTTTAACTGGATTCCTTTGACTACACTTTGCATGTAGACTCACTGTTTTTTTTTTTTTTTTTTTTTTTTTTTTTCTACTGTGAGTTTTAATCACTCAGTCGTGCCCGACTTTTTGCAACCCCATGGACTGCAGCCCAGCAGGCCCCTCTCTCCATAGAATTTTCCAGGCAAGGGTAATGGAGTAGGTTGCCAAATTGCTTTACAAGGTTGCATTAGTTCTTGCTGTACTATGAGGAGAACCAACTGTATGTATACATATATACTCTTCCTCCTGAGCCTCCCTCCTCATCTCATCCCGTCCCTGTAGGTCATCACAGAGCACCACGTTGAGCTCTCTGTGCTGTACAACAGCGTCCCACGAGCTATTTGACATGTGATATAGTGTGTATATGTAAATACCAATCAGCCAGTGTATCCCACCCAGCCTTCCCTGCTGTGTCCACAAGTCCCTTCTCTAAGTGGTACAGATACACGTAGCTTCGGGGATCCCCGGCGCCTCAGCGGTAAAGAATCCGCCTGCCAGTGCAGAAGATATGGGTTCGATCCCTGGCTCAGGAAGATGCCCTGGAGGAGGAAATGGCAACCCAGTCTGGTGTTCTTGCCTGGAGAACCCCGTGGACAGAGGAGTCTGGTGGGCTAGAGTCCATGGGGCTGCAAAGAGTCAGATGGAACTGAGCCCACACATGTATGAACCCTTGATTGGAAACAGGAATAGAGATGCAGACACAGACTCACTTCTCATTTATTTATTAAATAAAAGACTCATTTTTATTTAAAATTCTTATTCTAAAATTAAGCCAATTAAACCTTCCTCTTGGGTTATATTTATAATATCATGCTTTACTACAATATAAAGCCATAAATGCTATTTATAATGCTATTATAAAATTATAATGAAATATTCTATTAATATAATATTACAATGTGGCAAATAGGCACTAGAGTGATGCGCATTTGCACACACATCTTTCAATCTGTCATGCTTCTGAAAATTAATTTGATTTTTATTGAAATATAGTTGATTTGCAATGTTGTGTTAGTGTCTTGTGTACAGCAAATTGATTAAGGTATAAACATACCTTGCTGTTCAGTCACTAAAGTCACGTCTGATTTTTTGCAACATCATGGACTGCAGCATGCCAGCCTGCCCTGTCCTTCACTATCTCCCCGAGTTTGCTCAAACTCATGCCCACTGAGTTTTAGTCAGTCATATATGTACATGTGGTTTCCCTGATAGCTCAGTTGGTAAATTCTCCTGCAATGCAGGAGACCTAGGTTCGATCCCTGGGTTGGGAAGATCCCCTGGAGAAGGGAAAGGCTACCCATTCCAGTATTCTGGCCTGGAGAATTCCATGGACTGTAAACTCCATGGGGTCACAAAGAGTTGGACAAGACTGAGTGACTTCACTTTAACTTTTATGTGTACATATACATGTGTATTATTTTTCAGATTCTTTCCCCATTATAGGTTATTATGAAATTTTGAGTTAGTTTCCTGTACTATACAATAGGTCCTTATGGCTTATCTTTTTTTATATAGTAGTGTGTGTGTTAATCCCAAATTTCTAATGTAACCCTCCCCACCTTCCACCCCCATACCTTTCCCCCTTGGTAACCAACCATAGCTTCTTTTCTATGTCTGTGAATCTGTTTTTGCTTTGTAAATAAATTCATTTGCAACATTTTTTTTAAATGGAGAATTCATTTTTGCTTAGTTCTGATCATTCAATTGCTCTTATATATTTTTATCATCAATAATAACTACCATGCCAAAACTATGGTCTTCTTTCCATTGTGTTTCTGCATTGTGCATTTCAACTTGAGAGCTTCAAATAACATTTGTTTGAATTTTAGCTTAGCTGCTACTTTGAAGTCCAAGGAATCTGCACAGACTAGTTACTCACAGGCTTTATTTTATGAACTGATTGTACCATGCTGCTGCTGCTGCTGCTGAGTTGCTTCAGTCATGTCCGACTCTGTGCGACCTCATAGACGGCAGCCCACCAGACTCCACCGTCCCTGGGATTCTCCAGGCAAGAATACTGGAGTGGGTTGCCATTTCCTTCTCCAGTACATGAAAGGGAAAAGTGAAAGTGAACTCTCTCAGTCGTGTCTGACTCTTAGCGACCCCGTGGACTGTAGCCCACCAGGATCCTCCATCCGTGGGATTTTCCAGGCAAGAGTACTGGAGTGGGGTGCCATTGCCTTCTCCAGGTTGTACCATGGCTATATTCTAATTGCTAAAATTTTCAGCTCATTTTAAAATTTCTGAATGAAACTGTTTCAAGAAAGCTTTGTAGTCAAGAAAAAGAGTATTCTTATATATTTTTAATCTACAAATTCTAAATTACTTCTAAATAGTAGCATAGGACTACCAGTAAATGAATAACTCATTAATAATTTTATTATTTTGTATGACTGCTATACATTTAAATTCATCATGAATTCATGAATGCCAAGGGTTGATTACATTTTTCTCTTTTCTCTATTCCTCACTTCGTAAATACTTTTGTACAGTAATCACCCACTTCTGCAACACGGCCATTGGCAGCACTTTGGATAGTCATTAAAATGAAATACTAACTTTTAAACAGCCTTTTCTGAATTAAAAATAATATGTGCACAATTAAATATCATATAAATAAAGAACTGGGAAATCACAGAAAAAATATCAACAAATGAGGTAGCATCTGTCATCTATGATCCCTCAACCCTTCAGCTTAGCAGCACACACTAATGCTTAGTTTTCTCTTCCCCTTAAAGAGATAGATATAAAGATATACATATAGAGGTAAGTTAACTGTTTATTTAAATTTATTGACATATGGCATGTATTCAGAGTAATTCCACATAATAATTTGTGGAAAATATCCCTCTGGGAAAATCAAAGCTTTATTCTGAAATTCACGAAGCTTTCTAGAGGTATCTGATTACAATTACACTAAATGCATGATTCATTTTAAATGGACAAACTTACTCAGAAGCTATTTTTCTTCTGTTATGCTTAAATATGTTCTGCTCTTTATCAGTTATCCCTTTGTTTTTATATTAAAACCTCATCATCCATTCTATTTGCAGATTTCAAAATTATACATACTTCCACAGAAGTAAAAAGCAATATATTACTGTGCATTTTTAATAATCATCAAATTCTAAATTAGTTAATGTCTTCTAAACAGTAGCACAAGATTGTAAGTGAATGAATCATTTGTGATTAATTCATACGAATTCTATACATTTAAATCTATCATGATATAACTATACACAAGTTTAACACATTGCCTATAAGAATATTCAAATGTTTTACCATATTCAAATATTTGTGATTACTAGAAGCATTATATGAAAGATGAAATGCTTTTTATGGTGCACCAAGATAAAGTTCTAAATTGTTTATAGTCCTTCTCTTTGAAGAATAGGCTGTAGTGTTTATAAAGGTCAGTTTCCCATTAGAGCAGCACAGCAGGCTCCTCCCAGGACTAGGCTTTCTTACTCACATTCCAACTCACTGAAATGAAAAAATGGGACTTGGAGACAATGAAATATCCTTCCCAGAGGCTAGGAAGCGAGTCTGGGATGCCTTCAGGGACGTGCATGGGGTTTACAAGGTTTGAGCCACGTGTGTGGGGACAGGGCTGAGCCAGGAGGCATGAGCTTAGCTTTATCAGAGGAGGTTTTACTTTTTGGTGTTTGTTACATTCAACACCTCTGCACCACCCTTGACAACCCTTGTCGACAATCCTTGACGACCCTATGTTGTCTCTCCAAGGCTGGGGATGACTTGTTACTAAATATGGATCGCTCATGATCGGCAACACTCACTCCAGCCATCTAGCTCAATGCAGTAACACGTCTGCCTTCCTAAAACATCCTGTGCATTTTCAACAAGCATCTCCATGGACAAGGAGTGCTGGGCATGGGGATGGATGTTGGGACTGTGATTAAGGATTGGAAACTGGAAGCATCCTCAGTTCTGAAATGGGGGGTTGGCATGCAGGGAAAAGGGCAGTGGGGATCTTCTTAGAAAGAGATGAGCTTTGTGAATATCCCGCCTCCAAAAAAAAAAAAAAAATGTAGCACGCACACACACACACACACACACACACACAGATTTACTTTGAACTTTAGAGGGTGATTATTCTCTTCAAAGACTAGACTCAAGATCCCTATAACAGATGCAAATCTCTTCAAGCTCTGCAATTACATGATTGATCTTCCATACCCAATCTGAAAAACAGGGAGAAAAAATATGGAAAAAGAGAATTAGTGCCTTAGGGAATAGTTTGTCTATAACAAAGGACACAACATTTCATTCACCAGAGCCCTAGAATAAGCTGAGCAAGAAGGGCTTGAAAAAACTCTTGAAGGAATAGTGGCAGACAACCTCTCACACTTAAAAAAGGACAGAAACCTGCAGATTAAAGAAGCCAAATGCAGTGCAAACAGGATAAAACTAAAAATACCCATGCCGAGCCATGTCACAAGTAAACTCTAGAAAACAGAAGGTAGAGAAGAAAATCTTGAAAACAGCAGGGAGATGTGGCGCCCTAACTACAGCGACATGTATACCAGCATGGCTGGATCGCCAGAGGACTGCACTGAGTATAAAATGGCAAATCCAAGAGGTTGCACTCTGTATGATTCCATTTTATGTCACATTCTTGAGCTGAGCGTAGGCAGAGAAGGGGGACAAATTTGTTGTTGCTTACGGGCTTCACTGATGGTTCAGTGGTAAAGAATCTGCTTGCTTATGCAGGAGATGCTGGAGATGTGGATTCAATCCCTGGGTCGGGAAGATCCCCTGGAGGAGGAAATGGCAACCCACTTCAGTATTCTTGCCTGGAGAATACCATGGACAGAGGAGCCTGGTGAGCTACAGTCAAGTTCATGAGTTCTCAGAGTCTGACACTGACTTAGCGCTGAATAACAACAATGGTTAAAGAGGGCGTGAGTTTGGGAGGACAGTGGTTGTGGCTGTAAGGATGAGGGGTCATCGTGGTGATTGACAAGTTCTGCATTTTGACCATCAATGTCAATACTCTGGTTGTGATATTTACTATAGTTTTATAAGATGCTGCCTTTGGAGAAACTGGGTAAGGGATACACAGCATTTCTCTGTGCTATTTCTTAACCTGCATATGAATGTACATTTATATCAGAATAAAATGATGACTTTTTTAAAAAAAATAGCAGTTTGACATTTTCAAATGGACCAGATTAAACAGATTTTACTCTTTAAAGAGCTTTCATTGTTAAAATCCATTTTACTGTTTTACTTTCTTCTCTTTCATTAGATATTGTGTTAAGAACAAAGATTATAGAAGCTTGGAGTAAAAGAAAATTTGGCTGGGTTAATTTTATATCAAAACTCCATCTGTAGACACACATGGGATCTAGTGTGGCCCTTATATTTCACATTCATTTCTCTTGTATTGATTTTCTGTGTCTTGAGCAAAGATCTATAAATCAATCAGCACTTAAAATAAATCCATATCATTGAAAATTAGAAGCAAAAGTGCAGTAGAGAATACTTTCATAGAATATATTTGCATTTATTCAGGAATAGCCATCCTCAAATTATTCTGGATTCACTAAGAAAATATATGAAAAATTCACAGCTCTAGCTAAAATAGAATGAATAGTCAATGGCAGTTTTTTGTTCAGTTACGCATTCTTTGGATTGACACTATGACTTTGGGTTAACCTTAGATCCTGAAATGTAGTCTAATCTGGTCAACATATTTAGAGGTAGGGCTTCATATCCAGGAGTTGAAAAAAGGGTCCAAATTGTCAGAGAACCAGTAGGAGATGGCAGAACAGATTATCTGCATTTGGACATCACAAAACTGTTTTACATAGGCCAAAATTTATTGAAGGCCATTTGTGGGTAAATAATTAAATAAAACACTTGATTAATCTGATTATTTTCACTTACTATATGACTGTGACACTGAACTTGAAATCCAATTACTGTCTGTCTTAATTATGTTTCTTCAACCCATTTTTTTTCATTACATTTTCCAATAATGGTCACAGGAATATTTTGGCTACAGGCTGTAAATTTGAATTCATAGTATCCTATTTGCTTTCAGTTCAGTTCAGTTCAGTCGCTCAGTTGTGTCCGACTCTTTGCGACCCCATGAACAGCAGCACGCCAGGCCTCCCTGTCCATCACCAACTCCTGGAGTTTACCCAAACCCATGTCCACTGAGTCAGTGGTGCCATCCAACCATCTCATCCTCTGTCATCCCCTTCTCCTCCTGCCTCCACTGTTTCCCAGCATCACGGTCTTTTCCAATGAGTCAGTTCTTCACATCAGGTGGCCAAAGTATTGGAGTTTCAGCTTCAGCATCAGTCCTACCAATGAATATTCAGGACTGATTTCCTTTAGGATGGACTAGTTGGATCTCCTTGCAGCCCAAGTGACTCTTAGGAGTTTTCTCCAACACCACGGTTCAAAAGCATCAATTCTTCTGCTGTACACAATTAAAATATCAGGTTTAGTATTAAATGCCTTTTATTTATTTAAAAAATGACCTGTACTTAATGAGAAATTAAAATATTATTTTTCCAACCGTCCTTTTCTAGCTTTTATGTATTATGTGATGTGAAAGTCACCCAGTTGTGTCTCTTTGCACCCCCATGAACTATACAATCCATGGAATTCTCCAGGCCAGAATACTGGAGTGGGTTGCTATTTCCTGGAAAAACTCTATATGGCCAGCAAAAACAAGACTTGAAGCTGACTGTGGCTCAGATCATGAACTCCGTATTGCAAAGTTAAGACTTAAATTGAAGAAAGTAGGGAAAACCACTAGACCATTCAGGTATGACTTAAATCAAATCACTAACAATTATACAGTGGGAGTGACAAATAGATTCAAGGGGTTAGATGTGATAGACAGAGTGCCTGGAGAACTACGGATGGAACTATGGGAAAGGAGTATGTCAGGGATGTATATTGTCACTCTGCTTATTTAACTTACATGAAGACAATGTCATGTGAAATTCTGGGCTGGATGAATCAAGCTGGAATCTATATTGCCAGGAGAAATATCAATAACCTGAGATATGCAGATGACACCATCCTTATGGCAGAAAGCAAAGAGGAACTAAAGAACCTCTTGATGAAAGCAAAAAAAGAGAGTGAAAAAGCTGGCTTAAAACTCAACATTCAAAAAGCTAAGACTGTGGAATCTGGTCCCATTATTTCATGGCAAAAAGATGGGGAAACAATGGAAAAGAGTGATAGACTTTATTTTCTTCATCTCCAAAATCACTGCAGATGGTAACTGCAGCCATGAAGTTAAAATATGCTTGTTCCTTGGAAGAAAAGCTACGATCAACCTAGACAACATGTTAAAAAGCAGAGACATTGCTTTGCCAACAGGTCTGTAGTCAAAGCTGTGTGTTTTCTAGTAGTCATGTATAGATGTGACAGTTGGACCATAAAGAAAGCTGAGCGCTGAAGAATTGATGCTTTTGAACTGTGTTGATGGAGAAGACTCTTGATGGTGATGGAGAAGACTCTTGAACTGCAAGGAGATCCAACCTGTCCATCCCAAAGGAGATCAATCCTGGATATTCATTGAAAGGACTGATGATGAAATTGAAGCTTCAATACTTTGTCCACCTGATGTGAAGAACTGATTCATTGGAAAAGACCCTGATGCTGGGAAATATTGAAGGCAGGAAGAGAAGGGGATGGCAGAGGATGAGATGGTTGCATGGCATCACCGACTTGATTGACATGAGTTTGAGCAAGCTCTGGGTGTTAGTGATGGTCAAGGAAGCCTGGCATGCTGGAATCCATGGGTCGCAAAGAGGTGCACACGACTGAGCTACTGAGCTGAACTGAAAACTGTACTGATTCATCCTCATATTCGTCCCTGCTTGACTAGCTTCCTTTGTCTAAAGATGGTAATTCCCATTGTTCATTATTAATCTCCAAGCCTCACTAACATCATTTACCACATCAATCTGAGTTCTGATTAGTTCTGTTGTGACCTTTGGTACCTGCTGCACCGTCTTCTTTGCTGCCCTCTGATTTTGAGTACACACTGACCACATCACCAACTGGACCCCTGCTTTTTCACTTCTACCTGCTATACACTAACCCTGTAGACAATACTGGTGCCTGGGGCTCTCGCTTAGTTGTGTCTGATACTTTGCGACCCCACTGACTGTAGCCCATCAAGGTCCTCTGTTCACAAGACTTTTTTCTAGCAAGAATACTGAAGTGTGTTGCCATTTCCTTCTACAGGGGATCTTCCTGAACCATAGGAACCACTTATTACCACCAGGGAAGTCCCTTATCACCACATGAGTTCTATTTCTATGGAAAAGAGGCAAGCTCTGAGTGTTGTTGGAAATGCAATTTCTAGGTTTACCTGCAAACTTCCCCCTACTTTGTATCAACAGGATACCCAAAGCCAATTACTTTTGTAACTATTAACATTTGGTCTTCATTAATTTGATATGTTTACTAAACAAATAGTTGGATTGGGACTTCTTTGGCAGTCCAGCAGTTAAGACTCTGCACTTCCACTGAAGAAGGTGTGAGTTCGATCCCTGATTGGGGAATTAGATCCCACATGCCACATGGTGCAGCCAAAAAGTGAAAAGAGAAAATCAAAAAAAAAATACAAGGGATATAAGAAATAGTTGAATGAATGAATATTGCACAACTGCCAAATCCCTCTCCATCACATTCCTCTACAAGACCACATGGGGCAATGTGAGCGCAAAACAGTTTGATGGATTCATGAATGTGGGCAAAGATTTCCTGACCATCAACGTGGGTGCTTAGACATAGATGCTGGTTAAAGGATTAGGTGCTTAATCATTACAAAACAAGGAAAACTCTAAGGAAATGTTTGTGATAAGATGTACATACTAAGAGAATGTTCATGGTATTTCAAGAACAACTTCACAGTGTCATAATACCTCAGGTCACAAAATCCAAACCTTCACAAACTAAAGCCTTCCCAGACTAGCAGAGCACATGTAGGTCCCAGAAATTTTAGTTTAACCTACTGGTTATCAGGCAAAAACAAAAAACTTAACGGTTTTAAAAAATATATATTGCTTTACTTCAAACTAACATAAGGATATTAAGTAAACAGTGTGTAATTCTAAAATGTCAAGTATACTTTGGATATAATATATTATTTGTGTTTGTAACTGTAATTTTGAAAAGTGTTCTGAATATCTTAGAAGAAAATGTCACAGCCCAGTAGATAAATTTCTGCGCTGTTTTTCTTTCTAATTTAACTGGAAGGGGGAAAGGCCTGGAATTGACCTCTGCTTCCTATGAATGTTTTTTCTTAATGACCTACTTAAAGATATTGCTGGAAACCAAGCCAATGCACTTCGTTATGGGGAAGGAAGGCACATCCCACGGAAGACATCATAAAATATGTCGCCCATTCCAGGAGGCAAATGTGAAATGACCATAAGCTGAATCCTTTGAGCTCTGCCTGAAGAGTAATAGCAAGTCTCTGCCATTAAATCAGAGAAGCCATTGTTGGAATCAGACTTATTTGTCCCAGGTTCTAAGCTAATATTTGCAAATCTATTGGTTTTCGCTCTAATACGGCGTAACTCGTACACTTGAAGATGAATTTATTTTTGGCTATGCTGCGTCTTTGTTCACGGGGTTCTCGAGGTAAGACTGCTGAAGTGGTTTGCCATTCCCTTCTCCAGTTGACCACATTTTGTGAGAACGTTTCACCGTGACCCATCCATCTTGGAGACCCTACATGGCGTGGCTCGTAGTTTGAGTTGGACAAGGCTGTCATCCGTGTGGTCAGTGGAGCTACTTTCCTGTGACCTTTGTTACTTCATGGGCTTTTCTGTAGCTGCAGTGAGTGGGGGCTACTCTACAGTCGTGGTGCTCAGGCTTCTCACTGTGTGCCTTCTCTTGTTGCACAGCACGGGCTCTAGGGCTTGTGGGCTTCCGAAGTTGCAGCTCATGGGTTCGATAGTTGCTGCACGTGGGCCCCAGAGCACAGGCTCAATAGTTGTGGTGCACGGGCTTAGCTGCTCTGCAGCAGGTGGGATCCTCCTAGATCAGGGACTGAACCTGTAACTCCTGCAATGGCAGGTGAATCCTTTACCACTGAGTCAAAAGGGCAACTGTGGGATGTTTAACTAATAATATAAATGTTTAACTAATAATCATGACCTTGAATTAAGCAAAATATTTTAGCTGAAGATTCAGGAGCAAGCAGCTGTTGTTTGCATCCTGGGTGTGGTCTCAGGAACATTCTCTACCCATCATCCCAGAGCAAAGCAGCCTCGAGTGTGCTTACAGCGGTTTGCCCTGAAGTGAGAGCTCACTGCTGCCCACGAAGGTCTGCAGTAGTTTTCCTGAGCTGCCAGAACACAGGGCTACAAAGTGGGTGGCTTAGATAACAGGATTGTTTTCTGTCCCAGTTTTGGGGGCCACAAGTCTGAGACCAAGGTTTGGGCAGGGTTGGCTCTCCTGAGACCTCTCCTTGACTTACAGATGGCCATCTTCTCTGTGTCTTCTTATCATTTTCCCTCTGTGCACGTCTGTGTCTGTGTCCAAATTGCCCCTTTCATCAGGACAGCAATCATATCAGGTCAGGTTACCCTAATGACTGCATACGTGCGTGTGTACATGCTAAGTTGCTACAGTCATGTTCAACTCTTTGAGACTCTATGAACCTAGGAGTCTGCCAGACTGTCTATGGGATTCTCAGGTAAGAATACTGGAATGGGTTGCCATGCCCTCCTCCAGGGGATTCTTCCTGATCCAGGGATCAAACCTACGTCTCTGGAGTCTCATCACTGTAGACGGATTCTTCACCACTGAGCCCCTGAGGAGGTCCCCAGTGACCACATCTTAAGTCAGCTATTCTTGTAAAGAACTTTTCTCTAAACACAATCACATTCATTCACATTGGGAATTAAGACTTCAACAGATAAATTTTGGAGGGACATAACTCAACCTCTCCCAGAGTCCACACTATAAACACAATTCCCCCTTTTCTGAGAAGAGGTGGACACAGCTGCCTATAAAAGCCAAATGATGGTTTTGCACTCTATCCACTTCTGTGGTAGGAAGAGGAGGTGGGCTCTCTTTGAAGGACTTCCTAACTCACAGTAATACCTGCTTGTTTGTGACCTGCTTCCTATTAGAATTCATCCCACTACCATGTCTCTGAGCAGCCCCATGCTGTAGTCCTAGTTCACTGATTAGGTGGTGGGCATCTGGGCTCCTCCATCCATGGAATCCTCCAGGCAAGAATACTGGAGTGGGTTGCCATTCCCTTCTCCAGGGAATCTTCTTGACTCAAGGATTGAACCCACATCTCCTGCATGGCAGGTGGATTGTTTGCAGTCTGAGCCACTAGGGAAGCCCCAGTCTATTCCAAACTGATCACATTCTCTCTCTAGGAATTTTTGTTTTTCAACTGGGAACAAAAAGAGGCTGGAAGTATTTGAAACCAGACGATATTGATGGCAGTGGTTCAAAAAGTGTCCTGGTGTCCTTAGAATTGCCTATTTCTCACCTACCCACATCCTGAGGGTTCAACCTTCCTTGGGTTCCATAATATATAATATAATAGATTTCCTAGACTTTTCCTTGGTCAGAACTGGTCTCCGTTCTTTCAATCAAAATGTCATCTCCCTGCATAGTATCATATTTTCTAGTCACATGGGATTTGAAAAAAAAAATCTCTCCTCTTCTGGGACAACAAGCAAATTTTGCTATAATAATACTTATTCTTTCTTCCCATAGCGGATGACTTCTCACAGTTATATATAGTTATATACAGTATTGAACATTATAGCTTTACTAAGTGAGTAACAGAGCATAGAGACTCACTGGGATGACATATTCTAAAGCAAAGATTCAGTGAAAAGATGATGATGTAGCTACCAAAGATAAAACATAATCAGAGAAGAAAGCATGGGACTTAAAGTGAGGAATGCAGTAGCAGGTTACATGGAAGGAGCTTTATTGTTCCTTTAATCGGTGCTGTATTGTTACTTCAGAGTGGTGCACCTCTCTCAGCATGACTAGCGCTCATGTTCTGAGAGGTTGTTTGTAGGTAGAAAGAGCTTGAGGACTAAGGTTTGGTATCATGGCGGTAGGACCTGAGGAGACACTCCATCTTGGGAAGAGGGAGGCTTTATATACAAAGTGCCTTCAATTCCTCAGCTATGCTGGGCTGGTGGCAAGCAGTCCTCTTCCACTTCTGATCTTTATCTTCAAGTTAGTCCAGAGAACCAAAGAAACTGCAACCTCCACGGAGTGTGCCAAGGAGGGGAAACGGGG